>CM066032.1:1057449145-1058073587 GCA_033557465.1 Ichthyophis bannanicus
GGTTGAGTTCAGCAGCTATCAGCCTTGGCCAAGGGCATTCAGGACAGTCCAGTAGTGATGGTCAGGCGAATTCCCCAGCTCCTGGGGCACATGGCCTCCACCATCCATATCACCCCATTTGCCCGCTTCCATATGCGGAAGGCACAGTGGATGCTCAGCACCCAATGGACACAAGTGTCCAGCTGTCTAGAGTACTGTATCCAGGTAATATGCTGGCCCTGAAGGCCTCCCTCACCTAGTAGCAGGACCCCCTCAATCTCAGAACCAACCTGCCGTTTCAGCCTCCCCCCAGGCATGACACACCCTCACAAAGGATGCATCCAAGCTGGGATGGGGAGCTCAGAGACCACCTGAAATCACAAGAGGCCTTGGTCCGCAGAGGAGAGTGCCTTGCAGATAAACTGCCCTGAGTTTGAGCAGGTTGATCTGGCACTGCAAGCCTTCCAGGACCATCTGGAGGGCCAGGTGGTTCAAGTCCAGACAGACAATCAAGTAGCAATGTACCATATCAACAAGCAGGGCAGCACAGGATCATACCACCTAAGCGGTTCAACTCTGGAATTTTGCGGCAGGGAAAAGGCATTTCCCTCATAGTGGTCTACTTACCAGGGCAAGACAATGACCTGGCTGACAGCCTGAACCATATCCTGCAGCCCCAAGAGTGGAAGCTGAACCCTAGTGTACTGAGGGAGATTTTCTGGTGTTGAGGGAACCTGGAGATAGACCTCTTTGCCGGTCCGGACAACACGTAGCTCCCATGCTTCTGCTCAAGGAGACCGGTTCTGGGCCAGGCAGCTTCCTATATGCATTCCTGCCCTTGCCCTGATGCCACGAACTCTCCTCAAGATTCAAGTGGAAGTGGCCTCAGTGATTTTCATTGTGCCCAGGTGGCCCAGGTTCCCCATGCTTCTGCAGCTGTCCCAGAGTGACCCGCTATCACAGGAGAACGGGACCCTGCTGCATCACAAACACTAGCACTGACAGCCTGGATGCTGAAAGAGACTAGCTATAGCACACCACAGCCTCTCCAGGCTGGTCGAGGACATTCTCCTGGCTTCCCGTAAGGATTTCATGCGATGGGCATATGCCTTCAAGTGGCGCAGGTTTCCACGCTGGCATGTGGACGAAGGTTTCAACCCCTTCTCCTGTCCGATGCCTGACATCCTGTGGTACCTTCTTCACTTGTCAGGGGCTGCCTCAAGTCCAACTCTGTCAGGGTGCGCCTCTGTGCCATCTCCGCTCACCATCACATAGTGGAGGGCCAAGTAGTGTCGCTGCACCCCATGGTCAGCAGATTAATGCAGGGACTTCTCCTTTCCCAGCCCCCAATCTGTCCACCGCTGATAGCGTGGGACCTCAACATGGTACTGGGGAAACTTATGGCTCCATCCTTTGAACCCTTGGCCACCTGCCATCTCAAATTTCCTTCGTGGAAAGTTGTGTTCCTGGTGGCACTCATCTTGACCAGATGGGTGAGCGAACTGCAGGTGCTGGTGGCTCACATGTCCTACACCAGATTCCACAAGAACAGGGATGTTCTTCGGACTCACCCGAAATTCTAAGGTTGTCTCAGCCTTCAATTTAAATCCAGAAGTGCTGTTGTCCACCTTCTTTCCTAGGCCTCATTCTTCTAGGGCGGAGGCTTCGCTGCACATGCTCAACTGTAACCGTGCATTGTCCTTTTACAACCAGAGGACGCAACCCATCGCTGTTCAACACAGCTCTGTCTCTTAACCCCAGTCTACTGGGGCTTGCAGTCTCCAAATGCACCCTCTCCCCCTTTGTGGCTGACTGCATTTCCTATGCCTATCAAGAGGCAGGACTCTCTCTGTGCACTGTTACACGATTCTCAAATGTGCGTGCCATGGTGACCTCAGTAGCAAACCTATGCTCAGTGGTCTTTGCTGCACACCTTTGCTGCACACTACTGTCTGGAAGAGCCTCCTGGAGGGACAGCACCTTTGGCTGTCACCTCTTCAGGGAATGATACAACTCCACCCTCCATACTGGAATGTCCAGGCTACTGGGGTAGGGATTGCATCCTTGATGCTGCTCTGCAGTATCTGACTTTCAGCCAAACAGCACCCCTGCTGCCCTTATTGTCCGCTTTTTGGGTCGCCCATGGCTTTTACAGGGTTTTTTTCGGTAGCCTGTAGTTTGGGAGTCCCATATGTGAGGGCCAACTTCCTGCTTGCTCCTGGAGAAAGCATAGTTACTCACCTGTAACAGGTGTTCTCCAGGGACAGCAGGAATCAGTCCACACAACCCTCCCTCCTCCCCGTGGAGTTGTTTCTTTTTCTGATTTTGAGCATGAGATGCTTTTGGATTGGCATCTTTGGGTGGAAAGGTGACCACGCATGCACAGTGTAGGTCCCAAAGGCTTGGATACCCACAGGCTCTGCTGGCACAGACGTCACCCATATGCGAGAATTGATTCCTGCTGTCCCTGGAGGACACCCGTTACAAGTGATTAACTATGTATCGCTAGGAAGCAACATTGCAAGACTGACACCATTTTGTATGGCACTGGCGATGGAGGCATGAGCAGGGGAAAGCGCTCATGAATCCTTCCCACTGGACCACCAGGGATTGTAAGGGCTAAGGGCTGGGGAGGGGGGGTGGTACCCAAGTGGCTAGCCAAGTTTTGAGTTTGGAGGGTGTGCAGCCCCAAGACACTACCCCCCCCCCCCCCCGACAGTTTCTTGTAGGGGTTGGTTGGGAACTGTTGGGGGAGGGGAGGCGTGCCACAGCTGGAGTCCGTGTCACAGATCAGCTGATCCACAGCGCTGGCACCCTTTGGCAAGGGGGAGGGGGCGTGGGGAAGGAGGAAAAATCAGCATAATGCTGCTGTGGCTACCGCCAATTGATCAAGGTCACTTCATGGCTGCTGCCAATCGACTAAAGATAAACACCACCTCTTCAGGAAACTTTATCTACAGCCACAATTGTGCAATTTAGGCAGCCTTCCGCAACAATTGTTCGCATGATGGCTGCCTCTTCGCGCCAAGCCTTTTCCCCACCCCGATTCCACCTCCCCCTCTTCTATCACGCAAAATGCACCTAGCGCAGAAAAATAGCCTGCGATAGGTGCATTTTGGTCACGTTAATGCCATGACGACAGTTAATGTCCTTCAGTAAACACCCCCTTATTGTTGTGTTTGCCCTTGAGTTTGATAAAAAACTGATTATGAAGCTTTTCTTTAGGTACTGGAATGCTACTATTCTAGGAAACAAAAACAGTTAAAGGAAATCAACAAAACAAAAGCAAAAGCACTACATACTTTTCACATCACAAAACTTATGAGATCTGCAATAAAAAAAATCTGGAGAGGATCTGAAGATAAAAACAGCCTGCCAGAAAAGGAAAGAAAGAAGAAAAAGGAAAGAGGCAGAAGGCACAATTCAGGAACCCATTACAT
This sequence comes from Ichthyophis bannanicus, assembly GCA_033557465.1. NCBI lineage: Eukaryota > Metazoa > Chordata > Amphibia > Gymnophiona > Ichthyophiidae > Ichthyophis > Ichthyophis bannanicus. The sequence goes on from CM066032.1 coordinate 1,057,452,565, forward strand.
TATATAAATGCACACATTTTAAGCCTATAAAGGGAGATTCTCATTATTCGGAGTGCTAGATCCTCTACCTAAAAGAAATCTTTCCAACTGCTTAGACGCAAAAATCAAAAAAGTATCAGCATGAAATTTTACAACATGCCTACATGGAAATCTCAAAAGTAAGTGCAACGCTTTTGACGTTTACCTAGAAATAATTCTCTTCTTTCTGTGTTCTGCTTAAATCAGGAAATAACCCAAAATTGCTGGCATCATGATTATTTTTTTACTTTCCCCTCGTGGGAATATTGTGAAATTTGATTAAAAAAATAAAAAATAGCATGGACAAAGTACACGCACCCATACGTACACTTAAAACTTATCAATAGCCCCTATCACATGGCTCCCCTAAACCTCTTCTAGTGACCCCATGGCCAACTGGATTGTCAGGATATTTGTTAGAACCCATTGAATTTAGTGGGCTCTAAGCAGGGGACAGACAATAAAAACAGCCAGCTACAATGATCATGTACAAAACCACCAAATATAAAATTACCTATCAATAGGTAAAACTGTTCAAAAACTGTGCGTATAGTTGCATATTCTAGATTTCTAATATCTCATTCATATTCTCTATAGATATCCCGACCATGGGGTTCCTAGGGCAGGCTGGGGAAGTCCTCCACTTGCTACTCACCAGACCTTCACAATTACAGCACTGTAAGCTAATATCAGGGAAGCTAAGTTAAAGGATTTACTAATAACTGAGAACCAAATGAATTACGTTAACTTACCTTCAGTGGTGTAAGTTATAAACGGGGGTCCCCAAGTAAAATTTTGCTGAGGGGCCCCCATAACTGGAGGAGAGGAAGAGGATGGGGGGGAACCCGGCCTCCCTTTCTTCCCTCCCTCCATCCATCCATCCGTCCATCCATCTCCCCTGCAACGTAGCAACTTACTTTAAATGAACATAAGTAGCTTCCGGGCAAGAAAAGCAGGAATGGGAGGCGGTGCAGCAAATTCCTGCTGCCGGGCTGAAGTCTCTCAGCGACAGCTGTGAGATTTCATAGCTGTTATCGTAAAACTTTAGCCTGATAGCAGGACGTAATAGCTGCTGGGCAAGAACAGTATTACTTAAAAGCAGGGATGGAAGACAGCGCGGCAAACTTCATTAGACGTTAAGCGTTTGCTGTACTCTACCTGGCCGCTGCAGTGCGGGTCCTGCGGCTGTGTGGGCCCCTTTCCTACACTGTGGGGGCTACTTGGGTGGAATTTACAGCACTGCCTACTTTCTAGCTTTGCTCACAGCAACCTTCATTTCAAGGTACTTCATAGCTTATCACCAGGCAGGACTAAAAAAATGATTAAAAGTATATTTTTAAAATGGATAAGACAGACTAGTCAATAGAAAAAGCATAGTTACTCCCCTGTAGCAGATGTTTTGTGAACAGCAGAAATAAGTCCTCACATATGGGCGACATCCCCTGATGCAGCCCCATGCGGGAGCACTCCACAGCTTCCATCGGAAGCTTTTGAAAGCCTCCATCACACATGCGCGCCTGCTTTCCTATCCACCGTGGCGCCATCTTTTTGTCAGTATAATACAGAAGTTAATAGCCAAAACAACTCCATGGGGAGGCTGTAGGGTTGTGAGGACTTCTTCCTGCTTGTTCACGGAGAAAGTGTAGTTACTCACCTGCAGATGTTCTCCGTGGATAGCATCTGCAGGTGAATAACTACACTTTCTCCGTGAACAAACAGGAAGACGTCCTCATGTATGGTACTTCCAAGTTACAGACTACCGGACCCGACCGGGGCAACAAGAACCGGAAAACAGCAGATGTGATGATTCCTCAGGATGCAGCCAATTCAAAGTCCACAGCAGACATCAGGATGACTCTTCCGTAGCCTGGACAGACAGAAGGGCCAGTGGAAAGGAGTTGAAACTAAGCCCAAACAGATGCCAGAGTACAGCTTGGCCGAAGTTACTGTCATGCCAGGAATCCCCATCCAGGCAATAGTGGGCTGTGAAGATATGGACAGAGGACCACATAGCAGCCCCGCAAATCTTCTCTGTGGAGGCTGAGCACAGATTGGCCACAGATGTAGCCATGGCATGGACATTGCGGACAATGATATTTATTTGTTTTTATATATTGCTTTGTCTTGGAAATCAGAGTGGTTTACATGGAACTGTTGAACTACTGCGCAATGCAGTTTACAAGGAACAAGAAACACATTTATTTATTGTTAACTACAATTGTGTTATGTAACTATTTACATGTTCACGTTTTCTTATTACTTTACAAGAGAGTGAGTGGTAATGGTGAGAGTCTCTAATGTAGACTGGAGGTAAATATGAAATGTATTGCTGTTGATCACATTTAGTCCGTGAAGATGAAAGTCTTGAGATGTTTTCTAAATTGGGCGAGGTCTTTGATTTCTCTTAGAGTATTGGGTATGTTATTCCAAAGGACAGGTGCATAGAAGGAGAAAGCTCTGTTGGTGGTTGGTTGATTATTATCCCAAAAAATGCAAGAAAAGCAAATCAGAGTGTTTTTCAAGCTGTCTCTTGTTGTCCTTGCTGCATGTTTATTAGTGTGCTGAGGTACGTTGGTGCAGTGTTGTATATTATTTTATAGATGTTTGTAAGGGCTTTGAATTTGAAGAAACGGGGAGCCAGTGGAGGTGGAACAGAATGGGTGTTATGTGGTCAGATCTTTTGGCATGCATAAATGTACATGCAACCGTGTGCTGAGCAAGTTGTAATGGCTTTAGTGTTTTCTTGGGGAGTCCATGAAGTATGCTGTTGCTATAGTCAAAGTGTGGAAATACAAGAAAAATAATGGTCCTCTCGGAGTGGTATAGACAATGCACAAAACGATGAAGAACACTCCACTTCAACTATTGACTCTTAGACAGTACTGGCAAATTATTTATCGTACGTAGTCTCAGATCAAACTTGCGCTTATGATCACATTATTCAGTGAAACATAGATAGCGCTTGATGACATCAATGACTACTAGAGATTTGTTTTCTCATGCTAATGTGTAGATAAAACTTTAACTCTTTTTATATCTTTTTTATCTTTTTATCTATTTACGTGCCAGTGTTCAGAGTCCTATTCAATTTAAAATAATATATACGAGCTTGTGAGGCAGAACAAACTTAGCTTCCACTATGTTGTTCTCTTCTGCTCAGCTTTCCAGAATATAACAATTCTCCATACGCCTCACTCCTTCAGCGCCTAAGAGTCAATAGTTGAAGTGGAGTGTTCTTCATCGTTTTGTGCGTAGTCAAAGTGTGGGCAAATCAGTCTTTGAACTACAGAGCGGAAGTCTGAATGGGAGAGCAGTGGTCTCAGGTGCTGTACCATTTTGGTTTTATGGTGACCCTTGAGGCTCAATCCTGCCTGCACATAGGCAAAAGGATATGCAAAAATGATGGCCTGCGCAAACAAAACCGGCACCCCGACAAGACGTCGAAAACTGGCAGAAGGCAATGAAAACATGAAAGAAAATCCCCGCCTCAAAGGGCAAAAAAAGAATAGCTTTTCCTAGTAGCGCAAGGAACACGTCCGTGGAGCGCTGTGGAAAAATTGACCGAGGAAAGATGGCACCATGAGAGGAAGGCAGGCACGCATGTGTATTGGAGGCTTCCAAAAGCTTCCGGTGGAAGCTGGGGAGTGTTCCCCCGCAGAGCTCCGTCGAGGGACGTCACCTACATGTGAGGACTTATTCTTGCTTGTTCACAGAAAAAAACAAAACAACTTTATTTTTCAGCAAGGACCGCACCAATTAAATAAAAACTTGATAACTAAAAATGTTTTATAAAAGGCAAAAATCTATTTTGACATAGTCTTTGAAATGGAGCAAAACGGCAGATTCTAATTTTGAGCATGGGAAACATTATAATGAAATAACTTTAAAAATAATTTGCATGTAGTTTCCTGTTATACTAGTCCACAGATCCCTTAGTCACTACCCTGGGGGTTGGTAAGGGTGAAGTATGAATCCAAAAAACCACAGCAGTACCTTAAGTGTGACATCACAGAGCTCTCCAGCTTCATAAAAGTTAAGAAGGGAACTGTGAAAATCTTTCCAAGCTTCATCTGCTTCAAAAATAAAGGAGCCATCGCTTTCACAGTCGCCGCTCAAAGAGCTGTCCTGTTGTAACTGTCTCTTCCCCTTTATTGGCTGAGATAAAATTTGTTCAGGGACTAAGGAATCCGAGGCCATTGCACGGCTGCTGCATATAAATTATGGATATACATACACAAAACAGGGCGGCTTCCAGTTCTCACAACAAATGCCCAAAGTCACCTTGAAGTGCCATGTTCCTATAATGTTTAAAAAAAAACAAACACACACACAGGAAAGACAAAAAAACCCGATTATTTGATTTATTATCAGACAAAACCCGATTTGATTTACTTCATAAGGACACACTTTTTTCACACTTTAAACATCAAGATGAGAGGGTTTAATGTAATAAGCACATTTACAGTTTTTAATGAAGATGTAGGCTTTTTTCCAGATTGAAAAGCTTTAGTTGCTTCACACAAAACGTATAAGTGCTGCACATTCTAATAATCCAAACATGATCTAGCTAGCTGTAGAACTGGCAAGTAAAAGTGAAATAGATGAGCAAAGTGCTAAGCAGCTTGCAGAAGTATGAAATAGTGAGGAAAAGCTAACTGCAGTGAACTTGTAAGACAAACACAAGACAGGATTGGGACAAAACCAGGAACATTCAGAACAACCTCAAAAACACAGGGGCATGTTAACTAAAGTGCTGTAAGCAGCATGGGACAATGTGCAGTCAGCATGCATTTTTACCACAGCAGGAGCACAGTAGCCATGGCAAGGAGGTAATGCCATGATATGAAGGCGCACGCTAGATGTGCCCTGTACTTGCTTGTTACCAATGCAATACTATCAGTGGCAGTAGGCAACCAAACCCCACAGAGGGCAGACAGCAATATATGGCCCCTGACCCACCAACAGGGCAAGGAGTAAGTGGGCAGACTGGGAAAGAGGCATATTCTGTCCCATAGCTCAGAGCTGTACAGCAAAGTACAACGGGTAGGGCATGCAAATCAGGAAAGCCAGTGACCGTGCCATGTCCCTATTTGAAGGAAATAGGGTTCAAATGCAGCAAATGAAGGAGGAGGGGCCCCATATGGGAGTACAGACGGTGTTGGCAGTGGCCACCATGGGAACTCTCTCACCCTAAGTCACCCTAGTGTCCTTTTACCTAGGCTGCAGCACTGTTACCAGTCTACGGGTGGGGGGGGGGGACCAAAGCACTGCTTTCTTTATACATCTGGCACAGTACCCTAGCTATCGAGGAGTGATGCCCCCATGTGGAGAAACAGAGGAGCTAGAGTCTATGGATCTGCTTACCCAATACAATGACCTCACAAATGTGGAGGGACATATGGGTGGGGCAGCCGGCCAACCCCTCTAGCCCTTAGGGACCACACTGTCCACCACATAGGACATCTACCCCTATGGCCTAATCTCTTCCAGGGAGGTGGGAGGCATTCCACAAAGGGCACTCATTCTCCCATCACAGAGAGGGCTCTGGAGACACACCACAGTACCCTTATGCACCCCCATGGAGATGGGCAATCCCAATCGGCTCCCAAAGAAGTGAAGGCCCACATGCCACTGAGAGCCCACAACAGCTCCTGAGGTCTGTGGAACACTTCATTCCCTAGGCATAGAGCTCGGGGATGGAACCTAGATCAAGCTGCTCCAACCAAGCTAGCCCATGCTCAGTGGTGGAAATGTAGGTATCTGCTGCTCAGAGCCAGTAGGCCAAATGGTCAGGATGAGGGGTTACCTGCCCACAGGAACAGGACCCATGGTACCAGCATGATCCCCCATGCCGCAGATATAGTGGTCTAACACATAGAACACATACTCTATGGCAAAACCCTGAATGAAATCGAATGAGCAGTTTAAAAAGTTACTAGGGAGCACACTTACTGGGGCATGGGGCGGAATGGAGAAACTGGAGACAGATTACGATTTTAAAGGCCCCGATGGGAATCTACAGTAACAAGATTGAAAAGGTATATTCCATGGAGTGCCTAACATTTCCAAAGACATGGGGTTTTTTTATATTCCATGCAACACACACATGGGGAGAGAGAGTCTTGCTTATCTACATAAAGACAGGTTTGTTTGCATGTACACATTTAATAGAAAAGGTTGACTTTGTGCATGTGAGAAAGGCAAGAGTTAAGTTGTGTGTAGGTATATGTATGTGCACATTTGGAAAATAGGTTTAATGTGGGCCCAGTGACGGAGATGCCATTTTGTGTGTGTGAGAGGGGACACCTATACACGTAAGTGTGTGAGACAATGGAGTGTATGTCCTTGCCAATTTTTGTTTATCTGCTTTTTCAAAATAAAATACACAACTTTCCATTGTGAGTCAGTTTACATATATAACGTTTCACAGCAGGTAACATGGACCTAATGCAGGGGAACATGCACAATCTTACTTGTATTTTCCCCAAGGCTATGAAACGTACATGCATAATTGAAAGAAAGCCTAAAAAATGAACATAAAGACCAAAACCAAAGGATATGGCTAGTCTCCAGAAGGTTGAGTAAGAGAGGCTAAATTTTTATTTGATTTAAAATCTGTGGCCTCATACTACAGAATTCTTGAGCTACAGCAGTTATGTCACACAAATCAACATATGTTCATCATTTTTTATTTTCATGACAACTCACACATTCTTTGTAAGCAAGATCACTTGTATTATCTGCCACATTATATATGCAGAGTTTTAGCAGCAATTTTAAGGGTTACACTAGTCAAACCCGAGTGCCCTACTAATGAAGGTCAAGGGAAAGCCCGCATACAAAAACTTTGAGAATAGCTAATAGTTTAATTTTTAAACAGAAATTATCGAATCTTCAAAACATGCCCTCAGATAAAACATGATATGCAATTTAATATGCTGATATCCTATTCATCAAGGGAAGTGACTGGTGTGCATGACCGAGTGTGTTCTCTGTCAACACCAGCAAGAATCCAGCAATCACAGAGAACATTAATCCTAACCGAATAATGTTGTGTGGCTGGTGGCACAGGAGGTATATTCCATCCTTGAGCTTGTGAGAAAGACAGTGGGCTTCAGTCCCAGGTTACCAGATTTAAATAGGAAACAACATCCCACAACTGGAGTGTGAATTGGGATAAGGGAGACTTAGAAAACTGGGAGGACAGGGAAAAAGAGTTGGAATGAATGTGGGGAAGCTAAGCCAAGTCAAGCAAAGCATACAGATTGGGCCTACAGGCAAGCCATCGGGAGGTACTAGAGATTGGCCAGCAGCTGGGGAGAGGATAGGGATATTATACGAAAGGGGAGGGGAAGGAGAAGGGCATGTGTTAGAGCACTCTAGTGGCTTGCCCAACTGAAGTATCTTCTCCCTCCCTTATGCTGAAGCTCTAGTGTCAGGCTGTGTTAGATTATTGGGAATTTGTTGTCACAAGCTACCCAATTCAATGCAGAATCCTGAAGGAGTTCTGGATGTGGAAGAATGGCACATACAACACTTGCCCAGCTTATGGAGTCATGAGCACAAGGACATGTGAATGACAGGGGCTTTGCTGGGGTGGCTGGCCACAATGGAATGGTACATAAGAACATAAGATATGCCATAGTGGGTCAGACCAAGGTCCATCAAGCCCAGTATTCTCTTTCCAACAGTGGCCAATCTAGGTCATATGTACCTAGCAGTTTCCCCAAGGGACACAAGTTCCACAATGCTTGTATTGGTTCAAGCATTGATATCCTGGGTCCCTTCTTAGTAATGGTTTATGGACCTTTCCTCCAGGAACTTGTCCAAACCTTTTTTAAACCCAGCTACACTAACAGCCTTTACTACATCCTCCGGTAACAAATTCCAGAGTTTGATTACACGTTGAGTGAAAAAATATTTTCTTTTATTAGTCTTAAATAGCTTACCCTGTAGCTTCATTGCATGTCCCCTAGTCTTTCTATATTCTGATAAGGTAAACAATCGATCTACGTTTACCCATTCCACTCCATTCATTAATTTATAGACTTCTATCATATCTCCCCTCAGCCGTCTCTTTTCCAGGTTAAAGAGCCCTAACCTTTTTAGCCTTTCTTCATAGGAGTATCCTTCCATCCCCTTTACCATTTTGGTGGCTCTTCTCTGAACCTTTTCTAAAATAGCTATATCCTTTTTAAGATACGGCGACCAGAATTGCACACAATATTCAAGGTGCGGTCTCACCATGGAACGATTTAGAAGCATTATAATATCTTTTGTTTTATTTTCCATTCCTTTCCTGATCATACCTAGCATTCTATTTGCTCTCTTGGCCGTTGCTGCACACTGGGCCGAGGGTTTTAACATGGTATCCACAATGACGCCTAAATCTTTTACCTGGGTGGTAGTTCCTAATGTGGAACCTTGTATCGTGTAACCATAGTTTAGGCTGTTCTTCCCTAGGTGCATAACCTTGCACTTGTCCACATTAAATTTCATCTGCCATTTTGATGCCCAGTCTTCCAAATTATCAAGAACCTCTTGCAATTTTCCACAATCCTCTTGGGTTTTAACAACTTTAAATAGTTTTGTGTCATCTGCAAATTTGATGACCTGAAAAGTGGAATAACGAGTGAGGTTATTTATGAATATGTCAAAAAGCAGCGGACCCAGCAGAGATCCCTGGGGTACACACCACTATTCACCTTTCTCCATTGGGAAAATTGGCCATTTAGCCCTACCCTCTGCTTTCTATCTTTTAACCAGTTCCTGATCCACAATAGTACACTGCCTCCTATCCCATGACTCTTTAGTTTTGCCAAAAGTCTCTCATGAGGGACCTTGTCAAAGGCTTTCTGAAAGTCCAGATAAACAATATCAACCGACTCACCTTTGTCCACCTGTTTATTCACTCCTTCAAAAAAAACATAACAGATTAGTAAGACAAGATCTTCCTTGTCTAAAGCCATGTTGGCTGTCTCCCATTAGGTCATGACTATCTACATGCTGAGTAATTTTATTCTTTATGATGGTTTCTAACATTTTTCCTGGTACTGATGTCAGGCTCACCGGTCTGTAGTTTCCCGGATCACCCTTGGAGCCCTTTTTAAAAATTGGTGTTACATTGGCGATCCTCCAATCTTCAGGTATTAGAGATGATTTTAATGATAGTTCACTCATTACTAATAGCAGGTCTGCAATCTCATATTTCATTTCTTTCAACACCCTTGGATGTATACCATCCGGCCCAGGTGATTTGCTACTCTTCAGTTTATCTAATAGTTGTAATACATCTTCCCGATGTATCGATATTTCCTTCAATTCTTCCGCACCTTTAAATACCACTTCAGTCAGGGGTAACATCCCTATATCTTCCTCAGTAAAGACCGAAGCAAAGAATTCATTCAGTCTCTCCGCTATCGCCTTGTCGCCTCTTAGTGCTCCTTTAACCCCTTTATCATCTAATGGACCAACTGACTCTCCACAGGTTTTTTGCTACGAATGTACTTGAAAAGGTCTTTACTTAGCGTTTTTGCTTCCGCAGCAAGCTTCTTCTCAAATTCTCCCTTTGCCTGCCTTATCAATGCCTTGCATTTGATTTGCCAGTGCTTGTGCTGTTTCCAGGTTTCGTCATTTGGCTCTCTTTTCCATTTCCTGAAAGATGCTTTTTTGACAACAACAGCCTCTCTGACCTCACCTTTAAACCATGCTGGCAGTTTTTTGGACTTCCTTCCACTTTTCTTAAAGCGTGGAATACAGCTGGTCTGGGCTTCCAAAATAGTATTTTTCAACAACAGCCAAGCCTGATGTACGTCTTTAACCTTTGCAACTGCTCCTTTTAGTTTTTTCTTAACTGTTTTCCTCATTTTATCATAGTCTCCCTTTCGAAAGTTAAAAGGTAGTACTGTGGATTTCCTTACTATCCCTCCTCCACTAATTAAATCAAAGGTGATCATGCTATGATCACTATTGCCAAGTGGCTCCAACAACCTTATCTCTTGCACTAGATCTGGTGTTCCACTAAGGAATACGTCTAATATGGCTTCCCCTCTGGTCGGTTCATGAACCAGCTGCTCAAAGAAGCAGTCATTTATTTCATCTAGGAACTTTATCTCCCTAGCATGTCCTGACATGACACTGACCCAGTCGATACCGGTGTAGTTGAAATCACCCATTATTATTACTGCGCCATAACGTTTGTTAGCTTCCTTGATTTCTTTGAGCATTTCATCATCCATTTGGTCATTCTGGCCAGGCGCTCGATAGTACACTCCCACTGCCATTGCCTTCGCCCTTTTACATGGAATTTCAATCCATATAGATTCTACAGCAGATTTTGTTTCCTGCAAAACTTTAATCCTTTCTGACTCAATGCCCTCTCTAACAGAGAGCAACCCCTCCACCGATTTGATCAGCTCTATCATTACGATATAGTTTGTACCCAGGTATCACAGTGTCCCACTGGTTGTCCTCCTTCCACCATGTCTCTGATATTCCAATCATATCTAACCTTTCATTTAGTGCTATATATGCTAACTCTCCTATCTTATTTTTTAGACTTCTAGCATTTGCATACAAGCATTTTAGAGAATGTATTTTATTCATATTAATTTGGCTATTGTTAGACATGGGTAATTTGGGATCTTTAAGCTCTGTCTGCTCCATACTTGAGATCATTTGGGCTACTTTACTCTTTTGTGGAACCTCTCTGCTTTTGGTAGTATCCTTCAAAGATACATTCTTCCGAACCATCTGCTCTTGGGCGATTGTCTGCTTTCCCCTAATATCTAGTTTAAAAGCTGCTCTATCTCCTTTTTAAAGGTTAATGCCAGCAGCCTGGTTCCATCCCGGTTAAGGTGAAGCCCATCCCTTCGGAAGAGCCCCTCCTTTCCCCAGTTCCTAACAAATCCAAAACCCTCATCTCTGCACCATTGTCTCATCCACGCATTGAGACTCCAGAGCTCTGCCTGCCTTTTGGGTCCTGCGCGTGGAACAGGAAGCATTTCGGAGAATGCTACCCTGGTACCACTAGTCATGTGGCGGGCACCTACTCGTTCTTTGTTTTGTGAATTTCCAGTGAAGTAAAGAACTTTGGGGGAGGGGCTATTCAGCTAGCAATATAACCTTGCCTTGGTAGCCATTTGCCATATGTTTGCATTTAAAGAGGTCATATCCCCACTAAACTATGTAACAAGGCTGCAGCCTACTTGAACGCCATTCCATGTTGTCCATGTGTTAATGTGTTGGTAGGGTGAGGGGAGGAGGAGTTGGGAATGGTAGAATGGCTTTATATCAGTGCCCCTGTGGCTGACAAACCATGTTTGAATATACTACTACTCTGCCTAAGGAGGTTCAGAGGCATGCAGAAAGACAAGTTTGTTATATGCCAAGTGCTACAATGAACTAAGGGCTATGTTTACAAAGCAGTGGTAGAGACCTCGGAGGCTGCTACCGTTGCTTTGTAAACATATCCCTAAGTTGTCTATATAATGGCCCAATGCACAAAAGGCAATAAAGATCAGACAGGTAGGTTATAGAGCTTGCAACAGTCACCCAATACCACCAGACAGACTGCAAATCAATATGCAAAAGGTATAAATGGTTTAGCATAAGATGCAACCACAACTTGTCTAGATTTGAACAAAGTCAAACATTTGATGCTAAAAATGAAATTTCCCCAATTTAGAAGATAAATAGCAAAAAGAAAAGCACAGCATTTACCAGGCTTTGGCAGTGAATTAATGACATAGCCCTACAATTGTGTCAGGGAAATTTCTAGTACAGTTAATAAATGCAGCAGACCAATCTTACTGGAATGTGAAAAATGAACGTGGATGAGAACAGACTACCCTATCACTGCTGGTGGCCACTAAGAAACGTAAGATGGCTACTGAATGACACAATGACTGGAGATTGTAAGCTGAAATATTCTCACCAGAAAAACTAAAGATACTGCTGAAGGACAGGTGCAACGAGCGGCTGTTTGCTACTCAGTCTAGTTGCCTTAGCTAAAAAACAAAGGCCACACTTATATAATGTGACCAAGGTGTCACTAAATCCTTAGCAACCTTGGATAAAAAATGTCCCTATGTCCTTTCATGGGCAACAAAGGAAACACAGCCCAGGAATTTTCTAATTGGGCTCCCTATAAGAGGAGAAATCAGAAGAGGAGCCAAGAAGTTCCCAAAGGTCATAAAATGCCACACTGTGGAGGGAAAAAGGGTCACTGGCTTCTCCTTTCCACCAAGCCGACCTCCAAAAGCAAAAGGCTCTGGTGTTACAGCCTAGAGAAAGTGAAGAGTCCTCGAATCGCAAGGGGCCTAAAATCTATAGAAGGGGAGAGACCTGCTAAAGCTAAACCAACTGGCATCCAAGCAAAGAAGATTCTCTAAGATCCAGCAACACAAGAAAGAAGTGCCTGTATCACCTAAAGCTGTAGAAGAGAGACTGGTGTGTTAAGGACCAGCATTGCCCCTGTGATTGCGAGTAATGGGCCCGCATATGCTTGGAATAAGTGGCATTACAGCTGGAAGAGAAGCAACTGAACACTAAGGAATAAAAGACAATTTATTTGCCTCACTAGCTTAAAGGGAGAGCGTAAGGATTGCTTGCAGCCCTTTGTTTTGTTGTTTTTAAATGCCATCAAGTCCATGCTGACCCCTGGCGACTGAGCAGTCCCTGGGTTTCCCTGGTAAGGTATCACTGGAAGTAGATTGCCAGGCCTTTTCTTCCGAGACAATGGAGGGTAAAGTGACTTACCCAAGGTCACAAGGTGTGCCAGTGGGAATCGAACGCTGATCTCTTGGGAACAAGGCTGTTGCTCTAACCACTAGGCTGCTCCTCTACACCTGCTTGCTACTATTGTTTCCAAAAACTTTAACTGCTACAAGTTTACTGTAATTCATCTCTCATCCACTGAAGTGAAGTTTCAGTTGCATGCCAGTTTGTGCAGTGGATTATTTTTTGGCAGTTGACAGAGAAGGAAAAGGAAGGATGGTGTGGAGTATAGTGCAGATCTCTGAATGGGGCTGTTATATCAGGGCCTTCCCCCCCACCCTTGGGACCCTATAAAATATAAGAATCTTTCTGTAGCCCCACAGATCTGCCTCAACAAAAAAGCAGAATCACAAGGAACCAGCTGCAATAAGAACATTAATGAAGCAATCCCAAGTCAGTCCAAGATCCGTCCGCTAAGCCGAGCATCACGTCTTGGGCAATGGACAGTGTGGATCACAAGTACTGAGTAGATCCTAAAAAAGCAAATCCATTTCTTATAGCTCATTTCCATGGATGAGCAAAGTTCTCCCAAGTCCACCTGGATAATCATCATTTTTTAAATTGACTTTTTTTCTAGAACTTGTCCAAATTTCTTTTGACCCTCACTATGGTAGTCACTATGACCATATCTTCTGGCAATACATTCCACAGCTTAATTATATGCTGCATGAAAATAATATACCTCTGTGATTCATTTACAATGTGTGGGACATTGTTTTTGTATTGTTTGAAAGGTTAAAATAACTTCTCTCTATTTAATCAATCGATCATTCTACCCTACTCATGATTTTATAAACGACTAACGAATGTCAACAAACAGTTGTGATCAACATTATTGGCACCCTACCCTTGCAGTTCAACCCCTTAATATCTCCAAACAAAAAGGGGCCAGTGAAATGGCTTTGGACTACATATGCACACATATTTGATACATAAAAGAATCAAATAAAACAAGACCAACTAAAAAAGGAAAAAAATAGTATAAAAACTGGGACATTGCCTGGACATGATTATTGGCACCCTTATAAACAATTCAAATCAGTTTGAACAGAAGAACTACATTCACACTGCAGTAAAATTAGACGCACCTGTGACCAATTGTCAATACTCACATGACTTGAATCAGCCAAAGAATGATGGTTTTAATGGTTAAAATGGCCACATTCACTCCCTGTTCCATTTTCACAATGGTGAAGATAAGAGAGCTGCTTGAGACTGTCAGAGACACCATTATCACCAAACATCAAAGGGATACAAATCTAAAGACCTTGGGATTCCTGTGTCAACAGTTAATAATGTTATTAAGTAGTTTTCTGCTCATGGAACTGTCAAGAACCTCCCAGGATATAGTAATGTAGTATATGATGGCAGATAAAGACCAGAATGGTCCATCTACTCTGCCCAGCAAGGTGGCAAAAGTAGGTGCAACTGCTGCACCATGCAGGTCACCCCTATTTGTTGAGATATAAGAAACAGTTATGTTTGTTTTGATTTTATCCTCTTCTTATAAAGGATCTACTGCATCTGTCCCATGCCATTTTGAATTCTGTTACTGTATTTGCCCCCCCCCCCCACTTCCATCGGGCGAGAAGAGGAAAATTAATCCAAGGCCTAGACATGATGGGAAGAGGAAAATTAATCCAAGAAGTCTTAGAAGGCTAGTGCAAACTGTGGAAAAACACCATGTACAACATCCAAAGAGCTTAAGGCTGACCCGGAGCAATCTGGAGTGGTGGTTTCAAAACTACACCATATGCTGCACATGAAACAAAGAAAGACTTCATAGGCCAAGAAGGACCCAACTGCTCAAAGACCGACATAAAAAGGCACGCCTGATCTTCACCGAAACCCACCTTGAGAAACCACAATCCTTCTGGGAAAATGTTCCGTGGACAGATGAAACCAAACAAACTCTTTGACATTATAGACCTGAGATACACTTACAGGCGCAGAAATGAAGCTTATAAGGGAAACAAATACACCCTTTCTACAGTTAAATATGGTGGAGGTTCCATAATATTGTGGGGCTGTTTTGCTGCCTCAGGAACTGGAGGCCTGGAACGTATTAAAGGAATCATGAAATCAGAGGACTACCAAGGTATTTTGGAGTGAAATGTACTACCTAGTGTCACAAAGCGAAGTCTGGGTCAAAGGCCCGACAATGAACCCAAAACATACATCCAAAAGAAAAGTTTGAAAGGAACAAATGGGCCGTTTTAAACTGGCCAGCAAGGAGTCCTGATCTCAATCCAATCGAGAACCTTTGGAAAGAGCTGAAATCTGCCATTGGTAAAGCAAATCCTGGAAATATTTATGAGTTGTAAAACCAACCAAATTGTGATTTGTTCCATATCATACTCTTTCAAATCAGCACAGTTTACAGAGAAACAATTCATTACACAGAACAGATTTAACATGGAACATGTGAACAGAACTAAACAGGCATCACAATGAACAAAGCCGTTAAGGTAAATTGAACCTTAATCTATATATAGCAACAATGGTGACAATCGGGGTACAACCTTGGGCAACTATATACATGATAATTGGAGGCATATGATGTGTAGGTAGGACTGGTCTATGGAAAGGAGGCAGGTCAGTATGGACTATACTGGGAGAAACTGCCAGCAGACAGATGTTCGAAACTTAGAGATAGCTACAAGAAATGCTTGGAGGTTGTCATCACTACCAAGGGCTGTACAACTAAATATTAGTGAAGGGTCATATTTTGTGGTTTTCTCAGAAAATACTATGCCTGTCTAAGTTGCACAGATAGATATTGTTTTGTTGCATACCCTTGAACATACTATTAAAATATTATGATGACATACAGTGTAATATTTCCAATTATTTCTCAAGATATTGTACACAACATACAAAAATACAAGGGTGCCAATAATGTGGACCACAACTATACTGTCCAACTATACAGTACTGATGGCAAGATCTTGTTCTTGGGTAGTAGTAACTCAACTCAGCATTTTGATCCTATATTTGGAATTATTTTTCCCTCCGGTGCAACACTTTGGGCTTGTCTACATTAAAATTTCTTCTGCCATTCAAACGTATACTTTTCTAGTCTCAAGTTCCTCCTGCATACCTCACCATCCTCTATGGTTTGTATGACTTTGAATAATTTAGATGGCACAGAATTATTCAAAGTAATTAAACAAACCTAAATAAACTGGCCTCAATTAGGGGGGGGGGGATCAGGTGTGCATAAAAAACATGCAGGGTTGTATATACCTCATGGAACAGACCAAACCAAATAACTACTAGCAAGGTAAGAACACAAGCCAAATATTTCCAGATATATTTTGGAGCTGCCTAATTAACATAACTTAAATTTTTGTCTCTCTCTATGTTTAATTTGAAAGTGAATGGCGACACAGAAAATACATTCCCTCTTTAAGCTTCTTATAGAGATAGACCATGTTTGTATTAGGGATGTGCTTTCGACACAATCAAGAATGCGCACAGCGCGAACATAGTATGTTATCACAAAAGAGGGTGTATTATCAAGGGCAAACGATATAATACGACGCTCCCCCCCCCCCCCAAACGAAAGTGTTTGAGGTTGCACATTCTTAGTTTGTCTTTTCTGGGAACCAATGAACTACCTCTGCAACCTTGCATATTATATACAGGGCAGATACCGGAAGAAATTAAAGACGCTTACATGGAGCCCAACACACAACAAAGACAGATACTTTTTACCTGTATTGCAAATACACTGTTGCCAGATCTAAACCATTCCGCACTTCCAACTTTTCTTGCGTTTTTTTTCAAAGAACAGAAAGAGAGAGGAGAAGAACTCTACAAATATCCACCATCACGTCCTGTTCCGCTGATCAAAGAGGTGCACAATAAAAAGAATGCTCTGTCTGCGTTTTACACAGCGCAAGATAAAGGTGGAAATGAAAAAGCACCCATCAGTGTGGAATTAATGTCCATCCTCCCCTTCAACAAAAGCAAGGCAAAAGAGACTGTGATCGAGGAAAATCCCCACCGGGCACCAATGCAGCAGCTACTCCTCACTGGATGTCTTTCAGGCGCACAGCAGCAGCAGCTGTACAAGCTCAGCCGGCGCGAAACTAACTCAAGGCAGAGCGGGGAAAACCTAGGTCATGCGCAAAGCGCGCAACGTCACAGCTGGACTTGTGCACGTAGCGCCTCGCTCCCCCTCCCCGCCCACCAGAGCTCTATGACAGCACCAGTGACCCCGCAGCTCCTAATACAACAGTCAAGCTTCCATGCCGGCAACGGCCGCTTCCATGCCGGCAACGGCCGCTTCCGAAGCGCGACCGCTCGCATTGGTCAATAGGCGGAGCTCCTATAGGCTAGCCAGGGTATATAGACACACTGTGGCTGGCCGGAAGTAGCTGAGGCGCACAGCATGCAGGGAAATGTGGTACTTTGCCGTTCGTGCTCTTATTGAACCAGGGAAGAAACATAATCTGGCTGGAAGCAAACTGGGACGAACATTGTTGCCACATTACTCAGTTCCAGGAGTGAGATTTTACTTTTTCCACTTCTGGTTTTAATTTTGCATTGGATTCAGGGCCAGCCCAACTGTGGTGGACGTCACTTAGCGGCCCCGGTCCACTGAGCCTGAGTACCCCTGAAAAGAATGTGAAGAAAAAGACAAGACAAAGAAATACAATTTCTAGGCAGTTTACCTGTGTTTATTTCTACTAGGAGAGACCAGTCATTTAGAGTCACAGTGAACGGGTGACGGTACAAGCCTTGCATGCTATTTTTATAAGCGTTCTGTTACATAGCTCTAACATGAAGCACCCACGTATCCCCCCCCCCCCCTTACATAGCTCACCCACGTATCCATTCCCCCCTCCCTTTTCCCTCCCCACTCCCTCTTGTTCCCTTAAGGAGCATCTCTAAAAGCGAGGCTACCAGGTGTGCAGATTATAGTGGTAAAGCATGCATATGAGGGCAAAGATAGTTCAGCAAGATAGCCATCAGGCCTAACTGTTTAGCAAGTGTTAAAAGGTTGTTTGGTCCATTTCTGACGTCTGCCTATGTCCGAGAGGAGAGGGGTCAAAAAGTTCCTATCCGTGAAGCTTGTGGTGGAAAGACTCCTTTTGCAGAAGCCTAGGTGTCTGGGTAAATAGGAACTTCTGATTGGTTACACGAGGGGTGGCTGTGGTTTGCAGCCCCTCTGTGGTTAGACTCCATTTCCTCTCGAAAAGGTCAGCCAGCTGCAGCTTACAAGACCTAATTTATTGTGTTTTGTTTTTTTCTCTGTTGCTCTGTTTCCCTGTATCCGAAACTACAGGCCTCCCAGCCTGTAGTTTGGCTCAAGTGTTGTCCTTTTTTTATTCCTTGTAATGCCTCCTTTTCCTATCAACCACTAGGCAACCGCCTAGGGTGGCAACTTCTCGGAGGCAGAAAAGTGCAGGGCATTCAAAGTTAAAGAATAGATTTTTGCTTGCAGCCAGAGGGGGAGTAAGGCTTAAGGTTTGCCTAGAGCAGCAACACTTTGAGCCAACTCTGAAGTCATTCCTGATTGGATTGCAGCATGGTATTAACATCCATCTGCACTGTTACCCTTAAGCCCAAAAATCACTCTACTAACAGTTATGGGTACAAGGCCATAGCTTTATTGCTAAACCAACATAATCAATATGCAAGGTGTGGCAAAAAAGAAACAAGACGGTGGCAGCCACGCCCATGACTTAATGCCAGTTGTCTAATTGCTTATGTCACTGTGTTGTGCAACATCTCACCACTATTCTGCTATAATATTTTTCATCTCTCTCACTCTGTTTTTCTTTTTCAGTTTTTTTTGTAGCACACTGCTCCATCGCTTTATCATGCAACTGGAGGTGACAGAAATATAGAGCAAAGAATCAACTTGAAATTTCTGGTTAAGTTGGAGAAGGGCCCAACTGAGTGTCTCCAACTTCTCCAAAAGGCTTATGGAGAAGATGAAACGTTTGTGCCACTCGAAGACTCGCGCCCTTAACATTGCAAGACTGGCCGTGAGGAGGTGGAGGATGACCCCAAGTCAGGATGGCCTTCCACGACAAAGACGGCTGAGAACATTGACAGAATGAACCAGCTGGTGTGGAGTAATTGCAGATTGACGGTGCAGATGATAACTGAGGAGCTCAGCCTGGACAGGGAGTCAGTGCAGACCATCTTGGTGCAGGAGCTGGGGATGCGAAAGGTGTGCTCCAAGATGGTGCCCAGGCTTTTATCGGACGACCAGAAGGAGCACTGGGTCAATGTATGTCGAGACTTGCTACAGAAGATCAGAGTTCGTTGGCCGAGTTATCACAGGAGACGAGACTTGGGTCTTCCAGTACGACCCTGAAGGCAAGAGACAGAGCCTGCAGTGGAAGACTTGACAGTTACCCAGATCCAAGAAGGCACGCATGTCCAAATCAAGGATCAAGGTCATGCTGATTGCATTCTTCGACCAGAAGGGAGTGGTCCATCATGAGTTTGTGCCTGAGAGTCAGACAGTCAACCACTTCTACCAGCAGGTCCTCAATCTCCTCTATGATTGGGTTCGGCGCAGCAGGCGGGCTCTGTGGAGAGACAAGTCATGGCTGTTCCACCACGACAATGCACCCACACACACCATGCTCAGTGTGAGGCAGTTCTTGGTCAACAAACAGATCACAGCTCTCAACCACCCTCCTTATTCCCCAGATCTCGCACCGTGTGACTTCTGGCTCTTTCCCAGGCTGAAGACTGTGCTCAAAGGAACTCATTTTGCCTCTGTAGAAGAGATCAAGGCCACTGTGACGAGGGAGCTGAGGAACCTCAAGGAGGAGGACTTTACCGAGTGCTTCCGTACGGGGCAGAAGCGAATTCAGAAGTGCATTAACTCTGGGGAGGGGATTACTTTGAAGGGGACAATGCGTAATTTCTCTGTAGATTTTGTAATAAAACATTTATGGGACAGTCTCGTTTCTTTTTTGTCACACCTCGTATATATAAGTGTATGCATGCAACATATGAACTGCGGGACGAGGTTCCCGCTTCAGTCACCTGAGCCAGTATGTGCCATGGCCTCTTCCCTTGCTGTCCAGCCAGCCCACTGTAGGGGGCCTGTGGGCTGCCTGTACCAGGCAGTCATTGTGTATTGGGACTCACCGGGGCACCCCACCATGGTGGTAGTTAGGGCGCCCTGCCCCTTTTTCTCATACTCTGCGTGTGCTTATGGCCTGGCTCAGGTAACCGGCGGTAGCTCATTCTGCTTTGATGGGGTATTGCCTGGATCTGCACTGTCTGGAGCAGCTGTGCAGTGGGGGGCAGGGTGGGGAAGCAGGCGATCCAAAAGGAAGATCACTCTCCTCCTTCCACTTTTCATGGGCAGAGATCTCGCCCGGGTACATGGGGCAGTGACAATTGTTACACCGTCCCCCCGAGTGGCAGGAGTTTTTCCCACCATGCCTGGCAAGATCTCAGCCCCCCCCCCCCCCACGAAAGACAGGGGAGAGGGCTGACGTAGGGTTGCCAACTGGCTCCAGATGCACCCGACAGGCTTGTTCCAGTCCTGGGTTTTCCCCATTGCATACAGTTACTTGTAGTTTTCCTTTTCTTATGGAGTGCAGTGGAGAAATCAGAACTACATATCCCTGCATGCAATGAGGTAAACCCAAGACTGGATCGAACCTGTCGAGCGCATCTGGAGCTAGTTGGCAACCCTAAGCGGACGGGCCATGTTAAGCAGTGGGCCCGTTGCATACGCTCGGCCCTTTGTACTAACATAGGCAGGCAGGACCACATCCACCTCTTCCCCATAAAATCCATTTGCCCTGTCACCCTTAAGCCCAAAGATCACTCTACTCACAATTATGGGTATAATAAGGCCACAGCTTTATTGCTAAATCAAGTTAATCTCTCTCTCTCTCTCTCTCTCTAAAGTATATGCATGCAACATATGTACCACGGGACGAGGTTCCCGCTCCAGTCACCCGAGCCAGTATGCGCCATGGCCTCTTCACTTGCTGTCCAGTTGTCCAGTCAGCACACTGTGGAGGCTGGGTTCCGCCTTGCCAAACTGAGCTGGACCCACCCCTGTACAAGGGGTCTGACCATGTTACCTGTGGGCTGCCTGCCCTGGGCAGCTGTTGTGTATTTGGACTTTCTGGGGAGCCCTGCCTTAGTGGCAGCTACGGCGCCCTGCCCCTTTTTCTCGTACTCTGCGTATGCTTGTGGCCTGGCTTGTTTAACCACAATGGGTGAGTGGAAGCATGCCTTTCACGTGCCCCCCTACTAAGGGAACCTTTCACCGGTGCCCGGCAGCAGCCAGGGCTTGCTGTGTGTTTGCTCATAGGACGTTTTCCAAGGTCTTCTTTCTGTAGGTCATTTAGGATCAGGTCCAGTCCAATAGATGGAGTTGGTCCCCAGTGAAGTATCCAGGCAATAAGGGGTATATCCATTCATGTCGCATCTGCTATCCTCCAGCACACAGACACAGAGGGCAATCTGCCTGTTGACCTTCTTGAGCTCCCTGCCCTAGAGGTGAATGCCTGCCCACTTGAGGTGAGAGATGAGGTCGAACTAGATGAAAAGCGTGTGGAAGAGGTTGTGTGCCACCCAGGAGAAGTCTATTCTGATCAGGTCAATGAGATGCTTTCCAGAGACTGTTCCAAGGTAATTTCCTCCCAGTTTCACAACTAGGGCTGCTGGCATGGCGTGGGTCTGTAAGCACTGCCGAAGGAAGGGGTGCAGATGCCCCCACCCCATGCCCGGGAAGCCCAGCCATAAGAGGTGCACACCACAATTGAAAAGTCAAGGTAGGACCCCAGCTGCTGTCTGGACGCCCTTTTAGCTGCCTGGCGGACTAAGGAGTGACCCACAATCTAAACTATGTGTCGCAGAAAGAGAAGGAGCTGGGAACGCTGACTCAAGCAGAAGCAGCAGATGATCCGAAAAGAGGATCGCTCTGCTCCTTCTGCTTTTTATGGGGCAGAGATCTCGCCCGGGCACGTGAGGTGGTGACAATTGTCACGCAGTTTGCTCCTCCCCCGAGTGGTGGGAGTTTTTCCTACCATGCCCGGCAAGATCTCAGCCCCCCCCCCCCCCCGAGAGGTAGGGGAGGGGCAGAGGAGCCCGCTGCCATGTTAAGCAGCGGGCCCGTTGCATACACTCGGCCCCTTGTACTTGTAGTCCCTCATGTTACCCATTGGATTCAGAGCTGCAGGTCCCATAATGCATCAGAATGAGATTGTCAGAAATCCAGGACTGGCTTAAAATCTCACTCCTGGAACTGGGTAACCTGGCAACTCTACCTGGAAATCTGTCTTATTATTGTCCTTCCTGTACACTCATTTTATTGTCATTACTACTGTTTTGTACGTTATCTCCTATATAATTTAATTGCTAAATGTAGTACTTTAGAAATGTCTGTAAAATTGTCATGCCAGTGGCAATAAACATCTGAATTTGAATACAAGGTCTGCAATTACTGCAGCATTTTCATGCCCTCTACCCATGACTACTTGCTGTGTGTCTCTTTGCATGCTTGCAGAGTTCTACAACCATCGGTCTCCTGCTAGAGAGGCAGTCAGCATTGATCCAAGGCAATACAAGGAGTGGAGGAGTAGCCTAAAGGTTAGAGCACTGGCTTGCAAACCAAAAGAGTAGGGTTCCATTCCCACTAGCTCTCCTTGTGGCCTTGGGCAAGTCACTTAACCCTCTATTGCTTCAGAAATATCCAAGTTATTAATGTCCCTGTTTAATGTACATTACTAAGTTTAAATTACAATGTAAACTACTTTGACTAAAATGATAAAACAGTATAAAAAAGCTGTTAAAGAAATAAATATGAGGGTCACAGCAAGCCTTTAGCCATGTACCCCCTTTCACACCATTGTCCACTATTTCCTCTTTCCTTCCCAACCTCCTCCCTCCAGCAACCACCATCTCCCTTCCCTTCCCACATAGCCAACCCACTACAGTGGCACAGTTTGGAGGATGGCATACATTAAAGGCAAAGCAGAAGGAAACAAGAGTTGGTAGCCAGTTCAAGGTCTTAAGTACCCGCATGGCACAGGTCTGCTGTGCTCCGCCCCCTTTAAAGCAGGCAGTTCATAGGGGGTGGGATGTGGGGATGTGCAAGGCAGAGTGCCCACTACGCTGACTGGTTCAGAGCTGTAGGCTTAGGAGAAAGTGCCAGGGTAGAGGAGCAGGTGGCAGCAGTGGCACCATCCAATCGGTGGTTGCTCTCGGCACCTAGCACCATGTAGTCCAGAAAGTTTGCAATGCATTGCATTACTCTGCACAGCAGCTGCTCTGTGAGCACCACTTCCTTTGCTATTTTATTTTCTTGGTACTAAGATCTGCTCTGTGGCAGAAAGGCACTAGGCACATGGAGGGTGAAAACACCTCTGGGAGAAGCTGCTTTCCCTCTCTCATCATAGCCCAGCTCCAGTTCCAGCAGCAGGAGCTCTTTCTGCCTTGTCTTGTTGCTCTTTTTGACTTCACAAATTCCTAAGGATTTTTCTGACTTCTTGTTGCTCTAGCAGCCCTTAGATTTAACAATTAGCCCTTTTCTGTACCAGGACGAAAACATAACAAGAACTTATTTTGAGGAAAATGAGCAGGTTGGGGGGGGGGAGGATTTCTTGGAGATGTACCTATGATCAGCCCAGGTTGATGCATGCCATGTCGAGGTAGAGATGGCAGGACATCCCAGCCTGTCCCAGCACACACACGATGGCAATGGAGGGGCTGAGAAGAAGGGGCAGGTAACAAGACATTAAATGCATCCTAAGCAAATCAAAGAGGGAGTGCACCATAACATTTACCAGCAGTGGCTGCTGAAGTAACAGAATGATGTTCTCTACTCAAGTCTTGCTGAGTATCTTTGTGTGGTGGCCATGTTGTATAAAATCTGTACCAAACCTTATCAAGGCAACACTGCAGTTGAAGTATGGTAGAAAAGAAAAGGAAGAATACATAGTGGCTGCACGTTGCTCAGGATTGAAAGGTGCTCACCCTTAGCGTATGCATTCCGGCCAAAGATGGTGATATCCTCGTCTGCATTACGTGCAGTATCGCTAACACTCCTGCCACAGATGAAAGCCATGGTGAACTTGTTCATGGACCCACTGCAGCAGGAAATAAATGTTAAGTGGACCCCTGCAGATAAAGATAAGATAATGTACTCAAAAGTGATTTCATGATTTTTAGAGGCTAAAGTGGGATGGGGCTAGGTCAGGACTGGAGTGGGGCAGGACTAGGAAAGGGCTGAGGAGGACAAGACCTATGTCAGCAGTCTGAACACAGCAAGGAGGGAGACCTTCATTGTGAGTCTCTGCTGCAGCTGCCTCCTCCCTAGCACCTCTGTTACTGATGTTAATATACACTCTGAACACACTCAAGGGAACTGTGCGCAAAAACCCCAACAAAGTGATGCACCAAAATAATGCAATTTATTAAACAGGATTTAATGGAAGAGGCTGACTTGGGTTTAGTTTCAGCATGGAGACATGGTTCCTGGACAACCATGACTTAGATGTAATTATACTGGGCTATACTTTATTCACGAAGGACAGGGTAGGAAGAAGGGGAGGAGTGACTGCACTATATGTGAAAATAATAGTAAAGCTATAGAATTACAGGTCTTAAAAGGGAGAGAGGAGGCACTGTGGGTTAAACTAGAAAGAGGGAAAGGGAAATCCATTTCCACTGGCGTGATATACAGATCCCCCTCACATGGAGAAGTGAATGGGGATTTAATAGAAGACATACGCAGTATTGCCATGAAAGGAGAAGTGCTGCTGATAGGTGATTTCAATATGCTGGATGTAGATTGGCACATCCCTGCTGCGGTGTCATCTAGAAGTAAGGAGATATTAGATTTTGAATAGAGAACTATTCCGGCAGCTGGTAACAGAACCCACATGTGAAAGGGCCATACTGGACTTAGTGCTCACCAATGGGGAAAGTGTTTCTGATGTCATAGTGGGAGATCATTTTATCCAGTGATCAGCAGCTGGTGTGGTTCAGTATTAGGACTAGGGCTGATAGAAGCCATTCAAAAGTGAGGGTCTTAGACTTTAGGAAAACCAACTTTGCCAAGATGGGGCAAGGAAAGCAAAAATACAAAAAGAAGAAGAAGAAATAGTCAATGCAATAAAATGGGGGGATAAGACATTTTTCAGATATGTTAGCAAGAGGACGAAGGGCAAAAGTGGACTGTGTTCATGAGGAACTAACTAAACTAAAAGTAGACAAAGCAATGGGACCAGATGGGATGCATCTGAGAATAGTGAAGGAACTTGCTGCTGTTCTAGCAGCTCCACTGACTGACTTTTTCAGTGCTTCTTTGGAGTCAGGAGTGGTGCCAGAGGACTAGAGAGACACACATGTGGTCCCTTTACACAAAAGCAGAAGTAAGCTTGAGGTTGAAAACTACAGGCCAGTTAGTTTAACCTCTGTGGTGAGTAAATTTAAATTTAAGTTAATGTAAACCGCCTTGATTCAATGAAAAGGCGGTATATAAAAACTATTAAATAAATAAATTATTGGAAACACTGCTAAAAGAGAGAATAGTGAAGTTTCTGGAGCTCAATGGATCACAGGATCCAAGGCAGCATGGGTTATCAGAGACACAGGTCTTGTCAGATAAATCTGATTGATTTCTTTGAGTGGGTGGTCAGGGAGTTGGACTAAGGGAGAGCCCTAGATGTGGTGTACTTAGATTTCAGTAAAGCCTTTCACATCGTTCAGTACAGGCGACTTATAAACAAACTGAGCACCCTTGGGATGGACCCTAAAGTGACTGACTGCATTAGAAATTGGTTGAGTGGGAGGCGACAAAGAGTACAGGTAAATGGAGCTCACTCTGAGGAGAAGGAGGTTACCAGTGGTGTGCTGCATGGATCTGTCCTTGGTCCGATTCTTTATAACATCTTTGTTAGTGATATTGTGGAAGGGCTGTTGCATAAGGTTTGCCTCTTTACAGATGATACCAAAATCTGCAATAGTGTAGACACCCAGGAAGGTGTAGATAACATGAGGAGGGATCTAGCTAAGCTTGAAGAATGGTCACGAATTTGGCAGCAGAGATTTCATGCTAAAAAATGCAGGGTCATGCATTTGGGCTGCAAAAAGCCAAAGGAGTGGTACAGTAGAGGGCAGAGGTGAAGTATTTCTGTCTACAAAGAAGAGCTGGACCTCAGCGTGATAGTTTCTGATGATCTTAAAGTGGCTAAACAGGTAGAAAAGGCAAAGGCAAAAGCTAGAAGGATGCTTGGGTGCATACAAAGAGGAATGGCCAGCAGAAAAAAGGAGGTGATAGTGCCTCTGTACAAGTCTTTGGTGCGACCTCATTTGGAGTATAGTGTGCAATTCTGGAGACCGCACCTTCAAAAGGATATAAACAGGATGGAATTGGTGCAAAGGATGGCTACTAAAATGGTTAGTGGTCTTCGTTATAAAACATATTAGGACAGACTTAAAGATCTTAATATGTATACATTAGAGGAAAGGCGGGATAGAGGTGATATGATAGAGATGTTTTAATACCTCCATGGCATAAATGCACAAGAGGAGAGGGTCTTTCAATTGAAAGTAAGCTCTGCAAGGAGGTGGCATAGGATGAGGGTGAAAGGGGATAGGCTCAGAAATAATATGCGGAAATATTTCTTTGTGGAAAGAGTGGTAGATGCATGGAATAGTCTCCCAGTAGAGGTAGTAGAGACGAGGAAAGCATCTGAGTTAAAGAAAGCATGGGACAAACACAGAATATCTCTAAAGGAAAAAAAGGGACTATAGTATTTGATATGAAAGGGCAGACTAGATAGGCCATGTGGTCTTTTTCTGCTGACATGTTTCTATGTAAAACATACAAATCAATTATAAAGGTATTCATTCATAGATTCATGTGTTAAATCAATTTTGCATACACTGAAGTGCACTAACAAATGCATGCTACTGAACGCATATCCCGAGTCTTTCATCTTTCACAAGTTAGCTACAAAAATAACACGCACACGTTCTCACTTCAATTCACTACTGTAGTTTAATAAATAGGCCCCTTGTGTGCACATACATTTTTATTTTCCAAGGCCACAAACTGCTGTTTTTAGCACAGGTTTTATTGCTTAGCTTCCTAAGTTTAGTCACTGGACTATTCAGGGTGACAAAAGTGGAAGCCTCAGGGCAAATGCAAATTGAAATGTAATAGCTTCATGCGTTAAGATGTGTGCACAGCCTGCTCCAACAAAAGGACTTATTAACTTTAATACATGCTTCTCTTCTCAAAACGGCATGGGATAGACACAGTAGATCCCTTTATAGCAAGGGGATAAAATAAAAATAAACCAATCTAACTTTTATACTTCAGCAAATAGAGGGGAGTGACCTGCACGGAGTGACTGATACAACCCTAAACAAAGACACGGGGAGGGGCGACTTGCATGGTGCAACAGTTACAACCGCTCTTGCCACCTTACTGGTCAGACTAGATGGACCACACTGGTCTTTATCTATCGCCATATACTATGTCACTATGAGAGTCTACTGTACTAGCTTCTGTTGTGGGCTATCTGAAGAACTGTTCCAACATCTTCAGTTACTCCAAAACACCGTCACATGCTCGATTTACTAAACCTAAAATAGATGGCAGGACTATCCAGGTAGCCTCACATGTGCAAAACTTGGAAATTCAATTTGACACTGAATTAATTCTGCACTCTCAGATACAAATGATGGTTAAAACAGCACTATATAAACTGAATATGATAACATTAAAACCTTTTGTGTCAGATACTCCTTTGCATATGGTAATTAAAGCTCTGATATCAAACTAATACTGTAACAGTTTATATTTTAGACTCCCTGCATATATCACCCATACACCTCAAATAGTTCAGAACTCTGCAGCTCGCGCTATTGCTGGTTTGAGTTATAGGGATTGTACTTCATCTACACTTTACACATTACACTGGCTACCCACTAAATGGCATGGTCTTACCAGGGCTGGCCTGGGCTCTAGGCAAAGTAGGCATTCGCCTAGGGCAGCAAACCCTGATAGATGGTACGACCATCTTTCCCTTCTTTGGGCCTTAAAGCACCTGCTTGTATGCGCTCAATCATGGTCTGCTGCTCCTGCCTCGTCTGACAGGAAATTGTGGGAGGGATTGCCATGTCGCTCATCTCCTCCAGCTGAGAGGATGGATGCCGGAGGGGCGGTGGCACAGTGGACAAAGCAGGACGGTGCGGCACAGCATGGGGGAAGGGCTACCTAAGTTGGCATAAATCCTTGGGCTGGCCCTGGATACTACGTTTTAAAGCACTTAACCATGAAGCGCCATTGAGCACCTCAGCAATTCTGAAAATATATCGTCCACCTTGCTCCTTGCAAGCCCAGGATACTATGCTCTTGGACATTCCATCTTTTCAACTTGTCCACTTAAATGAGTTACGGGACCAGATGTTCTCGGGAACTGCACTGAGACTCTGGGATTCATTATTTGCTGAAATACAAATGGTGTCTCAAGTCATGGCATTCCATAAAAGGTTTAAAGCCTAATCATTCTCTCAGTGGAAAGGTTAAACTAGACAGGTGTTTAATCATTAGGTGAGCAAAGACTAACAAAATATTTTTATTTTAATATGTGCATGTCATTTTTTAGCTGATGTGCTATGTTTTTTATTTGTTTTAACTGTTTAATGTTTTATTTGATTTTATGTGTGTTTTGTAATATTCTGTTTGACATTTTATGACTGTTTTATTATAATCCACCTAGAGTACCATATAGAGCAGAAAATAGATTCTTATAAATGTATACATTTTGCTATACTGGTTGCCAGTTCATTTCAATATTCAGTTTAAATTGTTATGCCTAGCCTTTACATCCCTGAATCAAGATGGTCCAAAATATCTGCCAAATAAACTATCCTCATAGGCACCAGCCAGGTCTTTCGATCAACACGGCAGGATTCTTCGGAGGCACTAGACAGAGTGCACTTGCAAAGTTGCAAAGCACATGGTGAGTGCACTTGCTGAGACAGGGCATGGGGAAGTCTATGCTACTGGAGATTCTCCTTGAGAACCATTATTTTCAGTTTTGCAAGAGAGCCTCAATCAGCTGATTTATTCAGGCCTTTTCTTTGGGGTGGGCAGAAGCTATGAGGGGGAGGCACATCAGGAGCCTGTGAGTGGGTTGGGGCAAGGGTGCGATGGGAAGAGTTCTTTTGAGAGTGGAAATGATTTATTGAATTGTAACCGTTTTATGGTTTTTAACTTTGTAACTCACCTTGATCTACTTTTGAAGAGGCATGAGATCAAATATGTTAAATAAGCAATTAAATAAATCCAATAAATTATTTCAGTAATTATTCTTTGGCTGATTTTCTTGCACTTAGGTATAGCTTTGGCCTGCTTTCTGCTGCCTCACTTCTCACTGCTTCTCGGAGCGGTGCTCCTGATCCTGGGCTCTGTTAGGACCACATTTACCCCCTTTTGCTGTTCTTCATGATTAGCACCATTGACACCTGGGGGTGCTGAGGAGGAGAAATGATAAATATACAACCCCTGAAGATTTTGCAGGATTATCCAGACACTACTAAAAACATATATTTATGCAATGCAAAAGTAAACCAAAATATTTACAGAACACAAAAACAAAAACATATTAGTAATAAATGACACAATTAAATAAATGGGTATCACTTTCAATGTATTACAATAAATACAAGCTGCAATATTCCATTGTGACTACTAGAAGCCAGCTGCAATGCAAAACCAAATAATTAAGCGCTTGCTGTTTTACTGCTACTGTAGCTGGTAAATGTGCTAGTAGTATTTAGGGGTATGTTTACTAAACTGTCTTAATGTGCGCCCGGCGATAGTGTGCAGGCTGCCATATAAGGAGTGGGCATTTCAGTGTAAAGTAGCAAAACAGGATTAGCGCGCGATAACGTGCGCTGCTGCGCACATTATCGTGCAAAGCGCCGCTAAGCGCCTTACCGCGCGGCAGGGCCGGATTTACGTATACGCCATGTACGCCATGGCGTAGGGCCCACAACCGGCAGGGGCCCACAAAAAATAGAACCAGGTTTTTTTTTTTTCAATTCGATTAAAAAAAAAACCTGGGGGCTGCCGCCGCGGGGCCCCCTCTGCTGCCGCGGGGGCCCCGTCTACAAGATGGTATGGTCTGGTCGGGTCGGGTCGGGTCGGGTCTCGTCTCCCTCCCTCCCTCCCTCCCGGCTGCGAGAGACGCGAAGATAGAGCGTCTCCTCGCGTCTGTGTTAAGCCCGCAGGGGCTGATGGGATTTCCCATCAGCCCCTGCGGGCTTAACACAGACGCGAGGAGACGCTCTCCCTTCGCGTCTCTCGCAGCCTGCAGCGAGGGAGGGAGAGAGACCCGACCCGACCCGACCGGACCGGACCCGACCCGACCAGCTTGTAGACGGGGCCCCCGCGGCAGCAGAGGGGGCCCCGCGGCGGCAGCCACCAGGTTTTTTTTTTAAATTAAATTTTACTTTAGGCCGGGTAGGAGTCCTATCCCCCCCGGCCTAAAGTAAAATTTAATTTAAAAAAAAAACCTGGTGGCTGCCGCCGCGGGGCCCCCTCTGCTGCCGCGGGGGCCCCGTCTACAAGCTGGTCGGGTCGGGTCGGGTCCGGTCGGGTCTCTCTCCCTCCCTCCCTCGCTGCAGGCTGCGAGAGACGCGAAGATGTGTCTCTCGCAGCCTGCAGCCTGCAGCGAGGGAGGGAGAGAGACCCGACCGGACCCGACCAGCTTGTAGACGGGGCCCCCGCGGCAGCAGAGGGGGCCCCGCGGCGGCAGCCACCAGGTTTTTTTTTTTAAATTAAATTTTACTTTAGGCCGGGGGGGGTAGGACTGGTAATGGGCTATGGGGGGGGGGTAGGACTGGTAATGGGCTATGGGCTATGGGGGGGGGGTAGGACTGGTAATGGGCTATGTGGGGGGGGGTAGGACTGGTAATGGGCTGGGGGGGGGGTAGGAATGTTAATGGGCGATGTGGGGTGGGGGGGTAGGAATGGTAATTGGCTATGGGGGGGGAAGGAATGGTAATGGGCTATGGGGGGGTAGGACTGGTAATGGGCTATGGGGGGGGTAGGACTGGTAATGGACTATGGGGGGGTAGGACTGGTAATGGGCTATTGGGGGGGCTGGGGCTGGAAATGGACTGGGGGGGTAGGGCTGGTAATGGGCTATTGGGGGGCTGGGGCTGGAAATGGGCTGGGCTGGGGGGGGTTAAGGCTAGAGGTGGGCTGATGGGGTTAGGACTGGTAATGGACTGTGGGCTGTTGGGGGGGGGCTTAGAACTGGCAATGGGCTTTGGGGGGGTTAAGACTGGTAATGGGCTGTGGGCTGATGGGGGCTGTCTGGTAATGGGCTATGGGGGGGGGCTAGGACTGGAAATGGGCTGGGGGGTTAATACTGGAGGTGGGCTGATGGGGTTAGGACTGGTAATGGGCTGTTGGGGGGGGATTAGAACTGGTAATGGGCTTTGGGGGGGTTAAGACTGGTAATGGGCTGTGGGCTGATGGGGGTTGTCTGGTAATGGGCTATAGGGGGCTAGGACTGGAAATGGGCTGGGGGGTTAAAACTGGAGGTGGGATGATGGGGTTAGGACTGGTAATGGGCTGTGGGCTGATGGGGGGGGGGGTAGGACTGGCAATGGGCTATGGGGGGCTGACTGGAAATGGGTTGATGGGGTTAGGACTGGAAGTGGGCTGATGGGGGGTTAGGACTGGTAATGGGTTATAGGGGGGGCTTAAACTGAAAATGGGGTGATGGGGGGTTAAGGACTGAAAATGGGGTGATGGGTTAAGGACTGTAAGTGGGGTGATGGGGGGGCTAGGACTGGAAATGGGCTGATGGATGGCTAGGGCTGGAAATGGGCTGATGCAGGGACTAGAAGGGAATGGATGCTGGGTGAGGCTGGAACTAGAAGGGAGCTGATGTTGGGGGAGGATTAGAATGGGATGGGGCTGGAAGAGTAAAATGGAGAAGGGAAAAATATTTTGTGTGGGAGGGATAAAAAATCTACAATTGGCCGGGTATTGGGAGAGTAAGTGGGGATTGAGGATGGAGGGGTAATATTTGAGTGGATGAAATAGGAATGAGGAAAGAGCAAAAGGAGAAAGATTAGTATGTTAAAGCAGATGTAGAGAGAGAATGGAAAAAAATCTAGAAGAGAGAAGAAAGGACAAATGGACAGCAGACGATGGAGAGTTAGCAGAAGACACGAAGAAACCAGAAGAAAGTGGCTGGAGCAATTGCAGCTGAAAAAAATGCACAAAAGGTAGAAAAATATCTCTTTATTTTGAATTTATTAATTGGAATATGTCAGCTCTGGTAAATGTGCATCATTAACATCTGTGCTTTGTTTAGTACAAGAGCAAATTAATGTATTGTTTTATTTCTACAGTGTTGTACATTCCAAGTTTGGCTTTTGGGATTCCCAGTTTAATTATTGTCTTCCTATTTCTAAATTGTGATTACTTGTTTGGTGATGGTCTATGTTCTGCATGTGTAACTGAGCTGAGGTGTTCTGTTTATATAATTCCTATTTGACATTGCCACTTGTTCTCTTTCCCCAGTAGGTCATGTATTGTTGTTCTCTGAAATGTATTGGTTTAATATTTGCAGTGTTGCCTTTTGATTGGTAGAGTATGGTGCTTTGTGAGTCCTGGTAGTGCTGTTAGGATACGGCGGGTTTACTATGGGCAGTGTTTGTAGTAGTTCCTAATGTGTCTGGCAGTTGGCACTGGATTATAGTAATGTAGAAATCTTTTAGTCTTTCTTTATCCATACACTCATTAAGAGGCACGTTTACTAAAAGTTAGTATATGGTAACATTATGCAAATATTTATGCAAATGAGGCCCCTTATGCAAATGAGGTCCGCACCCCCCTTGGGCCGCCCCTGCTGGGGGCCCACAATTTTTGTTGGTGTAGGGCCTCACTCAAGGTAAATCCGGCCCTGCCGCGCGGTAATCTTATGTAGGTGCACAGACATCCAACATAGAAACAGAAGTGCAACACAATGGTTAATACACTGACTGATGATATAAGGGTCATGAGTTCAATCCCCCAGTGTGCCTAATGCATAAGGCTGGCTGAGGCATCAGCTTTGACATGTAAGTATTGTTTCCTGAGGCATTTTATGTGTATTTTAATTATTGCTGCCAGCAAACACACCCTCACATGCCATAACCTAAGGTGCCGCAGAAGGCACCCTATAAGGCACTCCATAGGGCACATTATAAAGTGCACTGTCCGCCACGGCACCCTATAATGTCCCCTATAAGGCGCTCCATAGGACACCTTATAAGGCACCTTATACGGACTGTAACCATAAGGTGCCTCAGAAGGCGCTTTATAGGGTGCCCTATAAGGCGCCTTATAGGGCGCCTTCTGAGGCACCTTATGGTTACAGTACCCTGAGGGTGTTTTGCTGGCAGCACTAATGTACATTAAAAAAAGACAATGCTTTGGACAGCCCTATCAAATAACCCCACTGTGGGTTTGAACCCATGACCTCTGGCTCCACAAGCAGTGAAGTAACCAGTGGGCTACAGCTCCATAGCTGCTAGCAAACCCCTGACTGGCTGTAGAAGGACTGCACGTCACCACACAAACAGTCTGCTGTGGTCACCAGGATAGGGTTAACCCACCCATACCCATGATGCACTGCACATGCAAATCAGCAGTCTACAGATGATCACAAGATGGGGTATGCACCCCCACAGCCCCTCGGCCTGGTAGGGGGAACTGACCGTGTGTGGTACTGGCACAGAGTAGCTACACACCGTCACATTGTGCAGGTACTGCACTCACCCTGAGGGTGAGGTGGGACGCCCAGCACCAGGTCCACAGCAGAGATAGGCCATGCTGCAGGTTCCTAGCAGTGCTAATGTGTGAGATAGGTAGTTTCTGCAGACACACCTTGGATATATCTGTGTTTCTCAGTCAGGTTTAGCCCTTATGGACCCATAGGAGGATTATGTACCACCACCCTCCTCCTCCGGGGCTGAGGATGGTAAACAGGGTCTCCCACCAACAGATCCACATTCTACCTCCCTGCAATGGTGGCTGTAGAGGGGACCATCAACCCCAGTCCTGCTGGGGAACAGACACCCTATAGGGCAGTCAATGCAGCTCTGTACACATCCATAAAGCAATAGCAGACAGACATTAGGCCTGGATATGCTAAGCTGCACCCCACCACTATCTGATATTCTTCAGCAAGCCTTCAGCCTGCAAGGTGTTCCATCAAGATACATACCAGCTGCAGACAGTCTGCTAGCTGGTCCATAGTGCATGTTCCTGGTGGAAATGCATGCACCCAAAACTGGGATGTCAGCATACACACCAAGCAGATAAGTCAGTGACTGGGCCCCAAAAGGGAACCCATAAATATTTATTTATTTATTTATTTACAATCTCTTATATACCACACTATTCAACATCAGCACGGTTTACATGGAACAAAATGCTCAGTACAGTTAATATCACATGAGAGAAATACTATATAGCTCTATGGGGGAACCTAGCCATGCCGTGGTCACTGCTCAGTCAGGGTGAGAGTGATCTCCCAGCAGAACATGCTGTGGCCACCCTGTCTGTGCAGGTGGTGGCCGGGCACAACAACGTCCCAGCCAGTGCCGTATGCCCTGTGCAGATGCATCCTGGCCAGGCCACCCTGTCCGTGCTATACCCATGGTACCTTGCTCCTCATTATGCACATTGGCAGGCCAATACTGGAAAGAGTGCTGGCAGTGTGGGCTGTGGAGTGTGTTTGCAGCCACCACACACTGGATAGACAGACACACACTTCCACACCTATGCCAGCATTGTGCTACTATAGAGGTGTTTAGCAGCCCTGGCCACCACACCAGTCCTGGGCACAGTGCAGGCATGGATATGGTACGCAATACTGTTGGGGGTCACTCCCCAGGGTGGTAAACACTGTCAGAGACCAGACCTGAAACACACTCCACAGACATCAGAAAGGTTGCTTTGATGGAGCTCAATCAGCAAACTGTGCTTAACTTAGGAATTGCTATCTGCCAGTAATCATAGCAACCTTTTGATAGCTGTGTACCGTATTCCCAGGTTTAGGGTGGTATTGCTAAGGAATGCAAGTGCTAGTATTGGGAGATGCACGCAGGGCCCAATGTCCTGCCTCTCCAGTATGCATTGGCTAATGGAGCCTGTGGGTGTGGGTGTGTCTGCCCCTGTTGGCTGCTGCTTTACGGCAGAGGTTCCCAACTCCAGTCCTGGTATGCCAAACACTGTTTGGGTTTTCATGCTGTCCCTCATGAATATGCATGAGATACATCTGCATACCATGGGGGTGGTGCATAGATATGCAGCACAGGCATCTTTATTAGAGGCAGCATGGAACCTGAATGGTGTTTGGCCCTCCAGGACTGCATTTGGGAGACTCTGTTCTAGGTAATGCGCCTGTTTATGGTGTCTGTGCTCTGTAGGGTAAAATGTAGGTGTTTTGGGCATGTTTACGTCATCTGCAATAAAGGTTCTGTCTGTATTAGCACGTTTTAGTAGTGGGTAAAAAATGGGGGCTGGGTTGGCAGGCACCACAGCTGGGACTTGAACCTGTGACCTTCTGCTCCTGAATACACTGGCTGTGTGCACTGCACCACTGTGTTGCCACAGAGACAGTACATTCCCTGGGGATACCATGACTGTTCATCAGACGGGGCCTGTCTGTTGCAGTGCATGGCACCCATCTACACAGGGCTAGGCCACGGTCTGCTCTGGGCAGCTGCCACTGCCCCCTCCACCACCAGTACCCCTCTGCCACCCTGCTGACATGCCCTTCTGCTGGTGGTGCTGGTGGAGCGCAGTCTCAGGCCATCCAGTGTGCGGGTAGGCGGCTGCCTATGGTGTGGGTTCTGGGGTAGGGGTGCCTGCTTAGGTGTCCACGCTTCCCCCCAGCACCGCCTGCCACTGTTCTGTGCCCTTGGGGGTCCCTACTGGGTACTATCCCCTGTGACACTGTGGGAAGCACACTCATGCCCATGCTGGGCCCTCATCAGTTGCTGTCTGGCTGCTCTACTGTTTCAGCATTCCTATGGGCCACCTAGGCATCACCCTAGTCCGCACTGTGGCCCAGCTGCAATACAGCATGTGCCGTCTGCAGCCCTCTGTGTCCCCTTTCCCAGCATCTGTCCAGTTGCCCATTCCGACATGCCCGCCCTGCTGTTGTGGAACATGTGCACACCATAGGAAACCTGTCCAATGGAGAAGGAAACCCTGATGAGCACAATTGCACTGTGGGATCATTCACCTTGTATGGGTCGGAGCGCAGACCCTTCCACAATTCATATCTTTTTTTTGGAACCTTCTCGGGAGTGCTTTTCCCATTAATTTCACTATTGCCCAGCTTGGTTATGTTTTTTTTATATTTTGTTGGGGTCATTTTCAATGTTTATTTGCACTTTTGTTCCGTGCACATGTATCACATGTATCACACTTATCACTTTTTTGTTGGTTTCCCTGGCTTTGCTGTACATTGCTGACAGAAATGGTTTCTCTTTCCTTTAAATCAGCTCTAACGCCAGGGTTTCACTGGCGTTAGTTTTGAGCCTCGAATTTCACATCGTTAGTGTGCGGGGAGCCTCTCCCCTCCCACTCTCCACCCATTGACCCCTTCTCTTCGCTCCTGGGGAGCCTTCCTCCGCCCTCAGGGAGCCTTTACTCCACCTTCAGCGCTCGTTTGCGCTGCTGAGCGCTGCTGCGCACATTAGCGCGCGATAAGGCGCCTTATCGCACGGTAATGCGCCATTATCATGCAATAAGGCGCCTTATCGTGCAATAACGTGTCAGAGCGCACATTAAGACGGTTTAGTAAACATGCCCCTTAGAATAAGTCTGGTGCACTTCACCAATCATCCACTAGATGGCATAGTAGCACTGAAAGTAAGGGTCTCCCTAAGTCATAGTTTCAGATCAGGGCTGAAAGATCAAAGCTATCTGCCTATGCCTGTATATCAAAAGCTTGTAACTTCCTTCCCTTCTCTGTAAATTTCCTTAAAACTAAGTCAGGCTGTTCAGGGAATGTTTCCAACTACAAAGTAGAGTTGGGATCTTTTTTAACCAGAGATTCCAAAGGTTAGAGAATTCTTTTGATACTGCAGTTCCGAGGGACTCAAATTCAACTGATTGACTGACTAAAGGTAGAGATTTCATTTCACAAACTGAGTTGCTGGATGGTGGTCAACTTCTCAGTTTCAGGTCCTGGTGCCTTCAGAAGTCCAGCTGAACTGATCTCAGGTTTCCATCATCAAGCTTTGTGTTTCATTACAAACAAGGTTCAGACTCAGGGGCTCACACCAGTAATACACTGACGCATAATCATCAGTATTTAAATTGGGATGGGTCAGACAATCCAGGAGTGCTTCCTCTGTGATCTCAGTACCTGCTCTCCCACCAAGCAGCTTCTGAAAATGAAGCAGTTCTTCCTCTCTCTTTCTCCTCTTCTCTAACCAGGCTAAGTTCTATCAATCGCCGTGATTCATTCAGTCGGAGAGGTCTCTCTCAGTCCCTTTCAGTGCAGGGCAATTTGCAGAAAATGGCAAGGAGAAGCAAGGAGCATACTCTGTCAGCAAACCAGTTCATTCCCCCAAACGTCCTATGTGTTCAACCAGCTCTCTATGCATCCATCCTTTACAGCAATGACAGCCAAAGCTGCAAGATTCTCCCAATGTAGGGGGATTATACAAGCTATAAGAACTACCATGGAGTTTTTCCTATGACTTCAGGAGGGGCTATTAGCTGGGGGGAAAGGGAGAAAAGACTGTTTGACATGCATGGAAACAACACTAATATTTGCTATGCATTAGCACTCAGTTCGGTAAAGATAAAAATGTTAGGCTTATTCTAAGGCATTGTTTGGCATATAATGCACCAAAATATTTAGCGCATACACTATAGAATAACTTCAACAGCACATGAGAGCATGGGGCTAACTAAAAAACCCTGTATCTTCTGTGTGGTGAAAGCATCTGGACTCTGTGACCATGACTAAAATAGCACAGACCTGCTAAAACGAGCATGCACAGTCCTCTTCGCTCAGCTCACTAGCTGCAAACCTGAAATAAAGGAAGCCTGGCCCATGAGGCTGCTTGTCATTGCCTGAAAGCATTTAGACCTCAGGAGAGGAGGTACAGGAAGAAGAGAGACTTCCAGGAGGAGGGTCATATTGGGTCGCTGATTCAGAATCTTTTGGTTTTGGGCCAGAGACCATCTGTGTCACTGGTGATAAAGAACATGAAGTGCTTCAGCGGCACCTGCAACTCCTCACGCCTGACGAGAACGCTGGGCCAGCTGCAGCCATAGGGGGCGCCATTGCTTCAGTGGGAATGTCATAAGAAGAAGGCTGCTCATGGTCCTCTTCACAGAAGCTTGCTGGACTGGCACATTGCTTAGGGACTGAGGAAGAGTGGGGGCACCACTGCTTAGAGGAAAATCAGGAGGGGGTGGCAGCAGCACTAGAGCTTGGTGAGGAATGAGAAAGGGGGTCGGGATGAGCTGGGAGTGAGAGGCAAAGAAACCGGTGGGGAAAGAGTGAGAGATTGTGGGGACCGCTAGGAGACAGCAGAGACTAAACAGGAATGAGGATGAGCGTTGAGACAGGCCCACATCACTGCAGCTACTCAGGAAGATTTGGTGGGGGGGGGGGGCGGATTGAAAGAAAGGTCAATGCAGACGTACCTTTTTCTCCCCTCTCCACTATTCTGTCACATTCCCCTCAAGCTCCTGCTTCTTTTTTAACAAAACAACCAATGTATATCTCTCTGGTCTTGATGCAAAAAGCTGTGTTAGAATGTTGCGCTAAGTTTTAGTGCACAGCACACAATCAAACATTTTATTCTCAATCAGTAAACTAATGGCATGCGCATTGCAGTGGTGTTAAAAGGTGTGTGCTGTCAGAAAAACATAGAACACACCGCTGCAGTAATAAGCAGTCATTTGCTGCATCACAAGTAAAATGTCTCCTGACACCCCCCCCCCCCCCCCTCCCTCGACACTCAGGATCTCTCCAGACTTCCTAGACTTCCCCTGGACTCCCATTGAGTTATCTAGTCTAAGGAGGCAAGTAGAACCCTTCCCCCAAGACCAATTATACTCACCTGGTGCAGGGAGGCATCGAACAGCATCCGTACCCTACCACCTCCATCTTGGAAAATGGCGGCACCTGATCCCTACTGGTGCATCAGGATGCACCACTAAGGTTCGGTCTGCCAAATAAGGCAATGCTCCCCTGTGGAATCCAGGAAACACGAACCCTGAGTCTGGCCACTAGGTGATAACCGAGACTCCCCTCAGCCCACAAGGGCCGCAGGCACTGCATCTATTATATCCCCGCCTTCAGACGTTCCAAGGAGCAAAAGCCCAATCAGGGATCCTAACCCAGATCCTCTGCACTAGGCTGCTCCTGCTATATCTGTGGGCTTTAACCTCTCCTCTTAGTTTTAAGACTTAAAAATGTATTGAGAATGCTCCACTAGAGGATAAGACTACATTTCATTTGAGAATGATTTGAATTCTGCTTTAACAAAATACAATTCTTTAAAGCACCAGCCACGTTGACCCTACCTACATCACACTTAATTTGTGGTAAAAAAAAATAAATTCCTTGGATGGCAAAAGCAGCCTCACAAGCACAAGTTTCTGTGGTGATTGCAGAGCTTACAAACAGCAAAGTGTAGTAAGTTCATCTTGCAAGACGTTGCCAAAACAGAGCAAGTTGCTAAATGTGGAACTATGCAATAGTAACTCCCTGAAACTGTTGTGACATGTGTGTTACGCAGTCACCTGTTAAGCAGTGGAATGCTGGAGAGCGAGCCCTGGTATGCTGACAGTCCCCAAAGCCTGAGCCTCGGATGTGTGTGATCTGATTTATAGGGTTTGCACCTCACCCAGTTCAATCCAGACAGGCTCATCCAGCCCTGATTTTGTCTTATTGCATTAATAGAAACGTCCTGGTTAAAAAGACAGAAAACAGAGAGTGGTCACTTTTCCTCAGTGAAGAAAGGTGAATAGTGGAGTACCACAAGGATGTGGAGTGGAACACGTGGTTTTTAGCATATTTATAAATGCTCGGGAAATGGGAACAATGAGTGAGGATCAAATTTGCAGATGATGCAAAATTATTCAAAGTTGTTAAATCGCATGCGGATTGTGGGAAACTGCAGGAGGACCTTGCAACAGTGGGAGACTGTGCGTCCAAATGGCAGATGAAATTTCATGTGGATAAGAGCAAAGTGATGCAGATAGGGAAGAAGAACCTATATTATGGCTACACGAGGCTAGGTTCCACATTTGGAATCACCACCCAGGAAAAGGATCTTGGTGTCATCATGGACAATATTTTGAAATCTTCTGCTCATTGTGTGGAGATAGTTAAAAAAAAAAAGCAAACAGAATGTTAGGAATGATTAGGAAAGGGATAGAGAATAAAACAGAAAGACTGTCATAATGCCTCTGTATCTCTCCATGGTGCGATCATGGCTTGCCAAACAGGTCACCGAAACAATGAAAGGATCCTGTGGGGGGGAAATGGATCTAAAAGTCAAATGGACTAAAGAAAAAAGGCACAAGACAAATAGGCAAAGGAGGGCCAAAAGATTGTTTATAAGTAAAACACATTTATTAAAGGAACCCCCAAATTAAATATGTTCAGGCCTTTAAAAGCAAGCAAAAAGAAAATAGCAAAAGTTCTTCAAAGTCCTTTAAAGCCCAAGTTCTCCTTAGTTTCTTCTTCCTTATTCTCCTGCTGTTCTCCTTTTTTCTAGTAATCTCCTATTAGTTAGTTCCAATGAGATACTTCTCTTCACACCCCTTCCAGTTCAGCTCTCTTGGGTAAGAAGCCATAAAATACGCCTTTAGATATCATCCATTCAGTTTAGCACTATCAGTGTAAGCTGCCATTGGAAACAAAACTCTTCTTCTAACCGGAGGAGAATAACTTTTAAGGGATCTATCTTCTCTCTTCTCCCCAAGACTGCAGGCAAGAGCAAGGGAAAACAAAGTCAAAATGTATTCTCGTACTGTGGAGCGAGGGATGCACCTGGTTAGCAGGAACATTCACACAGTATCAAACCCTGTAAAGTGCTCAGCAGGGGGCAATAGGTTCTTCTCATGCTTTTAGATTCTTTTCTCTTCTCCCCAGCGGAAGGACTAGCAATTATCTTCTCCCAGGCACATTGCTCATCTGTTGCCAGCTCCTTCTCTTTTACCACAGATGCCCCTTCCCTGTGCTCTTCATTTCCTTGGGTCACCTTACTCCATAGTCAAGCCAGGCCAACTTGGGGTGACTGCTGTCTGTGAACTGCAGCCGAGGAGGTTACAAAGAGATGCAGAACCCTGGCTGGGCTGCACCTCTAAACTTGGGCTCAGAAGGCCCCTGCCACTTGCTCTGGTACTCCTTGTGGAAGGAAGGCACCAGGCACTAGATGTTCAGCCCTCTAAGCTTCTCTCTGAAAGTGAAGGTAGCTCCTCCTGTCTCCTGTGATGGATAGAAGAGGCTCTCGCCCATGACATCATCTTCTACTGATTCCAGAATGTTCCTCATCTGTAATTGAAAGGACCAGGGGCGGCCCAAGGGGGGTGCGGAGACTCGGTGCGGGGCCTCATTTGCATAAATATTTGCGTAATGTTACCATATACTAACTTTTAGTAAACATGCCTCTTGATGAGTGTATGAATAAAGAAAGACTAAAAGATTTCTACATTACTATAATCCAGTGCCAACCGCCAGACACATTAGGAACTACTACAAACACTGCCCATTTAGAACCCATAGCAAACCCGCCGTATCCTAACAGCACTACCAGGACTCACAAAGCACCATACCCTACCTATCAAAAGGAAACATGCAAATATTAAACCAATACATTTCAGAGAATAACAATACATGACCTACTGGGTAAAGAGAACAAGTGGCAATGTCAAATAGGAATTATATAAACAGAATACCTCAGCTCAGTTACACATGAACAGAACATAAACCATCACCAAACAAGGAATCACAATTTAGAAACAGGATGACAATAATTAAACTGGGAATCCCAAAAGCCAAACTTGGAATGTACAACACTGTAGAAAAAAAACTATACATTAATTTGCTCTTGTACTAAACAAAGCGCAGACGTTAATGATGCACATTTACCAGAGCTGACATATTCCAATTAATAAATTCAAAATAAAGAGATATTTTTCTACCTTTTGTGCATTTTTTTTTCAGCTGCAATTGCTCCAGCCACTTTCTTCTGGTTTCTTCGTGTCTTCTGCTAACTCTCAATCGTCTGCTGTCCATTTGTCCTTTCTTCTCTCCTAGTTTTTTTTTTCCATTCTCTCTCTACATCTGCTTTAACATACTAATCTTTCTCCTTTTGCTCTTTACTCATTCCTATTTCATCCACTCAAATTTTACCCCTCCATCATCGATCCCCACTTACTCTCCCAATACCCGGCCAATTGTAGATTTTTCATCCCTCCCACACAAAATATTTTTCCCCTCTCCATTTTACTCTCCCAGCCCCATCCCATTCTAATCCTCCCCCAACATCAGCTCCCTTCTAGTTCCAGCCTCACCCAGCATCCATTCCCTTCTAGTCCCTGCATCAGCCCATTTCCAGTCCTAGCAACCCCCCAACCCAATACCAGTCCTAGCCCCCCCATCAACCCACTTCCAGTCCTAACCCCCATCACCCCATTTTCAGTTTAAGCCCCCCCTATAACCCATTACCAGTCCTAACCCCCCATCAGCCCATTTCCAGTCAGCCCCCATAGCCCATTGCCAGTCCTAACCCCCCCATCAGCCCATAGCCCATTACCAGTCCTAACCCCATCAGCCCACCTCAAGTCCTAACCCCTCCCCATCAGCCCATTTCCTGTCCTAGCCCCCCCATAGCCCATTATCAGTCCTAACCCCCCCCCCATAGCCCATTACCAGACAGCCCCCATCAGCCCAAAGCCCATTACCAGTCTTAACCCCCCCATAGCCCATTACCAGTTCTAACCCCCCCAACAGCCCACAGCCCATTACCAGTCCTAACCCCATCAGCCCACCTCAAGTCCTAACCCCTCCCCATCAGCCCATTTCCTGTCCTAGCCCCACATAGCCCATTATCAGTCCTAACGCCCCATAGCCCATTACCAGACAGAGCCCCCATCAGCCCACAGCCCATTACCATCCCTAACCCCTCCCCATCAGCCCATTTCCTGTCCTAGCCCCCCCATAGCCCATTATCAGTCCTAACCCCCCCACAGCCCATTACCAGACAGCCC
Organism: Ichthyophis bannanicus; assembly: GCA_033557465.1. Lineage (NCBI taxonomy): Eukaryota > Metazoa > Chordata > Amphibia > Gymnophiona > Ichthyophiidae > Ichthyophis > Ichthyophis bannanicus. The sequence continues at coordinate 1,057,495,643 of CM066032.1, forward strand.
CCATCAGCCCTTAGCCCATTACCTGTCCTAACCCCCCATCAGACCACAGCGCATTACCAGTCCCAACCCCATCAGCCCACCTCCAGTCAACCCCCCCAGCCCATTTCCAGTCCTAGCCCCCCCCCATAGCCCATTACCAGTCCTAACCCCCCCCCATCAACCCACAGCCCACCTCAAGTCAAGTCTTAACCCCCTCCATACCCCATTACCAGTCCTAACCCCCCCCCCTCATCGGTTCAAGGAACATTAAAAAAAAAAAACCTGGCTGCTACCGCTGCCGCTGCTGCTACTGCCGCGGCAGTGGCAGAATGGAGTGTCCCGCGGGGCCCCCTCTGCCCGGCTGAGCTCTCCCTCTGCGATGGCTGAGCCCCTCTGTGCCGGCTTTCAGATATGCGAAGGGAGAGTGTCTCCCTCGCATCTCTGTTAAGCCCACAGGGGCTGATGGAGACACTTTTCCTTCGCGTATCTGAAAGCCGGCACAGAGGGGCTCAGCCATCGCAGAGGGAGAGTTCAGCCGGGCAGAGGGGGCCTCACGGGACACTCCATTCTGCTGCTGCTGCGGCGGCAGCGGCAGCGGTAGCAGCCAGCTTTTTTTTTTAAACTTAATTTTGAAAAAAAGCAGAATGTTCTTTGCGCGGGGCCCCCTGAAACGCGGGGCCCTGTGCAAAAAACATTCTTGCTCAATGGACGGGCTGGCCCTGCTGTGGGGGTGCATACCCCATCTTGTGATCATCTGTAGACTGCTGATTTGCATGTGCAGTGCATCATGGGTATGGGTGGGTTAACCCTATCCTGGTGACCACAGTAGACTATTTGTGTGGTGACTTGCAGTCCTTCTGCAGCCAGCCAGGGGTTTGCTAGCAGCTGTAGCCCACTGGTTACTTTACTACCAGTGGAGCCAGAGGTCATGGGTTCAAACCCACAGTGGGGTAATTTAATAGGGCTGTCCAAAGCATTATCTATTTTTAAAGTACATTAGTGCTGCCAGCAATAACACCCTCAGCGTACTGTACCCATAAGGTGCCTCAGAGGGCGCTTTATAGGGCGCCCTATAGGGCACCTTATGGTTACTGTCCACATAAGGTGCACTATACAGTATGCTATGGAGCGACTGATAGGGTGCCAGTCCGTATAAGGTGCCTTATAAGGTGTCCTATGGAGCACCTTATAGGGTGCCCTATAGGGGACATTATAGGGTGCCGTGGCAGACAGTGCACTTTATAATGTGCCCTATGGAGTGCCTTATAGGGTGCCTTATGCGGCACCTTAGGTTACGGCACGTGAGGGTGTGTTTGCTGGCAGCAATAATTAAAATACCTCAGGAAACAACACTTACATGTCAAAGCTGATGCCTCAGCCAGCCTTATGTATTGGGCACACTGGGGATAGAACTCATGACCCCTATATCAGCAGTCAGTGCCTTAACCATTGTGCTACACTGCTGTTCCTCCTTGCATTTCAGCGCACAGTGCTGCCATCAAAAACAGTGCTATGACCTTGCTGTGCCTCATAGGGCACCCTATACGCCACCCTTTATGCAACATTGTAGGGTGCCGTAGCGGACAGTGCACTTTAAAATGTGCCCTGTGGGGTACCTTATGGGGCGCCTTATGTTACAGTGCTTTCAGAGTGCATTTGCTAGTAGCAGTAATTAAAATAAAATTAATATGCCTCAGACTGCAATATTACACATAACAGGTAGTGCCTCAGCCAGCCTTATTCATTGGGCACAGTGGGGGATTGAACCCATGATCCCTGCACCATCGGTCAGTGTCTTAACCATTGTACCATGGCTTTGTTCCTGTGCTTGCACATCAGCGCACCACTTATGCTTCCCGCGCGCGTTTCTCATGCGCTAATGTGCGCGGCGCACATGAGCGCACATTAGCACATGATTAATCCCGGTTTGCTTTTTTCAGACTGAAACGCCCACTCCTTTTATGGCATCCCGCACACTAACGCGGCGCGCACCTAACGGGGTTTTAGTAAACATACCCCTAAGACTAATAAGAGAGAATTATTTTTTCATGGCTATTAGAATTAGTTTTGCTGATTTTATATCTTCCCTCCTTATCAATATGCTCATAGCAAAATAAATCTGATGCGCAAACTCTGGCAAAAAAAGGCACCTCTGAAGGTGAGATGGTTCTTTCAACCGAGCTATGGGACTACCTTCTGTGCAATAGCCTCTGCCCAGCTCAAATCCGAAGGGCCTTCCCTGAGGCCCACTGACTGTCCCAGAGGTGCTACAGTGGCCCACCAAAATCTGTCTATCTACTAACGCCAGTGACAAATTGTCTGAAGCTGCTCCCCCCCCCGCCTCACTAACCTGCTCAGCCTCGCTGTCGCTGAGATGCAAAAAATAACAACCTGTGCCAAAAAAACAGCTCTCCGGCAGCTGTGGCAGCACCAGGCTGTGCTGAGGTGACTTTGACTGCTGGCAAGCTGGCAGCGATTTGGCGCAGCTCTGCCCTGCCACTTTTGCTGTGTTGGGGTCGGCGGCAGCAGCAGAAGAAGACCGCCAAAGCTGGGAGTTTGAATTAAAAAAAAAAAAAAGAGAGAGAACCAACCAAGCAAAAGCACAGGCTCATGCCTCATTCCACTCATGTGAGCAGACCGGCCAGTCCCGCTCCCTCTGATGTCACGTTAGGGGGTGGGACCAGTTGACTGCTCACAAGAGCGGAAAGAGGCACGGGCCCACTCTTTTGCTTAATTGGTTGTCTCTCTTTTTTTTTTTAATTCAAACTCCCAGTTTTGGTGATCTGCTTCTGCTGTTGCTGTCGACCCCAACACAGTAATGCGGCAGGGCAGAGCTTTGCTAAATCGCAAATCTTCTCAGATTTCGGGATTGTACTTTTTTTGGCAGTGTGAGGTGGCCGGTGCTGGTGATTTGGAGGCATTTTTTTGCCCCTGCTTCCGCGGGCCGCAGAAAACTCTGTGGCGGGCCACATGCGGCCCACAGGCTGTAAATTGCCCACCCCTGACTTATACAGTTGTATCGTGGTAGCTGCATCTTAAATATTTACATGATATATTGCGAACAGAGTGTGAAATATTGTGAACAGTGTAAGATATGGGGCGTAGACATATCAGGGGGTGGGGGTAATAATTAGTGAAGTAGGAGGCGGTGTCGGTGAGATGGGTGGGTTATAATATTCCGAGAAAAGTAGGGGTTTTAGGAGTTTACAAAATGCTTGCAGGTCCTTCGTTGATCTAATGGAGTCTGGGAGGGAGTTCCAGAGGGTCGGGGCAGAATATCATACCATGCTTATTCACAGACCTCAGGAAATTGGACTGGATGGAACAGCACAAAACATTTTTCACTCTTTTTTGGAGAGCCGTACTTTTCTCATCTTCTGAAACAGCTTCTCTGCTCTATACCCCTTGCATTGAATTGTTCTGATAAGCTTTACCCTTGCCCCTATCCACTTCAATTAATTCCTAGCCTCCTGCTGGCACAGTCTCTTAGCTCCACATCTTTTATCTATGCTGCTGACATCCCTCGACCCAAATGATCCTCAGCACATCAAAGAAATTACTTATCATTTGAAGTCGATAGCCAATTGGCTATATGCACACAAACTTAAACTCAACTCAACTAAAACCAAAGCTATCCCCTAGGAATGTGCGCGCCAAAGATTTCTGGGCTCATTTTCTTCATCAGAATGTGCCCATTCGGTTGTCTTCGGAAACGAAAGCATTCGTGCATTTGTTCTATTTGTCCCTATTAAAGTCTGTGGGGGAAGCTGTTTTGCAATGGAACAGGGAGGCTTGTTATTTATTTTCAATCAAACCTGCTTCAAACTTGATGCAAGACTTAGCTCATAACCATAGTCCAGTGAAGCTTCATCACACCAAAACTAGTTTTTCAAGAAGCGGTCGGATAATCAATCCACGACGTACGTTTCGGGCCAACGGGCCCTGTTTCAAGTGTTTGTACTCTTCCAAGATACACCGCTGTAAAAAGCTTCCATCCTCCACAAGCTTCACTGGGTAATTAAAGGGGAAAAAACCATAATCATTGGCTAACATTCACTGTCACTCAAGAAGACCCGTTTGGTTGATTGGATCTCCTTCTTGAGTGACAGTGAATGTTAGCCAATGATTATGGTTTTTTCCCCTTTAGTTACCCAGTGAAGCTTGTGGAGGATGGAAGCTTTTTACAGCAGTGTATCTTGGAAGAGTACAAACACTTGAAACAGGGCCTGTTGGCCCGAAACGTACGTCGTGGATTGATTATCCGACCGCTTCTTGAAAAACTAGTTTTGGTGTGATGAAGCTTCACTGGACTATGGTTATGAGCCAAGTATAGCGTGTTATCGTATTATATAAAAAAAGAAAAAAGAATGGGTTGTCTGGTGTGACTGGATTTCAATTTCAGTCTCCTCCAGCCTCTTCTGACAAAAATAGTGTTTTAGAATAGGGGGTTCATTTAAGGGTTTGGTTTTGATATTTTGGATTTCACATTTGCTGACCCAAGGATTGAATTCATGGTCAAACTTGATGCAAGGCATCTCTAACAGCGCTACAAGCCATCAAGATTGTCATAAAACCCCCAGGGGCCTCATAAGAGGGGCAAAGAGAATGTACAGCAGTAGGCAGGGCCAGCACAACTATTAGGTGAACTAGGCAGCCTCCTAGAGCGCCAATGGTTCAGAAGGAGTCCACTGTCACCCCTCTCTGGGACCTGCAATGGCACAAACAGTCTACCTTATAGCTTCGGCACCACGGGGTTGTTTGCTTGCACCCCTTCAGACCACCCAATGCTGACTTCCTCAGCTCTAACTATTAGGTTGCTCCATCACCCCAATACTTCCGACTCCCAAAGACTATCATCAGATACTGATATCACTATTAGCTCCCTCTCCAGGTAAGCTGAATAATATGGGTAATAAAATTCAAGATAAATATAATATAATACTAAAGGAGAACTAAGATGGGAGGGAAGGGATTAGGAATGAAGTTTATATTTTATGTTTGATTAAAATTTGATATTTATTTGTTTATTTTATTTAATTTAAATAAAATACCATCCTTCAATAGATAGCAGGGTGGTTTTATAAAAGAGAAGAGGAAACAGAAATCTGCAAAATGATAAAAAAAAGACTAGATCACAGTCATACTGCAGCATGGGAGGCGGAGAGGGAACTAGAGAGGTACAGGGAATGGGAGGCTAGGTGATGGGTGTGTCAAAGGCTTTGCGGAATAGGAGTGGTTTGAGGGAGGATTTAAATTCGATGAATGAAGTTTCCAGATGAAGGTCATGGGGGAGGCTATTCCAGAGGCTGCGACTAAGAAAATAGGAAGCAGAGAGGCGAGTAGATTCATACCTAGCAGAGTGATGAGAGGTGTGGCGAGTAATGAAAGGTAGGATGACGTGCCTGTGTACAGAACCTTATGAACCAATATAAGAAGTAGGACTGTTTTCCATTTATGTTTGATATACCACTAAACATTTATATAACTAAGCTGTTTTTAAATTAAGCCAGTGTTATAACATAAAGATATAGAAAAGCACAGAAAAGGGGTTTTACTGTCATGTCCATGCTGAAAGACTATTTAGCACTTAGAAGTTGTGTCCTAACTTATAGACTGGAAAACTGTATTTCAAAAGCAAGTTTACAAAGTCACGTCTTCCAATTGGCTTTGGAGCAGACTTATGAGCTCCCCAGTGTCAGGTCGAATGACATCGTTTTCCTAAGGGGCATGTTTACCAAAGGTTAAAGCGTGTTAGTGAAATTAGTGCTCGTTAAGTGCAATTATGCCATAGAAATAAAAGGGTTATGGATACTTAATGAGTGTTAATTTAATTAACTTGTGTTGAAAGCTTTAGTAAACATGCCGCAAGAGCAAGAGTGACAATGTGAAAGGCAGTATGATGGGTACCTGTGCTCTGTACACACACAGCCCCCAAGCGTGTCTGGAGCAAATTATCTACCTGACCCTCTTTCCCAACCACCCACCCCATGATAGCTCGATTCATGAGCAAAGATTTTTAGGAAAACTCAATCAGGCAAATTGTTTTTAGCTTTACTCAATAAATACAGCCTCCCTTCAATTAATTCCACCAGGTTTAGCATCTTAAGCCGCATATACACTAGATGCAATGCAACATGCATTACAACCTAGCCTGCAACATTTTTGCCTAGTTCAGATGTTTGCGAATGGCCCATGTGCATCCTGCGTGCATGCTACATACATTCGCTTCATGCTCGTTCGGATCCAAACTTTGTTGGTTATTGCCGCCAACACAAAGGGGCGCAGAGTGCCGGCTGGGACATTGTTGCGGCATTCCTCTCAGCTAGCACGTGCTCACAAACATGGACAACTGATGGAAGAAAGTGCCCTGCACCTGATAGAGATTTATAAATACCATATGGTGTGGGATCTGAAGGACATAAATTATTCCAAACGAATCTGAAGGAAGACACATGGAGGGAAATAGCCACTGTACTGGGGCAAACAGAAGATAGATGATGAAACAAAATGTTAAGTTTACTCTCATCCTAGTGAAGAGAGAGAGAAAAGGAGAATAAGTCTAAGGGGACAGGAAAAGGTAAATAAAGTGATTTTATTCAAAAGCTTTTCACACAGAACAATTAGGATCACATTCCAGGTTTTAATAACAATTTTAACTCTTTAAAGGTGCATCAGAGGTTTACTGTAGCCAATGGTTTGCATATGAAATGCTCCGTTTCTTGGGAGATAGGGATAAGCCTAGCAAGAGGATAACAATATAAGTAAGCATATTCATGTTGCTATGATATAAGTCCTTCTTTTACACATTAGCTAGCTCATCTCTTATTTTATGAAGAAAAGCAGAAGATCTAGGTATATTCCTCAGGGGCAACACAGAAGCCATGTTTTGATTAGTGCTCCAGGAACCTTCCATTAAAACTCAGTCTTGCTCATAGTCCAGTGATTCTTGTGGAGTATCAGTGTTGTGTGAATACCATCTAAGATAATTATGTAAATGAATATAGTCATCAAAACTGTTTTTGCTATCTCGAGTTCCAAAAGAATTGGTTTTCATAAAACTCAAAATACCACATTTATTATGCCAAAAGCATTCTCCACCTCTCTGCCAGCTCTGCTTAATATATAATTGAATATTTGTTTAGTAGATCCACGTTTATGATCTCCTGGCTATGGTTTCATGACATTTTCACTAAGCGCAAATGCACTATCCGCATTGAAGAAACAGGGTAATTTTGTGCATTGTCCTGGAAGCTCCTCCAGTAGAGGCAATCCCATTCATGTTGTGTAGTTTAGTGTCTTTAAAACCCCACCATCTGAAATTCTTCCTTGACATCCTGCATCTACATCGCCATCAACTAATGCAAATAACACAATGCTAAATTGTGCTTTCTAATTGTAAAACTCAGTACCTGTATTCATTGGTGTCTGTAATACAACATGTTTCCCATCCACAGCCCCAACATAGTGAGGAAGGTGCCAGACGTCCTCAAATATCTTGCTTATTTCCATCCAGGCCATGGGAGTAGTGGGAAGATGGAAAAGCAAAATAAGTCACTTTTAGCATACATTTCCTTTTTAATTCATTATTCATTTTCAGGAATAAGGTGAAGAAAATAATGAAGAACAAGGCGAAGGAGAAAATGAGGAGCAAGACAGTGAAGGCAGCGCAGATCAGGCCAGATTCAGCTGAGTTCATAACACCGAAAGCTCCTAGAACCAAAAGAAGAGATGAGAGTGCATTGATGAAGGACATTCTGGGGATGCTAAAAACTGCAGCTAATAAGTTAGAAACCTCTTCCTCTGTCGATGAAGAGATAAAATCATTCTTTGCTTTTGTGGCGACCAAAATGAATTTGTATTCACCACAAACTAGGAAAAGTGCTCAGCATGCTATATTTGACATCATAGTAAAAGCAGACAGCGGTTTTTATGATTTCCAGCAACAGAACTATTGGTTCAATCAACAACAACCAGGTCATACAATGCAAGTACCATTTTACCCAAGCCCATGTCTAGAAACGCAGCCACTACAACAGTCTTCACATCGGTCTACTCATGTATGTCATAAATACCACCCTCGGAACCCCCTCCACAACAGTGCACTTCCACTCCGTCTCCACACAATTCCACTTGCACTCCTTCTCCACGTCGTTCCACATACACTCCATCTCCACACAATTCCACTTGCACTCCTTCTCCACAACAGTCGACTTCCACTCCATCTCCACACAATTCCACTTGCACTCCTTCTCCACATCGTTCCACATACACTCCATCTCCACACAATTCCACTTGCACTCCTTCTCCACATCGTTCCACATACACTCCATCTCCACACAATTCCACTTGCACTCCTTCTCCACATCGTTCCACATACACTCCATCTCAACACAATTCCACTTGCACTCCTTCTCCACATCATTCCACATACACTCCGTCTCCACACAATTCCACATACACTCCGTCTCCACACAATTCTACTTGCACTCCTTCTCCACAACAGTCCACTTCCACTCCGTCTCCACACAATTCCACTTGCACTCCTTCTCCACGTCGTTCCACATACACTCCATCTCCACACAATTCCACTTGCACTCCTTCTCCACAACAGTCGACTTCCACTCCATCTCCACACAATTCCACTTGCACTCCTTCTCCACATCGTTCCACATACACTCCATCTCCACACAATTCCACTTGCACTCCTTCTCCACATCGTTCCACATACACTCCATCTCCACACAATTCCACTTGCACTCCTTCTCCACATCGTTCCACATACACTCCATCTCAACACAATTCCACTTGCACTCCTTCTCCACGTCGTTCCACATACACTCCGTCTCCACACAATTCCACATACACTCCGTCTCCACACAATTCCACTTGCACTCCTTCTCCACAACAGTCCACTTCCACTCCGTCTCCACACAATTCCACTTGCACTCCTTCTCCACGTCATTCCACATACACTCCGTCTCCACACAATTCCACTTGCACTCCTTCTCCACGTCGTTCCACATACACTCCATCTCCACACAATTCCACTTGCACTCCTTCTCCACGTCATTCCACATACACTCCGACTCCACACAATTCCACTTGCACTCCTTCTCCACACAATTCCACTTCCACTCCGTCTCCACACAATTCCACTTGCACTCCTTCTCCACGTCGTTCCACATACACTCCGTCTCCACACAATTCCACTTGCACTCCTTCTCCACGTCGTTCCACATACACTCCATCTCCACACAATTCCACTTGCACTCCTTCTCCACGTCATTCCACATACACTCCGTCTCCACACAATTCCACTTGCACTCCTTCTCCACACAATTCCACTTGCACTCCTTCTCCACACAATTCCACTTCCACTCCGTCTCCACACAATTCCACTTGCACTCCTTCTCCACGTCGTTCCACATACACTCCGTCTCCACACAATTCCACTTGCACTCCTTCTCCACGTCGTTCCACATACACTCCATCTCAACACAATTCCACTTGCACTCCTTCTCCACGTCATTCCACATACACTCCGTCTCCACACAATTCCACTTGCACTCCTTCTCCACGTCGTTCCACATACACTCCATCTCAACACAATTCCACTTGCACTCCTTCTCCACGTCATTCCACATACACTCCATCTCAACACAATTCCACTTGCACTCCTTCTCCACGTCGTTCCACATACACTCCGTCTCCACACAATTCCACTTGCACTCCTTCTCCACATCGTTCCACATACACTCCGTCTCCACACAATTCCACTTGCACTCCTTCTCCACACAATTCCACTTGCACTCCTTCTCCACACAATTCCACTTCCACTCCGTCTCCACACAATTCCACTTGCACTCCTTCTCCACGTCGTTCCACATACACTCCGTCTCCACACAATTCCACTTGCACTCCTTCTCCACGTCGTTCCACATACACTCCATCTCCACACAATTCCACTTGCACTCCTTCTCCACGTCATTCCACATACACTCCGACTCCACACAATTCCACTTGCACTCCTTCTCCACACAATTCCACTTCCACTCCGTCTCCACACAATTCCACTTGCACTCCTTCTCCACGTCGTTCCACATACACTCCGTCTCCACACAATTCCACTTGCACTCCTTCTCCACGTCGTTCCACATACACTCCATCTCCACACAATTCCACTTGCACTCCTTCTCCACGTCATTCCACATACACTCCGTCTCCACACAATTCCACTTGCACTCCTTCTCCACACAATTCCACTTGCACTCCTTCTCCACACAATTCCACTTCCACTCCGTCTCCACACAATTCCACTTGCACTCCTTCTCCACGTCGTTCCACATACACTCCGTCTCCACACAATTCCACTTGCACTCCTTCTCCACGTCGTTCCACATACACTCCATCTCAACACAATTCCACTTGCACTCCTTCTCCACGTCATTCCACATACACTCCGTCTCCACACAATTCCACTTGCACTCCTTCTCCACGTCGTTCCACATACACTCCATCTCAACACAATTCCACTTGCACTCCTTCTCCACGTCATTCCACATACACTCCATCTCAACACAATTCCACTTGCACTCCTTCTCCACGTCGTTCCACATACACTCCGTCTCCACACAATTCCACTTGCACTCCTTCTCCACGTCGTTCCACATACACTCCATCTCAACACAATTCCACTTGCACTCCTTCTCCACGTCATTCCACATACACTCCGTCTCCACACAATTCCACTTGCACTCCTTCTCCACGTCGTTCCACATACACTCCATCTCAACACAATTCCACTTGCACTCCTTCTCCACGTCATTCCACATACACTCCATCTCAACACAATTCCACTTGCACTCCTTCTCCACATCGTTCCACATACACTCCGTCTCCACACAATTCCACTTGCACTCCTTCTCCACGTCGTTCCACATACACTCCATCTCCTCAAGCATCTGTTTTTTCCGATGATTTGTCTGATTATGTATGAGCTTTCATTTTATAAATGATGAAGTAGTTATGATTCAGCTAGATGGAGATAAGAAATTAAGGAAATGTTTGTATACTTACCTTAACGTTTCCTTTTAATTCCTCAATAAGTGCTGCACAAACCTCTGGAATTATTCTTCCAATAGACTGTTGGGATATTCTGACTAGATACTAAGGGGTATGTTTACTAAACTGCGTTAGTGCGATTTGCGTTAGGAGCCGCGGTAGAGACAGAAACCCCAAATAAGGACATGGGTGGTACATCGTTTCCGAGAACGCGCCGAGAACGCGCGTTACAAGGTGCCATAAATGAACGAGCGCTACAGGGCATGTTACCGCGCGTTAATCTTAAGGCGCGCAGGCATACAAGCACAGCAACAGAACTGTAGCACAATGGTTACAACACTGACTGATAGTACAGGGGTCATGGGTTCGATTCCCCAGTGGGCCTAATGTATAAGGCTGGCTGAGGCAGCACCCTTTACATTTAAGTAGCGATTGTTGAGGCATGTGACGTGTATTTTAATTAGTGCTGCCAGCAAACACACCCTCACGGTGGCATAACCTAAGGTGCCACATAAAGCACCCCAAAACGCACTCCATAGGGCACATTATAAAGTGTACTGTCCGCCAAGGCACCCTATAATGTCCCCTATAGGACACCTTATAAGGATGTGAACAAAGCCCTGGCTGGCTGCAGGACTGCACGTCACCACGTCTGCTGTGGTTACCAGGATAGGGGTAACCCACCCGTACCCATGATGCACTGCACATGCAAATCAGCAGTCGAGAGATGGGCATAAGATCGGGTATGCACCCCCACAGCACCTCAGCCTTGTAGGGGGAACAGACCGTGTGTGGCACTGCCAGAGAGTAGCCACAGACATTCACATTGTGCAGGTACAGTGCCCACCCTGAGGTTGAGGTGGGGCGCCCAGCACCAGGTCCACAGCACCTTTCATGGCTGAAATACGCCATACTGCAGGTCCCCATCAGTGTGCGATAGGTAGTTCCGTTAGACACACCTAGGATACATCTGTGTCCTGCTGTATGTCTCGGTCATGTCTAGTCCCTATGTGCAATGTTGCACCCAGAATAGTGCATATCCTGTGTTGGTGCCATCATTACCTGCTGTAGGTGAAGGGGGGGGGGTATGGACCCATAGGCAGATTATGTACCACTACACAACCCACCCTCTGGGGCTCAGGGTGAGAAACAGGATCACCCACCAATAGATCCACAGTCTACCTCCCTGCAATGGCAGCAGTAGAGGGGACCAGCAACCCCAGTCCTGCTGGGGAACAGACAGAGCGGTACACATCCATAACGCAATAGCAGACAGATGGCAGGCCTGGAAATGCTCAGCTGCCCCCCACCATTATCTGACATTCTCCAGCAGCAAGCCTCCAGCCGCTGCACCCTGCAAGGTGTTCCAGCAAAACACATACTAGCTGCAGACAGTCCACCAGCTAGTCCATAGTGCATGGTCCTGGAGAAGATGCATGTACCCAGAACGGGGATGTCAGCATACACACCAAGCAGATAAGTCAGTGATTGGGCCCCAAAAGGAAACCCATAAATATTACATGAAAGAAATGCTATATAGCACTATGGGGGAACCTAGCCATGCCATGGTCACTGCTCAGTCAGGGTGAGAGTGACCTCCCAGCAGGACATGCTATGGCCACCCTGTCCGTGCAGGTGGTGGACAGGCACTACAATGTCCGAGCCATTTCCCTATGCCGTGTGCAGATGCATCCAGGCCAGGCCACCCTATCCAGGCTATTCCCACGGTACCTTGCTCCTCATTATGCACATTTGCAGGCAGCTTTTAAACTAGATATTAGGGGAAAGCCGACAGTCGCCCAAGAGCGGATGGTTCGGAAGAATATATCCTTGAAGGATACTACCAAAAGCAGAGAGGTTCCACAAAAGAGTAAAGTAGCCCAAATGCCCTCAAGTATGGAGCAGACAGAGCTTAAAGATCCCAATTTACCCATGTCTAACAATAGCCAAATTAACATGAATAAAATACATTCTCTAAAATGCTTGTATGCAAATGCTAGAAGTCTAAAGAATAAGATGGGAGAGTTAGAATATATAGCACTAAATGAAAGGTTAGATATGATTGGAATATCAGAGACATGGTGGAAGGAGGACAACTAGTGGGACACTGTGATACCTGGGTACAAACTATATCGTAATGATAGAGCTGATCAAATTGGTGGAGGGGTTGCACTCTATGTTAGAGAGGGCATTGACTCAGAAAGGATTAAAGTTTTGCAGGAAACAAAATCTGCTGTAGAATCTATATGGATTGAAATTCCATATAAAAGGGGGAAGTCAATGGCAGTGGGGGTGTACTATCGAGCGCCTGGCCAGAATGACCAAATGGATGATGAAATGCTCAAAGAAATCAAGGAAGCTAACAAAAGTTACAGCGCAGTTAATAATAATGGGTGATTTCAATTACCCCGGTATCGACTGGGTCAGTGTCACGTCAGGACATGCTAGGGAGATAAAGTTCCTAGATGAAATAAATGACTGCTTCTTGGAGCAGCTGGTTCATGAACCGACCAGAGGGGAAGCCATATTAGACCTAGTCCTTAGTGGAACACCAGATCTAGTGCAAGAGATAAGGGTGTTGGGGCCACTTGGCAATAGTTATCATAGCATGATCACCTTTGATTTAATTAGTAGAGGAGGGATAGTAAGGAAATCCACAGTACTACCTTTTAACTTTCGAAAGGGAGGCTATGATAAAATGAGGAAAACAGTTAAGAAAAAACTAAAAGGAGTAGTTGCAAAGGTTAAAGACGTACATCAAGCTTGGGTGTTGTTGAAAAATACTATCTTGGAAGCCCAGACCAGCTGTATTCCACGCTTTAAGAAAAGTGGAAGGAAGTCCAAAAAACTGCCAGCATGGTTTAAAGGTGAGGTCAGAGAGGCTGTTGTTGCCAAAAAAGCATCTTTCAGGAAATGGAAAAAAGAGCCAAACGACGAAACCTGGAAACAGCACAAGCACTGGCAAGTCAAATGCAAGGCGTTGATAAGGCAGGCAAAGGGAGAATTTGAGAAGAAGCTTGCTGCGGAAGCAAAAACGCGAAATAAAGATCTTTTCAAGTACATTCGTAGCAAAAAACCTGTGAGAGAGTCAGTTGGTCCATTAGATGATAAAGGGGTTAAAGGAGCACTAAGAGGCGACAGCGGAGAGACTGAATGAATTCTTTGCTTCGGTCTTTACTGAGGAAGATGTAGGGATGTTACCCATGACTGAAGTGGTATTTAAAGGTGCGGAAGAATTGAAGGAAATATCGATACATCGGGAAGATGTCTTACAACTATTAGATAAACTGAAGAGTAGCAAATCACCTGGGCCGGATGGTATACATCCAAGGGTGTTGAAAGAACTGAAATATGAGATTGCAGAACTGCTATCAGTAATCTGTGAACTATCATTAAAATCATCTCTAATACCTGAAGATTGGAGGATCGCCAATGTAACACCAATTTTTAAAAAGGGTTCCAGGGGTGATCCGGGAAACTACAGACCGGTGAGCCTGACGTCAGTACCGGGAAAAATGGTAGAAACCATCATAAAGAATAAAATTACTCAGCATGTAGATAGTCAGAACCTAATAGGAGACAGCCAACATGGCTTTAGACAAGGAAGATCTTGTCTTACTAATCTGTTATGTTTTTTTGAAGGAGTGAATAAACAGGTGGAGAAAAGTGAGTCGGTTGATATTGTGTATCTGGACTTTCAGAAAGCCTTTGACAAGGTCCCTCATCAGAGACTTTTGGCAAAACTAAAGAGTCATGGGATAGGAGGCAGTGTACTATTGTGGATCAGGAACTGGTTAAAAGATAGAAAGCAGAGGGTAGGTCTAAATGGCCAATTTTCCCAATGGAGAAATGTGAATAGTGGTGTACCCCAGGGATCTGTGCTGGGTCCGCTGCTTTTTGACATATTCATAAATGACCTGGAAAGTGGAATAACGAGTGAGGTTATCAAATTTGCAGATGACACAAAACTATTTAAAGTTGTTAAAACCCAAGAGGATTGTGAAAAATTGCAAGAGGATCTGGATAAATTGGAAGACTGGGCATCAAAATGGCAGATGAAATTTAATGTGGGCAAGTGCAAGGTTATGTACCTAGGGAAGAACAACCCAAACTATGGTTACACGATGCAAGGTTTCACATTAGGAACCACCACCCAGGAAAAAGATTTAGGCGTCATTGTGGATACCATGTTAAAACCCTCGGCCCAGTGTGCAGCGGCGGCCAAGAGAGCAAATAGAATGCTAGGTATGATAAGGAAAGGAATGGAAAATAAAACAAAAGATATTATAATGCCTCTATATCGTTCCATGGTGAGACCGCACCTTGAATATTATGTGCAATTCTGGTTGCCGTATCTTAAAAAGGATATAGCGATTTTAGAAAAGGTACAGAGAAGAGCCACCAAAATGGTAAAGGGGATGGAAGGATACTCCTATGAAGAAAGGCTAAAAAGTTAGGGCTCTTTAACCTGGAAAAGAGACGGCTGAGGGGAGATATGATAGAAGTCTATAAATTAATGAACGGAGTGGAACAGGTAAACGTAGATCGATTGTTTACCTTATCAGAATATAGAAAGACTAGGGGACATGAAATGAAGCTACAGGGTAAACTATTTAAGACTAATAAAAGAAAATATTTTTTCACTCAACGTGTAATCAAACTCTGGAATTTGTTACCGGAGGATGTAGTAAAGGCTGTTAGTGTAGCTGGGTTTAAAAAAGGTTTGGACAAGTTCCTGGAGGAAAGGTCCATAAACCATTATTAAGAAGTGACCGAAGATATCAATGCTTGACCCAGTACAAGCATTGTGGAACTTGTGTCTCTTGGGGAAACTGCTAGGTACATATGACCGAGATTGGCCACTGTTGGAAACAGAATACTGGGCTTGATGGACCTTGGTCTGACCCATTATGGCATTTCTTATGTTCTTATGTTCTTAATACTGGCAACAGTGCCTGCAGTGTGGGCTGTGGAGGGTGTTGGCAGCCACCACACACTGGATAGACAGACACACACTCCCCACACCTATGCCAGCATTGTGCATCTATAGAGGTGTTGGGCAGCCCAGGCCACCACACCAGTCCTGGGCACAGTGCAGGCATGGCTATGGTACGCAATACTGTAGGAGTCACTCCCCAGGTTGGTAAACACTGTCAGACACAAGACCGGTAGCACACTCCACAGACATCAGAAAGGTTGCTATGATGCAGCTCACTCAGAAAAGTGTACTTAACCTAGGAATTGCTATCTGCCAGTACTCATAGCAACCTTTTGATAGATGTGTATCATATTCCCCGGTTTAGGGTGGCATTACTAAGGTATGCAAGTGCTAGTATTGGGAGATGCACGCAGAGCCCAAAGTCCTGCCTCTCCAGGAGGCTTTGGATAATGGGGCCTGTGGGTGCGGGTTTGTCTGCCCCTGTTGGCTGCTGCTTTACGGCAGAGGTTCGCAACTGTAGTCCTGCGGTGCCAAACACTGTTCAGGTTTTCATGCTGTCCCTCATGAATATACATGAGATATATCTGCATACCATGGGGGTGGCGCATAGAAATGCAGCACAGGCATCTTTATCAGAGGCAGCATGGAACCAGAATGGTGTTTGGCCCTCCAGGACTGCATTTGGGAGGCTCTGCTCTAGGTAATGTGCATGTTTATGGTGTCTGTGCTCTGTAGGGTAAAATGTAGGTGTCTTGGGCATGTTTACGTCTTCTGCAATACAGGTGCTGTCTGTATTAGCACGTTGTAGTAGTGGGTAAAATATGGGGACTGGGTTGGCGGGAACCACAGCTGGGACTCGCACCTGTGACCCTCTGCTTCTGAATACACTGGTTTTCTGCACTGCACCACCTTGTTGTCACAGAGTCAGTACATTCCTTGGTGATACCATGACTGTTCGTCAGACAGGGCCCGTTTGTTGCAGTACACGGCACCCACCTACACAGGGCTAGGCCACGGTCTGGTCTGGGCAGCTGCCACTGCCCCCTCCACCACCAGTATCCCTCAGCCACTATGCTGACATGCCCTTCTGCTGGTGGTGCTGGTGGTGCTGGTGGTGCGCAGTCTCAGGCCATCCAGTGTGCAGGTAGGCGGCTGCCTATGGTGTGGGTTCTGGGGTAGGGGTGCCTGCATAGGTGTCCACGCTTCCCCCCAGCACCGCCTGCCAATGTTCCGTGCCCTTGGGGGTAGCTGCTGGATACTATCCCCTATGACACTGTGGGAAACAAAGTCATGCCCATGTTGGGCCTTCAGCAGTTGCTGTCTGGCTGCTCTGCTGCTTCAGCATTCGTATGGGCCACCTAGGCATCGCCCTAGTCCTCACTGTGGCCCAGCTGCACCACAGCATGTGCCGCCTGCGGCCCTCTGTATCCCCTTCTCCGGCATCTGTCCAGTTGCCGTTCCAACATGCCCGACCTGATGTTGCGGGACATGTGCATGCCATAGGAACCCTTTCCGATGGTGGGGAAAACCCTGAGCAGCGCTATTTCACTGTGGGCTCATTCACCTTGTATGGGGACGGAGTATAGACACTTCCACGATTTATATCTGTTCTATGGAGCTTACTCGGGGGGGGGGGGAGGGGTTGATGTTTCTCATTGATACCACTATTGGCCAGCTTGGTTATGGTTTTTTTCCAGTTTATTGGGGTCATTTTCAGTGTTTCTGTGCCCTTTTGTTCTGTGCACATGTATCACACTTGTCACTTTATTTTTTGTTTCCCTGCCTGGGCTGTACATTGCTGACACTGAAATGGTTTCTCTCCCTTGTAATGTGCATTTAACGGCAGGTTTTCATTCGTGTTGGAATTGAGCTCTTCAGATCAGCGCGTTAGTGTGAAGGGAGCCTCTCCCCGCCCACTCTCCGCCCATTGACCCCTTCTCTCCACCCTCTCTCCACCTTCTGCGGTGTTTTACCGCGCCGCGGGAGTTTACGATCGTTAACTATGGTTAACGTGCGTTATGTAACATTAACGATCGTAAGCGCATCATAACGCACGTTATGATGTGCTTACGATTGTTAACGTTACATAACGCGCGTTATGTACGATTACCGCAGTTTAGTAAACATACCACTAAGGCTTGTGTATGAATCGCCAGTGGCTAGGAACCATAGAGCTACAGTTAACCTATCTTGAATTGAAATGGGCATTTGAAAACTTGTTTCCTTTTTGCAATTCTGTCTCCTACCATATTTAATAGGCTTTCAAAGTCTGTAGGTGACATACGGTAAAGTTTTCTTACTGTCCACTCACATGTTGAAACTTTAAATCTTGAAGCAACTCTGAACCAGATCTTTTTTTAAATAAATTTGTGTGCCACCAATGTCGAGGCTTTCTCTTTTTATTTTTTTTAATGAGAAGATGTGCTAAAATTATAACTAAGGACTAAACTTTCAATTTCTTCTTGAGAAGACACGCTCGCGCCAACAGCAGCAGCACGCTCACAAACAAGGCGGATCCCACCGTGTGCAGCCTGTCTCAGCAAATGCGCACTTGGCGTGCGCTCTGCATCCCAAGTAGCAACAGTTTTGTTGTATGTTGCATTACATGTTCTGATTGTCCAGTGTATACGCACCCTTACTTCTGTTCACCACTTGGAGGAGTAATGGAGAACTCAGCTGCAACCCAAATCCGTAGGCATCACTCATTCATTAGAACTCTAAAGGGGTTCTTTTAGAAACCTGATGGGCCTTTTCCACGTGCAGATCATTCACACATGTAAATAGCAATTTTAGAAAGGCTGAATTTGCACATGGAGATCCATACCGTATAGAAATTGAAAAGAGGCATGGTGGGGATGTAACCTGAATGGACCAAAAATATACACATGTATTCCACATTTTGTAAAGGGAATCCACAGATATGTCCAAAAATTTTCATGTGAGGTTTTATACCTGTTCCAAAATGGGATTAAGAGAGTAATTCTCCTAAATCCCCCATTGTTTATTTCCTCCTCTAAATTGAAAAAAACAAAAAAACTGAGGCCTCAGTACTGTTGGCAGCACTTCTGTGTATAAGTTGCTCATTCGTTCTCTCGCCAGACCCTTTTCTTCTTATCCACCACCCAGCCTTACAGTAGCCCCTTTTCCCTTTTCCCTTTTCCCCAGCTCCATCTCCTCCCTTTGCAGATGCATCGTGTACTGTCTTTCACCCTTGGCCCTCCACGTCCTTCATACTACCTCTTGTCTCCTCTCTACTCTTCAGCCCCCTTCCCTTACACCTAGGTCACATCTATAGCCCCTTCGTAAACCCACATTCAGACCCTCCCTACCTTCCCAGCCCTCCAAAATTGATTCACCAAGTCCAAACTGTTTCTGCAATCCTAATTTACTCTTTGACTCCCTGATCTCTGCTCCATCCCAGAATTCTTACTCTATCCCCATTCTCCCAACTGATCCATAAGTCCCTATCCCCCACTCTACCACCTAATCCCTAATTCCCCAGTTTCTTCACAATTTCTATTCAATTCACAGTGCTACAACTCCACACCACACCCAATTCCCCACATTAATCCCCCAATCCCTCAGCACACTGCAATCTCCTAATGCCTCTCTCCATTGCTCTCCCTCTCCATACCCCATTGGCGACAATCTGCAGTTCTGCCAGTCCAACGCTAAGCTTCATCCTGAGAGATGCACCCCTAGCTCCCTGTTTGAGAACCACTGTATTGGAGGGCTTAGTGAGAACAGCTGCATGCTTAGCTAGCTGCTCGAGTAGTGAGGTAGTGAAGAGACGGCACCGTGACTAAGCTTGTTTCAGAGTTGGAAATAAAGACATGCTAAGCACAGGAACCAATGATGCAGAGATGCCACTTCTCACTGAGACATTAGAAGTGTGTCACACTCGCCGGAAGGCTTTCTAACTCTCACACTCATTGAGCCCCTTCTCTCAAGCATTTGAGTCTCAGTCTCGGTGCCCTGATGCCGATCACTGCTTTCATGAGAAACAAGCCTGAGTGCAGAGTGATTTTCAGCCTAGAGAATTCACCCATATTGCCTCCACTATGTCTAGAATAACCCTGTACACTTTGCATAGGGTGCCATTTTGTCTGCTGTCATCCCTCAATGACCAGTATTTGCTAATTTCAGCTGGTGTTTACTCCTTCAAGTCTGGCCATCTAGTCAGGACTACAGACTTCAGTACTTGCAAGGTCTTATCTCTTGCAGTGTGCTGTATGATCTGATGCAGCCTCCCATTTGTAACATTCAAACAATCTGCTTGGTTGATTTGGCAAAGTCATTCTGTTCTTGTTGCACTCAACAAACCTTGAGGTGTTGAAGTACCGATGCTGAACGTCTGATGGTTGCTGCAGGGGCTCTACTGAGTGTGTTGCTAAATAAGCATCTCATGGCCAGGCTTTATAAACAATATCAAGGTTGTAATGTTGCAACATCAGTTAGCAACATGCTCTGAAGTCACTTGGTACACACAATAAGGGGCTTTTTTGAAGATTGCTATCAGTAGCTTGTGGTCAGCTTCTGCTGTAATTATGACTTGGAAAAAGCTAATGATGAAAGCTCTGGCAGGCAAATAGAAAGCTGAGACATTCTTTTTTGATTTCTGCAGAACTTTGCTCAGCTGGGGTAAACACTGGCTGACCCTCTTACATAAGCAGTCGTCAAACCCATTTTTGCTAGAATCACTCTGTATCACAATGGGCCTGGTGACATCATAGTACCTCAACCTAGGGGTATCTGTGATCAAGCACTTTATTTCCTGTGTTGCCTAGTGTCCCCCGCAGCCCCCTCTGGTGGCGGCGTAGTGGTTCCACCGGGGCTGGGGAGCGCATAAGATTAGGGGTATTAGGGTTGGCCTGTTGCGAGGGTCATGAGGTAGCGGCCCTCTGTGCCAACCTCGTTGCCAACTTCCCAATAAAGCGACTTTCAGCCAAGTGTAGGGAAAAAGGAAAAAGGCATTTATTTCACCTTTACGCAAAATGGTTCAAAATATGCGGTTAAGACAATAACAGGGCTGTATCATTCCTTGTATCAGGTTCAACTCACACAAAACGTTCAAAATAACACTGTTAATCTTCACAGAAACTTAAAACATAAGGCATCCTGTATTCTCTTCATACATTCTGTTGCTCCAAACAGCTTAAAGCTTTCCTACTGTACAATAAATACAATCCATGGGTTCAACCGCCTCATCAACCTCAGATTCCCCTGGCATCCATTCCATCTCTGAGGGGTCTGAGTCTGAAACCTCAGGAGGGTTGAATTCGGGCTTTCTAAAAGCATGCCATACTGTGTTCCAATGCTGGTTTGTCAGCTTGGGGCGTCGGTTTTTGGCTATGGTATAGAACCCTGGCTGTTCATCTGCTACAGGTTTAAAAGTTCGCTTGTCCCAGCCTTTAGCATTACTAGCTTTCTTCTTGGAGAGATTATCTGTTACTTTTTGCATAAAAGTGTCCTTATCATACAGATAAAACTCATTCTTTTGTTTCTCTCTTGTGCTAGGTTTAGGCAAGCAATTGCAGGCAACAACTGTTTTATCTTTAAACTTCCTGCAGTCTCTTACAGGAAAGGCTTGAGGCCTAGCCTGATTGTCCTCCAATTCTTGCAGGCTCAAGTATTCCCTGTGTATCTTTCTTTCTTTAGAATGGGGAGAAACTTCTCTGAGGCATGGCTGCAGCTGATGCGCTTGTCCTTCACTTCCACCCCTGTGGCAGTTGGCTAATGGCCGCGCCCTCTCAGCTCTTCCCTGTTCCCCAGGCCTCTGAATTTTCCATTCCTCCTTCAGGTTACTTCTATAAAAATCTTTAAAAGTACCTTTCTCTCCTTGGGTATTCTTTTCAGCTGGATATCTCTTTCTCAGATTGTATCCCAGCCCTTCTCCCTGGATAGGGCTTCCTCTCAGGCTGGAAGGGAGAGCACCTCCCTCCTGGGCTGCTCTCTGCAGTGCTGCTCCTTCCAGTTGTCTCTGGCCTTCCTCTAGGCCTGCTCTTTGGCCTTCACCTCGGCCTGCTCTCTGAGTTACTCCTTGGCCTGCTTCTCGGCCTACTCTCTGGCCTGCTCTCCAAGTTGCTTCAACTCCTCGAGCTGCTCGGGGTCTGACACCGACTCCAACTGTCTCTGACTCCGACCCTGTCTCTGACTCCGACGACTCTGTCTCTGACTCCGACGACTCTCTTTGACTCAGCACTGTCCCTGCTTAAATCGGGACTAACTGATTCTAGGTCCTGCCCATAGAGGCGTGGTTCCTCTGCTTCCAGGCTGGCTCTCCTGCTCCCTCTATGTGGACCTTCAGGAAATTGCATGTGAAGCTTGTTTTTTTCAAAATTTAAAACCTTTTTTCTTTCTGCCAGAGGGTCCGCTGTATCACACTAGTCATAATTTGCAGGACCAGCCCGACAAGTTCGGGAGTGTTTCCTGCACATAGCCCCCCTATCACAGGAGCCCCGCTCCCTCAGTGCAGTAAACAAGAAGGAACCAATGGGAGCTGGTGAAGGGAGGAGCTGGTGTGCGGCCTGCAGTGTGAGACTCAGTTCAGAGGCAGCTTTTCTGGGTTTCAGATCAGAACAGGGGCAGCGGAATACTTTTTTGGTTGGAGAGCCATATAAACGAATCTCTGGCTCCGCCCCTAAGCTTTCTAATTGCCAAGACCATGGCCCAGTGGCCCACCCCATCCCACTGCCTATGGCTCAGAGACATTTCTGCATGGTTGTTTGGTAAGTATTCCTTTTATTACCTCCTTTAGGCTCCCAAACCTTAGGCTCAGAGATCATAATCTGCTATTGCAAAATTATAAAAAAGCCTCCACAGTTCTCAATCCCTTACAGCCCCCCTTCCCCTGTCCCATCACACACAGGATCATGTTACAAAAGCAGCCCCAGTGCGGCACACAGCAGGGTAGGTGATACCCCCCCCCACCCCCCCACCCCCCCCCCCAGAAGCAGCCTCTGTAGTGTACTTGGGAGGAGGTACAAGACAGCCCAGTAGCAGGGGATTTTTCAGTTTTTTTCCAGCCCAAGCATTCTCTCCAGGCACCTCTCTCATATTAAAACCAAATTAATATGAGTGTTTGAACTCTACAGCCCACATCTTTGGAACTCACTCCCTGTCCCCCTAAGAGCTATCTCAGACACGGCCGACTTCAGAAAATAATTGAAGACTCACCTGTTCATAGAACACTATGGCTAAATACCAAATAAGCAGAATTAAACCACAAACCTATAGCTTATTGCTACACTGTAAATAGCTTACTACTATTTTGTAAATAGTTATACAATGTTACAGAGTTAACTAGCTACAGTCTAAATATGTTACTGCCCTTGTAAATAGTTCCGAAGAATATGTTCATTGTAAAACCTTCTGTTCAATGTAAACCGCCTTGATGAAAGGCAGTAATAATGTCAAACAAATAAATAAAAAGAATTAAAAGAAAGAAAGAAAGAAGAAGAAAGCCCAGCTCCCTCCCTTATGGACAGTGCCGGCATTCCTGAGGCAGGAAATCTCCCAATAGCTCCCTTCATACCCTGAAGAATGGGAGGAGAGGCATCCATAGGTGTTGAGCAATAGTGACACCTACTGACTGGAATTAGGGCACTTAATTGCAAGGTTCTGGAAGCAGCTCCCATGTATTGGCCCTGGCCCATGATTAGTCCTGCAACAGTGGTACTAAAGGAAGCTGGTGGAAGGGTCAACGCTACTCGGTAAGCCAGGTAAGTGCTACAGGGGGGCACGCATGTTCAAGGGCGCTGCATCAAAGTTGCAGCCGCAAATGCGTAATGGTGATCTATGTCCATGGGAACAGCCTGTCCAATGGGCCGAAGAAGAGAAGAAAATTGCAGCCAGCAGCACAGCGGTGTCCTGCCCTTCGGCCCATGGGACAGGCTGTTCCCCTGGGCACTAAGCACCCTTGTGCTGCTGTCCGCAATCGCGGTATTCTTTTCTTCTTCTGCTTGCAGGACAGGCTCTTCCTGCAGGCATCGAAGATGGCCAAGGTTGCGTCCAGCAGCACAGTAATTGTCAGTGCCCAGGGAACAAACTGTCCCACGGGCCACAGAGGAGAAGGCCACAATTGCAGCCAAGAGCACTGAATAAAGAGGAGCTGGGGCCAGACACACAGGAGGTAGGAGAGATACATTTAAAGGCATAGTGAGCTTGGGAAAGAAAGATAGGTGGAAGAGAATGGAGGGCAAGGAGTGAGAATGCTGGGGAGGGGGAGGGAGGGAGAAAAGGACATAGGCTGGGAAGGGGAGCCAGCAGGAGAGGGTCTGCAGCCAGGGCTGTATATAGAAACATGACAACAGAAAAAGACCATATGGGCTATCTAGTCTCCTCTTCCATATCAACTACTATAGTCCCCTTATTTCTTTAGAGATTGCAAGGGCTGGAGGTTGAAGAGAGGGCAGAAAAGAGCACAATGAATATATTCTAAAAGGTGCAGCCCCTACCCCCCACGCCCACCAGAAGACACCCAGGCACCCCACCACCACACCACACATACACACAAAGGCAGGACTCTACCCCCACACTGTACCACATGCACATACAGGCACCCCACCCGCACACAACACACCCGCTGTCTGAAGAGAGTGCTATGTATATTGACAACACTAGTTATAAAGATTCCTCATGCAGACCCTACTACCATAAGGAGACACATATAAGCCCAGATATGCATGACTATGCAAATGAAGGAAGGGGAAATGTGTTGCATTGTCACATAGTATGTGTGCTGTTTCACATGTACACAAAGTCCCCAACAGATATTAACATATACAGCCCTGCTCCAACACTCCTCATGACACACAAACACACATGCATGGAGCCTCTTACACCCTCCATGGCACAGACATGTGCATTGCCCTCAACATGTCCCATGACACATACAAGCACATGCACATAGACATTCACACATACATGTATGTAGCACCCGATAGTCTCCAGGGCGCACACACTCATACACACACACACACACATGCATATGTAGCCTCTGGTAGTCTCCATGAAACACAGAAAGAGAAACACCTGTACTCACTGACACTTGCACATGCATGGACACCCGCCCCCTCCGATACTTCCTATGACACACAGATGAAGCCCCCAAATGTCTGATCCTGTGAGTAAGGGAAATACGCCATCATGTCACACTGTAAAGTGTGAACTTTTTGACTTGTTTCAGCTCAGTGCAGCAAAGACGCTGGGTCTCCCTCCTTCCCTCTTCTGGCATGCTGCTAGGGTGAGATTTACCTTTATGTCCCAGCCAGGCACAGAGATTAGAGGGTATGGGGGACCTATGGTGCAACAAGTTGACTGGTTGGAATCAGACACACATGTGCCACAGTGCAGGGCATGAAGTTTGTGGTTAGCATAATTGCCAGCAGGACCGGCCCAAGGGCATCTGCCACCCTAGGCAGAAACTCTGGCCTCACTGCCCCCCCCCCCCCAGCTGCCACCACCACCCCTCCCGCTGCTGCCGATTCCATCTCGGGAGGGGGAGGTTGTCAGCAGAAGCAGAAGTATTTCCAAATATGGTGGCTTTTTGCCACCGCTTTCTTGTCCGCAGTAGGCCATGTCCTTCAACACACATAGCCTGTCGCTTCTGATCACTTTCCATTTCAGAGGGGGGTCAGAAGAAACAGGCCACATGTGCTGAAGGACATGGCCTGCTGCGGGCAAGAAAGCGCTGGCAAAAGCCACCACCTTTGGAAATACGTCTGCTTCTGCTGCCACTGCCTGAATCCCCCATCCCCAAATGGAATCAGCCACAGCTAGGGGGGCAGTGTGGCTGGTCATGTATGCTGCTGCCACTGTCGTCTAGTTCGCTTAGTGGATGGGATGGCCTTGACTTCCAGTCCACTACAAGGAGCACCGCAACTGGCTGTCATGGGAGGCTATGGAGTGATCTTTCTACTTTTATCCAGCCAGGCTGCAATGCCAGAAAAGTCTCTGCATGTCTCACAGTTGCAGCTGCAAAGCAGTGCTCTCTAAGAAATCGCAAAGCCCAGCCAAGTACTGTTTCTCACGTTGATGCTGCTATGGTCGACTGTCAAAATTACTGACATCTGTTCTGGGATTGATTCCTACCTCTTGGTTTACTGCAGTTTCCATGCAACTTACATTCAGGGATAGCAATGGCTTTCCCCAGTCTGTCTTAACAGTCTATTGACTTTTTCTCCAGGAATTTGTCTAAACCTTTTTTAAGCCCAGCTACACTAATTGTTTTTATCACCTCCTCCTTATTTATTGGATTTATAAAAGAGCTGTGCAACCGTGGATGCAGAGATAGAGTGGTGGCAGTATCTGTGTCAAAAATAACAAGCGGAAGAAGAGGCCCTAAAAGATAGTTGTCTTTTACCTATGTAGATCTTTTTTTTTTTTTTGGTCAAATAATAAACACATGATTCTGTTTGCTTCAATCACATTAACCCTTTGTTATCACAGTCTGTTTAAACAATGTTAAATATTTACTTCTCAGTACTTATTTTTATTGCAGCTATGCATTTGCCCCTTCACTGAAATTTTCTTGTCACAACATTTGATTATAAGGATAAATATTTGCATCACGTGAACAAAGTTCACAAAGGAGTTTTGGGAAATGGGGGGAGGGGTGTTGCAACCTACCATTAACAGTAATGAGGCCGGGGGCGCTGATCTATAGGTTGCAGGGAGGCGCCAGAGACCCCAGCACAGGCAATAGCTGGAAGTGGATATAAAATAGGAGAAAAAAAATCGATGGATTGTTGATAACGAAGGCTCATGGCGCCAGATGCATTCTAACTTCCAACTAAGCTGGAAGCCTAAAGTAGTAGAAGGAAACTACCAGCTCAAAATAAAAAAATATTTACAGAACGTTATCAGCTCCTCCTTCACTGTAGGCTTGTTTGCCTCTTGTTCTTATACTTTGTCCAGCTGACGTCAAACTATCCTTACTTGAAAAGTTAACAAATAAACACTGAAAGCATAGCAACGGCCTGTTTCTTATGTCTTCCTAGTGCAGAAGAGTGACCAGTGCAATGGCAAAAGTGGTAGTTAAGTGTTAGATTGTTTTTCTCTCTATAGGAAATGTGAAGGCTGCCCCTCTCCTCAGTACTTAATGTTCCAAGAAAAATACTCAAAGTTACATCCTGATAAGGTTCATGGATAGATGTAAATACGTTCAATGAGAGACACAGCAGATTTTCACTTTTAAAAATTGTTTGATTTTTTTTTTCTTTTGTAATGTCCAAGTTCCAGCAGGACTTCCTCAGGCCATTATGCAAACAAAGCTCTATGTTCACCAGCAGCTGGTAAATCTAAAAAACTTGCTACCCGTCTAATTGTATACAGATAGTACAAGGCTAAAAATCTTTTTGAACAGCTTGATACTGTCCGTACAAGAAAGGTCCAGGTATGGAGGCAGCTAGGGTGGGCTAGGAAAATTATCCAGATAGCGATGATGTTCAGCCACTATCTGAATAACTTAGACCCTTGGGGCCCAATATTCAGCGTATACAGCCGCTGCTGAACTTTAAACCCAAATATTCACTGCCGGGGTCACATCCAGCCCTGGCATTGAATATCCAGCTTGCCTGGATTTACAGGAAGCTAACTAGGCAGCGGCTGAATTATCACTGCTGCCCAGTTCACGTCTCCTGTCCGGTGGCCATGGTATTACAATACCTTCTCCGCCTCTCTGATCCGGGGCTCAAATCCAACTCCGTCAGAGTACATCTCAGTGCCCTCGCGGCCAGTCTTCGTAGCCATAACGGGGCAGCAGCTCCATATCCCCGCTGCCCGGTTATGGCTGAGTGCTGCCCCCGGACTGCCCTGGCATCCCCTGAGGCTAACCGGCTAGCGCTGGGCGTGTAGGGGCGGCACCCACGCATATTCAGCAACACTAACCGTATTTTTTACCCCACCCTGTTGCCACCCACTTTTTAGGATTCTAAATTTAGGAGTTTAATTACATTTAGAGTATAAATGTAAGCACTCAGCCCTAGTAAATTTTCAAAGAGGCTAGTTTAGAAGCTTAGGGCCCGATATTCGAAAGGCATTTCCATCTCCGTAAACCGTGTAAAATGCCACTCAGTGGGATATTTAATGGCACTAACACGGTTCGTGCCACTGAATATTCCAGATCTTCTCCCCTACATGCCCTGATACTAACCGCTTAGCATTAGGGCATTGTCACGGGCACGACAGAGGCTAGCCGGGCAGCGGTGTAATATCACCACTACCCGCTTAGCATCAGGGCATTGTCACGGGCACGACAGAGGCTAGCCGGGCAGCGGTGTAATATCACCACTACCCGCTTGGTCTCTGCGGCTTCCAGGCATGTGCAGCGACCCCAGATATTCAATGCCAGGGTTAGAGGACAGCAGCGACAGCTAGGCACCATGCTCATGCCTAGCCATCCTAACTCAATATCGGGTCCTTAAGTCTCAAAGTTGGGAGCCTAAACTTTGAAGATTTACCTTCAGGCTTCTAAATTGACCTCTTTGAAAATGTACAAGGGCTGAACATGGATCCTTTTGTAAAATGCCAGTAAGGCCCTATGTGGTGGCACGCGGGGCTGTACCAAGGGCTGTGTGAGCAGTGTGGGCACACAGGGTGCAAGTAGAAAAGGGACGCTGCTATTGTCACTGGGCTTCTAGGAAGTCCGATAAGAGCAAGTTCCTGCATGTGGCTGGGGAGGTCAGAGGCACCGGATTCACAAGTCGCACAGGGCACATTTCTAGCTTGCTATGGTCCTGGTGTCACATGCAGTGGGGGCAGTCATTTTACAAAGAAACGCTTTCAGCAAAACAGCAGCATAGCTTAGGGCCCTGTGAGTGCAAACGCCAGCACTTGCGCATGTACTGTAAGTGGTGATTGTTACAAAACCTCTGCTCCTTATCATTCATATAAGGCTACTAGGTATACACAGTACTGTATACATGCAGCTAAGAGAGAGTCCCTGCTCAACAGAGCTTGCAATCTACTCTAAACAGACAGCCACAACAAGCAGGGCAGTAGGGTATGGGAAATGACTGAAACACACATGGGAGTAGACGGGAGAATAAGGGGTCAGGATCCAAAAATAGCCTCAAAGACGTGGATTTTTAGCCTGGATTTGAAAGGGACCAGAACGGGAACCTGACGTACTGACTCAGGAAGTCTATTCCAGGCACATGGCACAACAAGGTGGCACAAATGTAGGCAGTAGAAGAGAAGGGCACAGATAAAAGTGATTTGCTTGAAGAGTGAAGTCCCTGAGGAGGAGCGTAGGGACAGACAAATGAGGAAACATACAGAGCATGGCTCATGGAATCCTTTCCAGCCTCTCTGCGTATGTATGGGCAATAGCAACCCCATCTGCTTGTGTGTGCGTCTGTGTGCGTGTTTTGTCTGTATATGTATTCTTGTGGACTTGTGTGTGTGTGTTTCTGTTTATATGTATACCTCATATGTGTATGTTTCTGTGTCCTGGAGCAGAGTACTTTAAGGCTGCTACAGTCACAAGGGAGGGGTTGAGCTGAGGGAATTTACATTGCTGTGCAAGTGAAGTTTCTGTGTATGAGGGGAGGGGGGTGGAGTGTTACAGTGAATCAGTGTTTGTACGTTGCAGCTGTTGGAATGGCTTTTCCTATAAAGAACTGCAGATAGAGGATTTAAACTGTCAAAAATGGCTAGACATGTTAGCCTTCCATCTTGCGTCCAGATATGTGCATGTGTGGGTTCATGTGTACATGTGCGTATGTGTGTGGGGGGTGGGGGGGTATTCATGGCGAAAGTGCAATGTGTGGGGTGCTGGGACAATTGTGAGGGTGGGGCAGTTTATAGTAAAAGGGCATTTTGGAGGGGTGGGAGAACAGAGAATAGGGACAGGGAGTTTGAAAGGAGCAATTCCCCAACTGCTGTTTCCATGTACGTACACTTCTGTTATAGAAGCTGGAACTCCTTCTCCCATAAAAATACACTGGGCTAGATTTTTTTTTGGGGGGGGGGCTTATTTCTCTGGAACCCTCAGTTCAATTTCACCCATTTTTTAATTCAATGTGTTTTTTTACCAGTTTTTCCCACTTGTGAAGTTTCATCCCATTCCGTTACATTTTAGAGAGCTATTTTGCCCCCAAACAGAGAAATGGACAGACATTCGACCCCCATTGTATAATTCTTTTCAACTTCATGCTGGGCTGGAAAAAATAATAAGAGAGGAGAGGTCATGAGGATCCACAGAGTGAATACAGCTGTTGATTGGTAGGAGAAATTTGGACACAGATAGTGAGTCAATGAAGTGAACATAGCGACACTGGTGGAAAATTGACTGTGTTTTATTTATTTATTTAGCATTTAGCTCACACCTTTTCAGTAGTGATTCAAGGTGAGTTACAATCAGATATTTCCCTGGTGGGCTTACAAGCTAAGCTCATACCTGAAGTAATGGAGAATGAAGTGACTTGCCCAAGGTTACAAAGAGTGATAGTGAGAGTCAAACACTGGTCTCTTTAGTCACTAAGCCACTGCTCTAACCACTCAGCTGCTCTTCCACTCCAATTCAGAGGGGATTAAAGAGGAGAGAGATGATTCAATGAGAGACCAGCAAGGAGCAGGTTGTAATAGTCTACACGGAAAGTGGCAAGAGGGTGGATAAGGGTCGTGGTAGTGTGTTCAGAAAGGAAGGGATGAATTTTGCTCATTTTGTGACAGGTTTTAGCTATCTGTTGGATATGGGCACAGAAAGAGAGAGAAGCATCAAGGATGACCCCAGGAGAAGAGAGCAATGTTATCTACAGAAATAGAGAAGGGAGGAAGGGGGAGGTGTGTTTAGGGGGAATGATAAGAAGCTTCATCTTGGCCAGGCTCAATTTTAGATGGCAATGGGACATCCAGGCAACAATGTCAGACAAGCAAGCTAAGATTTGGGTATGGATTCCTGGGAAGATTTCTGGCATAGAGAGGTAAATCTGAAAGTCATCAGTGTAAAGATGGTGCAAAAAACCATTGGAGGATGAGGGCACCAAGAGAACAAGTATAGAATGAGAAGAGATCACAAAATAGATCCCTGAAGTATACCAGTTTGAAAGTGGGATAGCAGTGGAGGATGATCTACTAGTTAGAGCATACACTAAAAGTGTAATAAGAGAAATAAGAAGAAAACCAAGACAGAATAAGCCCCGAAATCCAAGCAAGAACAGGATATCGAGGAGAAGGTGGTGATCAACAGTGTCAAAAGGAACACATAGGTCAAGAAGGACAAGGATTAAGAAGAGGCCCTTGGATTTGGCCAGGAACGGGTCACTGGAGATTTTGGCAAAGGCTCTTTCTGTAGAATGTAGAGGACAAAAGCCAAAATTTAGTGGATCCAGAATGGCTTGAGAGATAAGAAATTCAAGACAGAGGAGGGAAACACACTTTTGAGTAGTTTGAAAGTGAAAGGGAGGAGCGAGATGGGCTGATAATTGGAAGGAGAGGTAAGGGCCAATGAAGGTTTTTTAAGGATCAATGTGACCATAGTATGTTTGAAGGCAGCAGCAACATTGCAGTGGAAAGTGATAAGTTGAGGATATGACGAATGAAAGGGATAACAGTGGAGGAGATGGAGCTTAGTAGGTTGGTCGGAATGGGATCAGAGGAGCAGGTAGTGAGTTTGGAGGAGAGAAGATGTGCAATTTCCTCCTCACTGATTTTAGAAAAGGAAGAAAGGGATGCAGGGGTTGAAAAAAGGATTTGAGAATGTAGCAGGGGAAGGAGAGATGGAGGTGAGATTAATCTCACAAACCTTGTTATGGAAGTAGTCAACCAAGTCTGGGCAGAAAGTGAAGAAGGGATTGGAAGCTGAGTTACTTTGAGGAACAAGCTGGGTGGCAAAGAGTTGGTGAGGGCTGGAGGCAAGGGTTTGTCAAATGGACAGAGTACTCTTGCTTGTTGAGTGCTACAGCAAACTGGAAGAAGGTTAGCAAGAATTTGAAATGTATGAATGCATGGGCACATGATTTTAGTGAAAGGTGCTAAGCAAAGCAGGCGCAGGAATAAAAGTAGTGGATTATGGAGGTCAACCAAGTTTGAGGTACACAGCACATAGAATGGAAGGAGTAAAAAACATCCAAAGCAGAGGAGAGTATAGTGTTCCAGGAAGAGACTGTCTCATCAACAGACTCAGATGATATAGTAGATGAGACAGCAATGGAGAGAGCTGAAGGGTCAATAGCCTAAAGATTCCTAAACATGTTGGTGGAAATTTGCCAAGACTGGGGAGAGGGGGATAAGTAAAGAGTGAAAGTTAACTGATGATGGTCAGATAGGGGAAAAGCCTCATGTCCCCTTTCTGACCATTGAGGGGCCAAGCTCCAAAATTAATTTTTTTTGTTTTTCTGAGGTGGTTTTAAATTCCACAGCAGTAAGCATAAATGCCTCCTCAATCTGTCCTCCAAAACCCCAGGTTGAAACAAGTACTTAGGTAACTCCAAGAGCAGGTATAAATGCCGACAGGGAAAGCTATAGAAGTATGCATTTATTTCCATTGCAAAATAAGAAATACATATATATTTTTCTTTGCCACTCAAACCATGCCCAAACCATGCCCAGAACACGCTCCCTTTAAAATTGTACATGTCACATGTATACATGTATTCAGCCAACAGGAATATGAACCAAATTGTTAGTATAGTTAGTGCAAAAAGTAAGCACTCCAAAACTGACATTGTCATCCACTTGGGTACAAATTACCTTGCTGGAAACAGTGCCTCTGCAGTACAAAGTGACTTCTAGACTCTGGGAGAGAAACTCAAGTCCATTGTTAACACTGTAGCATTCTCAGAAGTTCTACCTGCTCTTGTTAAGGGGGTAGGAAAGGCTGCATCACATAAACAACTTTAATACATGGCTCCAGACCTGGGGCAAACAAGAAGGATTTAGACTGTGGAAATAGATGGATCAACAAGAGGCTAAACTGTGCTGATGGGCTACATCTCCCCATCGCAGGGGAAAGGATCTTGAGTGAAAAATTCAGGCAGTATGTGGACATGCATTTAAACTAGGGAAAGGAGGTGATGGATGGAGAAGGACAAGTTCAGGATGTCACTTCCAACAAAAGCATAATAACACTGGAAACAGCTAAACCTTTAAACCACACATCAATGGCAAGCGGGAAGGGGGATGTAGAACAAAACCCATGAAAAATACAGGCAAACCAGTCAACAAATGCTGGAAAGCAATGAGCACAAATGCTCGAAGCTTAGGCAACAAAGTCCCTGACCTGGAAATTCTAATGGAAATGGACTTGGACATTGTGGCCATTACAGAAACATGGTTTAACGAGTCACATGAATGGGATCTAGCCATAGCTGGCTATAATTTATTTCAGAGAGATAGAGAAGGCAGAAAAGGAGGAGGAATAGCCCTATATGTCAAAAGCAATATTAAAGCTGCTGAAATGCAGGGGGCATAGGGAAAAAAGAAGCACTGTGGATTATGTTGGAACTGGAGTGGAGGAGTGGCCTAGTGGTTGGGGCAAGGTACTTCAGGCCAGAAGGTCAGGGGGTCAAATCCCACTAGAGGACAGCAACCTTGGGCTGGATGGACTGGGGTTTCTAGTCCCACAGGTGCTCCTTGTGGTCTTGGGCAAGCCACTTAACCCTCCATAGCCCATGTTCCCTGTAAAATAGTTATCTCCAAGTTATAATGCCCTGTTCAATGTAATTTCAGTTTGTTCAATGTAAACTGTACTGATGCAGAATAGCATGGTATATAAGAGAATATAAATAATAAATAAAGAAGATATGACACTATCATCCATGCTGGTGTAGTCTACGGGCCTCCAACTCAAACCAAAAAAATGGATAGAGACTTGATTATTGATATGGCAAAGGAAGCCATGAAGGGGGAAGTGACATATTGGGTGACTTTAATCTACCCAATGTGGATTGGAGTATTTCTTCTGCAAATCTGGAAAGAACGCATGTTCGCATGTCTCTTCCCTCCCCCTCCCAGGCCCATCTTGTTTCTACTCGTTCCTCTGCCCTCTATTTCTTGGCCCCGAGCCTTTGGAACTCGCTCCCTCCCTCGCTTCGTGCAGAAGAATCTTACCGCTCCTTCAAAACTCAGCTCAAAACCCACCTTTTTAACCTAGCATTTGACCTTCCGTCCTTGTTTTCCCCTCCCTCCCCGTCCCATGATGTTGTATTGGAACTGCTGCTTTGTATTGCTTTCTTTCTTCTTTCCTCTCTCCTTCTTTCCTATTATTTTAATGGCGTTCTTTTTCCTTTCCCGCAGCCTCATTTTTAAATTGTTTTAAAGTTTTATTGTAAACCGCTCAGGTGCCTATGGTGTTGGGCGGTATAACGAGTTTTTAATAAACATAAACATAAACAACTAAAAAATTGTGGATGCCTTCCAAGATGCATTGCTAAAACAAATGGTGAAGGAACCAACCAGGGAAAATTTGATGCTTGATTTAGTACTCACCAATGGAGAAAGTGTTTTGAATGTGGGTGCCCATGTGAGCAGCAGCGATCACCACATGGTGTGGTTTGAGATAAAAGCCAACGCAGAGTCCCCTCATAGCAAGCTCAAAGTCCTAGACTTCAAAAATGCTGACCTCAGGAAGATGGCCAAATGCTTGAAGGAGGAGTTGGCAGAGTGGAAGGAGGTAAGGGAAGAGGAATTGCAGTGGGCTAAACTGTTGTTGTTAAGTGCCGTCGAGTCGGAGTCGACTCATGGCGACCCTCTGGATAGCTATCCTAAATTGTGTTCGGTCTTCAGTCAGGCGGCTCATTGTTGACAGACTGGTACCCGTAGCTGCTATTATTGTATCGATCCATCTCATTGCTGGCCTTCCTCTTTTGCGTTGACCTTCTATCTTGCCAAGCATAATGTCTTTCTCTAATGATCTCTCTCTTCGCATGATGTGTCCAAAGTATGAAAGTCGAAGTCTTGTCATCTGAGCTTCTAAAGAAAGCTTAGGTTTGATCTCCTCTAGTACCGACTGGTTTGTTCTTCGGGCAGTCCATGGTATACACAGTATTCACCGCCAGCACCATAATTCAAAGGCATCAATTTTCTTCCTGTCTATCTTTTTCACTGTCCAGCTTTCACATCCATATGATGTCATTGAAAATACCATGGCTTGAACAAGTCGAATCTTTGTATGGAGAGAGACATCTCTGCTCTTGAGAATCTTATCTAGGTATTTCATAGCCATTCTGCCAAGAGCAATGCGTCGTCTGATTTCTTGACTGCTTGTTGCTTCTTTATTGATAGTTGATCCAAGTAGGTTAAAGTTGTTCACAATTTCAATTTCTTCTCCTTCAACGATGAGCCTGTTGATTATGCCAGTTGTCATGATCTTTGTCTTCTTTACATTAAGGTGCAGGCCCATTTTGAGACTATGTTCTTTGATTGTGAGAAGCAAATGTTTCAGATCATCTTCACTTTCAGCCAGTAATGTGGTATCATCAGCATAGCGAAGGTTGTTGATGAGTCTTCCACCAATCTTCACACCTCTGTTGTCTTCATACAATCCTGCTTCTCTGATGATTTGTTCTGCATATAAATTAAACAGGTGGGGGGAAAGTATGCAGCCTTGTCTTACACCTTTGCTTATTTTAAACCATTCTGTTTCTCCTTGTTCCGTTCGAACTGTTGCTTCTTGATCAATGTACAGATTGCGCAAGAGAACGATCAGGTGTTCTGGTATACCCATGCTTCTTAATGTGGCCCAGAGTTTCTCATGGTTTACACAGTCAAAAGCCTTGCTATAGTCGATAAAGCACAAATAGATATCCTTTTGGCATTCTTTAGTCTTTTCAAGGATCCATCTCACATCCGCAATGATGTCTCTTGTTCCTCGCCCTTTCCTGAACCCTGCTTGCACTTCAGGTAGTTCTTGTTCCAGGTATGGTTGTAGTCTGTTTTGAATAATCTTCAGTAGAATCTTGCTGGCATGTGGGATCAGAGCGATTGTGCAATAATTTCCACAGTCAGTTGGATCACCTTTTTTTAGTATTGGTATAAACACAGATCTTTTCCAATCAGTTGGCCATGATGTTGTCTTCCATATTTCTTGGCAGAGCCTTGTGATTACGGTAACAGCTGCATCAGATTGCTGCAATACTTCTATGGGAATGCTATCAATGCCTGGTGCTTTGTTCTTTGATAAGGCTTTCAATGCTGCTTCAACTTCTTCTTTCATCACCAATGGTTCCCGATCATAAGGTACAGGTTGAAACGGCTGTTGGTCCACTTGATCTTTATCATAGAAAAACTCTGTATATTCCTTCCACCTTTTCTTGATCTTCTCAGCATCATTCAACATAGAACCTTGAGCATCTTGTAACATTCCAATTCGAGGCTGGAACTTTTTCTTTAACTCTCGTAGCTTTAGGAAAGCCAATCTTGTTCTTCCTCTAATAGTTTCTGCTTCTATTTCCTTGCAAGTGTCATTGTAGTACTTTTCCTTGTCCTGTCTTGCTGCACGTTGGAAATCTCTGTTGAGTTCTGTGATTGTCTTTCTTTCTCCTCTGGCTTTAGCTTCTCTGCATTTCTGGGCAATTTTCAGAGTTTCTTCCGTCATCCATTTTGGCCGTTTTTGCTTTTTCACCTTTTGTAGAGACTTCTCGCTTTCTTCCAACACAACCTTCTTGATGTCATTCCATAACTCTTCCGGAGCTCTGTCATTTGTATCTAAAGCAGCAAATCGATTTTGCAGGCAGTCTTTAAATTCCAGTGGTATATTCTCAAGGTCATATTTTGCTGCATTCCTCAGTGGTTTTCTCTTTTTCAACTTTAGCTTGAGTTTGCATACTAGTAGTTGATGATCTGTACCACAGTCAGCTCCAGGTTTTGTCTTTGTTGATGTTACAGAGCTTTTCCATCGTTGACTTCCACATATGTAGTCAATTTGATTTTTATATAATTCATTCGGTGAAGTCCATGTGTACAGTCGCCGCTTGTGTTGCTGGAAGAAGGTGTTTGAGATGAATAGATCATTGGTCTTGCAGAATTCTATCAGTCTTTCTCCAGCTTTATTTCTGTTGCCAAGTCCATATTTTCCAACTACTTTGCCTTCTTCTTTGTTGCCAACTTTTGCGTTCCAGTCACCCATGACTATCAGGATATCCTGTTTGCATGTTCTGTCAATTTCAGCTTGTACTTGTTCATAGAACTCTTCAATTTCATTCTCTTCAGCAGCTGTTGTTGGGGCATATACTTGAATTATGGTTGTGTTGATAGGCAATCCTCGTAGACGAATAGAGATTAAGCGTTCGCTGACTGCATTGTATTTCATTACAGTTCTTGCAAGTTTCTTCTTTATTACAAATGCAACACCGTTTCTTCTTTGTCTTTCATTTCCAGCATAGTAGACCATGTGATCATCTGATGCAAAGTGCCCCATGCTAGTCCATTTCAGTTCACTGATACCCAACAGATCAAGTTGTACACGTTCCATTTCATTCTTGACCACCTCCAACTTCCCTTGGTTCATGCTTTGTACGTTCCATGTTCCAATGTGTAAGACATCTTTACAGCTTCTGACTCTCATTTCATGCGCAGCTACATCAGCAGTCAGACTTCCCGAGGGCTTTGATCCAACCACATCGTAAATGCTGGCTTTACTCTGAAAAGTCTTCAGCTCTTCCCCAGTAGCTAGTTGAGTGCCTTCTGACCTGGGGGTCTCATCTTCCAGCACCATAGCACAATTTGTTTTGTTGTAACTATCCATTGGGTTTTCATGGCAAGATACAGAAGTAGATTGCCGGGCCTTTCTTCCACGCAGTTTAAGTTTGGTGTTGTTGCCGTTGTCACAAAAATGTGATCCTCCGCCGTCAACACTGTCCCATTCTGCTGCTGCCCAGATGCTAAACTAAAGGAGGCAATAAAAGGGGCAACAGATATAAATGTAAGGAAAGTAAATAAAAACAAGAGGAAAAGGAAACCTATTTGAATTTCTAAATGAGTGGCTGCACAAAAAAAAGGCAAAAAATACAGCTTTCACAAAATTCAGAAGTTAAAAAACAGGCACGTTGAAAATAATACAGGATAAAGCTAAAATAGACAAAAAAATAAATAAGAATAGCAAAATCAAAGGCCGAAGAAAAGATGGCTAAAGATCTAAAGTATGGTGATAAAACATTTCAGATATATTCGGGAGAAGACAAAGATCAGAGGTAGAATTGCAGGACTCAAAAGTGCTGAGA
Organism: Ichthyophis bannanicus; assembly: GCA_033557465.1. NCBI lineage: Eukaryota > Metazoa > Chordata > Amphibia > Gymnophiona > Ichthyophiidae > Ichthyophis > Ichthyophis bannanicus. The sequence goes on from CM066032.1 coordinate 1,057,533,785, forward strand.
ACGGGTTCGTGGAAAGTGACGCTGAAAAAGCAAAATTGCTAAACAAATACTTCTGTTCTATTTTTACTAAAGAAATTCCTAGAGAAGGACCACCCATGATTAACAAATATACAAATGGGAATGGAGTAGATACTACACCATTTCCAGAAGATGATGTGTTTGAACAGCTTGCAAAACTGAAAGTGGACAAAGCCATGGGACCGGATGGGATACATCCCAGGATACTGAAAGAGTTCAAAGAGGTTCTTGCAGGGCCTTTAAAGAATGTATTTAATAGATCATTGGAGTCAAGAGAAATTCTGCATGACGGAAAATGGCCAATGTGGTACATCTTCACAAAAGTGATAATAGGGAAGAAGTGGCAAACTACAAGCCAGTAAGCCTTAGCTCAGTGGTGGGAAAAGTAATGGAGGCGCTACTGAAAGAGAGAATAGTGGAGTTTCTCGAAACTAATAGGTTGCATGATATAAGGCAACATGGTCTTACCAAAGGACGATCATGCCAAACAAATCTGACTGAGTTCCTTGATTGGGTGACTAGAGAACTAGATCAAGGGCATGCGATGGATGTGATCTACCTAGTTTTCAGCAAAGCCTTTAATACTCTTCCTCATAGGAGGCTTATTAATAAACTGACCAGCCTGGGGATGGGTCCCAAGGTGGTGAACAGCATCAGAAATTGGTTGACTGACTGATGACAAAAGATTATGGTAAATGGAACTCACTTGGATGAAAGGAAGGTGATTAGAGGGTTGCCCCAGGGATTGGTCCTGGAGCTGGTACTGTTCAATGTATTTGTAAGTGATATTGCTGAAGGACTGAATGGAAAGATCTGTCCTTTTGCAGATGACACCAACATTTGCAACAGAGTGGACTCCCCTGAGGGCATGGATAACATGAGGAAAGATCTACAAAAGCTGGAAGAATGGTCTAATGCTTGGCAGTTAAGATTTAATGTGAAGAAGTGCAGTGTCATTCACTTGGGATGCAGAAATCCAAGGGAATTGTATGAGATGGGGGCAATAGGTTGGTGTACACAGACCAGGAGAAGGACCTCAGAGTGATTGTTTCTGAGGATCTCAAAGTGGTAAAGCAGTGTGACAAGGTTGTGGTCAAAGCCAGAAGGATGCTGAGTTGCATACAGAGAGGAATTACCAGCAGAAAGGAGGAGGTATTAATGCCACTGTACAAGTTGCTGGTGAGGCCTCACTTGGAATATTGTGTTCAGTTTTGGAGACCATATCTCACAAAGGATATTTAAAAAATGGAAACGGTTCAGAGGAAGGTGACAACCAAAATGCTTTGAAGACTGTGTTAGAAGAGGTATGAAAAGAGACTCCAAGACCTAAATATGTATTCTCTAGAGGAGAGGAGGACAGGGGAAATATGATACAGACCTTTAAATACTTAAGGAGTATTAATGAACAAACCTTTTTCAAAGACGGGGAAGCTGTAATACTAGAAGGCATAACATAAAGCAGCAAGAGAGTAAACTGAAAGGCAACATAAGGAAATACTTTTTCACTGAAAAGGTGGTGGATGCTTGGAATGCCCTCTCGGTGGAAGTGGTGGGGGCAAATACAGTAACAGACTTCCAAATGGCATGGGACAGACACAGTGAATCCCTTCATAGAAAAAGGATAAAATCTAAATAAACTTAACTATCTCTGATATCTCAGCAAGTAGAGGTGACCTGCACAGAGCAGTGGGTACATCCCTAAATAAAGGCATGGAAAGGGGTAACCTGCACAGAGCGGCGGGCACACCTATTCTTGCCATCGTGCTGGGCAGACTAGATGGACCGTTCTGGTCTTTATCTGTTGTCTTTTTAACATCTTTGTTAGTGATATAGTGGAAGGGCTGTCAGGTAAGGTTTGCTTCTTTGCGGATGATACCAAAATCTGCAATAGAGTAGACAACCAGGAAGGTGTAGATATCATGAGGAGGGATCTAGCTAAGCTTGAAGAATGCTCTAGAATTTGGCAACTGAGATTTAATGTTAAAAAATGCAAGGTCATGCATTTGGGCTGCAGCAATCCAAAGGAGCAATATAGTATAGGGGGTGACGTACTTTTGTCCACTAAAGAAGAACAGGACCTCGGTGTGGTTGTGTCTGATGATCTTAAAGTAGCTCAACAGGTAGAAACGGTGACAGCAAAAGCTAGAAGGATGCTTGGGTGCATAGGGAGAGGAATGGCTAGCAGAAAAAAGGAGGTGATAATGCCTCTGTATAAGTCTTTGGTGCGACCTCATTTGGAGTATAGTGTGCAATTCTGGAGATCGCACCTTCTAAAGGATATAAACCGGCTGGAGTCAGTAGAGAGGGTGGCTACTAAAATGGTCAGTGGTCTTCATTATAAAGCATATGAGGACAGACTTAAGGATCTTAATATGTACACCTTAGAGGAAAGGCGGGATAGAGGTGATATGATTGAGATGTTTAAATACCTCCGTGGCATAAATGTTCAGGGAGAGAGCCTCTTTCGAATGAAAGCAAGTTCTGCTACGAGGGGACATGGGATGAGGGTGAAGGGAGATAGATTCAGGAGTGATATGTGGAAATATTTCTTTACGGAAAGAGTAGTGGATCCATGGAATAGTCTCCCAGTGGAGGTGGTAGAGATGAGGACAGTAACTGAATTCAAAGAAGCATGGGACAAACACAGAATCTCTAAAGGTAAAAAAGGGACTGTTTTATTGGCTGATAGGGAAGGGCAGACTAGATAGGCCATGTGGTCTTTTTCTGTCGTCATGTTTCTATGTTTCTATGTCATATACTATGTTACTATGTAAGCAGAGACTTTTTTTTGATCCTGCTGCTCCTCACTGTCTTCACTTCTATGTGTATCTTACCATACTCTAGTTCCTAGTTTTGTGTGTGTCACCGGTACAGTCTACATGTGTAAATAGAGGCTTATCTGAAGTTGTGACTTATACCTACTTTGTCATATAAATCCGCTTTTTATGCATGCATATGGTGCCTAGCCCTTCTAAAATAATCGTGTTATGAGCCATTATGACACATATTGAGGGAAATTTTATAATAGGGTACCTAAAAGAAATGGGAGCAATGTGCCTCTTTTCCAAAGCCACCTCACCATATAAATTCCTCATACATATATTTATATATCTTAAAGAAAAATTGGACCATCAAAATTGCATATCACTTTCCAAATCAGTTCTCATTTAATTGTCAATAATTTCCTTCCCTGTTCCAAAATATCCAAAAGTTTCATCTAAAATATTGCACATATCCCTAAATAGCCAAAGAAAAATTGTTACCTATCTGAGTTCAATGACATCCGTAACATCCCACATGATATCATGTTTCAATATAAAAATCTGCACCAGGGATAGGAAAATGCCTCAGAATGACAACCTCCTCTCATTGCTGCTCTGCATATCTCCAAAACTAAAAATACGGCTTCAGCATTTATTTCAAACGTCTACAATGACACAATCATCCAGTCACAAAACGTCAGCCCATCCTTGCACTAGCCAATCAAATTAACAATACGATTTATGGTTTATTATGCACTTGATATACTGCCTTGAGCCAGTGGCTTCAAAGCAGCTTACAAAATAGAATAAAAACCACAATCCATTCTAACTCTGGATTAAGGCCATTTGGCCGAACAGAATTTAAAAGGAAAATCCAGTGCTGTTCTCTGTAATTCAGCTGCCCATCTTGATCTCCTCCTCTGTAATTTTCCAACATAAATCAATTACTTTCCCCTTCAATTCATCTGCTTTATGATTTGTTTCCAAACTATGGCTAACCAAAGGAGCCAGTGTTATCTCAGTATTAATCCTGCTGCAATGCTAATTCAAATAAAGCTAATATTATGTTTAGTTCTTCCCACATAAATCAATAGACAGGGACATAATCATAGAGACGACAAACATTGAATCACAGGTAGTAGCATAATGAGCTTCAAATTCCTGCCAGCAACTGGATAAACCCAGTCTATTCCTTCTACAATGACCACATGCTAAATGATCCTTCATTTGTCCTCAGTCAGCCCTAGGCTCTTTAAAAAACATCATACAAATCTAGGACATGTCAATGCCAATAAACTGTAGTGTACGGTAACACGAAAATGAATCTCCCAATCTGTGAACAATCTCAATGCAAGTATTGTGGAACCTGTGTCTTTTGGGGAGACTGCTAGGTACTTATGACCTAGATTGGCCACTGTTGGAAACAGGATACTGGGCTTGATGGACCTTGGTCTGACCCAGTATGGCATATCTTATGTTCTTATGTTCCTGTAGCTCGACAGTTGAGCATTTGGAACTCATCGTAAGCATTCTTCAAAACAGATACAGGATACCCCACCTGGATAAATAGAATAAACAATTCATCAGCCTTCTACTTGAAATTATGTATTGAAGAACAGATTCTTATGTAGAGCAAAAATTGGCTTATTAGTAAACTGGCTCTCAAGCGGTAAGGATGACAATTCTGAAATTTCAAATAGCTATTGCATTCTACCTCTTTCTAGTAGAGAGTGGTAGCCAATTGCCCTTCATTCTTATAGATACAGTTGTCTGAAAAATTAATCAAATGTTCACACTTCATCACAAACTACAATGAAAGTCCAAAGAATTTAACCATACAATAAATTTGTCTAGTTCTTCTCTAGAAGTATTCCATATAAAAAAACAACAACAAAACATCTGTCAAAAATCTCTTCTACAGTATAATATGCTTGAACCAGCCAGACACATATAGAAGCTGTCCTTCGAAGTGAGCTGCATATAATGTGGCAACGGATGGGGCCACTGTGACTCCCTTAGCTACACCATGTCTTTAACCACTAGGCTACTCATACCTACAGCTGGAGCTGTGTTATGCAAAGAGAATACAGGAGCCAGATGGGCGAAAGAGATAGCACGTGGAAGCCACAGGGTGAAAGAACGGTGCCAGAGTTGAATCAGTGAGTGCTTCCTGAGGAACTATGGCAGCACAAATAGGATTTATTCTGCCGCAATGAGTTTTCAAGACGTCATAGGCTTTTTCTTCAGAACTCTGAGGTATAAAATGTGAGGCAGATTAGAATAGTACAACTCTAGCAATATCATACTGCTTAACCATGTCTACAAAATTCTGTCAATGAACATTGCTGACAGAAAAGATACCTAGAGGTTCTGAGCTACCTATTTGTATTTGTTGAACTCAGCAAATATTTTTCCAACAGAAGCATTTCTGAATTCCAGATTTGGTTCAACTGACCCCTGAGTTAAAGGCTGAATAAAATGTAAAAAGCTTCCTCAAATTTACATGAATAAACAAACTGCAGATTCTTGATTCTGCAATTAATTGCCTCCTCTTGTGTTATAATTTTCTGTATTACTGAAATGATGTTCATTAATTGGATTGAAGATCTCCCAAGTTGCGCCCCCCCTCCCCCTTGTGAGCAAAAGATGAAAGGCAAACTGGACTAGCCTGTTGATTTAGTGGCAGTATTGAGCACTGTCTCCAGTTTGATCTTTGAGTTTGGTATTTCACTCCCAGGGGCAACTGGGGCAGTGGATGCTACAGAGGCAGTGTCCACCACCCCCAGAGAGGATGGAATTGTGATCATTTCTAAAGGCAATACCTAGCAGCCAGATCCAAGACCCAGGACCACAGTGTTCTGGCCAAAACCAATTACAATGGCCAAGCAAGCACGAAGCAAGGATATAAAATAAGGAAATAAATCCCAGGTAATTGCAAATGTGCCAGATTCTACATCTGGTTCTGATTGAGCTTGAGGTATGAAGGAGGAGGAGGCAAGTTTCTGGTTAAAAAAAAAAAGATGAAGAGCAGACTTGAACAAACCTGATGAGTCAGCAAAAGTCTATGAGAAAAAAAACTTGCAAAAAATTAATCAAATGCTTCTTACACTAATAAGAGGAATCTGTGTCTCACTGCCTTGGAACTAGAACTTCCATTGTTATAAACATTGCTAGATCCTAGGAATGTGCATTTGTTTTTGCACTAATGGAAAAACATGATGAACAGCAGCATATCGATTAATTTTGCCACCACAGAATCGAATGCTTGAGACTGCGGCATTAAACAAATCATAGTTCATCCCATATTTTTTTTGTTTAGGGTGCACATGTGGTCCAGAAATAGTGCTAACATTTTGGCAGAGGAACTATGGGAGGGGGTGAGGGACCAGCCAGAAATATGAGACACTTCAGCTAATCATATTGAAAATCTGTGACAAGCAGCCAAACAAGTCTATCCCTGCCTTTTTTTAATCTAAACCCATGGGTGATAAAATCACCACTGAACTGGAAGCCCAAGCACGACATTAAAGCAGAAAACCATTTTTTCTGAGGTTTTCAGAGAGAGCAGGGATCCTATACTTCTTTGCTCCAGTGTTTCAAGCAAATATTCCAGTGTCAAATAAAAACTCATACGTATAGCACAAAGGATCTCCATAAGAACATAAGATATGCCATATTGGGTTAGACTAAGGTCCATCAAGCCCAGTATCCTGTTTCCAACAGTGGCCAATCCAGGTCACAAGTACCTAGCCATTTCCCAAAAAGACACACAGGTTCCACAATGCAACTGGGGCAAGCAGTGGATTTCCTGGGTCCTTTTTAATAATGGTTTATGGACCTTTCCTCCAGGAACTTATCCAAACCCTTTTTAAACCCAGGTACACCAACAGCTTTTACTACATCTTCCAGTAATGAATTCTAGAGTTTGATTACACGTTAAGTAAAAAAAAATGTTTACTCTTAATAGTCTGAAATGGGTTACACTGTAGCTTCATTGCATATCCCCTAGTCTTTCTACTTTTTGATGGCATTAACAATTGATCTATGTTTACCTATTCCACTCCATTCATTAATTTATAGACCTCTATCATATCTCCCCTCAGCCGTCTCTTTTCCAGGTTGAAGAATCCTAACCTTTTAAGCCTCTCTTCATAAGGGTATCCTTCAATCCCCTTTACCATTTTGGTGGCTCTTCTCGGTACCTTTTCTAATTCCACTAAATCCTTTTTAAGATACAGCTATTAGAATCGCACACAATATCCAAGGTGTGGTCACACCGTGGAATGATACAGAGGCATTATAATATCCTTTGTTTGATTCTCCATTCCTTTCCTTATGATTCCTAGCATTCTATTTGCCTTCTTGGCCACTGCTGCACACTGGGTGAAGGGTTTCATTGTGTTATTCACGATGACATCTAAATCTCCTTCCTGGGTAGTGGTTCTTAATGTGGAACCTTGCATCGTGTAAACATAGTTTGGGTTGTTCTTTCCTAGGTGCATAACTTTGCACGTATCTCTATTTCTAAATGACACTGCAGCCAACCAAGATATCCCAATCAACATCTGACAAATTAAAATCTTCTAACAATAGTATTTTTCCTTTCATAGCAATATTGTGAATATCTTCAATTAAATCTCTATTTCCTCTGCCTGTGAGTGACATCTGCATATCAAACCAATTTCTTTTTAATGCCATCAAGTCAGTATTGACTCATAGCAACCCAGCTACCTCTGGGTTTTCTTGGCAATGTATCACCAGAAGTAGATTGCCAGCCTTTTCTTCTGAGGCAATGGAGGGTAAAGTGACTTGCCCAAGGTCACAAGGAATGCCAGTGGGAATCAGACCCTTGATCTTCTGAGTACTAAGCAGTTGCTCTAAACACTAGGCTACTCCTCCACTCAAACCAATATAAATAGATTTTCCATTCCTTCTTTCCAGGCTAACTCTCAGCCCCTCCTCCTTCCCTTGCTTCTGTAGCTTTAATTTAATGTTTTTTACATATAGGGCCACTCCTTCTCCTTTTATTTCAACTCTGTATTTTCTGAGTACATTATAGCCTGATTGTTTTCTGTGTACCATGTCTCCCTGACTACCACTATATCCAAGTCAGCCTCTTCTATTACAGTTTTTAAATCTGAAACTTTATTTTATATATTATGGCATTATATACGCTATTCTTAGTGGGGCTTCTTTTCAAGCAAAGTAATTTTGGGAATTTTACTACAAGTTGTCTGCCTTACTTTTGTTAAGTGCCATCGAGTCAGTGTCGATTCATGGCGACCCTCTGGATAGTTGTCCTAAATTGTGTTCAGTCTTCAGTCAGTCGGCTCATTGTTGACAGACTGGCACCCGTAGCTGCTGTTATTGTATCAATCCATCTCATTACTGGCCCTCCTCTTTTGCGATGACCTTCTACCTTGCCAAGCATGATGTCTTTCTCTAATGATCTCTCTCGTTGCATGATGTGTCCAAAGTATGAAAGTCAAAGTCCTGTTATCTGAGTTTCTAAAGAAAGCTTAGATTTGATCTCCTCTAGTACTGACTGGTTTGTTCTTCAGGCAGTCCATGGTATACACAGTATTCATCTCCAACGTCATAATTCAAAGGCATCAATTTTTTTCCTGTCTATCTTTTTCATTGTCCAACGTTCAAATCCATATGACTTTATTGAAAATGCCATGACTTGAACAAGTCAAATCTTTGCATGGAGAGAGACATCTCTGCTCTTGAGAATCTTGTCTAGGTCCTCCATATCCATTCTTCCAAGAGTAATACGTCATCAGATTTCTTGACTGTTTGTTGCTTCTTTATTGATATTTTATCCAAGTAGGTTAAAGTTGTCCACTATTTCAATTTCTTCTCCATCAACGATGAACTTATTGATTTTGCCAATTGTCATGATCTTTGTCTTCTTTACATTAAGGTGCAGGCCCATTTTAAGACTATGTTCCTTGATATTGAAAAGCAAATGTTTCAGATTGTCTTCATTTTCAGCCAGTAATGTGGTATCATCAGTATAGCGAAGACTGTTGATGAGTCTTCCACTAATCTTCACATCTCTGTATGAAGATTGATGGAAGACAATCCTGCTTCTCTGATGATTTGTTCTGCATATAAATTAAACAGGTGGGGGGAAAGTATGCAGCCTTGTCATATACCTTTGCTGATTTTAAACCATTTTGTTTCTCCTTGTTCCATTCAAACTGTTGCTTTTTGATCAATGTAAAGGTTGCACAAGAGAACGATCAGATGTTCTGGTTTATCCATGCTTCTTAATGTGGCCCAGAGTTTCTCATAGTTTACACAGTCAAAAGCCTTGCTGTAGTCAATAGAGCACAAATAGATATCCTTTTGGTGTTCTTTAGTCTTTTCAAGGATCCATCTCACATCTGTGATGATGTCCCTGGTTCCTTGCCCTTTCCTGAACCCTGCTTGCACTTCAGGTAGTTCTTGTTCCAGGTATGATTGTAGTCTCTGTTGAATAATCTTCAGTAGAACCTTCCTGGCATGTGGGATCAGAGAGATTGTGAGATAATTTCCACAGTCAGTTGGATCACCTTTCTTTAGTATTGGTATAAACACAGATCTTTTCCAGTCAGTTGGCCATGATGTTGTCTTCCAAATTTCCTGGCAGAGCCTTGTAAGTATGGTAACAGCTGCATCAGATAGCTGTAATACTTCTATGGGAATGCCATCAGTGCCTGGTGCTTTGTTCTTTGATATGGCTTTCAATGCTGCTTCAACTTCTTCTTTCATCACCAGTGGTTCCAGATCATAAGGTATAGGTTGAAATGGATGTTGGTCCACTTGATCTTTAGCATATTCTTTCCACCTTTTCTTGATCTTCTCAGCATCATTCAACGTAGATCCTTGAACATCCTGAAATATTCGAATTTGAGGCTGGAATTTTTTCTTTAACTCTCGTAGCTTTAGGAAAGCCAATCTTGTTCTTCCTCTAATAATTTCTGTTTCTATTTTCTTGCATTCATCATTATAGTACTTCTCCTTGTCTTGTCTTGCTGCACATTGGAAATCTCTGTTGAGTCCTGCCATTGCCTCTTTTTCTCCTCTGGCTTTAGCTTCTCTGCATTTCTGGGCAATTTTCAGAGTTTCTTTGGTCATCCATTTTGGCTGTTTTTGCTTTTTTACCTTTTCACTTCTCACTTTCTTCCAATACAAACTTCTTGATGTCATCCCATAACTCTAATGGAGCTCTGTCATTTATATCTAAAGCAGCAAATCAATTTTGCAGGCAGTCTTTAAAGTCCAGTAGTATATTCTCATGGTCATATTTTGCTAAATTCATGAGTGGCTTGCTCTTTTTCAACTTTAGCTTGAGTTTGCATACTAGTAGTTACTAGCATACTAGTCTGCCTTAGAGCTCTTAAAAAAGGAAGCTATTTTTGTTATATACAATTTTTTTTCTGATTAAGTTCCTGGTTTATTTTAGTAGCTGTTTGCAGAAGGGAATTTTTCTGTTTTAGGCAAGGATTTCTTTGCTGCTGTTTATTTCTTTCAACTAGCATTCAAGTTCAAAGAGAAGGGAAGGCATTAAATAGTGTTTGAAGCCACTGCACTGCAGAGGTGTTAGATCCCTCCCTTCCCATCGCAGCTCCTACCCACCCCAGTGTTGAATCTTGCTATAAAAATTAGATCCCCCAATTAAGGGACTAGATTAGATAGTTTTATTTTTGGGTAGGCAAATTAGTGAGTTGAGGAAATTAGCCAAATTTAGGTTCTCTGTAAAAATAAAACAATATGGGGTCTGATTAATAATATCTTAATAAATCCTTGAGGTAATTTTACAAAGGGAACATGCTATACTATACACCTTAGATAAACAGTTTGTAGTCTGAAGAGATAAGGTAAACTATTGCAGACCCCAATAATAGGACTATATGCAGGTAATCTTTTCGCATTAAAAAAGCTAAGGGGGAGGGATATTCTAAGGCATTTACATGTTTTGCAAACCTGTAAACCATGTAAATGCTGCTGAATGGGATATTCAATGGCACTAACATGGTTAGCGCCGTGGGATATCCACAGATGCCACCCCTACACGATCTGATGCTGAGCATTGGGGCATGTTGGGGTGTTCCAGGAAGGATGTGGAGGCAGCACCCATCGCTAACCAGGCAGTGGCGATATTGGCGATATTACACACTGGTAAAGTAAGGTGTGGTCAAGGCTGGCCTAACTTTACCTGTGGAAGCTAGCTGGGCAGCAGCCCAATATCGCCACTGTCCATTTAGCTTCTGGCTTCTGCAGTGACCCAGATAGTCAATGCTGATTGATGGATATTGCCCCAGCATTGAATATCTGGGGTTAGTATTCAGCGGCGATCGCTAGGTGCTTTACAAGCGCTAGCCGCCACCGTTGAATATCCCCCCAGTTTTTATTTTATTTATTTTTTTAATACTGACAAGACAGCTGAAGACAGGGTATGGATTTTGGTAGGACTCAACCTGAAGGGAAAGGGAGCTATTATAAGTGATGGTACACTTCCTGCATTTATACAACTGCCCGTTTCAGACCTATAGTGCAGCACCACCAAATTGGTCCTTTCTGAACATTCCTTGGACTGATTGGGTCCCTGCATACATATATATCCCAGTATTTCCAGACTCCCCTGTCCTCTGATAAGTCTCTTGTGAGAGTTCTGAGTATGTAGTTCTCTGATGATTCTTGGTGTCTGACTTCTGTTAGTTTACCGATAATGAACCTGTGCTACCTGCCCTGCCATTAAGTTCCTGGACTCAGACTCTGCCTGCTATTTGAATCAAGTCCAGCAGCTTCTGAGCCCCAGAGGGCTCAAGTTGAAAGGAAAGAGAGCTGTTATAGGTTAAGGTGCACATCCTAGGTCCCTAGTGATCCCCTAGACTGGGCCTGGTCATGACACTATGAAAGGAGAAGTGCCAGATGTTGATTGGGACATCCCTGCTGCGGTGTCATCTAGGAATAGGGATATTCTGGGTTCTATATAAGGAGAACTATTTTAGCAGTTGGCAATGGAACCCAATCAGGAGGGGGGCCATACTAGACCCGATGCTTACCAATGGGTAAAGTGTTTCTGATGTTATAGTGGGCGATCATCTAGCATTCAGTGATCACCAGATGGCACGGTTCAGTCTTAGGATATGGATAGATATAGTTCATTCAAAATTGAGGGTCCTAGACTTCAGGAAAAGTAATTTTATCAAAATGGGAGAATACCTCAAGGACTCATTAGCTGAATGAGAACATCTAAGAGATGTACAAAGTGGTGAGAAAAACTGAAAGGGAATGATATTTTAATGGCAATGGAACTTTAGGTTGTAAAAGTAAATAAAGGGTAAGAGGAAAAGGAAGGTGCTATGGTTCTCAAAAGAATTAGCTGAAAAAGTGAAGAAAGAAATAGTGGCCTTCATAAAGTAGAAGAGATCATAGAAAGAGGAAGATAAGCAACAATACTTTGAAAAGCTAAGAGAAGCTAGGGAAGTAGTCAGGAAAGCAAAGATGCAAAGGGAGGAGTGACTTAGTGGTTGGGACAGGTTACCTCAGGCTTGAAGGCTGGGGTACAATCTCTATGTAGTGACAAGTAACCTCAGGCTGGAGGGACTGGGGTCTGTAGTCCCATGGCCACGCCTTGGGCAAGCCACTTAACCCTCCATTGCCTCAGGTACACTTAAGATTGTGAGCTTTTCAGGGATGAGGGAATAAAAAGTGCTTGTTAGAATATACCTGTAAACCACTCTGACACACACAGTAAAGGACAGTATATCAAGTGCCTAAACCTTAATATAGATATATTAACAGGAAGAAGTGCAAAAGTGGTATTGTCAAAGGTGAAGGGGAGGAAAATGTAGAAACTAATGAGGATAAAGCAACATTACTTAACACATATTTCTATTCTGTGTTCACAGATGAAGGGCTGGTAATGGCATCTCCAAAAACACACACATAAATTGGTTAGTTTATAAGGTGTGACCTCTTTGTCATTTTTGCCCCAACAATATCTTAAAAAGTGTATATGTCTGAATATCATTTACAAATGCAGTGGTGTCACAGAAAGACTACCAGATTTCAACACAACTTCCCTCCAGTGCCAACAAAGGCACAAAATGACCACAGAGCTAACAGAGAACCCGCAATACCATGACAACAATAACAGGATTCACACAGCACCAATCCTACCTTATGAAAAGGCAGCACTGCTAATATTAAACTAGTAAATCTTATGGAACAGAACATCACCTACTGGGAAATCAGAATATGTAAGACTGCTACAGATCTCTACACAGGAACTCCATGTTTAAGTTTATGTTTAGTTTTAGGTTTATTTCATTTGATATACTGCCCTTTATAACATCAGGGTGTTGCTGGTCCTACATTACATTTGGGGATAGTCAAACTGCTCTATTTCCTTGTGTAGCCTTAACAGCTTCTGAGTGTGCCCACAGTTCAGGTATAAGCCTACTGGGGAAGGGACACTTGTAAGAAAAATCAGCGACTTGGTATAGAAACACTTACTTCGCAAGGGACCAACAGAGGCCTCTGCACAGGGGCTGATAAACCTACAAAGGTATATTTTGGGTAATTCTGGTTCATTGTCTGCTTGAAAGGCATCTCCCAGGGAGGGGCTATTTTAGATCATCAGACACCTGGCTTCACATACCAGTACCAGTCTGAAAAAGCCAGAGCTGCACAAGACACAGATAAGCTTATTCCTTTTTATCTCTGCTGGGGTTTTTTATTGCAAATATAGAATACTAAGGGTTTGTTAAACTTTAGGTATTGGGAAAATTGCTAATTGCTGGTCGTACATTACGTTTGGGGATAGTCAAACTGCTTGATTTCCTTGTGTAGCCTTAACAGCTTCTGAGTGTGCCCACAGTTCAGGTATAAGCCTACTGGGGCAGGGACACTTGGGTTCCCGCCCACCCTACCCCTCACCCCACCCACCCCTGGGGCTGCATTGCCTATATAGTGGCCAATAGCTTGGGATACGCCCACTTTCTCTTAACCAGCATGTCTTGTATTCAGTGCAATACCTGCGGTACTTTCATTCCCAGAAGAATCATTTGGAGCCTAAGAGCATGTCCTATGTGCCGAAGGTCATCTGCCATGTATAAAGAATTGACTCTACTAAGAGAAGACCTGGCTGCCATGCATAAAGAATTGTCTCTACTGAGGGAAGAACTGACTGCAATGAAGCGCACCTCTTCTAGGATACAGACTGAACAAAGTCCACCACCGCTCCCACAAAGAGTCAAACACACCAGGAACAAATGGATCACAGTGGGTACGGGTAGATTGCGATCTGTGACACAGAGACATCCTATACACCAAGAGATATCCCTGCATAATGCATTCTCTGCTTTGGTTAAAGAGGATGCCCTAGCCAAAGAAACTGAACGGCCCTTAGAGGAGTCAGTCAATGTCCAATCTCCTGCTAAAGCTGCATATGAAAAACTCACCAAACAGAAAACTACTACTACTTGGAGATTCCATCATCAGAGACACCAACTTGGGAACACAGTTCAAAGGAGAGAAGAAAGTCAAATGCCTCCTAGGCTCCTTAGCCGGCAGGAATACAAACCAAATTATTGATGTACTTAGCGCGGAAAGCAAACACTCCAAACTTGATGTTCTCATCCACTTGGGTACAAATGACCTGGCTAGAAATAGTGCCTCTACTGTACAAAAGGACTTCTAATCTCTGGGAGAAAAACTCAAGCCCATTTTTAACACTGTAGCATTCTCAGAAGTTCTACCTGTTCTAGGTAAGGGGGCAAAAAGGCTAAATCACATTAACAGCTTTAATACATGGCTCCAGACCTGGTGCAAATGAGAAGGATTCAGATTTATTGGTGACTTGGAAAACATATGGACCAACAAGAAACTATACTGTGCTGATGGGCTACATCTCTCTGTCGCAGGGAAAAGAATCCTACGTGAAAAATTCAGGCAGTATGTCGATTTGCATTTAAACTAGAAGAAGGGGGTCATGGACGGGGAAGGTCAAGTTCTGGACGTCACCCCCTGCAAAAGCAGAATAACAGAAACAACCACACTTTTAAGCAACACATCAAAAGCAACTGGGAGGAGGTGGGTAGAATAAAATCAATGCAAAATACACACAAGCCAGTTAAATGCTGCAAAGCAATGAGTGCAAATGTTCGAAGCTTAGCTAACAAACCTCTGGACATGGAAGCCCTAATGATGGAAAAGGACTTGGACATTGTGGCCATTACAGAAACATGGTTTAATGAATAGCATGATTGGGATATAGCCATACCCGGCTATAATCTATTCAGAAGAGACAGAGAAAATGGAAAAGGGGGAGGAGTAGCCTTCTATGTCAAAAGCAATATCAAAGCTACTGAAATGCAGGGTGCATGGGGAAAAGAAGAAGCGCTCTGGATCATGTTGGAAAGAGGAGATGGCACTGTCATCCATACTGCTGTAATCTACAGACCTCCGACTCAAATTGAAGAGATAGATAATGAATTGATTATAGATATTGCCAAGATAGCAACAAAGGGGGAAACAATCATATCGGGTGACTTTAATCTACCTGATGTGGACTGGATTACTCCTTCTGCAAATCTGGAAAGAAGCAAAAAATTTGTGGACGCTATCCAAGATGCATTACTTAGACAAATGGTGATGGAACCAACCAGGGAAAGCTCAACGCTGGATTTGGTGCTAACCAACAGTGATAGCGTGTCTAATGTCTGGTTGAGTGCCCCTGTGAGCAACAGTGATCATCACATGGTGTGGTTTGAGATAAAAGCCAAGGTGCAATCCAATCATAGCAAGCTCAAAGTCTTAAACTTCAAAAACACTGACTTCAATAAAATGGCTGAGTACCTAAAGGAGGAGCTGACAGGGTGGAAGGGGATAAGGGAAGTGGAATTGCAATGGGCTAACTAAAAGGGGCAATAAAAGGGGCAACAGATAAATATGTAAGAAAAGTAAATAAAAACAACAGGAGAAGGAAACCTATTTGGTTTTCCAAAGGAGTGGGTGCTCAAATAAGAGCAAAAAACACAGCTTTCGCAAAATTCAAAAGCTTGCAAACAGAAGAACATAGAAATGAATTCTAAAGATCTTAAGTGCGGCGACAAAACATTCTTCAGGTATATTCGGAAAAGGAAGAAGATCAGAGTTGGAATTGCAGGCCTCAGAAGTGCTGGAAACGGACTCATGGAAAATGACATTGATAAAGCGAAATTACTAAACAAATACTTCTGCTCTGTTTTTACTAAAGAAAATCCTGGAGAAGGACCACCTGTGACTCCCAAATATAAAAATGGGAATGAGGTAGATACCACACCATTCAGAGAGGATGAGGTTTTAGAACAACTTGCAAAACTGAAAGTGGACAAGGCCATGGGATCGGATGGGATACATCCCAGGATACTGAAAGAGCTCAGAGAGGTTCTTGCAGGGCCATTAAAGGATGTTTTCAACAGATCCTTGGAAACAGGAGAGGTTCCTCAGGACTGGAGAATGGCTGACGTCGTACCTCTACACAAAAGTGGTGACAGGGAAGAAGTGCCAAACTACAGGCCCGTGAGCCTTACCTCAGTGGCGGGAAAAGTAATGGAGACGCTTCTGAAAGAGCGAATAGTGAACTTTCTCAAAAGCAGCGGGTTACAGGATCCAAGGCAACATGGTTTTACCGAGGGACAATCTTGCCAGACAAATCTCATTGAGTTATTTGACTGGGTGACCAGAGAACTGGAGCAAGGACACGCAATGGATGTCATCTACCTGGATTTCAGCAAAGCCTTTGATACTGTCCCTCATAGGAGGCTTATCAATAAACTCAGTAGTTTGGGGATGGGTCCCAAGGTGGTAAACTGGATCAGAAATTGGTTGACTGACATACGACAGAAGGTGATGATAAATGGAGCTCACTCGGATGAAAGGAGGGTGATTAGCGGGGTGCCTCAGGGTTCGGTCGTAGGCCCAGCACTGTTCAATGTATTTGTGAGTGATATTGCTGAAGGACTGAATGGAAAAGTCTGTCTTTTTGCAGATGACATGAAAATTTGCAACAGAGTGGACTCCCCCGAGGGAGTGCTTAACATGAGGAGGGATCTGCAAAAGCTGGAGGAATGGTCTGATACTTGGCAATTAAGATTTAATGCGAAGAAGTGCAGTGTCATGCACTTGGGTAGCAGAAATCCAAGGGAAATGTACACGATAGGGGGCGAGAGGTTGGTGCGCACGGAGCAGGAGAAAGACCTCGGTGTGATTATTTCTGTAGATCTCAAGGTGGCAAAACAGTGCGATAAGGCGGTGGCAAAAGCCAGGAGGATGTTGGGCTGCATTCGAAGAGGAATTACCAGCAGATAGGAAGGGGTACTAGTGCCACTATATAAGTCTCTGGTGAGGCCTCACTTGGAATACTGTGTTCAGTTTTGGAGACTGTATCTTGCAAAGGATGTAAAAAGAATGGAAGCTGTTCAGAGGAGGCGACCAAAATGATTTGGAGCCTGCGTCAGAAGCCTTATGAGGAGAGACTTGAAGACCTAAATATGTACACTCTGGAGGAGAGGAGGGACAGGGGAGATATGTTTCAGACCTTTAAATACTTAAAGAGAAATAATGAACAAACAAACCTCTTCCAAAGACGGGGAAGCTGTAAAACTAGAGGGCACAACATGAAGCTGCAAAGTGGTAAATTGAAAGGCAATGTCAGGAAATACTTTTTTACTGAAAGGGTGGTGGATGCTTGGAATGCCCTCCCGATGGAAGTGGTGGTGGCAAATACAGTGACGGAATTCAAAGTGGCCTGGGACAGACACAGTAGATCCCTTTACAGCAACAGGATAAAATCAAAATAAACTGAACCATCTAATTTTTCAACAAATAGGGGTGTCCTACATGGAGCGATGGGGGGGAGGAGCGGTGGGTTCACCCCTAAACAAAGAAACAAAGATATGGGGAGGGATGAAGGCATGGGGAGGCTGCACCTGCTCCTGGTGGGTGCACCACTAAGCAAAGACATGGGAAGGGGTGCACCTACTCCTACCATATTGCTGGGCTGACTAGATGGACCACACTGGTTTTTATCTGCCGTCATTTACTATGTTACTATGTACAATTACTAAGAGGAAAACAGGTAGGTTTTGAGAAGTGATTTAAATGTGAATCGATGCTGGTTAGCTCCCACAGGTAAAGATAGGCCAGCCTGTCCCACACCTATCTTCCCTGTGGGTTGCTAACTGGGCAGTGGTTCAATATTGCCGCTGCCCGGTTAGCAACAACTGCCACCTCCGTTCCACCTTGGAATGTCCACGACATGCCCAAATTCTACATGGATATCATCAGGGCATGTAGTATTGGAACCGGTGGATATTCAGTGGCACTAACTGTATTACTGCCGCTGAATATCCTTCTATAGCGGCATTTACACAGTTTACAGGGGTTTATTTGTTTGTTTGGGTTTTTTTTATTTTATCTTTATCATTTTACAATAAATCCAAGCATAAACACACTTGCATAGAATCTAGGGTACAGAAAGAAATCACATTGATACATCAATATTATAGCAAGAAAACCAAAAGAAGCATATACAGTCCTGCCCCTATTATAGCCCACAAACAGAAGGGGGAGAAACCATCAAACTTATATAACTCATAAACCTGAGAAGAAAAAACCTGATGGGAACAAACAACCAGGCCAAAACTATTACAGTGATGCTGAGTCCGTCTCTACAGGGCGGCGAGCACTCAGAAAGGCAAGCAACTGTGATGGCTCAAAAAAATATAAGAAACAGAATTCAACTTAACCTTACATTTGCAAGGAAATTTCAAAAAGAATTGTCCCCCCAATAAGAGCACACCTGGACGAAGCAATAGAAATTCTTTCCGTCGTCTCTGAGTTTCCTTAGATAAATCTGGAAAAACCCACACAGTTAACCCATAGAATAATGCATTACATTTCCTAAAAAACATACGCAGAAACCAATCCCTATCTGAGGAAAGAACAAATGTTACAATCAAAGTAGAAGGAGAAACGGATTCAGTTAGTGAAGTCTCCAAAATAGCCGAAATATCTAAAATATCACTTTGTTGTACTGCAGGGATTGTCCCACCACCAACCACCTTTTTACCCGAAGGGAGATAATACATTTTAAGCATAGGGGGATGAGACTCCAAAGGAACTCCCAAATCTTCTACCAAATATTTCTTAAACATCTCCTTTGAACTAATGCCTGAAACCTTCGGAAAATTTACAACACGAAGATTAGAATATCTTGATCCATTTTTTAACATTTCAATCCGTGTCTTTAAAGCCAATGCGTCCTTCAAATAGGAAGTAGTGCCGTCTTCACACTGGGCCACTTTCTGCTGAAGATCCGACATCGAAGACTGTAAAGCAGAAACTTCTAAAGTGTGCTGCTGAAGCAAGTTGGTGTGAATTTCAGACTGAGCCGCCAAAGCAGAAACCTGGGGTGCAACCATTTCCCCAAGCTTTACAATGGCAGACCAAATAGTCTCCAGAGTGAATTCAACAGGTCTCTCAAAGGAAAAAGTTACCGGGACTTGTGCCATAACTGTGCTGACCTCCGCGGGCCGCCCCTCCACTGCCGACGTCCCAGCTGCAGATAAGGTGTCAGCCATCCTGCTAACAACCTTCCTCAAAGCAGGTACTCCTGAGCTGTTGAGGAGAGATGAACTAACCACTCCACTACTCCTCAGCGGAGTCGACCCTCCAGGTTCCGCCCCTCCTCCCGAGCCGGAAGGAGACGTTGCCTCCAACAATGCTGGACTCCTCGCAAGCAAAGGGTCCTTGGGAGGGTGTCACTGCTCTGGCGGCAAGATCTCAGGCCCAGAGCCTCCCGGCAAGCTGTCCAACTCCAGCGGGAGGCCAGAAGGGCTCAACACCGCTGCCACTCCCGGCTGCTGCTGCGGTGCAAGAAAAAGATCAAGTGGACCCACCACTCGTATAGGTAACGAAGACGAGGCCACTAGGGTAATGGAGGGATTCTTAACCCCCCTAGCCTTTCTTTTACCCATAGCAGGAAAAACACCACTGCAAGCCGTTCGCGTCAATCCACCATCTTGGAACTCCCCAAACCCAGTTTACAGATTTTTAAACATGAAAATTGCCTTTGAATATCGGGCCCAAAAAATATAAAAAGGCTGTTGGTGTAATGGGACTGATGATGAAATGAAGGGATGGTCATTATGAGTCTATGGAAATATATAGGCCATAGACCCCTTATTAATAGTCCCTTTGCACACATTCATATTTTTAAGAATTTAGTTTGGTTTTGAAGCTATAAGCCAACAAGCTACTGAAGACGTAAGCCCATTGACTCAAGAGTTCTATCTATTATGCTATTGATTAAATACACTTTAGCACAGTTGCTAAGGTATGTTCATTACCAGCAGCAGTTATAGTACATACACATGTTACTGGCCATCAACAAGCTCACCTCCAACTCACTCACTGAGCTAATCCACCCTACCCCCCCTAACAGACTCAGAAGGGCCGTAGCCGTCAACACGCTGGTGGCTCCCAAGCAACGATAAACAGGGCATTTAGGTTGTATGCTCCCAGATGTTGGAATGCCCTTCTGCCCAACATCAGGGCGATCGCTGACATTGCCCAATTTAGGAATGACAGCACACAAATGACCACCCCTCACCAGAAAGGCCCCATTAATACACCCAGCGAGCAATGAGGCAGTTATACTGAACGGTGCCAAGGCATACCATGTAAATAGCAGAATGTATATGGTCAGTTCTTTTGTAAATAGTCTCTCCCCAATGACATGCCTACCTGGGCTGGAGTCGTGACCCCCAGCGTGTATATAGTTACCTGTTTTGTCCAATTTAGATCTCCTGTTCTATTGTAAATACAGCGCAGCCTAGGCTGCAATGTATACGTTATTGTTGCATGTAAACTGCACTGATTTTAAATAGCGCAGTATAAAAGAGTCATTAAATAAATTAAATAAATAAATAAAATAGCCCTGAGCGTTCTCGCCCCCAAAGACAGCATCCTTCCCCTACAGACAGCACCTTCCCAGCAGGCTCCCCCCACTAGCAAATCCCCCACACTATAGATAAACCCCCTCCCATCCAAATTTCCAAAACAACTCTGCCCCCTGACTCCTCTCCCTTTCCCTAGATCAGTCCAAGGGTCCCTAAGGCAGGAGAACAGCTGACATCTTCTGTAATTTAACCATGTAAAAAGTGCAGTAAATATTTCAAAGGAGGTGTTTTCTGTATGTATTCCTTCCTGGTACATCACATGGCAGATTGTTCAGACTTAGTAAATATTAAGCAAGCATTTCGTGCAATACCTGAGTTACGTGACTGACATGTTTGGTACTCCAGCTTGATGCAATATCCTCACTAATCTGAGAAAGCAGACGCAGAAAGAGGAAGTGAACAGCAGCGGTGCTGGATTACTCACACTGCTATCAACCAGAGAGCTGGATGGATGATAAATGAATAGAATTCTTTGTAATCTACTGTTTCTATGTGATTGCAATATTTCCAGCTAAATAAATCACAAGAAACAACATATATTTCCCATTAGGCAAATCAATAGGAGTGGAGGAATAGCCTAGTGCTCAGAGCTATGAACTACAGAAACCATGATTCAAATCCCACTGGTGCTCCTTGTGGCCTTTGGCAAATCATTTAACCCTCCATTACGTCAGATATAAACTGAGGGGCCCTTTTACTATAGGACGCTATAGTGTTGCCCCTAATAGGTTCATAGTGCATCAGGTGCAATACCATCGCAGCATTAACTGTTTGGGGCAAGGAAAGTATTTTCCCAGCAGATAAGGTGCACCCTGCCCTAATACTCTGTAACCTACACTAACTGCATAGTGTATTTAGTAAAAAGGGCCCCTTAGACTGTAAGCTCTCTGGGGACAGCAAAAATACCTCCCGTACCAGAATGTAAGTTGCCTTGCACTACTACCAGAAAATGTGAGCTATAAATAAATGTTTTTTTTTAAGTCTCCCAAAAGTATGGAGAAGACCAAAAGAAAACCTGGAACTTAAGAAAACAACATTTAAAAAAAATCAATTCCAGATAATGACTGTACTCACTACTCCAGTTCAACTTCCTAAGGAAATCTTAGAAACTCTATGCTTTCTTATTATTTAGAAAAAACCTCAGTTGTAAAGGCTCAAAGCATATATAGGTAACCCCTGCATATACACAAGAATATTTTTATAGAGAAACTGAATAAAGAAAGCAACCCCCAAGCTAACACTTCAGGGTGCATATCAAGACATTTTGCCTTCTGGCCTGTATTTAATGGCACAAGCAAGGACAAATCCATATGCTATAGCCTATAAACAAAGCATGTTGATTTCTAAATACAGCTGCAGGATAGAATCTCAATCCTGTGGGAAAAAAGAGGACCAGAAATGTAACCCTTTACTCTCAAAGCATCCCTGAAGATTCAATATGTCTAAACTATCCACTAAGGGATCCACAATATCCTAAGTCCCTCCAGCACATCGCCAATGCTACTCCCCATCCTGTTGCTGTAGGGTAGGAAGAAGATCTTACTAATGGGGTCAAACCATCCTCTGAGATTTCCAGTCTCCTTCCTGCACTTCTTAAACAATTCCAAAGGACAGAAGAGAAAGGATTTGGGAAAGTTCAAGATCCTCCAATTCAAAGCTTTTACAACACTGTCTAGATTTTCCAGCTTTTGGTATGTAGCTGTTTTGTCTTGAATAAGACTTAACTGTACCAGCGTTAGCTGATTTGTAGCCTACTCCATTTTCCCAGTTCTAATTCTCTGCCTGTTGGATAGATGTTAACCTCCTGACCTGCATTCTGGAATGTGTGTCCAAGATCAAAGTTGCCAAAGATGTGAGATTGGTCTATAGAGGCGAGAAAGTTTCATATGT
Source organism: Ichthyophis bannanicus (assembly GCA_033557465.1). Classification (NCBI taxonomy): domain Eukaryota; kingdom Metazoa; phylum Chordata; class Amphibia; order Gymnophiona; family Ichthyophiidae; genus Ichthyophis; species Ichthyophis bannanicus. Next base: position 1,057,556,457 of record CM066032.1, read on the forward strand.
TATCCAGAGTAATCACTAACAGCTTGACTGGAGTGGACTTACTCCTCAAGCAAGCTGTAGCATTCATAGTCTTTGGGGGAAGGCTCATGAGTCTGGCCCCCTCTTTATTTCCCAGCACTCCTGCTTCTGCAGCCCCTACCTCAGTGGGCTGGTCCACAGTTCCTTCTTCCTTCAGGCAGTAAATTCTGCAAGACTGATTCCAGAAGGGCCTCTACTCTTGTGAGGTTCATGAAGTGTGCATCCTCAGGGGCGCCTACCCCAGAAACACTGTTTGGCAAACAGAAGCAGTGGTACGAAACGGATATTCAGCTGGTCAGTCATTCTTGCTGCACCACTGGTATCTGACACATGCGATGTTTGCAAGGACTCTGGTGACATGAACTCCTCCGGATGGAGTTGTAAGTGTCTTAAGGGGTTCAGAGAGTTTCCCCCTAATTGATCTCTTATGTTTCCCTGTCAGGGAAAATGATAAGAAGAAGAAATTGATAAGCAGTAAAGAAGTTCACTGTATATCATCTCTCCTTAAGCCACCATATTGTTCTTCCCTTAATCTAGAATTTCTAAGGGGCCGGGGCAGTCCATGGGGGATGTAAAGGGATGTTGGGCTATGTGCGAGACTCACTGTGGGGTCTTATTTGCATAAGTCAGTAGAGGCTGAAAGAAGAGCCGAGGAGCAGTCTCTTGTGCAAAAAACAGTCACTCAATGATAGGATTGGCCCTGAATGAGTCTCTGTATTTAAGAAGGTTATTTTTAGAGGTTACCATAGGTAAACTGATAAAAATAATACATGCAGTAAATCAACCTTTAGCATCTGGTGTACTTACAGCAATATATGCAAAGCACAAACACACTCAGAGGCTCCTGTTAAATTGAGCGCAATCCTTTGAGCATGCACCCTTGCATGTATATATGCATTTTTTATATTTGATATTACCCTGCAAAAACTGATAAAAGTTAAATGGCTGGTGAGCCCATTGTAATCTCCTCTACTGTCGTGATCCAACAGCATTGCAGCCCCACCCAGAACAAAATCTCACCCTTTACCAGATCTCTTCTGCAAGTATCTCCCAAACTCCAAAGATGATTACCCAAACCCTGAATGATCTTCTTCAAAATACCTTCCATTTTCCACTTCCCCCTAACACCCAGCTGACTGTCCATCAAAGACCTTGGACAATCTCCCTCTCCCCTTGTGGTTCCTTCATCCTAACCCAGAGCCTCCTCATGTCACCATCAAGAAGAGTGGCTCTTATCTCCTGCCTTCTCCGTGATGCGACTGAAATAGTGGCACTCAGGCCTTCTTCACATTTTAACCTCTAGATATGTAATATGAGATTGAAGAGTTATGAAGAACTGAGTGCTGCCATTTCAACTGTATCGTGGAGCTAGCAGGACTACTCCTCCCAGCATGATGAGGGGCTCAAGGGGACCTAGGGAAAAGGGAACACCTGAGGATGCATAGGGTGATGCATGTGAAGAAGGATTAGTGAGGGTGACCATTCAAAGAGGACTGGGCCGGGCAGCAACCATGGATGAGTTTCAGCCAGGAACAGTAAGGAGGGGGGGGGGGCATGAAGAGGGTCAGAAGGGGTTGGAGGAGTAGAATATTCAGTAGGAGATCAGGGTAGGAGTTTACTTCTGGGGCTGGGCAAGACACTGCCTCCCTCTTTACCTAAATGCTATCTTGTCAACCCTGCCATGCTAGTCAATATACTAGCTTGGAATCAGAAGAGCTAATTTCACTATAGACTCTTACCATAGGAAATTACTCTTGATACCATGCTACTAGTAAGTAGCATGATAGTGACTAATGAGGGAATTACTATAACAGCCTCTTCCTGTCAAGAAAAGACTATACTTGATGAATTTGCATAAGACTGGCAAAGGAGGTGCTTACCATATGTGATATGTATTTGTCCATAGTTAGCTGGGTATTTATTTATTTATTTTATTTAACTGGTTCTAATATACCACTTTTCTACAAGGCAAAATGGTTTACAAGGAACAGGTTAAATACAAATGCAGGCAACTACAAACAGTAAGCAGTATCCAGGAAAAGAGTAAAGAGGAATTGAAACCCAGCTACTTTTTCCATACTTTTAAGGTCCAGGCTGTGGTGTAAGGAGCAGAAGCCACAAATCCTGTTGAGGATGGACCCCCCACCAATCCAATTTGACTGAAGGGCCAAAGTAAAGGAAAGGTGCTATGTCTGAAAGACACTGTCTTCAGGGTAAAGGAGGATTCCTCACATTATCCTTTCTGGTACCTGCAAGAGGAAACTCTGTGTTCACGTGTACGATACTGCATAAGAGCCTAGAGTCAGCTGTTGAGGAACCAAAGAAGAGGATATGCAGTTAGAAATATTAGTTTCTGGTTTCAGAGAAGTCTTGACCCATTCAAGGAGAATCAACCAGGTGTCCCTCATAGAACCCACAAGTGAGAGAGTGTGTGGAACATTGATAACAGGTTCATAAGGAAGCAGAAGAGAGATTCTACCATAAAATCACCCAAGAGAAATAAAGAAGAAAGACTGAGGAAGAGGATCTGGACTGGAGGAGCCTACCAGTTGGAGGGAGAGTAAGGAGAGGAGCATACAGAAGGAGTATGTTGACTAAAGTGCACTAACCATCAGGATCAGCAATGACTGTGGAGTTGGTGGTAGCAGGGGGACAGAAGAAGCTGCAGCTGTGGAAGTGAGATCAAAGGTGGCTGCATAGAGCAGAAGAGGAGGCAGTCATGGGGGGGCAGGTGCAGCAGTGGTGGTGGTGGAGTGTGATCATAGGCAGCTGCAGAGCCTGGAAGCAGGTGTGCCCGGACCAGCATTAGCATCAATAGGTGAGGAAAGAAAGAGTTATTAATGCTGGTGACTAGCTGCGGGAGAGAGAGAGGGAGAGACCAACTGCTGGGAGTAGTTGGGGGAAGAGAGAGAAGCTGATGAGGATTGGATGGGGTGGGGGAAGACTGGTAGGGATTGTTTTGAGAGAGAGAGAGAGAGAAACTGGTAGAGACGGGAAGGGGAAGGAAGATAAAAAGAACTAATAGGGACAGGTTTGGTGCTGAGCAATGGGGGTCCAGGAAGAATGATAAGGATAAATAGGGGGCCCATGAAGTTGTTGGAGATTAATAAGATAATAACAACCAAAAAGATTGGGAATCTCTGATCTAATGCATTGAGATCATCTCAGCAGCTGCTTAAGAGGTTCCATCATACCTAGCTGTGAAATGGACAGCAACCACATGCAGTGCCTTTCAGTGTTATGCACCTGTTATGTGGAATTTGCTGCCTTTGCAGCTGTGTCTTGAATTAAATTATTTTTATATCTGCAAGAGCGTAACAACCTGGAAGGGGCATTCAAAGGCATGCACATTGTTTGCAGACCTGCAGTGTAAATTCCGCTCAGCAGGATATTCAACATGGCCAGTGCTGCTGAATATCCGAAGGCGCTTCCATTGCCTGCTCCAAAGCTAACCAGGGACGACACCCACCGATAACCAGGCAGCGGCGATACTGAGCCGCTGCCCGGTTATGAACTCATAGTGAAAGTCAGGCACAGTAAAGATTGTCCTAACCTTCGCTGCAGAAACCAACCGAGCAGTGGCTCAATATCACATTGAATATCCGGCTAGCCGCCCCCGCTGAATATCATTCCCCACCCCAGCTCTTTTATTGTAACTGTGAGCTTTTGCAAGTGGGTGACTGGGCCACTGGTTTCAACTTATATTTATATTTGTATACTTTTTAATGTATGGAGAGAGCATACCAGCTGCGCTTTGAATAGAAACAAAGAATTGTAGAGAGCTGGGTTAGAGTATATGAAGCCAAAAAAAGGCAAAGACTGTTAGAATGTGATCATTAGTTTGGGGCTGCAGTGGGAGCCAAGACAGATGAATAAACACAAGAAAAATATAGATAAATTAGGGGGCTTGTAAATCAAAGAATATGCATAATTACGAATAAACTGGAGAGAGGGTAGTGGAGGAAGTCAAGAGAACAGACAGTAAGGAAAGGAAAGGGAGCAAAAATCTCTCCTTACTATGAATCATTGCTGTGTCATGGAATGAGGCATCGCACCCATAACTCAACAGCAGGTTGTCCTATCATTGCATCACTGTTTGTTTTCCAAGTCATTTTTCCCTCCCGCCCCCTAGTTGTGTGATGTTATAGTGGCTTTATGAACCTTTTATAATGCTCACTTGAAGAAAGAAGTACGCAGAAGGACCAGGAAGTGGGCCACCACTGCAAATACATCTGATTAAAGATTCCGATTCTGGCATAAGTTTTAAAATTAAGGAATCCTTAATTCCATATGCAGTGCAACCAGATCAGTCAGGTTTCATCAATAGGAGGGTTTTCATGGCTAATACTAATTGATTATTCAATGCCATCAGTTGGATAACACAACAGCGTTCTTTGGACATTGGGCAGTGGAAATTGAAAAGGCCTTTGACAGGGTGTCTCATTTTCTGTACTAGAGAAATTTCAATTCCCTCCTACTTTCATCATCTGGATACAGGCCCTGTACTGTATTCCAAGGGTCAGTGTTATAGTGAATGGGTTCTTGTCCACTCTACTTTTCAACATGGCTATTGAACCAATGGCCCAAATGCTTAGACAAAATTCTATCCAAGGATTTTATATTGAAGGAGTTTCTCATAAAATATCCCTTTAATCTGATGATGGGCTACTCTTCATAGCTCATGCAAGTTCCTCAGGCCCTACTCTTTTAAACCTTTTGTCAGACTATGGTATTGTTTCAGTTTATAAAATTAATATCAGCAAATCCATGGTTTTCTCAGTTGGTCCTACATCTTTTATCCCCTTCTACCAGCGGCGTAAGTTACAATGAGGAGCCCCCAAGCAAAATTTTACTGAGGGTCCCATTGTCATGGCAGTAATGACCCCCCCCCCCCCTGCTTACGGACCCCTCCCTCATGTGGCGGCCTCTCTAATACAGCAGCAAACTTACTTGATTGTGTTTGCCATGCTGCTCTGCTCTTCTAAGTTCACTGTGGGCCAAGCGGCTGTTCCCCGCTGGGCCAAAGTCTCACAGTGTGGCTATTACTGCAAGAATCTGGCCTGGCGAGGGACAGCCACTGGACCTGCAGCAAACTTAGAAGAGCAGAGCAAGTAAGTTTGCTACACTGCTGCCACCGTCACTGTGTGGATCCCTTTTCTGTCCTCCCCCTTCCACATTGTGAGTGCTGCTTGTGTAGAATTTACATCACTGCCTCCTATCTATCCTGAATCAACCTCCAAACAGGTCATCTTCATTACCCAAGAACTGTAATAACTAGTTGCGTCTGTCAAAATCCCCCTCTTATTCAGGGGGAATCTCTCACTAAAAGTCCCTAAATCACCAAAGAGACTGAGACACACAAGCTTCCCCTTTTGTAGGTTTATTACAAATTACAAGCAACTGCCGGGAGATAAGCGAAAGAAACTGAAACAACTCAGCGTCAAACTCCGGTTTGGGAGGTTACAAACTGTGCAAGGTATATATATCCTGATACAAACAAGCAAAAGCTTTGCCAATCATATCAAAGTATATAGTTCATCCTGCATTACACGTTTCCTTTTGTCACATCCTTATCTATATTTGGCTTTTCTTGTTATGCCACACTAGGAGGCCGCCATTGAATGGTCTTATCAGTGATGCGTAGCCTGTCCCTAGGTCACATGATAATGACTGCCATCTTAGGTGCAGTTTTAATCCACACTTCCAAGATCTATGCAATAGTAATTGTACCTTGATAATCCATCCTGAACCATCCTATTGCTTGATCTGGAAAGATCAACATTCTTAAAATGGATGTATTTCTCCAGCTGATTTACCACTTCCAGTACGTATTGCTTTCCATCCGTGGCACAATGTTTAAAGACTTAAACAGACGAATGTCTAGTTTAATAGAGCACAACAAACTTCCATTCATTAAGCTTAATACTCTGTGGCTCTCTGAAAATAAAGGTGGCAAGATACTACCTGACTCAAATTATTTTACTGGACATCTAGATTGGATTTTCTTAGAGAATGGCTCAACCCTTCCCGATTTCTGGGATGATTAACTAACAAAAAATATTTTTTCAGATTGTAAGGAGCATACACACTTAATAACCACAAACTCCACTCACCTCTTGTTAACGTACATTTGAAGACGTTATCCAGTAATTGCTCACACTCTGCATTGCACGTGCTAGGATGGGGACACAAGGCAAACATCTTAGAGACAACCATCTGTTTTTTCCATTCCTTTTTTACCAATTTCAGGAGGAGATGGTCTCAAATATATTAGGCAACTTTTGTCTGCAGATTAAATTAAACCTTTTGATCACCTTGTTCAAAATATAATTTATCTGCTGAAACTTTAAAACAGTCTATAGTATAACAACTTCAATAACTGCCTGTCAAAAAACGAAAATGGGTGGGCACCTTGATGGGGTAATTTGATAGAATCTCTTTTGTACAAAAATAATGCTACATTGGAAGGGATTTCTGCTTTATCTCATTGTCTGCTTGAAATAGTGCCTGGTAACACCCATTTATATTCCTTAATAGGCAAATACAGGGCCGGCGGTACCATTAGAAAAACTAGACTGTCACCTAGTGTGTCAATGATGCGAGGGCAGCCCATTGCTCAATGTCCTTTAACCTTTCCCAGCATTCACTGCTTCACAGATACAGCCGCTAGCGTGAGGGAAAAGACTCCTCACTCTAGCGGCTGTGCAGAAAGGAGCCGGGGCCTCGCGCGGGCTTTCCCAGCTCCCTCTCCAGCCCTTTAGACGGCCGCAGGGCTGTTCGGGGGGGGGGGGGCTAGGACTGGATGAGCTATGATGGAGGGAAGGGGAACTGGGGCTGGAAATGGGCTCTAATGGGGGGGGGGGGGGGCAAGGACTGCAAACGGGCCGTGATGGGGGGGTGAGGGGGCCTAGGACTGGATGGGCTGTGATGGGGGGACTTGGATTGGAAATTGACTGTGATGGAGGGTCTAGGACTGCAAATGGGCTGTGATGGGAGGGAACCTGGACTGGAAATGGACTGTGATGGGGGGAAAACTTGGACTGGAAATGGGCTGTGATGTGGGGACTAGGACTGGAAATGGGCTGATGAGGGAGCTGGAAATTGTCTGATGGGGTAGATTGGAGTGGAAATGGGCTGATGGGGGGCTGGGATGGAACTGGAACAGAGCATATGGGGGCTAGGACTGGAAATGAACTGATGGGGGCTGGAATAGGATTGGAAATGGGTTGATGGGGGCTGGAAATGGGCTGACGAGGGGGCTAGGATTGGAAATGGGCTGATGGGGGAGCTTGGAGTGGAAATGGGCTGATGGGGGGGCTGGAATGGAACTGGAAAAGAGCATATGGGGGGCTAGGACTGGAAATGGCTGATGGGGGCTAGAATAGGACTGGAAATTGGCTGACGAGGGGGCTAGGATTGGAACTGGAAAAGAACATATGGGGAGCTAGGACTGGAAATGGGCTGATGGGGGAGCTTGGACTGCAAATGGGTGATGGGCTGGAATAGGACTGGAAATGGCTAATGGGGGAATAGGACTGGAAATGGGCTGATGGGGGCTGGAATAGGACTGGAAGCGGTCTGAGGGGAGTTGGACTAGGGCTGGAAATGGGCTGACAAGGGGGAGCTTGGAGTGGAAATGAGCTGATGGGGGTCTGGAATAGAACTGGAAAAAAAAGCATATGGGGGGCTAGTACTGGAAATGGGCTGATGTGGGGGCTTGGGAGATTGGGACTAGAAGGAAGTGGATGTTGGGTGGGTCTAGAACTATAAGGGAGCTGATTTGGGGGGAGGACTAGAAAGGGTTGGAGATGGGGAATGAGAATGGAGAGGGGAAAAGATATTTTGTGTGGGAGGGAAGAAAAGCCTACGATGGGCTGGGTATTGGGAGGGTAAGTGGGGACTGAGAATGGAAGGGGAAAGAGCAAAAGGGGAAAGATCAGTTTGTTAAGGCAGATATAGAGAGAGAATGGAAAAAATCTAAAAGAGAAGAAAGGACAAATGGATAGCTCGCAGAAGACACGAAGAAACCAGAAGAAAGTGATTGGAGCAATTGCAGCTGAAAAATAAAATCCCAAACAGAAGGTAGAAAACTACTTTTTATTTTGAATTTATTAACTGGAATATGTCAGGTCTGGGAAGTGTGTATTGCTAACATCTTTGCGTTTTTGCTTAGTGCAAGCGGAAATTAATTTATAGTTTTATTTCTCCAGTGTTGTACATTTCATGTTTGGCTTTTGGGGTTCCCAGTTTAATTATCATCTTCCTATTTCTAAATTGTGATCCCTTGTTCTTTGTATGGCGACAGTCTATGTTCTGCATGTGTAACCAAGTTGAGGTGTTTTGTTCATATTGTTTCTATTTGACAGTTCCTCTTGTTCTCTTTCCCCCAGTGAGATGTATTGGTATTTCCTGAGATGTACTGGTTTTAATATCTGCAGTGTTGCCTTTTGATAGGTAGGGTTTGGTGCTTTGTGAGTCCTGATAGTGCTGTTATGATACGGTGGATTTGCTATGGGTTCTAAATGTTCCGTGTTTGTAGTACTTCCTAATGGGCCTGGTGGCTGTCACTGCAATATTGTAATGTAGAAATCCATTAGTCTTTCTTTATTCAGACACTCATTAAGAGGCATGTTTACTAAAAGCGCATGTTAACATTATGCAAATATTTATGCAAATTAGGTTCCTTATGCAAATGAGGCCCTGCAATTAATCTCCGCACATGGCCCCGCACCCCCCTTGGGCCACCCCTGATTCTTTGCCAGCTGCATAATTTCAAGGCATTGATTTTCTTTCTGTCTTTCTTCTTCACTGTCCAACTTTCACATTCATATGAAGTTACTGAAATTACCATGGCTTGAACAAGTTGAATCTTTGTATTAGAGATGTACGACTTGTGATGTAGCAGACTCTTGTGAAGCAATGGAAACTGATAGTGATCCAGTGAAGAGAACCGGTACTGCAGGGGAATGCAGGATTTTCTCTTCTGAGATAAAGAAACACAGAGCTAATCAGGAACCACACCTCACCTCAAGGCAGTTGAGGAGCCAAGTCTCTGATTGGACACGCCCAAGCAGGAGGCGGACAGTGCAGTACTCAAGCAGCTTGTTAAGAACCCAGAGACAGAAACAGTTAGAACGTCAGAGAGAAGGGAAAAGAGAAAGTCAGCAAGAAGGGCAAAGAGACGATCAGCGAGATTGGCAAGGAGTGGAGCAAGGAGAGGAGGAGTCAGGACACAAGCACCTGGATGAGGACAGGTCAGATGACCAGGAACCGTTGGTGAGAGAACCACTAAGCAGCTGTGATCCACGAAGGAGCAGACAGGACCTGGGAGACTCAGGGGCAAAGAAAGACTTCTGTAAGCAGAAGAATTCAAAGGCACTGAGAGACCCAAGGCTGCAGCTCAGGAGTTTAAAGGACCAAGCAGAACCTTGGAACAGGAGGCAGTGGGAGAAAGAAATACCCTGGAAGAAGCCCCAGCACAAGGTATCTGGTGGGTTTAGAATGGCTAGCAAGCTTCACATGCCAGAAAGAGTGAACTTTAATTGTGAAAGACAGGACAAAGGCAGAAAGTTTGGTAGTAATTGGTTAAGCCAAGAGAAACCTGACTGTTTTCCTTTTAAAACTCGGAAAGACTCTCCAAGCACAGCTGAAGCGTTTTAACCTGCACTTTCATTTGGAGATAGGTGGGGGAAGGGAAATGCTTATACGCTGAACTCTTGTCAGAGTAGAAGCACTGATAATTGCCAAGAGATAAGAACTGTAAACAAGCATTTACCTGAAGGAGGATATTCTCAGCCTAGTTCAGAAAATACACAGGCTGAATTACTTCTCACTGAATTCAGGGAGTTCCTTAAGAGCAGAGCAGTTTCTCCCAATAACGTAGCAAAGCCTATGAGCAGCTGTGAGGAAGAAATGCCTTTAATTTCTCTGCCGTCTACAGAGCAGGAAGTCCCGATGGACTGCTCTACATGTGTGATTCAAAAGGACATTTAAGTAATATGCTTGCCAATGTTTTATGAAAGAATATAGCAAAGTTACCTCACTGATTGCTATGCTAAAGAAGCTTATGTGAAGAGAATAAGTGAAAGCATATTGTGTGCAATTCAGGAGCATTGCTGTTACCAGAGTTTTCTGTTACGTTACTGAAAGGAGGTCACATGACAATTGAATGTGATCAGTAATGGACATTTAGCCAAGCAGTAAAAAGCCTTGTTTAGTTACGTTTCTCAGCCTTGTTTTATGCTATATTGTTTCCTTTACGTCTGCTGCATTTGAACTGCGAAAGCGGGAAATAAACCTCACAAAAGAAATTTTCTTTGCCTTGCCTTACTACTTGAGCACCAACACAACTACAACCTTACCCTCAAGGGCAACCAAGGCCAGCCCCTCCCTTAACCCTCAAGGTCCAGGGAGTGGGTGGGTGGCAGACTGCAATCATTTTTTACTTTGTCTTTTCCGTCATGTAGGGGTGTTAGTTCAAAAACAAGATTTACCCTTACTTTTTCATACAAAGTGGCTGAATTGTGGGCTAAATTGCCATTGAAGATTACAGATTCCCAATCTGTTCTGGTTTTTCAAAAAAAAATTGAAATCTTGGCTTTTCAATTCCTAATTTACAATCTTGTGTTCATTTTATAATGGTTTCTATCAGCGGTAAACCACAGTGAAGCACTAAGCTTGGGATAGCTATGGTATAAAAAACTTAATAGTATTAGTATCTCTACATTTGAAAATCTTGTCTAGGTCCTTCATTGCTATTCTGCTAAGAGCACTACAGCATCAGATTTCTTGACTTCTTGTCATTTCATTATTGATTATTGATCCAAACAGGTTAAAGTTATCTATTATTTCTATTTTTTCACCATCAAGGACAAAATTATTGATTTTGCCATTTGCCAGGATCTTTGTTTTCTTCGCATTAAGGTGCAGGCCCATTTTAAGACTATGCTCTTATTTTGCCGACATCTTTTTATTAAAGGTGGAATTCAGCATTACAAACATTCAAAACAAATACAGGGTTGTACAGTATTACATATCACCTAAGTACATAACCAAGTCCTACAGAATGCACAAAACTTATTAAATGCTGATCCTCCTATTCAGAAATAAAAAAATTAAACACAAAACACAGAAGAGAATTTAAGAACATCTAAAATGTATAATTTGAGACTATGGGGTATGTTTACTAAATGGCGCTAACATCGCAGCTGTGACGTTATCGTGTGATAATGGCGCATTACCGTGCGATAACGTCTCCTGCGGCGGTTAAGGTGCGCCAAGGGTGGCGTAAGGCTCCCCAGGGGCGGAGAGAAGGAGTCAAAGGGCAGAGAGTGGGCGGGGAGACGCTCCGGGCACACTATCGCTGTGAAATGAAGGTCCGAAAAAATAGGACGAGTGAAAACCTGGCAATGCAATGTATGCCTTTGAGTCAGTCCTGACTCCTGGGTTTTCTTGGCAGTGTCACTGAAAGTAGACTGCCAGGCCTTTCTTCCGAGGCAATGGAGGGTTAATTGACTTGCCCAAGGTCATGAGGAATGCTAGTGGGAATTGAACGCTGGTTGCTTGGTTACCAAGCCAGTGTTCTAACCACTAGGCTACTCCTCCACTCCTGAAAACCTGGCATTAGAGGCAAATGTGAAGGGGAGAGAAACCATTTCAGTCAGCAATGTACAGCAAAGGCAGGGAAACCCAGAAAAGTGATAGTAGTGATACATGTGCAGGAACCAAAAAGGCAAATAAACATATAAAATGACCAAAACCACATTTGAAATCCCAATAACCAAGCTGGCCAATAGTGATATTAATGATAAATATAAAGCAACACTACTAATAAAGCGTAAAAAGGAAGATATCATGTTTGGAAGGGTCTATGCTCTGTCCCCCTACAAAGTGAATGATCCCACATTGAAATAGTAGTGATCAGGGGTTTTGCCATTTATATTGGGCAGGTTTGTTAGGGCATGCACATGTGCAGCAACAGCAGAGTGGGCACGTAGGAAAGGGCAACTGTACTGATGGGATACAGGGGGCTGTAGGCGGCACATGCTGTGGTCCAGATGGGTCACAGTTCGGACTAGGCAGATGCCTAGGTGGCACATAGGAATGCCAAAACTGTAAAGCAGCAAGACAGCAACTGATGAGGGACCAACATGGGCATGACTGTGTGTCCCACAGTGTCACAGGGGATATTACCCAGCAGGTACCCCCAGGGCACATAACATTGGCAGGCGGTGCCGGGGGGAAAGCGTGCATGTCTATGTAGGCACCCCTACTTGAGAACCCACATCATAGGCAGCTGCCTACCGGCACACTGGATGGCCTGGGACTGCGCATGTCAGCATGGTGGCGGAGGGATGCTGTTGGCGGAGGGGGCAGTGGCATCTGCTCACAGCAGACCACGGCCAAGCCCCGTTTAGGTGGGTGCCGTGCACTGCAACAGACAGGGTCTGTCTGACGAACAGTCATCATATCCCCAGGGAATGATATGCCCCTGTGGCAACAGTTTGGTGCAGTACACACAGCCAGTGTGTTCAGGGGCAGAAGGTCACAAGTTCAAGTCCCAGCTGTGGCTCCTGCCAACCTTGTCCCCATATTTTACCCAGTACTAAACCATGGTAATAAAGATGGAACCTTTATTGCAGATAAATTAAACATGCCTGAAACGCCTATATTTTACCCTACAGAGCACAGACACCATAAACATGTGCAATCCCTAGAGCAGAGTTTCCCAACTGCAGTCCTGGAGGGCCAAACACCATTCAGGTTTCATGCTGTCCCTAATAAATATGCCTGTGCTGCATTTGTATGCATCGACCCCATTGTATGCAAATGGATCTCATGCATATTCATTAGGGACAGCATATAAACCTGAACCGTGTTTGGCCCACCAGGATCGGAGTTGGGAACCTCTGCCCTAGAGCAGTGGCCAACAGGGGCAGAAACACCCATACCCACAGGCTCCACTATCCAAAGCCTCATGGAGAGTCAGGCAGTTGGGCTCTGCGCGAAGCAGCATCTCCTAATACTGGCACCTGCATACCTTAGCAATGTCGTCCTAACTTGGGAACACGTTCCACATATATCAAAAGGTTGCTATGATTAATGTCAGCTAACAAATCCTAAGTTAAACACGATTTGTTGATAGAGATTCATCATAGCAACCTTTCTGATATCTGTGGAGTGTGTTTCAGTTATTGCTTCTGACAGTGTTTACCACCCCGGGGAGTGACCCCAACAGTATTGTGTACCATAGCAATGCCCGCACTGTGCCCAGGACTGGTGTGGTAGCCAGGGCTGTCACAAACCTCCATATTTGCACAATGCTGGCATAGGTGTGGGAGTGTCTGTATGTCTATCCAGTGTGTTGTGGCTGCCTACACCTTACTGAGCCCACACTGCTTGCACTGTTTTCAGTTTTAGCCTGCCAATGTGTACAACGAGGAGCAAGGTATTGTGGGTATGGCCCGGACAGGGTGGCCTGGGCAGGATGCATCTGCACAGGGTATAGGGCAATGGCTGGGACATTGTAGTGCCCGACCACCACCTGCACGGACAGGGTGGCCACAGCATGTCATGCTGGGAGGTCACTCTCACCCTGACTGAGCAGTGACCACGGCATGGCTAGGTTCCCTATAGTGCTATGCAGCATTTCTCTCAAGTGATATTTATGGGTTTTCTTTTCTGGGGCCCAATCACTGACATACCTGCTTGGTGTGTGTGCTCACATCTCATTTTTGGGTGCACACAGTTCCTCCAGGAATATGCACTATGTACTAGCTAGCAGACTGTCTGCAGTTAGCATGTGTATGGCTGGAACCCCTTGCAGGGTGCAGCGGGTGGAGACTGACTGTGCTCTCTGCTGGTGAATGTCAGATAGTGGCTGGGGGCAGCTGAGCTTCTCCAGTGTTCTGCCTGTTTGCCATTGCCTTATGTGATGCATACAGATCTGAATTGACTGCCCTGTAGGGTGCCTGTTCCCCAGCAGGACTGGGGTTGATGGTCCTCTCTACTGCCACCATTGCAGAGATGTACAATGTGGATCTGTTGGTGGGAGATCTTGTCCCCCCCCCCAAGCCACAGAGGGTGGGTTTGGGTGCTGTTACATAATCCGCTTCTGGGTCCAAACACCCTCCCCCTTCACCTATAACATGTGACCATGGCACCCACACAGGATATGCAATATTCTGGGTGCATCATAGTCCACAAGGGCTAGACGTGACTGGGAAATACAGATGGACACAGGTGTATCCTAGGTGTGTCTGCAAGGACTACCTATCACACACTGGCACAGATGGGGACCTGCAGCATAGCCTATCTAAGCCAAGCCAGGTGCTGCGGACCTGGTGATGGGTGCCCCACCTCACTCTCAGGGTGAGCACAGGACCCGCACAATGTCACGGTCTGTAGCAACTCTGTGCCAGTAACACACACGGTCAGTTCCCCCTACCAGGCCTAGGTGCTATGGGGGTGCATACCCCATTATGTGATCAGCTGTAGACTACTGATCTGCATGTGCAGTGAATCATGGGTGTGGGTGGGTTTACTCTATCCTGGTAACCACAGCAGACAGTTTGTGTGGTGACCTGCAGTCTTTCTGTAGCCAGCCAGCAGTATGATAGTAGCTATAGAGATGTAGCCGTCTGGTTACTTCAATGACTGTGGAGGCAGAGGTCATGGGTTTAATCCCACAGTGGTGTTATTTAGGAATGCTGTCTGAGGCTTTTCCTTTTCATTTCAATCAATGCTGCCAGCAGAAACACCCTCACAGTGCTGTAGCCTAAGGTGCCTCATAGGCGCCCTGTAAAGCACCCTATAAGGCGCCTTATAGGGCACATTATAGGGTGCCTTGGCAGACAGGGCACTTTATAATGTGACCTATGGGGCGCCTTATAGGGCGCCTTATGAGGCACCTTAGGTTATGGCACTGTGAGGGTGTTTTTGCTGGCAGCACTGATTTAAATTAAAAGGAAATGCCTCAGACAGCCTTTTTAGATTACACCACTGCAGAATCAAACCCATGACCTCTGCTTCCACAGTCATTGCAGTAAACAGTGGGCTACATCATTATAGCATCTAACATTGCGCTGGCATGTACTTAGGGTTAACGCGCGTTGTGGTACTGCAGACCCCGTGCAGTCAGAGAAAAGTGTTTTAAATACAGAAAAAAGACTCCAACACAGGATGCAACATTACGAGGAGCCAGATAGGGGGAGCAAGAGAGACTTTCTAAGGCCTAGGGAGCCACGCCCCAGAGCTTATGACGTAATGCCTACCAGCATCCAATCCAGGAAAGGAGGAGTTCCTTTTAAGAAAGGCTGGGAGGATTGGAGAGGGAGAGAAAAAGAAGCAAGAGTCTTAGCTGAAGGACCAGAGCCAGCAGACTCAGCAGAACTCGGAGAGGAGGTTCTTTGCAAGGAGACCGGGAGTAAAGCAGGTACACTTTCCAAAGAAAGAAGGTACCAAGAGGAAGCCAGTCCTGGAGAGAGAAGGACTAGGGCAACCGTTCCTGGACCAGAGTTGGGCAGAAGCCAGCAACCTGGGAGGCAAGGTATAAAGAATTCCCCAGAGGAAGAAAAAGGGGTCTCCATAAGAAATAACACTCCTGGCTCAGAGAAGAGAAGGTACGGGTGTGACTGTGGGTTAACACCACCCGAGGGCCGGCTGGAGAATAGAAGGCCTGCAATACGAGCCAGGCCAAATTCCAGCAGGACTAGGCCTCAAGCCTTGGCTTGATTGGATCAACCAAAAGAAAAAGGTAATCCATATTTCACTGATAATAATTGCTATAACCTTGAGATACAGAAAGCACAGGAGACAGGGGAAAGCTGTCCCTACCGAACTGTTTGTAAGACAGGATGTAAACTTTTATCAAGCAAAAGACTTTTTAATAAGAAGCCTTTGGATAGAAGAGGCTGTTCTCACATTGAGAGGGCACAGGACCAAGGTTTAACCTTGAGCCCAGAACATTGGAAGCTGGTACAAAACTTATACGAAAAGCCTAAGGATAATCTACCTGACTTTGCTGACACGGCTTCAGAGCTCTCATACTCTGAACCAATGCAGGTGGAATTTATTACGGACCCATCAGACACAGAAATGGATTGTAGTTATTGCAAGGTTGGAAGCCTAGAGTCCCTGACCAACGCTGAAAGCTATAACTTCTGAACCAGGCTGAGGGTTTGATATATATAATCCCTGTGAACATAACTGACTGTAATGCAATAATTGTTTATTTTTCTCTTAACCTGAATCAAGGTCATTTTGAGTTGATGTAGATTCTAAACATTGAACCTTTTTGCATTGAGGGAAATAAATGCCTTTTTTTCCCCTCACTCGGACTTTGTGTTCCTTTTTGGGAGATTTTGGTATACGGAAGGCTACTGGGACCCAGATACCTAGACCCTGCATAGAAGAACCAAACCCAAACCTAAATATAACTCATGTCCACCCGACCTACCTTAGCAACCTTTGGCCACTAGGGCGGCGGTGCGACAGCGTTAACGTCCCACGGCACCCACTATCGCGCGATACAGATTCTTGCTACCTTAGGACTGGGATGCCCATTCCTTATATGGCATTCTTTACATTATCGCTGCAGCTAGCACCGGTAACATTAAGACGGTTTAGTAAACATACCCCTATGTTATTGAAGATCGCTGTTAATTACCTCCTACTTTTGGAAGGCATGAAAAATTGATTTAGTTCATTAAGAATGGACCATGCAAACAATATAGAGATAATTTTATAAATTAATTGTTCGCATGCAAGGCAGGGTTCACATGTGTAAACAGCCTCTAATAAAACTACCTCACGGGTTACACATGTAAAAGTACACATGGTGACAAGACGATGTATACTTTTATGTGACATATGTTTAAGCATTTTCAGGGGTGTAGTATGTGTGAAGCGCAAGTAGAGCAATGAAGTACATGTGTGATTTCTAAAATATGTAGCAACACGGGTCCTTCACCTATATACATATATAGTTTTTAGGAAAAACCTAAAAAACTCACTTGTTCCTTGAACTCTTCCCCGTTGAAACAACATAACCAACTTTCCACCAGTGTACCATCCCACCACAGATCCTCCTTGCCACTTCACCTCGCATCAATAACATCTAGCACTTCAACGTGCTCAAGTGACTGATATCTCACCTATATGCTATCTAGTTCATTTGTTTATTGTTCATAGTTCTATGTATTTGCTAAGTTACCTTTGTTACCTGTAAGGCCTATTGGCCAAGTTGTTATATGTAAACTGCTTAGACTTGTAGATCAGTGGTATATAAGTACAATTAAATAAATAAAATACATTTACATGTGCTCCCATACAAGTGTTAGTAGGCACAGGTAGATTTTAGCAGTGATTGCACAGGTTTTGTGAGGCCATTTTATAACAATAAATAATCACCTATGTGTTTTTCATAAAATAGCCTCAAAACAGACAACCTACTTGGACTTCCATTCTAGGCAACCTGTTATAAAATTACCTTCTAAGGGGCATGTTTACTAAGCTGGGCTAACAGCGCATGCTATTTGTTACTAGGTCCCCCTAATTACAAAGAGCACACAATAACCATTAGCCCAGTTTAGTAAACTTGCCCCTAAATGTCACCAAAATCACATGAGAATTAAATAGCATGATTGTCCAGAAAACGCACAAAATCTAAAACACTGAAACAGTATGACTGCAGTTCTGCAAAATTCTATCAAATATCTGGAGCTATTTATTAAGGAGAACAAGATAATGATGACTCAGAAGTAGTTGGTCATTACATTTGGAATTGCGCAAGATTGCCCAAATGGAGAGACTAGGAAAGAAACAGGGAAGGTAATATGCTATCAGTAATATCTGAAACTTGGAGCTGTCTCATGGGAGGGTCTACATTGAGTGTTTGGAAATGCAGGACTTAAACCACTTTAACAAAACCAAAATCAAACCTCTGTCCCCCCTATATTTGTTCATCAGTGGAGACCTAAAGACAATCCAGACTATTATAATTCCTAGGACTAATGTAAGGATATGAAGCACTCTAGACGAATCCTCATTCCTTCTGCTGTCTCCACTCCCATCCCACCCCGACTGACGCCCCTTTCCATGATCTGCAGCAGCAGCAATGACATAACAGCAATGCAAAGCTTACTCAAAGCCTTTAGTGCAGTGGTTCTCGACCCAGTATACTGGGAACCACAGACCAGTCAGGTTTTCAGGATATCCACAATGAATATGCATGAGAGAGATCTGCATACACTGCTTCCATTCTATGCAGATCTATCTCATGCATATTCATTGTGGATATCCTGAAAACCTGACTGGCCTGGGGGTCCCAGAGGACTGGGTTGAGAACCACTGCTCTAGCGCTATGTGCTGTTGATGTTTCTGCCCCCTCCGGCACAGACTTCCTGTTTGCATGGGGGCAGAAGCACCAACAGCTTACAGTGCCGGTGGCTTTGGGTAAGCACTGCTTTGCTGTTTTAATGTTATTGCTGCCATGGCAGATCCTGGCAAAGGGTGGCAGAAGTAGCAATGAGGCACCCTCAAAACATTGGCACTCTAGGCAACTTCCCAGTTTGCAAAATGGTGGCGCCTGCCCTGAGATTTCCAATACAAATTTCAAGTTTGAAATGCTGCATGTTTATGAGAATTTGGGCACTCTCAAACCACTCATTCTCACTGGAGTGGTAACATTTTTCTAGTTGTTTAGGGTAGCTCTGAGAACAGAGAATAGAAGCAGCGCTCTTTTAGATTTAAGTAATTCATTTCTCCAAACAACTCCATTAAGGGTTGCAAAACTATCTGAATCATAGCATATACTTTAATTTTAGCTTGAACTCTTGACCAAGATTCATAAATTGGAGGAAAGACCCATGAAAATGGGTATATGTTCTTGTTCCTTTACAATTATTCCAGCATTCTGGTAAATATTTTAATTGTAATTATCCTCAAATTAAATGGTTTCTTTGTATAAATCTGTACTATATCTCTCAGAGATGTCAAGTAGCCCATGGATAAGTTCTCTTAAAGGAGCCCTTATCCTCTCCTAATGGGGTCATCCAAGTCCTCTAACGATAAAATGTTATTCATAGTGGTGTTTTGAGGCATTAGTGATTTATAGGGTAATATTTCAACTCCACTGTTGGTCAGATGGCAACTTTAAGCCCGCTATCCAGATAGCTGTCTGCATAGCACATAGAATAGATATTTTTGCTGTCTTAAGTCATGCGGATAGTTATTCAGATAAAGGTGCTGAAAATCACCAATATCCGGATAAGTTCCTGCTCTACCCTGACTCCTCCCGGACAGAATCCAGATAGTGCCAAAGTGATCTGTGACAATATTCAGCGGCACTGTGCCCTGAATATCAGAACCATCTGGGCTTATCGGATTATCAGCTGCTGAATATTAGCTCGTTAGATACTTCTGTTGTATTCAGGTAGCCCCTAAAGGTCTATAACTACCTGATGTCCTAGGGCTGCGAGTGGTATAGAAATGTAATTAGTGCAGTCCTTCTTCTGAATAAAATGAAAAATCTGACAATTAAGCAAGACAACTTTGGCAATTATGTGCATGCCCTAACCAGCTCCTCCAAGGATACAATCACTTTTTAACTCTTACTCTATGCTATTTTCTAAACAGAAAGGAAATCTAACCTTCTGTATTTAATATAATTATGGGATGATCTCACAGAAAACCATCTAGAATTTTACTTGTAGGGCAATGGCAATTAGAAATAATATCAAATTATGAGATGGAACTCCATTGCAGAACCAGAGCCATACCAAGCTAAGCCCTGTGTGACTTGCAAACCTGGTGCCCCCCCCCCCCCCCCCCCCCTGCTGGTTGCTTTGGAGATGAGCCAGGTCAAAGTCCATTAGCTTTCAGTTGCCTCCTGCCTTGGTTGATGCTGTCTCAGATGCAGGATGAGCTTCGTGCAGGCAGGGAAGGATGGGGTACCAGGACCAGGGTGCTTACCTGCTCCGTGCCAGCTCACTCCCATGCTCTTTCCACTTGCTTGGCAGGGCTCTGTGCTCCTCCTTCTGTGGCTCCACCCTTCCCCCCAATACCTGCCCTTCCTCATCACTGACCGACACTGCAGGAGCAAAGAAAGTTGATATCTCCCCGGCAGAGGGAGAGAGGGAGGGAACAGTAGGCGGGCAGCTACTCCCAACCCAAGACGTTCTTTAATAGCGGAGAGGCGAGTGGCAGCGGCAGACGGAAGGCAGAGCACTGGCCCGCTGCCTCCTTCTCCTCTTGCTGCAGTCCTGTCAGCCCGGCTCGCCTAATTGCCCACAGCAAACCTTTAAAGAGTTTACTATGCTGCTCCGCGCCTCCTCTCTTTCTCCAGACACATAAACATGCTCATGGCACAATCTCAGAATATGCCCTGGTATAGCTCCCCCGTTACACATCCAGGCTTGGCATTTTTCAAACAATGGCACGGGAACCAGGAGAAGTGCCTTTTTACTTTCTGCCGCTTTTTTGGAATGAGAGAAAAATATCACGGGAGTGAGGGGGCCGAAACGAGCACTTATCAGAGTCCTATTTGTGCCCTGGAGCAGGTATAGCCATGGATGTTCTTGACTGCAAATTGTGACGTACAGCGCTGGTCTAAAATCACATGTTTCTTTTTCACCCTGCCCCAGGCATGTTCCCAGCACACCCCCATGCATCGTGGGCACAATCATGCCAGACTACTATTTATTTGGGGCTTTCTAAAATGGCTCGGGGACATTCATGTGATTTCAATTTCTGAATAGGCATTTTCAGACATGGAACTCACGAACAAGGCTTCTAAAATGACCCCCGTAGGCAGAATATTCTGTAAAATGAATAGCGGGGATGGATGTCCTTGTACCATCATCTCATCCACGTATTGAGACTCCGGAGCTCTGCCTGTATTTTGAGTCCTGCATATGGAACAGGAAGCATTTCATAGGATGCTACCATGGAAATTATAGATTTCAACTTCCTGCCTAAAATCCTAAATTTGGTCTCCAGAACCTCCCTCCCACACTTTTCTATGTCAATGGTACCAATATGTACCAAGACAGCAGACTCCTCCCCAGCACTATCTAAAACCTTGCCTAGGTGGCACATGAGATCTGCTACTTTTGCACCAGGCAGGCATGTTACCAGGCGATCCTCACGTCCACCAGTCAACCAGCTATCTACATGCCTAATGATCAAATCACCAACTATAATGGCTGTCCTAACTCTTCCCTCATGGGCACATGGCCCTGAAGGACAGGTCCTAGCTACAGAATCACTTCCTGTCACATAAGGGTGAAGCTCTCCTGTCATGTGACCTCTCTCCTCCATGACAATAGGGAGGCTGCCAGACTAGAAGTGGGACTTCACTACTACATCCCTATAGGTATCTATATACCGCTCTGTCTTCCTTATGTCTTCCAAGTCCACTACTCTATCCTCCAGAGATCAGACTTGTTCCTTGAGAGCAAAGAGCTCTTTGCACCTAATGCACATGTAAGACCACTCACCAACTAGGAGAAAATCATACATTTGACACTCACTGCTGGACTGCTGTCTACATCTTAGGTTTTTGTTTGTTTGTTTTTTTAATTTACGAAATTTTAGTCAATTTACATACCAAAATACAATAAAAAAAATCTACAATGAGGAAAAGCAAGCAAAATATCCAATCAAAAAGACACATACATTAGATAAAGGCCTCATTATGGGAACCAAAACTTCACATAACACAAGATACAATATTGCGGAAAACATGGCTATTAGCCAACAGTGAGGAGGCCAACCATAGTGTAAGTATCCATTAACCACCTTCTCAATGCCCTGTCTTTCTAACAAAAACTTTTCCAGATGCGAAACCTCGACAAATACAAATGAAACAACATCCAATATGACGATGCATTTGCAAGGAAAACACAAATAAAAGGTAGCTCCCAAAGCTAATACCTGAGGTTTCAAAGCAAGGAATTGTCTCTGCCAGAGCTGAGTGCTCTGGGACACATCTTGAAAGACATTCACAGTTTATCTGCAAAACTTAGCAGTCTTAAACTTAGAAAAAGCTTTAAGAATGTGCAGCTTCACAGATTCAGATATAAAAGTTACCAAAAGAGTAGAACGCACATTTATAATATCAAGGGAGTCCTCCAAAAAGGCGGTGAGGTTTTGAACAGATGGTACTACCACATCCAGTTCTCCCTCGGCAGGATTCACCTTTTTGACATTGGGAGGGATATAATAAAGTTGAAGAACCTCTATTGGCTCTGATATGACTAGCAATTCCTTGAATTATTTATCCAATAGGATTTTGGGAGATAACAAATTAGTCTGGAGGAAATTTAAAAACCTGAATTGCAAGAGCGTACTGAGTTTTCAAGAGCTTCCACTTTTACATGCATTACCAAGGAATCCTTAATACCAGCAATATTAACAGCATGAAGCGGAGAAACTTGAGACTCAAGCTTAGCAACTGCCATATCTGCAGCCGAAACCTTCCGATCAAGCTGCTGTAGTGAATCTATAGCCTCCTGAGAGAAGGAACATAAGGATGTAAGAGTAGTACTCTTTTTATCATCAATACACTTAAGAGCCCAAAGACATCCTTTAAGGTAACCTCTACCTCTGAAACCCTCAGTTGGTTTGCAGCTTGTCATGCTGTGAGGGCTTGTGTGCATCAGTGATGCTGAGGGCTAAGCTATCGGTAGTTTAACTACTGGGAGGGTCTCCCAAGATGGACAGGTCTCAGCTGAGGTGCCAGACCAAGACAAACCACCCATCTGGGCAGCAGCAGAATGGGACAGTGTTGACGGCGGATGATCACATTTCTGTGACAATGGCAACAATACTAAACTTAAACTGCACGGAGGAAAGGCCCGGCGATTTACTTCTGTATCTTGCCATGAAACCCAATGGATAGTCACAACAAAACAAATTGCATTATAGTGCTGGAAGATGAGACCCCCCAGGTCAGAAGGCACTCAACTAGCTACTGGGGAAGAGCTGAAGACCTTTAAGAGTAAAGCCAGCATTTATGATGTGATTGGATCAAATCCCTTGGGACGTCTGACTGCTGATGTAGCTGCGCATGAAATGAGAGTCAGAAGCTGTAAAGATGTCTTACATATTGGAACATGGAATGTACGAAGCATGAGCCAAGGGAAGCTGAAGGTGGTCAAGAATGAATTGGAACATATACAACATGATCTGTTGGATGTCAGCGAACTGAAATGGACTGACATCGGGCACTTTGCATCAGATGATCACATGGTCTACTATGCTGGAAATGAAAGACAAAGAAGAAATGGTGTTACATTTATAATAAAGAAGAAACTTTCAAGAACTGTAATGAAATACAATGCAGTCAGTGAACACTTAATCTCTATTTGTATATGAGGAATGCCTATAAACACAACTATAATTCAAGTATATGCCCCAACAACAGCTGCAGAAGAGGATGAAATTGAAGAGTTCTATGAACAAGCTCAAGCTGAAATTGACAGAACATGCAAACAGGATATTCTGATAGTTATGGGTGACTGGAACGCAAAAGTTGGCAACAAAGAAGAAGGCAAAGTGGTTGGAAAATATGGACTTGGCAACAGAAATGAAGCTGGAGAAAGGCTGATAGAATTCTGCAAGACCAACGATCTAGTCATCTCAAACACCTTCTTCCAGCAACACAAGCGGCGACTGTATACATGGACTTCACCCAATGGATTGTACAAAAATCAAATTGACTTAATCTGTGGAAGTCAACGACGGAAAAGCTCTATAACATCAACAAAGACAAAACCTGGAGCTGACTGTGGTACAGATCATCAACTACTAGTATGCAAACGCAAGCTAAAGATGAAAAACAGCAAACTACTCATGAATGCAGCAAAATATGACCTTGAGAATATACCACTGGAATTTAAAGATAGCCTGCAAAATCAATTTGCTGCTTTAGATACAAATAACAGAGCTCCAGAAAAGTTATGGAATGACATCAAGAATGTTATGTTGAAAGAAAGTGAGAAGTCTCTACAAAAGGTGAAAAAGCAAAAACGGCCAAAATGGATGACGGAAGAAACTCTGAAAATTGCCCAGAGACGCAGAAAAGCTAAAGCCAGAGGAGAAAGAAAGACAATCACAGAACTCAACAGAGATTTCCAATGTGCAGCAGTACAGGACAAGAAAAAGTACTACAATGACACATGCAAGGAATAAAAACAGAAACTATTAGAGGAAGAACAAGATCGGCTTTCCTAAAGCTACGAGAGTTAAAGAAAAAATTTCAGCCTCGAATTGGAATGTTACAAGATGCTCAAGGTTCAATGTTGAATGATGCTGAGAAGATCAAGAAAGGGTGGAAAGAATATACAGAGGTTTTATATGATAAAGATCAAGTGGACCAACAGCCATTTCAACTTGTACCTTATGATCCGGAACCATTGGTGATGAAAGAAGAAGTTGAAGCAGCATTAAAAGCCTTATCAAAGAACAAAGCACCAGGCATTGATGGCATTCCCATAGAATTACAGCAATCTGATGTAGCTGTTACCATACTTACAAGGCTCTGTCAAGAAATTTGGAAGATGACATCATGGCCAACTGACTGGAAAAGATCTGTGTTTATACCAATACTAAAAAAAAGGTGATCCAACTGACTGTGGAAATTATCACCACATTAAGAAGCATGGGTATACCAGAACACCTGATCGTTCTCTTGCACAATCTGTACATTGATCAAGAAGCAACAGTTTGAACGGAACAAGGAGAAAGAGAATGGTTTAAAATAAGCAAAGGTGTAAGACAAGGCTGCATACTTTCCCCCTACTTGTTTAATTTATATGCAGAACAAATCATCAGAGAAGCAGGGTTGTATGAAGACAACAGAGGTGTGAAGATTGGTGGGAGACTCATCAAAAACCTTCACTATGCTGATGATACCACATTACTGGCTGAAGTGAAGAGGATCTGAAACATTTGCTTCTCATGATCAAAGAACATAGTTTCAAAATGGGCCTGCACCTTAATGTAAAGAAGACAAAGATCATAACAACTGGCAAAATCAACAAGTTCATCTTTGAAGGAGAAGAAATTGAAATCATGGACAACTTTAACCTATTTAGATCAATTTAAAAAAGCAATAAGCAGTCAAGAAATCCGACGACACATTGCTCTTGGCAGAATGGCTATGAAGGACCTAGACAAGATTTTCAAGAGCAGAGATGTCTCTCTCCATACAAAGATTTGACTTGTTCAAGCCATGGTATTTTCAATAACATCATATGGATGTGTAAGCTGGACAGTGAAAAAGATAGACAGGAAGGAAATTGATGCCTTTGAATTATGGTGCTGGCAGCGAATACTGCGTATACCATGGACTGCCCAAGGAAGAAAACAGTCAGTACTAGAGGAGATCAAACCTAAGCTTTCTTTAGAAGTTCAGATGACAAGACTTTGACTTTCATACTTTGGACACATCATGCGAAGAGAGAGATCATTAGAGAAAGACATCATGCTTGGCAAGATAGAAGGTCAACGCAAAAGAGGAAGGCCAGCAATGAGATTGATGAATACAATAACAGCAGCTACAGGTACCAGTCTGTCAACAATGAGCCGCCTGACTGAAGACCGAACACAATTTAGGACAACTATCCAGAGGGTCGCCATGAGTCGACAGCAACTCGACGGCACTTAACAACAACAACAATTGCCTCCGGAGATATGACTGGAAACCCAAAAATAATGACAGCATCCTCCAGCTGAACCGGCTTGGGTAAAGTCACTTCCAAATTAACACACCTTACCTGTTCAGAGGGCTCCCCCGAAAGAGTAGAAGATAAAGGAGGGACAGGACAAGGTGGTGGGGATCTCCCTCCTGAACTGAGGGAGGCCCCTTCAGGAGAGGACTGCGCAGAGGGCATGGGAGCAAAATGCTTATTCAAGGGACCCACTGACTTCGCATTAGCGGTGGTGGCTCCCTGCACCCTGCTCCCCACCTTGATCTTTCTTTTCCCCATATAATATATAGAAGTTCAAAACAAAATTAAACTATTGGGGATCAAAGACCTGGTGCCGCTGTGGCACCAAAGGGGTGCCAAAGGGGTGGATCTTGCCCCTTTGTCCACACCCCTTCAGACCACGTCCTGCGGTCGCGCTCTGCATTCGCGGAGAAAAGCCAATAGACTCTTACAGGCTGAATAGGGGTCCTTCCAGGGAACTGACTGCCCCCTCGGTGCCTGCCTGATATTGCAGGGCCGGATTCAGACCTCGGCAGCAACGTCCACTCAGCAACAGCAGTTCCGGGGGCCATTGGACAGGCCCAGCAAAACCTCCTCAGCAGGTCAAAAGCAGGTTCCACTGCAAACTGTTCACTTGCAAACCCTTATAGGCTGAATAGGGGTCCTTCCAGGGAAAGGACTGCCCCCTTGGTGCTTGCCTGATATTGTAGGGCTGGTTTCAGACATCGGCAGCAGCGTCCACTCAGCAGCAGCAGTCTCGGGGGCTGATCTGCATTTTAGTTTTGAGGTTTTGTTTAGCTATTTAGGTTGTTTACTTACTTACGTTTGCTGGGTATACTTGTACTAATACAACTATACCTAATACATTTAATGGACTTTGTTTACTTCAAGATTAATTAATTTCTATTCATGATGAGGATAACCAGTTGAACCTGAAAGTGAATTTCACTATCTCCTTCCCTTTAATAGGTTTAAGAACCTATAAAGTTAAAATTATCTTTGGGATGGATGGTAGATGGGGTGGGCAGGAGGGAAAAAAAGACAATAAAAGCTGGCTTGCTACACAGTACCCTGACCTGTGTTTCTAAGGTAATGCCTTAGCAATTTCTTGGGTGATTCAAACAGCCCTTAGTTTGATATGCAATGCAATGTGTGCCTTCGAGTCAGTCCTGACTCCTGGCGACCCAGAAGCTCCTGGGTTTTCTTGGCAGTGTCACTGGAATATAGGGGGCTTCAAATTGCACCTTTGATCCGTCACTTGGCCTTAACACCTATTTAAGGCAACTCCTAACTGGAAGGCCTCTTTGTAAAGGTCTGTAGAAACAAAGTTATTTCTTTCTAGTCAGAGACTACTCTGTTCTACTTTCTATGCTAAGCTATTCTCTGATTTGACTTAAATAAAAAGCTCTCTAGAAACATTTTTTTCTTTCTATTCAGAAACTATTTTACTTTCTGTGCTAAGCTATGTTCTGATTTAGATGAAATAAATGACTGCTTCTTGGAGCAGCTGATTCATGAACCAAGAGGGGAAGCCATTTTGGACCTAGTCCTTAGTGGAACAAAAGAATTGGTGCAAGAGATAAGGGTGTTGGGACCACTTGGCAACAGTGATCATAGTAAGATCACATTTGATTTAGTAAATGGAAGAAGGACAGCAAAGAAATCCACAGTACTACCTTTTAACTTTCAAATGGTAGATTATGATAAAAAGAGGAAAATAGTTAAGAAAAAACTAAATGGAGCATCTACAAAGATTTATATCAAGCATGGGTATTGTTTAAAAATGATATCTTGGAAGATCAGTGTGCAGCAGTGTCCAAGAAAGCAAATAGAATGCTAGCAATCATAAGGAAAGGAATAGAGAATGATATGAAGGATATTATAATGTCTCTGTATCATTCCATGGTATGACCACACCTTGAATATTGTGTACAGTTTTGGTCAATGTATCTTAAAGAGGATATAGCAGAATTAGAAAATGTACAGAGAAAAGCCACCAAAATGGTAAAGAGGATGGAAGAATACCATATGAGGAAAGGCTTAAAAGATTAGGGCTCTTCAACCTCGAAAAGAGAGGGCTGAGGGGATATATGATAGAGGTCTAAAAATTAATGAATAGAGTGAAACAGGTAACTATAGATCAATTGTTCATGCCATCAAAAACTAAAAAGACTAGGGGGCATGCAATGAAGCTAGAATGTAACCCATTTAAGACTAATAAGAGAAAATATTTTTTCACTCAACATGTAATCAAGCTCTGGAAATTGTTACCAGAGGATGTAGTAAAAGCTGTTACTGTAGCTGAGCTTAAAAAAAGGTTTGGACAAGTTCCTGGAGGAAAGATCCATAAACCATTATTAAAGAAGACCCGGGAAATCCATTGCTTGACTTTGGACAAGTATTGTGGAACCTGTGTGCCTTTTTGGGAACCTGCTAGGTACTTGTGACCTGGAATGGCCACTGTTGGAAACAGGATACTGGGCTTGATGGACCTTGGTCTGACCCAGTATGGCATATCTTATGTTCTTACATTAGGGAGAGTTCCTAGCAGATCTGTATACTTGTAATGAGATTATCCAAGACAGTGCACTAGCTGAATACTTGGAGGATCCCCAATTTCTAGAACTGAAAAAGAATGTTATTGAGACTTTAGAAAGCCCAATCACCTTTGAGGAAGTTATGTTGGCCTTGAAGTCTATGAAGGGAGGGAGGACCCCGGGTCTTGATGGACTAACATCAGAATTTTATAAAAGGTTTGCCGTGTAATTAGGACCTTATTTGGTTAGAATTTGTAATGTAGTTTTGGAAGGGGGAACATTTCTGCCATCTGTATTGAACACTTGGATATCAGTGATTCCCAAAGAAAATAAGGATAGGATGGAGCTTGTTTCCTTTAGACCAGGGGTCTCCAAATTCAGTCCTGAAGGGGCACAAACCAGTCAGGTTTTCAGGATATCCCTAATGAAGATGCATGAGATAAATTCAAATACAGTGGGGACAGTGCATGCAAATATATCTCATGCATCTTCATTAGGGATATTCCGAAAACCTGGCAGGATTGCGGCCCTCCAGGACTGTCCCTAGGCAGGTATTACTGAACTTACAGCAACAAAGATTCAGATTTATATGGCAGAACAAACGCCCCCACATAGCATAAGAAATTTTGTATTGTAAGCATAGGAAGGGAGGGATGGAGGTCCCCAATCTCTTAAAATATTATCAAACCTGCCAGTTATGTTCCACTATTGAATGGGCCCAATTGGCAGACAGCAAGCTTTGGGTGCAGATGGAGCAAGCTCAGGTAGGTGAAACTCCATTAATGGCCTCATTGTGGGCACCTCCTCGTTGGAGGAAATGTTAGGGAGGATTGTCCCCCATATATTGATCATACTTTTAGAGTTTGGGATGCTCAAGAGCAGATCTGATTATTTTTCAGTAAGTACACCAATCCAACACAATTTGATGGTGCATTCAGGCATGTAGAGGGATGTTTATAGGGACTGGGAAGGGAGAGGATTGAAATTCTGGAGCCAACTCTTGGAGGATGGGAAATTTGTTAGCTTTACCGACCTGCGGGACCAGTTTAGTCTGTCTATTGATCATCAGAAAGTTTACTTACAGCTGAAACATATGTTGAGTAGTAGGGTAATCAGGGACAAGCTGGAGAAAGTGGAGAATATTTTGTTATGACCCTGCCTGTATAGTGAAAATACTAAAGGGATGATCACAAGATTAACCCAACACTATTTTTTCGCTATCAGGAGGAGTGAAAGGGGGAACTAGGAGTCCAATATACTGTCAAAAAGTGGAAGCAAATGGAGAAAGCGTTGCCTAAAATCTCAGTGGCTGTTAATACTCAAGAAAATAGTTATAAAGTCCTATATAAATGGTATCTGACCCCTGTGTGTATTAGACACATGTTTGTTGGTACTTCTGATTGTTGCTGGAGGTTGAGTGAGGAAAAGGGAACCATGGGCCATATTTGGTGGCAATGTTGCAAGATATAAGCCTTTTAGCGAATGATACATTTTAAGATTTCACATGTGGTGGGGGTGGACTTACTGAGGGACCCCAGTATCTTCCTGCTGAACAGGAACTTTGAGGGAGGTATATAGATATAAGAGAAAGCTGCTAGGCTGGCAATAGTGGCATCCTGGAAGCAAGTGACTGCTCTGTTGTGCTAATGGTGGTTGGCCAGATTGTGGGTGATTCGTAATATGGAATGGCTCACTGCCTGTTGGTGCAGAAAAAAGATTGGTTTCAGAAGGAGTGAGAGCCCTTTCATGTGGTGTATATAGCAAGCAGGGGCGGCTCAAGGCAATCTGCTGCCTGAGGCGAAGCATAAAAAGGCGCCCCCTCCCCCCCCCACCTTAGCGGGGGCAGGGCTTTTTCAGAAATCCAATCAGAGACCGAACCAAACCAAAAAACCAATTAGATTATACGGAGGAAATGCAAGATGTTTGCACACAGGGCCATATCCAGCTGTAATCGCACCCTGTGCAACTTGCAACTCGGACGCATGCCCCCCCCCCCTCACCCCATACCTCCGTCCAGCGTTGTCTGCTCGTTCCCTGCTGCTGCCACCCTCTGTTTTTTTCACGGAGGCGCCGCTGGACGGAGGTATGGGGAGAAGGAGGGGGGCATGCACCCAATCTGAAAGGCGCCGGCACTTTAAGAAGATCTGTCCCTCCCTACTCTGACATCGCATCGGAGAAGGGAGGGACCAGACCTGCTTAAAGTGCTGCAAAAAGGCTTGGGGAGTGCATTTCATCTGCCTGGTATTGTCCTGCCAGCGGCGGCAGGGCAACAGCAGACAGCCGAAATGCGCCCCCCAAACCTTTACGCCCTGTGCGGCTGCACCGCTTGCACAGGGCTAGTTACGGACCCGTTTGCACACCAGGAACTAAAAGACAGCAAGAACCAATAGCACAGTTTATAAAACTAAATTATAACTCATTTTTACTTTGTTGTTATAAACTGCGTTATGGTTCTTGCTTTTTCTTTTTCAACATATATTTTGCATCTACAGTAGGTGCAGAGCAGAACCAGGACATTCACCCAGAGAACTCAATATTTTAAAAAAAATCTGATTCTGATCATCTCACTAACAACAGCAGCAACAACCACTATGCTCCAGTACCAGGCATACTGTGAACTAATAACCCTACAACAAAGAGCAAACCTACCATACCATTACCATACCATATCAGCACAAACTTCCAAAACTCACGTAAAGAGCCCATCCAAAAAAAGCATCACTGTAAATACTACAGTGGGCCCTGGAACATCCATACACCTATTTGAAAAGCTGACAAGTCAAATTACTACAGTACAGTATAGATCTTTATGTATAAACTCCATGTTAACAGAACACCTGACCTCAGTCAAACACTCGCAACATCGACCCTCACCTAGGGTTGCCAACTTTTTCACCGAGAAAAACCCGACACCTGTGGCTCGCCATGCTCCACGCATTCTCCGCCCCTAGTCCCACCCCTGCCCCGCCCCCAGCCCCACCCACAAAAATTACCGAGGATACGTGTAGGCTAACTTCCTTGGTTAGATAATAATTAAACTGGGAACCCCAAAAGCCAAACATGAAATGTACAACACTGGAGAAATAAAACTATAAAGTAATTTCCTCTTGCACTAAACAAAAACGCAAAGATGTTAGTAATAGACACTTCCCAGACCAGACATATTCCAGTTAA
Organism: Ichthyophis bannanicus; assembly: GCA_033557465.1. Lineage (NCBI taxonomy): Eukaryota > Metazoa > Chordata > Amphibia > Gymnophiona > Ichthyophiidae > Ichthyophis > Ichthyophis bannanicus. Next base: position 1,057,587,898 of record CM066032.1, read on the forward strand.
TAAATTCAAAATAAAAAGTATTTTTCTACCTTCTGTTTGTGCATTTTATTTTTCAGTTGCAATTGCTCCAGTCACTTTCTTCTGGTTTCTTTGTGTCTTCTGCAAGCTATCCATTTGTCCTTTCTTCTCTTTTAGATGTTTTCCATTCTCTCTCTATTTCTGCTTGTTTCCCTTTTGCTCTTTCCCCCAATTCTTTCCTTATTCCTTTATCATCCATCTAAATTTCACCCTTCCATTCTCAAGCCCCTCTTACTCTCCCAATACCCGGCCCATCGTAGACTTTTCTTCCACACAAAATATCTTTTCCCCTCTCCATTCTCATTCCCCATCCATTCTAGTCCTCCCCCAAAATCAGTTCCCTTATAGTTCTAGACCCACCCAGCATCCACTCCCTTCTAGTCCCATTCTCCCATGCCCCCCATCAGCCCATTTCCAGTCCTATTTCAGCTCTTCATCAGCCCATTTCCAGTGCTAGCCCTCACATCACAGGCCATTAGAAGTCCTAGCCCCCCCACCATCACAGCCCATTTGCAGTCCTAGCCCCCCTAATCACAGCCTATTTCCAGTCTAAGTTCCCCCTCCCTCCACCATAGCCCATTTCCAGTCCAAGTTCCCCCCCCCCTCATATCCCATTTCCAGTCCAAATCCCCTCCCCATAGCCCTTTTCCAGTCCAGGTCCCCCCCCCCCGGCCTCATCACAGCCCATTTGCAGTCCTAGCCCCCCCACCATCACAGCCCATTTGCAGTCCTAGCCCCCCTAATCACAGCCTATTTCCAGTCCAAGTTCCCCCCCCTCATAGCCCATTTCCAGTCCGTCACCCCCCCCCCCCCATAGACCTTTCCCAGTCCAGGTTCCCCCCTCATCACAGCCCATTTGTAGTCCTAGCCCCCCCCCCATCAAAGCCCATTTGTAGTCCTTGGCCTCCCCCCCCCGACCAGCACTGCGGCTTCACCACCCCCCCCCTTAGTGCAGCTTCGCCCTCCACCAGTGCAGCTTCACCCCCTGCCACTTAGTGTAGCTTTGCCCCCCTTAGTGCAGCTTCACCCCCTTAGTGCTGCTTCATTCCCCCCCTTAGTGTTGCACCCCCCTTAATGCTGCTTCCACCCCTCCCCCCACTCCTCAGTGCTGCCTCTGCTTTGCCCCGTGCAGCTGCTGCTTCTGCTTTTTACAGAGCAGCAGCTGCAATAAACTTAATTTGAAAAGGAAGAGAAACCTGAGGAGCCCTCCGGATGTCCTTCTGCAGTCCCTGAGGAAGTGATGTCAGAGGGAGGAGGGCTCCTCAGGTTTCTCTTCCTTTTCAAATTAACTTTATTGCAGCCGCTGCTCTGTGAAAAGCAGAAGCAGCAGCTGCACGGAGGATCGATTACGTTCGCGTTCGCGCTCGCGCACTGTGGAGATTACGTTCGCGCTCCCGATCTCGCGGCCAGAGCAAAAAAACGGCTTTTCAAGGGCCGGCAGCCGGCCTGGCCATGGAAAAACCGGCCAGGCCGGCTGAAAACCGGTCAGTTGGCAACCCTACCCTCACCAAGTACAGAATAAGTAACCACAATCTAAAGTAAAAATAAAAATATGTAGACTAAATTTAAATTGAAACATCAAGAAGCCAGAGTCCACATGCAGTGCAATATCAGATAAATAAGAGATGCAGTTCCCCAATACTGTGTAAAATATAAAAATAGCACAAAGTCCAATAACTAAAATTAAATTAAATTATTTTTTCTACCTTTGTTGTCTGCCCATTTTATTCTCTGATCATGCTGGTTCCAATCTGAGGCTTCAGCTTTCCTGTCTTCTCTTAGCTCTCTTTCTGTGGTCTATGGTCCATCTGCCATTTCTTATCTCTTCTTTTGTTTTCTTCACTTCCTTCCATCAGCCCATTTCCAGTTCCAGTAACCCTCCCCAGTATCAGCCCCCTTCCGTCCCAGTATTTTCCAATGTCAACCGCCTTGCATTCCCATGACTGCAACTGGTGTCCATTACCTTCCAGTCCCCTTCCTTCCCCACTGTCCAGCACCTTCTAGTCAAAATACCATCTCAGATATCAGCTCACTTCCACTCTCAGTGCCACCCCCCTCAGTCAGCTCCCTTCCAGTCACCCTACCATCTGTCCAACCCCCTTCCAGTGCCATTTGCATGTCAGCTCCCTTCCAGCCTCCTCCCCATTACCCAACCTCCTACCACTCCCATCTCCAAATGTCAGCTCCCTTCCAGTCCCCCTTCAGTACATCCCAGGTGTCAGCTCCTTTCCAGCCCCCTTCTTCCCCCATGTCAGCTCCCTTCGTGCCCCCTCCTTCCCCTGGCACACCCTCTCATTATCTGCTCCCTTCCAGTCCTATTCTACTATCCTCCCGCCTCAGCCCATTAGTAGCCCTAGCCCCTAGTTTTCTTCCAGGGCCAGCAGAATTCTCCTCCCCTCCCCCATTAGCCCATTTCCAGTCCTATCCCCCTTCAGCCCACTCTAGTCCTAGCCCCCCAATCAGCCTATTACCAGTCCTAGCTCATTTCCAGTGTTAGCCTCCCATCTGCCCATTACCAGTCCTACCCACCCACTAAGTCCATTTCCAGTCCTAGCCCCCCAATCAGCCCATTTCCTGCCCTAGCCCCCCTAATCAGCCCATTTCCAGTTCTAAACCCCGATCAGCCCATTTTCAGTTTTAACTCCCCCATCAGCCCATTTCCAGTCCTAGCCCCCTTCCCAATCAGCCCATTTCCAGTCCTAGCCCTCCATAGCCCACTTCCAGTCCTAACCCCCCCATCAGCCCATTTCCAGTCCTAGCCCCCCATCGCCCATTACCAGTCCTAAACACCCCCATCAGCCCACTTCCAGTCCTAACCCCCCCAGAGCCCATTACCAGTCCTAACCCCCCCATCAGCCCACTTTCAGTCCTAGCCCCTCATAGCCCATTACCAGTCCTAAACCTCCCCATCAGCCCATTACCAGTCCTAGCCTCCATAGCCCATTACCAGTCCTACACACCCCCCTCAGCCCACTTCCAGTCCTAACCCCCCCATCAGCCAATTACCATTCATAAACCTCCCCATCAGCCCATTACCAGTCCTAACCCCCCCATAGCCCATTACCAGTCCTAAACACCCCCCTCAGCCCACTTCCAGTCCGAACCCCCCATCAGTCAATTACCATTCCTAAACCTCCCCATCAACCCATTACCAGTCCTGGCGCCCCATAGCCCATTAGCAGTCCTAAACACCCCACATCAGCCCATTAGCAGTCCTAGCCCCCCATAGACCATTACCAGTCCTAAACACCCCAGCAGCCCACTTCCAGTCCTAACCCCCCCCCATCAGCCCATTTTCAGTCCTAACCCTCCCATAGCCCATTACCAGTCCTAAACACCCCCATCAGCCCACTTCCAGTCCTAACCCCCATAGCCCATTAGCAGTCCTAAACACTCCCCATCAGCCCTTTAGCAGTCCTAGCCCCCCATAGTCCATTACTAGTCCTAAACACCCCATCAGCCCACTTCCAGTCCTAACCCCCTCTCCATAGCCCATTACCAGTCCTAACCGCCCCATCAGCCCACTTCCAGTCCTGGCCCCTCATAGCCCATTACCAGTCCTAAACACCCCATCAGCCCACTTCCAGTCCTATCCCCCCATCAGCCAATTACCATTCCTAAACCTCCCCATCAGCCCATTTCCAGTCCGTCACCCCCCATAGCCCATTACCAGTCCTAAACACCCCCCATCCGCCCACTTCCAGTCCTAACCCCCCCATAGCCCATTACCAATCCTAAACATCCCCCATCAGCCCACTTCCAGTCCTAACGCCCCCCCCATAGCCCATTACCAGTCCTAAACACCCCCCATCAGCCCACTTCCAGTCCTCGCCCCTCATAGCCCATTACCAGTCCTAAACACACCCCCCATCTGCCCACTTCCAGTCCTAACCCCCCCCCCATCAGCCCATTTTCAGTCCTAACCCCCCATAGCCCATTACCAGTCCTAAACACCCCCATCAGCCCACTTCCAGTCCTAACCCCCATAGCCCATTAGCAGTCCTAAACACTCCCCATCAGCCCATTACCAGTCCTAGCCCCCCATAGCCCATTACTAGCCCTAAACACCCCCATCAGCCCACTTCCAGTCCTAACCCCCTCCATAGCCCATTACTAGTCCTAAACACCCCCATCAGCCCACTTCCAGTCCTAACCCCCTCCATAGCCCATTACTAGTCCTAACCCCCCCCATCAGCCCAATTCCAGTCCTAGCCCCTCATAGCCCATTACCAGTCCTAAACACTCCATCAGCCCACTTCCAGTCCTAACCCCCCATCAGCCAATTACCATTCCTAAACCACCCCATCAGCCCATTACCAGTCCTAGCCCCCATAGCCCATTACCAGTACTAAACACCCCCCATCAGCCCACTTCCAGTCCTAACCCCCCCATAGCCCATTACCAGTCCTAAACATCCCCATCAGCCCACGTCCAGTCCTAACCCCCCCCCCATAGCCCATTACCAGTCCTAAACACCCCCCATCAGCCCACTTCCAATCCTAGCCCCTCATAGCCCATTACCAGTCCTAAACACCCCCCCCATCAGCCCACTTCCAGTCCTAACCCCCCCATAGCCCATTACCAGTCCTAAACACCTCCATCAGCCCACTTCCAGTCCTACCCCCTCATAGCCCATTACCAGTCCTAAACACCCCCCCATCAGCCCACTTCCAGTCCTAACCCCCCCCATCAGCCCATTTTCAGTCCTAACCCCCCATAGCCCATTACCAGTCCTAAACACCCCCATCAGCCCACTTCCAGTCCTACCCCTCCATAGCCCATTACCAGTCCTAAACACCCCCCATCAGCCCACTTCCAGTCCTAACCCCTCCCCCATAGCCCATTACCAGTCCTAAACAGCCCCCATCAGTCCACTTCCAGTCCTAACCTCCCCATCAGCCCATTTTCAGTCCTAACCCCCCCCCATAGCCCATTATCAGTCCTAAACACCCCCATCAGCCCACTTCCAGTCCTAACCCCCATCAGCCCATTTTCAGTCCTAACCTCCCCATAGCCCATTATCAGTCCTAAACATCCCCATCAGCCCACTTCCAGTGCTAACCCCCCATAGCCCATTACCAGTCCTAAACACCCCCCATCAGCCCACTTCCAGTCCTAACCCCCATCATCCCACTTCCAGTCCTAACCCCCCCCATAGCCCATTACCAGTCCTAAACACCACTGTTCTCTCTAAGCTGTGCGCATGTGCGCGTGCACACACCTCGCCAAGCGAGCGCACATACTTTACAACAGAGCGCACAAAATTTACGGTTCTGATTCTGATAGAAAACAACACAGACATCTTAAAATTTAAAAGTTGTTGTGTATGTATGGTTTTCACAAGTTCTACAATATTTTCTAGTGCAATCAATGTGGTGTACATACTGTATTCTGACGTGTAGTCAAATTTTAAAGTATATAACTCCGAGTGTCGTTATGTTGCGCACAAAAATTTAACCTTCCTTCAAAAGCTGCACAGCTGATATTTTATGTGCACACAGCCTACAGAAAATTAGAGGGAACATTGCTAAACACCCCCATCAACCCATTTCCAGTCGTAGTCCCTCATAGACCATTACCAGTCCTAAACACCCCCCCTTCAGCCCTCTTCCAGTCCTACCCCCCCCCCCCCGCAGCCCACTTCCAGTCCTAGACACCGCCCATTTCCAGTCCTAGCCCCCAGGGGAAAAAACAACCACTCAAGTTGCTGCCAAGTCCGCTTCTCGGCAGCGGCAGTCTCCGGCAGACTCACCTGCCTCTCATTCCTATAGCAGCCGCGGCTCCTGCTTCTTTGGGGGCGGGAACTTCCTTTGGGGACGGGATGCCGCTGCATGGGAAGGCTCCGCAGAGTCTGCCCCGGTTTTGCTTTGTGTTTAAGTTGATGTCGCTAGCACAGCCGCAGTTCCATGAAGCAGGAGCCGCGGCTGCTATAAGAAGGAGAGGCAGGTGAGTCTGCCGGAGACTGCCGCTGCCGAGAAGCGGACTCGGCAGTGGCAGCAACTTGAGCAGTTGGATTTTTTTTATTTTTAACTTTAGAAGTTGAAGTGAGGCAGCTATTTTGGGGGCATTTTTTGCTGCCTTTAAAACTTCGCCGCCTGAGGCAGCCGCCTCACTTTGCCTCATGGTAGAGCTGCCCCTGATAGCAAGTATCAATAGAATATTGTCGCTGTCTGATCCTGCTAAAGTTAGCTATGGGAGGGAGGTGGGATGGGGTGGTGGGTTTGGGTATTTTGAAAATTGTGTATTTATTTAAGTAAACATCATTTATGTTCAGAAAAGGTAAAAGGGGGGAAATAATAAAGTTAAAGGGGGTCAATTATATGGACTCCAGCCTTAATGGCAGATATTTTTGTAAAAGAGGCATTGTTCATAAGAATGTACTTGCAGTCTGCAGCCATCTTGTGTGGTCTGTTTTTGTATTTTGTGCTGACCCGTTAACTAAAAAAAAAATTAAGTTGAATACAATTTCTTCCAGAGAAATGTTATTTCAATAGTAGAACTAACTTAACATCCATAGCAACATTTGTGCGTCAGTTCCTTGGTTCCAGATGAATATCAACGTCTTGCCTCTGAATGCAATTGGGAGGCCTATCAAAAAGTTCATTGTCCTGAAATCTTTCTCTAATTGGGTCAGACTGCAAGCTGGCAGGTAATATGACAGCCACCAGGACTGAAGCCAAAAACAAAAAAGTTTGAACTGATTTACTCAGTCATCAAACCAGACTTCTGCTGATTATCCAGTATCAGCTATTCTGTGGAAATCCCCTGGAAACACTCAGCATTCCTTCTATCCCAGAATTCCCTACTCTCTCTTGCAGGAAAGGACCACTCAATGCACACTTCGCAGAGGTGTATGAAATTGGGCAAATACCATCTCTGATTTAGACCGTGGATTTAGGGTACACTTTAGTAAATGATCACAAGGGCCTTACATGCTTTTCTTTAAAATACATTAACTGAACATTTCAAAGAACTTGAAAAAGTTTCAAAAGTTAATTGAATTATCTGACCTTTTTTGGGGGGGGGGGAGGGAAGGGGGGTAGCCTGGCAATATCCTCCTGCTTCCTTGGGTTTTCAGCTCAATTAGAACCAATCACAATTGGACTATGATACTTTGACACACATCATTCACAACTACCAGGGAACTTTAACCTTGTTTTATATCTCCTCCCAACTCACTTAACCCTGCCACGACAGCAGCTCTTATCAGCCAGTGCTCTGACACCGACGGGAAATAACACTGTCTTGTACTGCCGTTATCAGTCTCTTATTTTTAGGTTTCATTTCACTTGTCTTTAGCCATTCCTGTGCCCGTTTTTGAGCTGTGTAGTTGCCAAAGAAACTCTGTGTTAACCACTGTATTTGTGCATTTGCCACTTGTTTTTCATTCTTTGTTGGTTAGAGTCTTTAAGTAATTTTTCTCTTGTTTTACAAAATCTGTTGCTTTCTCCTCCCATGTGTGCTGTTGGATTCTCACTCCTTCCTTCTGTTGTCAGTGCTTGCCCAAATTTAGGGATGGAGACCAACTGTGTCTGCTTACTTTCGTATTGAAGCACTTTTTGAATATTTGCATCTATTGTTGCTGTCCATCACTTGGTTTGCAGCTTGCCGTGCTGTGAGGGCTTGTGTGCATCAGTGATGCTGAGAGCTAAACTATCGGTAGTTTAACTACTGGCAGGGTCTCCCAAGATGGACAGGTCTCAGGTGAGGTGCCAGACCAAGACAAATCACCCATCTGGGCAGCAGCAGAATGGGATAGTGTTGATGGCGGAGGATCACATTTCTGTGACAACGGCAACAACACCAAACTCAAACTGCATGGAAGAAAGGCCCAGCAATCTACTTCTGTATCTTGCCATGAAAACCCAATGGATAGTTACAACAAAACAAATTGTGCTATAGTGCTGGAAGATGAGACTCCCAGGTCGGAAGGCACTCAACTAGCTACTGGGGAAGAGCTGAAGACTTTTCAGAGTAAAGCTAGCATTTATGATGTGGTTGGATCAAAGCCCTCGAGACGTCTGACTGCTGATGTAGCTGCGCATGAAATGAGAGTCAGAAGCTGTAAAGATGTCTTACTCATTGGAACATGGAACACACGAAGCATGAACCAAGGGAAGTTGGAGGTGGTCAAGAATGAAATGGAACGTGTACAACTTGATCTGTTGGGTTCAGTAAACTGAAATGGACTGGCATCGGGCACTTTGCATCAGATGATCACATGGTCTACTATGCTGGAAATGAAAGACAAAGAAGAAATGGTGTTCCATTTATAATAAAGAAGAAACTTGCAAGAACTGTAATGAAATACAATGCAGTCAGTGAACGCTTAATCTCTATTCGTCTACGAGGAATGCCTATCAACACAACCATAATTCAAGTATATGACCCAACAACAGCTGCAGAAGAGAATGAAATTGAAGAGTTCTATGAACAAGTACAAGCTGAAATTGACAGAACATGCAAACAGGATATCCTGATAGTCATGGGTGACTGGAACGCAAAGGTTGGCAACAAAGAAGAAGGCAAAGTAATTGGAAAATATGGACTTAGCAACAGAAATGAAGCTGGAGAAAGACTGATAGAATTCTGCAAGACCAGCGATCTATTCATCTCAAACACCTTCTTCCATCAACACAAGTGGCGACTGTACACATGGACTTCACCCAATGGATTGTATAAAAATCAAACTGACTACATCTGTGGAAGTCAACGATGGAAAAGTTCTATAACATCAACAAAGACAAAACCTGGAGCAGACTGTGGTACAGATCATCAACTACTAGTATGCAAACTCAAGCTAAAGTTGAAAAAGAGTAGTTTGCAGCAAAATATGACCTTGAGAATATACCTCTGGAATTTAAAGACTGCCTGCAAAATCGATTTGCTGCTTTAGATACAAATGACAGAGCTCCAGAAGAGTTATGGAATGACATCAAGAAGGTTGTGTTGGAAGAAAGCGAGAAGTCTCTACAAAAGGTGAAAAAGCAAAAACGGCCAAAACAGATGATGGAAGAAAATCTGAAAATTGCCCAGGAATGCAGAGAAGCTAAAGCCAGAGGAGAAAGAAAGACAATAACAGAACTCAACAGAGATTTCCAACGTGCAGCAAGACAGGACAAGGAAAAGTACTACAATGACGCATGCAAGGAAATAGAAGCAGAAACTATTAGAGGAAGAACAAGATTGGCTTTCCTAAAGCTACGAGAGTTAAAGAAAAAGTTCCAGCCTCGAATTGGAATGTTAAAAGATGCTCAAGGTTCTATGTTGAATAATGCTAAGAAGATCAAGAAAAGGTGGAAGGAATATACAGAGTTTTTATCAAGTGGACCAACAGCCATTTCAACCTGTACCTTATGATCGGGAACCATTGGTGATGAAAGAAGAAGTTGAAGCAGCATTGAAAGCCTTATCAAAGAACAAAGCACCAGGCATTGATAGCATTCCCATAGAAGTATTACAGCAATCTGATGCAGCTGTTACCGTACTTACAAGGCTCTGCCAAGAAATATGGAAGATAACATCATGGCCAACTGACTGGAAAGGATCTGTGTTTATACCAATACTAAATAAAGGTGATCCAACTGACTGTGGAAATTATCGCACAATCGCTCTGATCCCACATGCCAGCAAGATTCTACTGAAGATTATTCAAAAGAGACTACAGCCATACTTGGAACAAGAACTACCTGAAGTGCAAGCAGGGTTCAGGAAAGGGCGAGGAACGAGAGACATCATTGCGGATGTGAGATGGATCCTTGAAAAGACTAAAGAATACCAACAGGATATCTATTTGTGCTTTATCGATTATAGCAAGGCTTTTGACTATGTAAACCATGAGAAACTCTGGGCCACATTAAGAAGCATGGGTATACCAGAACATCTGATCGTTCTCTTGCACAATCTGTACATTGATCAAGAAGCAACAGTTCGAACGGAACAAGGAGAAACAGAATGGTTTAAAATAAGCAAAGGTGTAAGACAAGGCTGCATACTTTCCCCCTACCTGTTTAATTTATATGCAGAACAAATCATCAGAGAAGCAGGATTGTATGAAGACAACAGAGGTGTGAAGATTGGTGGAAGACTCATCAACAACCTTCGCTATGCAGATGATACCACATTACTGGCTGAAAGTGAAGATGATCTGAAACATTTGCTTCTCACAATCAAAGAACATAGTCTCAAAATGGGCCAGCACCTTAATGTAAAGAAGACAAAGATCATAACAACTGGCATAATCAACAGGTTCATCATTGAAGGAGAAGAAATTGAAATCGTGAACAACTTTAACCTACTTGGATCAACTAAGGATCAACTATCAATAAAGAAGCAACAAGCAGTTAAGAAATCAGACGACACATTGCTCTTGGCAGAATGGCTATGAAAGACCTAGATAAGATTCTCAAGAGCAGAGATGTCTCTCTCCATACAAAGATTCAAATTGTTCAAGCCATGGTATTTTCAATAACATCATATGGATGTGAAAGCTGGACAGTGAAAAAGATAGACAGGAAGAAAATTGATGCCTTTGAATTATGGTGCTGGCAGCAAATACTGTGTGTACCATGGACTATTCGAAGAACAAACCAGTCGGTATTAGAGGAGATCAAACCTAAGCTTTCTTTAGAAGCTCAGATGACAAGACTTCGACTTTCATACTTTGGACACATCATGCGAAGAGAGAGATCATTAGAGAAAGGCATCATGCTTGGCAAGCTAGAAGGTCAATGCAAAAGAGGAAGGCCTGCAATGAGATGGATCGATAGAATAACAGCAGTTACGGGTACCAGTCTGTCAACAATGAGCGCCTGACTCAAGACCGAACACAATTTAGGATAGCTATCCAGAGGGTCACCATGAGTCGACTTCGACTCGACGGCACTTAACAACAACAACAATATTGTTGCTGTTAAGTATGCTATGATAGTTTCTCTGTATGGATAATACTCAAGACCCGTTAGCTCTTGGGGTATACACTGGGATTATGAAATTGACAGAAGTGCAGGGAATGAATACGTTAGGATTACGTGGAAAATTTCCATTCCAACTGGAAAACTGGACATAGTGGTAAAAGAGAAAAACTGGATCAATATTCAAAAGCACTTACATGGTAGGTAGCAGATACTCACTGCAGAAGTGCTTTCTAAAAAAACAATTGACAGCACTAATGTAGACAAGTGTTGGCCATATACAGTATGTCTCTGGATAGCCAAAGGGTTTAGTTTAGTTTTTATTTTAAGCATTTTCAAAATACTGGCAAAGAGAAGAGGGCTAATATCAGTGTCATTATGTAGGCCTGTCCTCTCTTAGTTGGGATGAGGGTGCCCCAAAGGGGTAACAGAAATCATTTCTAAACCTGCTGCTTCAAATAAACAGAGCAGAGGAGTTCACCACAATGTGAAGGGCCCTATTGGATAGGGGAACCACTGGCCCATAGGTCACAAGAGGTAAAATGCAATGGAAGGCAAGAGAAGTAAAATATATAAAACACCTTTATTCTTTATCTTTTATTTTTATCTTTATTGCATCATTTGATTAACCGCCCTTCATACAGCAGAGTGGTGTACAGAATATAAACAGCAGTGGCCGAAGCCGTAAAAAGAAAAGAAGTACAAATTTTGATAGGAAAGAAACACAATCACCCCACAGAGAAGAGGGACAGAGAAGAGGAGAGAACAAACCAATCTTTACAAGTCAGGGGAGGGAAGTTCGTAGGCCAGGCAGAAAAGGTGCATTTTGAGGAGGGACTTAAATTTGGGGTAGGATTGTTCTTGACAGAGAGTAAGGAGGAGAGAATTCCAGAGGGAAGGGGCCAAAAAGAAGAAAACAGCACGATGGGTCTGTTCCAAGTGGGCCAGAGAGGGGGATGGATGATATAGATGATGATTGTGGACTGAGCGAAGAGTGTGGGGCACTGAACGGTATTGCAGGGCATCAGCCAGATATTGTGGAGTGTGAGTATGGAGAGTTTTATTGGTAAGGATCAGGAACTTATAGATTATACGATGTGAAACAGGTGTAAATTGATGAGTTGAGGCGTGACATGTGATGAACAGGTAGTGTGTGAGAGGATCCATGCTGCAGTCTTCTGAATCAATTGGAGATGGTGGAGCTGATGTTGGGGGAGGCCAGCGAAGATGATATTGCAATAGTCGATCTGAGAATTTACCAAGGAGAGCAGATGGGGGTAGGATGCCATGGACAGCGCGAATCTGACGAAGAAAGAAATGGGAATGACAGGACAAGGTAGAGATGTGGTCTTGGAAAATCAGAGCCGAGTCCAGAGTCACCAAGGTAGCACATGGAGAAAACTAAAGGTATTGAGGCACCTAGGAGGGTAGGGGAAAGCATTGGAGGGGAGGTGTCAAAGCAGAACCATACCACTGGGGACTGGTGATCCTAAACATAAAGCATAGTCTTTACTTCAAGCACAAAACAGCAGACAGGATACAAAATTGCTGAGTAGTTCAAGTGTCTATCAGACCTCAATGTCTTCTCTATCCTCCTTCTCCTCAATGCCCTTTGTAGTCAGTCCCTAGCAGGCACTGGCTGTCCACTCTTCTTCGGTACGTGAGCCCTCTAGGTAAGAGACGATACAAACCACTCACTCACAACTTTTCCTTTTCTCCTTCTCTCAGTGTCTAATATAGCTCTGGACAGAAAATACCAAAAGTACCTTCCCTGATGCCCTCTGATCAAGAGGACAGGGGTGACCCAAGAGGGATGTGAAGGATGTGGGATCATGTTCAGAGACTCACAGTGGGGCCTCATTTGCATAGGTCAGGAGAGAATGTAATAAAATGCAACGTGTGCCTTCAAGTCAATGCTGACTCCTGGCAACCCAGCAGCTCTTGGGTTTTCTTGGTAATGTGACCAGAAGTAGATTGCCAGGCCTTTTTTCCGAGGCAATAGAGGGTTAAGTGACTTGCCCATGGCCACAAGGAGTGCTTAGTAGGAATTGAACACTGGTCTCTTGGTTACCAAGACAGTGCTCTAACTATTAGGCTACTTCTGCTCTCCAAGGGATGAAAAGTGGGACTAAAAAGTTGGCCCATGAACAAAAAACACAGTCATTCAATGGTAGGGTCAGCCCTGCAAGAGGGGTATACCTCTGAGTATGAGGTAGGCGTGTAGACACTACTGCTTCTTTCCTAGTTAGGCAAGGTCAAAAGTTTAATTATAGTCAGTTCCTCTCAGACAGGGTGGTAAAGAGATGTGCCTGAGCCGAAACCCGGTCTTTTTCCACACGTCATTTTTAGTCCCCAGAGTAGAATAGAGATGCCCCTGGCTGTAAGGTCTCTTATTGCCACTTGAGTTGAGTCTTTCACTTTAGGCACACAGAAAAGTGGTTACCTCTCTCCTGAAAGCAACTCCATGGCCTTCTGGTTCCTTCTTCTCTCTTTCCCTTGTCTGCAGCTTTTCTGCAGGTCAAGCTGTGCTGGCTACCTGCAGGGTGCAGTCGAATAGATTACGACAGAAGCAGCACTCGGGTTGTGCTGAACTCCACCCTTGGGCTCAGACAGACTATCCTTACTCTACTTAGGAGCAGGGACTCCAGAATGTTCCTCCTTAGCACTATAGCAGGAGTTCTCAACCCAGTCCTCAGGACACACCTAGCCAGTCAGGTTTTCAGGATAGCCACAATGAATATGCATGAGAGAGATTTGCATGTCCTGCTTTATTTGTATGCATATCTCTCTCATGCATATTTACTATGCCTATCCTGAAACCTCATCCCTTGTGCCCCCCTGCAATGGCTCCCACCCCCTCCCTGGCCCCCACTGCCGTTGCAACTGCCCCACTCTGGGACCTGCAGAGGCGGCAATGGCCTCAAACAGTCCCCACAGTGCTTATCTTAAAACTCCGGTGCTGCAAGGCTCTTTGCCTTCCGCCCCCTCCGACGCCTGATGCCGACTTCCTGTTTGCATGGGAGCATTGGGCAAAATTAACGTAAAAGATAGACAGAAAAAAAAAATACCTTAAAAGCCCCATATCAAGTCCATCATATAACAAGGCTGGGATCTATCTATATATGACAAAATATCAAATAAGAAACTAGAAGAAAAAAGGAAAAAATATGAGTGGTGAAATCACACCTTAGTACTGTACAGAGATGACAATACAGACACTATGGGATCTGTTTACGAAGTAGCACTAGCGGCTTCCATGTGAAATCGGAGCCGTGACCCCATTGAATAAAACAGGACTGCGGTTCTCATTTCGGACGGAAGCTGCTAGCACCGCTTAGTAAACAGACTCCCATGTTAAAAAATTTCAAAACGAATTTGAAAATGTGTCTGTTTAACCGTTTCTTTGAGCTACCTTCCTGAGTGCAGCAGTTAGTGGGGGTGCAGCATCGCTATACCTGGTTGTTTTCTCCTCCTTTGGACTGTTTCTTTTCCGTTTAATGAATAGTGTTCTTTTTCTATTCCTTTTAATGTGTTTTATTTAATGTTATTTTAAGTTTATGTAAACTGCTCTGTTACTCTGGAAGAGTGGTATATTACGTTTTAATAAACTACAATTCAATAGTCTGTTTAAATGAAACATAACAAAAACAATTAACCTGACAATTTATTGTCCAGAAAATCCTTTAAGTGCTTGAATTTCAGAAAAACATATCTATTATTATTCATTTTATTCAAAGCATTTGACTAGATAATGAAGATAATACTTTCCCCCGAAGCCAGGACTTCAGGGCATATCTTCAAGAACTGACCTGTTCTAAGTTTGCCAGCAGAAATCATGAAACAGCCAAATCTTTCGCCCAAGAAGAATGGGAGACTGATCAATGCCAGCGGCTAGCGAAACCAATGCATCCAGCCGCCGGCGCTGGACAGCAAACCCGGATATTCAATGCCAGGGTCATATCCGGCCCCGGCTTTGAATATCTAGGTTAGCCGCTCGTGCCGATCGATAACCAGGCAGTGGTAATATTGAGCTGCTGCCTGGTTAGTGATATGCAGAGAAAGTTAGGCCAGGGTTACCTGCGCCTGGCTTTCACCACGTATCGCTAACCGGGCAGCAGTTCTATATCGCTGCTGACCAGTTATCGATTGGCACCGCCTCCGCACTGCACCAGAACGCCCCTCACATGCCCGATGCTAAGAGATTATCATCGGGACATATAGAGCCAGCAGCTGCGGATATTCAACAGCATTAACCATGTTAGTGCCACTGAATATCCCATTCACCACGATTAATGCGGTTAGCAGCTCTGCTACCTGCATCAATCGCTTTGAATATCGAGCCCTGCATTTCTAGCGTAAAAGAAAAGTATCAAAACATTGGGCTCGATATTCAAAAGATTTATGCTCCTAACCTTCATAAATGACCTGGAAATGGGAATAACGAGTGAGATAGTCAAATTTGCAGATGACACAAAATTATTCAAAGTTGTTAAAACCAAAGAGGACTGTGAAAAATTGCAAGAGGACCTTGATAAAATGGAAGACTAGTCCATCAGGTGAAAAGCAGCACACTGCCAACACAAAAGAGCAGAAACAACCAGTGCCTTTTGTTGTTCTGCCTTCATCTCTCTTTATTCCCTATTTTTAAGCATTTTTTATTGTATTTTTATGTTTTCATTATTGCACATTTTTTAACTGTCTGTTTATTCCTTTTTCCACATGTTCTTTCTATACTTTTTATTTAATGTAGTCATTAATTATTATTTATGTATTTTACTAGTCATGAACACTTTTATTGCATTCCTTTGTATTGATTAATTGTATGTTTATTTTATTTATGATGTTTTAACATTCATTTTTTATTTTGTTTGTTTTTAATTATTTATGAGTTTGTTATTTATGATGTTTTTATGATTCCATGTTATTTATGATGTTTTTATGATTTTATAGTGAGCCTAGAAAACCCCTGATGAAGTATAATATGAAACACGGCCTGTGCTGGGTTTGGCCACCTATGGTAAAGATTAATAAAAGTTTTTCCATATAAAGGTTTCCTGCCCACATTTTTGGACTGGTTGTTTCTAAAATGGAAGACTAGACATTCAAATGGCAGATGACATTTTAATGTAGACAAGTGCAAAGTTATGCACCTGCGAAAGAACAACCTAAGCTATGGTTACACAATGCAAGGTTCCACATTAGGAACCACCATCCAGGAAAAGGATTTAGTCGTCATACTGGATAAGATTGAAGCCCTCCATCCAGTGTGCAGTGGCAGCCAAGAAGGCAAATAAAATGCCAGGAATCATAAGGAAAGGAATGGAGAATAAAACAATGGATATTATAATGCCTCTGTATCGTTCCATGGTGCAACCCCACCTTGAATATTGTGTACAATTGCTGTCGCCGTATCTTAAAAAGGATATAGCGGAATTAGAAAAGGTACAGAGAAGAGCCACCAAATTGGTAAAGGGTATGGAAGGCTACCCCTATGAGGAGAGGCTTAAAGGGTTGGGGCTTTTCAACCTCGAAAAGAGATGGCTGAGGGGAGATAAGATACAGGTCTATAAATTAATGAATGGAGTGGAACAGGTAAACATAGATCGATTCTTTACGGCATCAAAAAGTAGAAAGACTAGGGGACATGCAATGAAGTTATAGTGTAACCAGTTTAACTCTAATAAGAGAAAATATTTTTTCACTCAACACGTAATCAAACTCTGCAATTCGGTAGCAGAGAATGCAGTAAAAGCTGTTAGTGTAGCTGGTTTTAAAAAAGGTTTGGACAAGTTCCTGGAGGAAATGTTCAAAACCCATTATTAAAGAGGATGCAGGTAATCCACTGCTTGCCCCAATATAAGCACTGTGGAACCAGAGAGTCTTTTTAGGAAACTGCCATGTACTAGTGACCTGGATTGGCCACTGTTGGAAATAGGATACTAGACCTGATTGACTTCAATCTGACCCAGTATGGTATTTCTTATGTTCTTATGTTTTTAACTTTGAGAGTTATGCTCCTATGTAAAAATCCAAAGAAGCGGTACAGTGTTGGGGGTGAGGTAATTCTGTCCACAAAAGATGAGCGGGACATGAGCATAATTGTGTCTGATGATCTTAAAGTAGCTAAACAGGTAGAAAAGGTGAACGTGAAAGCCAGAAGGATGCTTGGGTATATAGGGAGAGGAATGGCCAGCAGAAAAAAAGGAGGTGATAATGCCTCTATATAAATCTCTGGTGCGACCTCATTTGGAATATTGTGTGCAATTCTGGACACCGCACCTTCAAAAGGATATAAATAGGTTGGAGTTGGTGCAGAGGGTAGCTACTGAAATGGTTAGTGGTCTTCGTTATGTAGTATATGAGGACAGACTTAAAGATCTTAATATGTATACTTTAGAAGAAAGATAGGATAGGGGCAATGTGATAGACACATTTAAATACCTCCGTGGCATAAATACAAAGGAGGGTCTCTTTCAATTTAAGGTAAGCTCTGCTACGAGGGGATATAGGATGAGGGTGAAAGGGGATAGACTCAAGAGTAATATGCGGAAATATTTCTTTATGGAAAGAGATAACTACCATAAGTACAAACCCCACCAAAGAATAATTCACATCAGTCCTACCAATTAAAACAGACCTCCTAACCAGTCAGAACCTATTAATCCTATAAGAATCATGCTAATGAACACACAATCTGTAAGGAATAAAATACCGTTATTGCATGACTTCCTAATAGATGAATCTCTAGACGTACTTTGTATCACAGAAACATGGCTCATTGAACACGATACCATCCTCATAAACAAATTAAACACAAATGGATACAGACACCAAAAGAGGGACACCAGCAAAATTGGGACACCAAAAGAGGGGGTGGAGTCCTTACATTCTCCAAAACAGGTTTAAATGCATCTATCAGTGTTTGCAATAATTGTGATGGCCTAGACCTCATTAAAATTGAGAATAAAAGCCTAGCAATTTGCCTCCTCTATAGGCCACCCACCAATAACCACAGTAACCTCACAACAATCCTAGAATCAGCCTGCACTTCCCACATGAATAAACCCCATATCATCCTTGGAGACTTTAATTTAGCCTCACTCCCTCTCCAACATTCTACAGCGTTCTCGGAATCCATGGAAGACCTAGGCTTCCAACAAACAATGAACAATCCCACCCACATCAAGGGAAATACCCTTGATTTGATATTCCTCAGAAAACATATCACTGAACATCCCAATTACTTCTTCCCTAGCGCAACCCAGGTACCCTGGTCAGACCATTACATCCTAAGGTTTGGCCTCCCAATATCACTCACTAAGCAAAAACACATTAGCACAGTGCAGCATAGTCCCCTATTCAGGCGATTTGACCAAGAGGCTTTCCTGAATAACATACTCCCACAGTTTACCTCTCCTTCACATAACCTAGATGAATTGCTAAATCACTTTACACAGCAGCTCTTAACTCTTATAAAGAAGCCATTCAAACTGCAAAGAGGAACCATTACGCCAACACCCTAAATAAAGCCATCAACTACCCCAGAGAACTTTTTGAAATTGTTGAATCCTTAACTAAAACCCATCAAAATGAGGCACCCAAACCTGCTATGAACCCACAAATCCTTGCCAACAATTCCGCCTCTAAACTAAGAAGTAAAAAATCTATAACCAGTTCCTCATCACAAGTAAGTCAATCCTCCCCCAATAAATGGAACACTCCCCATACTATCAAGGAAAAGCAGTTACTTGACATCATTACCAAAATTAACACCACCACTTCACACCTGGATCCATGCCCTGCAGCTTGGATAAAAGCAACTAAATCCGAGCTAGCCCCCATCATTCTCAGTATGGTTAACCAATCCCTCCTTCAGGGCACAATGCCAAATGATCTCAAACTCTCCTCCATTCGTCCAATACTCAAGAATAGATCCCTTAACAGAGATGATCCCACCTCCTATAGGCCAATTGCAAGCATCCCCTTCCTAACAAAAATCATTGAAAAAATAGTCCAAATACTGTTGCAGGACTTCATCGACACAAACTCTCCCCTTGACGAACACCAGTATGGTTTCCGCCCATACCATGGTGCTGTAACAATGCTAACAGTCTTATTTGACTCCCTCATCTGTGGCATGGATAATACTAATCAGGCTTTTATTCTTCTCTTCATAGACATTGCCTCAGCCTTTGACAATGTGAATCATGATACTCTCCTCACTAGACTAGCACAATTAGGAATAGCTGGTACTGCTTTTCAATGGTTTAAATCATCTATTACCAACAGATTCCAATATGTTAGGATTGGCCAAGAATCATCCATGACCTTCCCAGGCCCTCCTTTTCAATCTCTACTTGCAACCAATCTGCTCATTCTTCAGAAAACACAATATAGGATACCTCATATATGCCAATGATATTATGTTATTTGCCTCAGTAAATACAAAGAACCTCATTTACCACAACATGATTGACTGCATTCTCGAAGCAGGATCCTGGCTAGGCAAAAATAACCTTCAAATCAATTTCAAAAATGAAATCATGTTCACAACAAGAAATCAAGACTTTACTCCCCCGCCCCCTGAAATCAACATACATAATTTCACCGTTCCAGTAAAACAGGAAGTGAAATACCTGGGAATAATCTTGGATACATCCACAGGTATGAAACACCAAGTAAAACAAATGGCCAGGACTATATTCTATAAACTAAGATCCATCCAGAACCTCAGACCATTCCTAGAGCCTAGTGATTTCCGTACCATGGTACAAGTGCTTGTAACTTCACACTGGGACTACTGTAATAGTTTACTACAGGATCTGCTCAAAAACATCATCAACACCTTACAACTAACTCAAAATGTGACTGCCAGAACCATATCCAAAGCACGCCTAACTAAACATATCACAAATGTTCTTAAGAATCTCCACTGGTTCCCAATATTCAGCAGTTTAAAATATAAATCAATAATCATCACCTTTAAATTACTCAACAACATTTTACCCTCCTATCTCACATCTAGGATTCACACACAGACAGAGTCTAGGAGCGGAAGGAGAAACAACCAAAATATGCTTGCAATACTTCCCCCATTCCACAGTTCAAAGCAAGCAACTACTAACAGAGTCTTTTCTTACACTGCATCTGCTCTATAGAACTCGCTTCCAGACACCATTAGGTCAATCAAAGACCTCCAGACATTTCAGAAAGAGCTAAAGATGCTACTCTTTGCTGAACACTCTAACAATGCCTGAAGTATATTGTCAACTCTCGCCTCCCCAGAACCCATATATACATCTATATAGTTAATGTTTGCCACTTTGCTCCCTGATTCTGGAAAGCATCTTGTATATAGCTGAATGGTTCTACGGTTGGTAATAATTGTACATAGTTGAATGGTTTTATGGTTTGTAATAATTGTTCTCTGTAACTGGTTTGTTGATTTGTTCTTTGTAAACCGCCCCTGATCTCTGGAAGGGTCGGTATAAAAAAATGCTTAAATAAATAAAGTGGTAGATACGTGGAATAGTCTCCCAGTGGAGGTGGTGGACACGAGGACAATATCTGAATTCAGAAAGGCATGGGACAAACACAGAGGATCTCTAAAGGAAAACAAGGGTCTATTGTAGTGACTTATATGGAAGGGCAGACTAGATAGGCTATGTGGTCTGTTTCTATGCTCTTAAATTGGCCTCTTTGAAAATTGACTGGGACTGAGTCCCTATATAGTTTCTTAAAATTTCACTAAACTCCTAAATTTAGGAGCATAAAAAGTGGGTGGCAACAGGGGCGGATTTAGGATGAGGAAAAGAAGTTAGGAGCTTAGCACTGTTTTCAGCACTAGGTATCTAAATTAGGCTCATAAATCAAGGAAAATGAATGGCAGACCTAAATTTTAGGAGCATAAATTTTAAGCTTCTTAATTAGGATGAATTGTCAGCTGAAATCTTAGGCTCCTAAGTGTGGATGAAAATGGCCCAAATTTAGGAGCCCATTGCTGCATCCTAAATTTAGGAGCTCAGCTTTTTTTGAATATTGTTTTTATCTGACTCAAAAACATAAATATTAAGCAATAAAGAGCAAAATACTGCTGAAGACTCTGGACCCTCAAGAATAGTCATAATATCCATACTGTCCACAGAGACCTGTTGGGTCACTACTGAAATTTCCCCTCCTCCAGCAGGAAGCCCTTGCATTGACTGATGGTAACTAAAACACATTATTTAAAAGAGGCATGACTTTGGATGGAATTTTGAAAGTTCAATTATATATTTCTTAAACATTTGTCTTAGAACACAGCAGAAGGAACATCGTTTTCCATAGCAGTGTTATTCATATGATTGTGTCAGGAAAAATTTCAAGAGCATGACTTTCTGAGAGGTTATTGCTGTTCCAGTCTCCTGTAAAAACTTGTGAAGAAACCCCTTTGACATTTGTGCTACTTTTTCCAGAATGTTTCTAAAATCCAACATATCATTTGTAAATGTTAGCGTATTATACAAACACGTCATTTACTTTAACATTTACCCATTCTTACTTATAAAAAAAGGACAGAACCTATCAGTACCGTACCTAGCCCTATGCGAGCGGTGCAGCCGCACAGGGCGCAAAGGTTTAAGGGGTGCATTTTGGCTGCCTGCTGTTGCCCTGCTGCAGCCACTTTTCCTCTCTCAGCGGCGGCAGGGCAACAGCAGGCAGCCGAAATGCACCCCTTAAGCCTTTTTGTGGCACTTTAAGCAGGTCAGGTCCCACCCTCCACTGATGCGAAGTCAGAGCAGGGAGGGACAGATCTGCTTAAAGTTCCGGCGATTAGCACATCGGGTGCGCCTCCCCTCTCCCACCTCCATCCAGCCACTTCCTACTTTTGTCCTGCTGCCGGCGCCGCTGTGGAGAAAATAAAGGATGGCAGCAGCAAGGTAAGAGTGGAAAGTGGCTGGATGGAGGTATGGGGGGGGGGGGGGCACACGCCCGATGTGCAAGTTGCACAGGGTGCGATTCTGGCTCAGTACGGCCCTGGAACCTATGAAATCTGTTGGTCCACTCTTCTATGCCTCCAGAGAACGCTTCTGTCTTAGTCAATTACTGGCCTGGCTTCTTCCTTCCATTTCTCCCTAAGGTACTTGAACGTCGTCTTTACCCAACTCAGGGATCATCTGGAGCACACTGGGGTTTTGTACCCTCACCAGTCCATCTTTCATCCTTTTCACAGCACTGGAACTATTCTCACATCTCTTCTCACCAATCTTTTGACCATGGTAATGTTTCCCTTTTGCTTTCTCTGGATCTCTCTTCTGCTTTCGATCTGGTGGATCACACACGTTTTCTGTCTCATTTTGCTGTTATCAGTCTTCAAGGGACTGTTCTCCACTGGTTCTGTTCTTTTCTCTCTCATCGTTCTTTTCTTGCTTCATTCAACTCCTTGACCTCCTCCTCCTGCTCTCATGACTGTGGGGTTCCCCAGGGATCTGTACTGGCTCCACTCCTTTTCAACATCTTTCTGGCCCCTGTCGCTCTTCTGATTCAACAACACGGTGTTTCTGCCTATTTTTTATGCTAATGATGTGCTTTTGGTCCTCCATACTAATCCTCTTGCTCCTGAGTCCTGACCACTCTTCTTTTGACACCTGCCTTTCTGCTGTGGCCTCATGGCTGCAAGTCAATCACCTGTTACTGAACCTTCAGAAAACCTCGGCCATCTGACTATCTTCCTCTTCTCATTTCCCTGTACTAGCTCCAAGGCTTGATGGTCTTCTCATTACTCTTTCTTCTTCCTGCAAATACTTGGGCATAATTCTTGACCCTACACTCTCTTTTCATGACCATATCAGAAACGTCATCAAGTGCTCTTACTTTTCTCTCTGACAGATCTGTTCCATCCATTCCTTTCGCTCTCCTGCTACTCTGTCTACTCTTCTCCTCAGTTTGGTAATTTTGAAATTAGATTATTGCAAAATAATCTTTGCAGGTCTCCCCAGTTATGATGTTAAAAGACTCTAGTATGTTCAGAACTCTGCTGTCCATATTCTCTCTCACATCTCCAGGTTTGATCACATCTCACACCATTGGCTTCCCGTTTCTTTCAGAATTCACTACAAGGTTCTTCTCTTAACCCACAGGGCTGTTCACATTGACTTTCATCTTTGTCTCTCATCTTTGTTGTCTTTGCACACTCCGGGTTCTTCGTTCCTTGCACGCCAATCGTCTGCATCTGCCCCCTGCCAACCGAGCTCAGTTGGAATCTACCTGACATTCAGCCTTCTGTTTTCTTGCTCCAAAACTTTGAAATGACCTCCTTCCCAATCTTTGCTTGGACTTTCCTATCCCAAATTTAAAGCTGCCCTAAAAACTCACTTTTCCTTTAAGCTTTCACTCTTACGGATGGCAGACTGATCTAAACCCTTTTGTACTTTCTCTCTCCCTCTCCTTTCTGTATTCTCTTCCTTCCTCCGCTCTCCCATGATCTTGACTGAATGTGACTTTTCTTTTGTTATCTGGAGTTCCTTTCCCATTTCCTGTTTTTGCTGTAACTCATCTCGCTGTCCTGAACTTGCAATATATCAAGTTTTAATAAACTAAACTTAACTACAATTAAACAACGTGAGATTGCAACCACTAGCCAAACTAGGCAGCCACCTAGGGTATCGGTTTCTGGGAAGGGCAGCAAGGAGCAGCTACAGTCAAAGCCAAACAATGTGTCCAATCTCCAAGGCTCATCACGGTTAGTGCTGCTGGATATCCGCAGTTATTGCAGCTACATAACCTGATGCTATGCAATTAGCATTGGGGCATGTCATGGGCATTCTGGAGCAGAGGTCGCAGCCTTCATTAACTGGGTAGCGGTGATATTGGGCCACTGCCTGGTTAGCAACCCACGGGGAAAGTAAGGCGTGGAAAAGGTTGGCCTAACTTTACCCACACGAGCTCAATGGGCAGTGGCTCATTATCACAGCTGCCCAGTTAGCTTTCGGGCTCTGCAGCTACCCCAGATGTTCAATACCAGTGGCCGGATATGGCCCCAGCACTGAATATCTGGGGCTAGTTTTCAGCAGCAACAGCTATCGACGTTAGCAGCACTAGCCACCGCCCATGATGTCGAAATGTGTGTTTTTATAGGATTTTCTGGGAGGTATAGTGGTGAGATAATTATGATTGAATTTAATTATCAAAGTCTGGGAGGGGAGGGAGTGCTAGGGTTCTAAAAGCTAATTGTGAGGGGGTGTAAGGCTGAAGGTTTCTCTAGGGCAGTGGTTCTCAACCCAGTCCTCTGGGACCCCCTAAGCCAGTCAGGTTTTCAGGGTATCCACAATGAATATGCATGACATAGATCTGCATGCACTGCTTCCTTTATATGCAGATCTATCTCATGCATATTCATTGCAGATACCCTGAAAACCTAACTGGACCAAGGGTCCCAGAGGGCTGGCTTGAGAGTCATTGTTCTGTTATGTATTTAACCATTATACTGTTCTGTTACGTATTTAACTATTACATTGTTTACTGTCAAAAATTGTTCCATGTAAAACAAGCCCTTGCTTTGTTGACTGTTGTTCAATTGTAAACCGCATCTGAACTCTGGAAGATGCGGGATATAAATGATTGTTAAATAAATAAATAAGGCATCTAATACCCTTGCACTAGCCCTATAGGCAGGTCATTTTGGACAATCCTATCACTTTAATAGCAGGTGATTCTATTAAGATTCAGTTGGAATACGATTGTGTTTGTGTGTTTTAATTCATGTTAGGAAGACTTCTTGAGTGCTTCACATTCGCATGAATGAACATAGAAGTCAGATTGTCAAGCAGCATCTCCATTTAAAATTTGCCACCATAGACAGAGTCCAGCCTTCGCCCCATGGTGGTGATACTGATTTGAAGTTGCTTCTGCATGAACAGTAATTTTTTTTATTTAAACCCTGTGATGCCAGGTGGCTTAAACATGGATGTTGAATGGGCCGTCTTTTATTGAACATTTTGATATATTTAAGCAGATATTTACTTATGGGTTGGACCTTTTCTTCACTTGTTTTGCAATGTGGATTTATATGAGGTAATATATCTTGACCTATGAGAACAATCCTTTTAGTAAGGTCATTGGAGGGGGTAGAGTCAGATGTTTAAATGATAGGGCCAACATTCTGGGGGTGGCAAATGTGTGGGAGCAGGTCAGCAACTCAGCCCTGTCATGGCGGCTGGCATGAGAGAGAGCACTTCACAGCCTGTCGGTTTCCTCCGCGGAATGGGATCAGCCATGCAGAACTGACCCAGCTCCGCAAGGGAATCTGACATGCTCTTAGGCACCTGTTCTCATGCATGCCGGCTGCGGGAAGTTGATGCTGAGCTTTGGCCATTAGACAGGTGTGCGGCAGCAGAGGGGGGAGATGCCAGAAAAGGACATTTTGTGCAGCAGCAGTGGAGAGAGGAAGCTTCGCCTAGGGCTCCTGATATCCTTGCACCGGCCCTGTTAAATGGTAATGATGAGTGCCGTTATGTTTTGGGCATGGGTGTAGTTTAGGGGGATGAGGGGGGATAGTGCCCCCCCCCCCAAACAAAGAAGGAAGGGGCAGTGCTGGAGGAGCCTGTGGCAGCCAGTCTGGGATGGCACAGGGAAGATTTAAATCTTCCTGTTTCCTCGGCCCAGCCCCTGAGATCACTGTTGCTGACGCTGCTGTCCAGGATCACTGATGCCAACACTTTGCAGAATCGCCACTTCTGAGGCTCACCTCTAGCCAGGCTTGCATTGCATTTGCTTGACCTGCCTGCCGGCTACCTGATAAGTATCTCTTTCTTTCTTCTCCTCTCTCCCATAAAAGTCCACCATCTTTTCTTCTCCTCCCTCATAACTTGTCCACCATCTTTTCTGCCCCCCCCCCCAAGAAGGATCCACCATCTTTCCATCTCCCCTCCCACCTACGATATCCTCCTTGCTCTTTTGTGGGGTGAAAGGGGTATGGTGGGGCTGCAGAGACCCTTTGCTTAGTATTTTATGGCAGGATCTCTGTGCCCCTTTTTTGTTTGGTGACTGCATGATAGGCCCCATCTCATAGTTACCAAATAGAAAAGGGACACAGAGACCCCCACTATATGGTCACTGGAAACAAAAAGGGCATTGTGACCTCACCATTCAGTATTATACCAAGCACCAAAGGGATACAGTGACCCCAGGAGTCACACTGCCCCTTTGATGCTTGGTATAAAACTTGCACCTTTTGTTTTCAGTAACTATATGGTAAGGTCGCTGTGCTCCTTTGCTTGGTATAATACTGTATGGCGGGGTCACTGTGCCCTTTTCTGTTTGGTGACTGTACGATAGGCCCCACTGTACAATCAGAAATCATACAGTCACCAAACAGAAAAGGGGCACAGTGACCCTCCTATACAGTAACTAAAAGCAAAAGGGGCACTGTGACCCCACTGTACAGTATTGTACCAAGCATCAAAGGGGCACTGCGATTCCTGGGGTTGTTGTGTCCTTTTGATGCTTGGTATAATACTGAATGGTAGGGTCACAATGCCCTTTTTGTTTTCAGTGACCATATAGTGGGGGTCGTTGTGCCCCTTTTCTATTTGGTAAGTATGAAATGTGTTCCCCCCCCCCCCCCACCCTCCCAAATGAAGCAGTCAAACCATGCCCATGGTTTTGGCATGTTCCATGTGATAAATGTTCTGTGTACTCCACCAAATTTCTTGTGAAGCAAAAAAGATTGAGAAAGACGAAAAAGAAGCATATTGGATAGCTATTTTAAAATATGCACACTTTATTTATATTTGTGCTTGGGAGCCCCATTTGTCATAAAATTCAGGAGGAATATGATGATATTTATTCAAGCTGAAAAGTAAGCGACATTGGCTGTATTGAATGTTGAGGTCTTTTTAACAGATAAACATTTTTACAAAGGGGATATTTCAAAAGGAGAGAAGGGGCAGTGTGGAGGAGTAGGCTAGTGGTTAAAGCAGTGGCCTAGTAACCACATGACAAGGGTTTGATTCCCACTAGCATGCCTTGCCCTCCATTGTCTCAGGAATCTATTCCAGTCATACCTTGCCAAAAAAAAACAGCGGTTCTTGGGTCACCAAAAGTCTACAGTATATATTCTAATGGTTTTTATGTTGTTTATTTTGTTTTGAAAAAAATTGCCTTATTTCTAAGTAACTTCTAAAAGTCTTTATAAAATTACTTCTCTGGAAAGTAGGCACACCCATTTATACCAAACGACCCGTCTACGTATGAATGGCTTTATGAATATTTTTTAACATATGTACATATTTACTTTTAGTATTATAGATATTTGTATAGCACTAAAAGGTGCATACAGTGCTATATTAACACATAAAGCAGACAGTCCCTGCTTTTTGAAGTTTACAGTCTAATAAAGACAGATGAGAACACACACAAGACACACAGCCTTTAAGTTACACACCTGCAGACAGAGTTACAGGAGTGCGACTAGTTGCAGAGAGTGAGGCCCTTTGGAAAGCAGCTTTTGAGCATGGAAAGAGGCCATGTGTGGATTGAGTATTTACGGCCTGATACTGAGAGCAAGTAACATGGCTAGCAAACCTGATAAGCGCATTAATCACCTAGGCGGGATATTCAGCAGCACTAGTGTTGCTGGATGCTGCCGCTAGGCACCCTGATACCAGCTGGCTAACATCAGGACATTCCAGGGGACACCCGTCGATAACCAAGCAGCGGTGAAAGAGAGACACTGCCCGGTTATCACTAGGCAGTGAAAATTAGACACTTTAAAGGGTGGCCTAACTTCTGCTGCCAAAGCAACAGCTGGGAAAACCACTGCTGCCTAGTTAGCTTTGCTGCTATCCAGCTGACCCAGATATTTATTTATCTAACAGGCTTTTTTTACATCGCTTTAGTCAAAGCACTTCATATTGTAACTTAAACTTGGTCATGTACATTAAACAGGGACATTGATAACGTGGATTCTTCTGAGGCAATGAAGGGTTAGGTGACTTGCCCAAAGACACAAGGAGCACCAGTGGGAATCAAACGTTGATCTCCGAGCCAGTGCTCTAGGCATTAGGCTACTCCTCCACTCCAGATGTGACCCTGGTACTGAATAGCTGGTCTACAGCTCAGTGGCAGCAGCTAACCATGCTGCTGAATATCAGGTCCTCAAATTTTAAAAGTGGCCTCAACGAGGTCAATATTGGCCAAGTCAATATTAAAAACACCACAGTTTGCATTTTTATTAAACACTGGCCATGGTGGTTAAATGTAGTGCATATATTCAGCACTGCTTCCCGGATAGTGAGCAATGCTGAGTAAATGTACAGAGCAGTGAGCACAGCTGCTATATGGATAGCAATGATATTATGTCCAATATCTGTACAGCCCTTCGGATAAATTTAGGGCAGCCTTTCCGCTGGCCAAAAGGTACTTACGCAGCTGTATGGCTAGTGGCCTGAATATCACCACTATCCACATCGGCAGGACACCCTCGCTCTGCGCCAGCACTATCTGGACAGCAGCAGGGTGGTCTGCAATGATTTTCAGTGGTGCTAAGCAGATAATGCAGCTGAACACTAATGTATAGGGCACTTATCTGTCTAGTGGTTCCCCCTATATAGATAAGTGATTTTGCATATAGACTCTTGCATTTTCAGGCTGGATTTGAATCTGACAAGATAGGGGGCACATATGTGGTCAGAGGGGCTGTTTTAGGACAGTGGCCCAGCTAGCCAGATTGGCACAGAACGGAGGTTCGTCAGTGGAGAAGAAGGGGATGCAGAACAGCAGTTTGATCGCTGGGTGAGGTCTGTGAAGGGGAAATGAGAGAGGAGAGGTAGTGCACTTATAGGCAAGGACGAGTATTTGAAATCTTGCGGCTCTGCCCTAAGTCTGCCCGTATTCCACCCCAGCGACACCCATACAAGACTACGCACTGCGCAACAGTATCGCAAACATTTATATGTATCTAGCCCCTCTTTTACTGCTCTAGAGAGCACAGAAAAGTGTTTGCAAAATACTGGCAAACAAAAAAATAAGGGGCTCTGGTGGGGGGGGGGAAGCAGATGCTCCAATGCCCTAGTCCTCTTTCTCATTGTAGTGGTCCAGAGCACATCCCTCCCCCTGAGCTTCCACTAGCATTCTCTTTTGGGATCCTGGATGGACCCTCTCTGCTTCTTTTTGCCTAGGTCCCAGACAGGGTACCCTCACTCTTCGTTTCCTCAAGTCTCCTGCAACGCAATCTCACAGGCATAAATCCCCCCCATCTTCCTCAGCACTTTCAGCTCACTGTTAGTACCCCTGGACCTTCAATAAGCAAAAAATGAGGGCCCAGTATTCAAAATTGTTTCTCCAGTTAACAGGGCCTGCTAACTAGATAAACCCTGCTGAACCCAATATTCACTGATACTAATATTTCACAGGGCAAGCCCTGGGCAGTCTATGGGCTTGGCTGGGCAGTTCAGTAACTTCGCCAATAAGCAATGATTTTCAGTAAAATTAGGCCAAAATACAGGCCTCTTTATGCAGTTTGGCCATCTGGATAGTGGTTGAATATTGCTGTTATCTGGATAGCTAACATGAGCACCCATGAAACTGGATACAGCAGAAAACGCTACCTGAGCACTTCCGCTGAATATCCAGTTTCATTTTGCGCCTGGCAGCTAACATTTAAAAACCTACGACTACCAGAGGATGAATATTGGACAGAAAAATGCCAAAAGTCTCCTAAAGCACATCTCACAAATTCTTCCCTGGGTGTTACTAATGCACCTCGGAGGTGAAATAAATTCCCCCGGAGAAAGGGGATCGATACCCGCAGCCCGCCGAACATAGATGAGGAGCAGCAGGGGCTCTCTGCCGCCCGATCCTGGCCATGGCAGGCTGCTCTGGGGGTCAGGTGGCAGGGAAAAGGGACATTTGCAGGCATGCAGGCGATCGGGGCTCCTGCATGGCATCCCGGTGCCATGGCAATGGGACACCACGGCACCGGGTTCCATGTAGGGGGGCCTTGGGAGGCTTAGATGGGGAGGGCACCGAATGTAGAGCGGGCCAGAATCAGGGCATGTCCTGCCCGTCCAGGCCCGGTGCACCCGATTCTGCTCCGTGGGAGCGCCCACGAGTGGACAGGGGATAGGGAAAAGGTGATACTGAACACAGAGGGTTGGGAAGAGGAGATTCTCAACTATGGGGGAGTTGGGAAGTGGGATGAAGGGCCTTGAGCTGCCCTGGGGCAGGTGCATGGCTGAAGTTTCACTTAAAGTGTCATATACCCTTGGGCTGCACCTCCTGATGTATATTGCGAAAGCCACACACTGGACTCTTCTAGGTACCTGACATATTGGTACCTGCAAACCTCTTCTGCTTTCTGTAGATAAAGATTCATTGACTTGTTCTGCAGACCCTTCCCTAGTCTGCAAGCCTCTTCTCACTTTCTTTATTTGGTTAGGCTTAACTGACCTAGTCGTTCTCTCCTTCTCTCAAGCCAAGCTAGCCACTCAGAGAGGCAGCTCCCATTTATGCTCCTTCTGAGTCCACCTGGGCTTCCTCTGGCACATTCCCAGTGCCGTGATCCCAAAATCTTCCAGATCTTAAGATCCCCCACCTCCTATACACAGACTTAAATAGCACCCTCCAAGATTTAGTCAGGGTACTCCCACCAAGTTTTAATAAATATAAGCGCACATCATCCATTACTAACACACTTAGCCATTATTAATCAGCACCAATTTGGAACAGGATTCCAGAAACTTCCTCACTGTATATATAAAGAGTGAGAGCATCGTGGAGGCCTGCTATCTATGTATATAACCCCTGGAAATTTTATTTAGCTCCTATTCCTATGCATACAAGACTGTTTTACAAACCAAAGGGCTATAAAGTACTCCCTTAATGTGTCACAGCAACGATCTGGCTTTTCCAGTGTATACTGTGGTGGCATTTTGTTGTAAAAGTTACAGCTCAAATAGCTTCCAGAGGGGAGGGCCATGAGCTATAAATAGCATACACAGAGAGGTCAGTTAATGGAAACGGAGCAAGCATCCATAGCACTTACATAGCACCCAGGAGACATGGGTCAGACGTATGAAGCAGTTTTCCTTTGACTAGAAAATGGGAAAAATCCATGGGGCCTTATTTAATAAATATATTTTGGATTCGATTTGCTCTCCATGACCTTCGCTTCACTTCACTTCATTTGGCAGACACAGTTCTCCTTGTACATGTAAAATAAGCCAGCTGGTTTAGTCAGAGCACTTGAACACTTCCCTCCGCCCACCTACACTCTGTTTCTCTAAAGAATACTGTGCAGAGTCTGGTAGTCCTATACGGTCTACCCTAGGCAATACCACAAGAGCAGATCTTCTGCAGATCCAGTCACAAGATCCCATTCTCTGACATGCTGTGACACACTTCTGTGCATTCGCTTTCAAATTCCACGAGTTTAGTCACAAGACAATGTCCCCATTTCAAATGAAAGTTGTGTTGGCCCCTTAAAAATAATTTCCAGTTCCTCCAGCCTCTAAGAAAAATGCATTCTGTAGATGCTCTGTCAGCATTTCGTTGGTCTTTCCTCTAGCAGAATCTGTCAGACCCCCAATAAAGAGGCACTCTCCTTTTTAAGATGGGGGAATTGAATTGTACAAAATAATCAAGGTACCGTTACACCATTGATCTATGCAGAGATGCTGTGATATTCTCTGTCTTATTCTCTATTCCTTAATAAATAACACCTAACATTATTTTTGCTTTTGCACACTGAACTGAGGATTTCAATGTATTGTCCACAGTGATTCTATAAGATTCTTTTCCTAAGTGGTTGACTCTTAACAGGGAACCCAGCATCATGTACCTATAGTTAGGATTTCTTTTTCTTATGAGCATTACTTTGCACATATCCACATTAAATTACAATCTACCTTTCAGATGCTCAGCCCTCCAGCCTTGCAAGGGCCTCCAGCAAATCCTCACACTCTGTTCGTGATCTAACAACTTTGAATCATTTTGTGTCATCTGCAAATACAATCCCCTCTCTCGTCATTCCTTTTTTAGATCATTTTCCAGACAAATTCCTGCGGCACTCACTATTAACCCTTTAACCAGGTGAAAGACTGACCAATTAGTCCTACTGTCCATTTCTTATTTTTTAACCAATTCACAATCATTTGGTTCCCTTGGCTAGAAAGTCTGTGAGGGGGTGTTAGGATGTCTGACGACATTTTCTAGAATGGGAGAGATATTGTGACTGGGTTGGGTTTTTAGGCTGGATGCAATGGGTAAGATACTAGCCCTTGCTCTTATGTAAGAAAGGTGAGCTTGAAGGGATGGGGTTTGCTATAGTTCATATTGAATTATATATTTTTGCTATACAGTATTACATAAGAACATGAGAACTGCCATACTGGGTTGGACCAAAGGTCCATCAAGCCCAGTATCCTGTTTCCAACAGTGGCCAATCCAGATCATCTCAGAAGTAGCCAGTTCCATGTTACTTATCCCCAGGGATAAGCAGTGCTTTTCTCTTGGTCTACTTTAATTTTGGTTTTATAGACTTTTCCTCCAGGAATTTGTCCAAACCTTTATTACATCCAGCTATACCACCTGCTTTTACCACATCCTCCGGAAATGAGTTCCAAAGCTTAATTATAGGTTAAGAGAAAACGTATTTTCTCCTATCTGTTTTAACTATACTACTTTGTAGCTCTATGGTGTGTCCCCTAGTCCTTGTTTACCCGTTCCCCTCCACTCATTATTTTATAGATCTCTATCATATCTCCCCTCAGTTTTATTGCTGATGTAATTGTATTCTATGCTTAAGATATATTTTAGGATAATATATTTGATTGTTCTTATGCATTTGTTTTTGATGTCTTATGGAACTGTAAATCACTCTGAGGTCTTGGAATATAAGCCTAAAACAGAAACACTTTTGACAAGAGCTGTTTTGCATTCATAATGTACACTACTATATAATGCCTAAACTATTATTGAGGCTGCCTAAACAGAAAAAATCAAATAATGGAGGTGCTTTTAGAAGGCTTGCAGAGCACCAATACATGTAATGCCCTGTGTGTCTAAGTAGCAATTTTAGAAAAGCGCTAGAAAAGCAAAACAGGCACTTTTGCAAGTGGTGTGCTGAGTTTGGGCAGGACAGAAAAGTATGTATGTATTTCTGATTTTGCAAGAGCAATACAAAACATACTTTGGCCTTTAGACCTGCTCCGAGGCAGGCCCAAGTGTCTGCTATCCACACATTTGGACTTTGGGTTGGAAGAAATGATTAAGAGGGCAAGTGTGCTTACCTCTCTGATATTTAAAACCACATAAAAATTTTTAAAAAAAAGTTTTTTTTAGCTTAGCTCCTTCATTGACTCTACCTAGACAACCAGTTTTGTAAAATCTCGCAAGTACCGGCATTTACGCATGAAGGAAGCTCAAAATCCTGAGCGATGCTGCTCTTTCTTTGAACCTGTTCCTTTGTAAAATGGCAGTTCCACTAGATGTACTGCAACTCACACCTGTGTTTCCCCATGTCCTGATATGTATTTTACAAAAGGCTCCCCATTCAAGGGGGGGGGGGGCTTATATAAAAGATTTGTGAAACTGCATGTCCCAGCTTGGAAGCCCCATTTCCTACCTAGACAACCTATAGAAAATTGGCCTTTATATGTCTTAACCTGGTGCAAAACCCTCTTGTTCACAAGACACAGATTTCAACAGATACAGCACCAATAGAGAATGGAGAGGACAGAGAAAGAAGGGCTCTGGTGGGGGGGGGGGGGACAAAGGGGACAGATGGAAAGGCATCAGCAGTACTGTATCTCTCTCTCTGTCGGCCTCCCCTCTCCCTAATGTTTTTCCCGTGTTTGACAGTGGCAGAGAGATTACCGCAGTCTTATGTCTCCTGCCAGCATACAGAGGATGAGAAAGAGGTGGAGCTGCTATAAGAGGGCAGAGCACTGGGTGGTTGTCCCAATGTTTTTGACCTGACCATTTCCTCCTTAGGGTAAATGCAGTAGGCTAAGAACCAGGGAAGCCCGGTCCAAATCCCATTGCCGTTCCTTGTGACCTTGGGCAAGTCACTTAATCCTTTCATTGACTCAACTACAAACTAAGGGGCCCTTTTACTAAAGTGTACTAAGCCGTTAGTGCACAGTAAGTATTGCTGCAGGGGCATGACAATTACCGCACCCTGATTCATCTGCGAATTGCCAATCACAGGTTGGGATGGCAAATGAGGGGATTAGAGGCAGAGCGTGGGTGTGGAGAGCACATGGCAGTTAGCAAGGAGGGAGGCAGGTAACATCACCTCAGCAGATGGAGTTAGGTGTGCCTGTGATAATGGCACCATGCCTTGGGGCACACTTGCTACCCAGGCTCTGGCAGAGGCTTTTCACTTAAGGCACATTAGCTTTATTTCTATGTAGCTCACACTTTTACAGTGGTAATTCAAGGTGAGTTACATTCAGGTGCAGTAGGTATGTACCTGTCCCCAGAGGATTTACAATCTATATGTTTGCACCTGAGGCAATGGAAGGTTAAGTGACTTACTGAAGGTCACAAGGAGTGCTAGGGGGAATCAAACTCTAGTCTTGTGGTTACCAAGCTGGCTACTCTTCCACTTAGACTGTAAGCCCTTTTGGGACATGAAAATACCTACTTTACCCGAATATAACTCGCTTTGAACTCTGAAAAAGGTGTGAGCTAAATCCATTTCCCTTTCCCTTTCGGTCACAACCAGGACTGCTATCTGGGATCATTTGCCCTCTCTCCTCTCACCCCCCCCCCCCCAACTTACTTAAGTCCCATCATTCTAGTGACAGTCCTTGGCCAGGGACCAAGCACAAAGACTCCTTCTGGACCTCTGCAATCATGGTCCCTAGATCAACCCATTAGGAGGCTGATTTTATAAGACACTTTTTATATGCACAAGTCCCTATTTTAAAGAACTTAACATGTGTGAATGGGCACATGCGGTCTTTAGCACTTTAGGTAATTGCTATTCTGCAAGTATGCGTGTAAGTCCGATCACATAAAAGTTCTTCGCCCGTACACTGTACCGTTCCCTTGGAGTTTTGCAGCCCATGTGCATGACCTTGCATTTTTTAGCATTAAATCTCAGTTGCCAAATTCTTGACCATGATTTTTTATGTAGACATGCATAGGAGGGGAGCTGGCGCAGAGCATAACTTTGCAGGCATAAATTATAAAATATTATGACTTATGCATGTTTCTCAATAATCTACACGTGGGCACTTAACGCAGGCATAACTGCTGTGACTAACTTGAGGCACTTCTGTTTTATAAAGTAAAGTACATGCTTACATCACTTTCTGAAACAGGTCCCAAAAGCACACGTAAAGTGTGTGGGAGTTTATAAAATGACCCTCTACGTGTCGCTGTTGCATGATGACTGGGACTTCCCACCAGGGGCTTCAGCACACTCATCCCAGGTAGATCCAGGAGACAGAGCACCAGACCTGGAAATTGAGGCCCAGTCCATCCTCCTGGTGGCTCACACTGAGCCGCTGATCCGGCTCTCCTCCCTCTCCAAATATGTATCTCCTGCTTCTCCTTTCTGCTCTTATCCCTACCTACTTCATTCATTTTTTTATTTTTTTTTATGCCATACTGGGTCAGACCAAGGTCCATCAAGCCCAGCATCCTGTTTCCAGCAGTGGCCAATCTAGGTCACAAGTACCTAGCACTTTCCCCAAAAGACACAGGTTCCACAATGCTTGTATTGGGTCAAGCATTGATATCCTGGGTCCCTTCTTAATAATGGTTTATGGACCTTTCCTCCAGGAACTTGTCCAAACCTTTTTTAAACCCAGCTACACTAACAGCCTTTACTACATCCTCCAGTAACAAATTCCAGAGTTTGATTACACGTTGAGTGAAAAAATATTTCCTTTTATTAGTCTTAAATAGTTTACCCTGTAGCTTCATTGCATGTCCCCTAGTCTTTCTATTCTGATAACATAAACAATCGATCTACATTTACCCATTCCAATCCGTTCATTAATTTATAGACTTCTATCATATCTCCCCTCAGCCGTCTCTTTTCCAGGTTAAAGAGCCCTAACCTTTTTAGCCTTTCTTCTTAGGGGTATTCTTCCATCCCCTTTACAATTTTGGTGGCTCTTCTCCAAACCTTTTCTAATAACGCTATATCCTTTTTAAGATACGGTGACCAGAATTGCACACAATATTCAAGGTGCGGTCTCAGCATGGAACGATATAGAAGCATTATAATATCCTTTGTTTTATTTTCCATTCCTTTCCTTATGATACCTAGCATTCTATTTGCTCTCTTGGCCGCCGCTGCACACTGGGCCGAGGGTTTAACATGTTATCCACAATGACGCCTAAATCTTTTTCCTGGGGGGTGGTTCCTAATGTGGAACCTTGCAATGTGTAACCATAGTTTGGGTTGTTCTTCCCTAGGTGCATAACTTTGCACTTGTGCACATTAAATTTCATCTGCCATTTTGATGCCCAGTCTTCCAATTTATCAAGATCCTCTTCCAATTTTCCACAATCCTCTTGGGTTTTAACAACTTTAAATAGTTTTGTGTCATCTGCAAATTTGTTAACTTCACTCGTTATTCCCTTTTCCAGGTCATTTATGAATATGTCAAAAAGCAGTAGACCCAGCACAGATCCCTTGTGTACATCACTATTCACCTTTCTCCATTGGGAAAATTGGCCATTTAGCCCTACCCTCTGCTTTCTATCTTTTAACCAGTTCCTGGTCCACAATAGTACACTGCCTCCTATCCCATGACTCTTTAGTTTTGCCAAAAGTCTCTGATGAGGGACCTTGTCAAAGGCTTTCTGAAAGTCCAAATACACTATATCAACTGACTCACCTTTGTCTACCTGTTTATTCAAACCTTCATAAAAACATAACAGATTAGTAAGACAAGATCTTCCTTGTCTAAAGCCATGTTGGCTGTCTCCCATTAAGCCATGACTATCTACATGTTCAGCAATTTTGTTCTTTATGATGGTTTCTACCATTTTTCCTGGTACTGACGTCAGGCTCACCGGTCTGTAGTTTCCCAGATCACCCCTGGAACCCTTTTTAAAAATTGGTGTTACGTTCGCTATCCTCCAATCTTCAGGTATTACAGATGATTTTAATGATAGTTCACAGATTACTAATAGCAGGTCTGCAATCTCATATTTCAGTTCTTTCAACACCCTTGGATGTATATCATCCGGCCCAGGTGATTTGCTACTCTTCAGTTTATCTAATAGTTGTAATACATCTTCCCGATGTATCAATATTTCCTTCAATTCTTCCGCACCTTTAAATACTATTTCAGTCATGGGTAACATCCCTACATCTTCCTCAGTAAAGACCGAAGCAAAGAATTCATTCAGTCTCTCTGCTATCGCCTTGTCGCCTCTTAGTGCCCCTTTAACCCCTCTATCATCTAATGGACCAACTGACTCTCTCACAGGTTTTTTGCTACGAATGTACTTGAAAAAGTCTTTATTAAGCGTTTTTGCTTCCATAGCAAACTTCTTCTCAAATTCTCCCTTTGCCTGCCTTATCAATGCCTTGCATTTGACTTGCCAGTGCTTGTGCTGTTTCCAGGTTTCGTCGTTTGGCTCTTTTTTTCCATTTCCTGAAAGATGCTTTTTTGGCAACAACAGCCTCTCTGACCTCATCTTTAAACCATGCTGGCAGTTTTTTGGACTTCCTTCCACTTTTCTTAAAGCGTGGAATACAGCTGTTCTGGGCTTCCAAGATAGTATTTTTCAACAACACCCAAGCTTGATGGTAGGTCTTTAACTTTTGCAACTGCTCCTTTTATTCACTTATAGCCTACCCATCAGCAATTGCTAAGCTGGTAACTATAAAACATGCATACAAATATACAACAATAAAATGCACAATTAAAACAATTACACAAAATTCAAACAGGACTAATGCAAGGGTATTGAGGGCCCTTGGCAAACATTCAGCCATGCACCCTCACTCCGACCCCAGGAGCATTCCCCTTTCTCTCCCTCCTTCTCCTGCCCACCCCACTCGACTCCAGGAACATTCCCCTCTCTTCCTCCTTCCCTTGCTCAGGGACACATGCCGACAGAACCCCAGAGGCAAACCCTCCCAAGTTCCTCATAGCCCCCTCTTTCACCTCATTCAGACCAGAAGGGTAATTAATGATGTAGGTTATCACTGCTGTGCCTTGCAGCAATTTGAGAATAGGGAGGGACAAATTGGTGTGTGGTATGTGTGGTGAATGGTCTTCCTTCCTTCTCATGTCATCCACACTGGGCTCCTCTGTCTACTGCACTGCTTCTCGACCTGTGGTCGGCCTGAGTTCAGCTGCTCACATAGCTCTGAAGTGCATCTGCCGCACTCTCTCCCTTATACAAATTACACCCACCACTGTCACCTGGGCATGGGCGGTGGTTGGTCAGGGAACATGGGATTGCAATCGTCATCATTCTCCGAATCCTCTCGGCGTAGGCTGCACACCACAAGCATGGGACTCCCTTGTCCTGTCCCTCTGGCAGCATTACAGGCATGACATGGAGTGGGCCATGGCTTCGCTCTCCGGACCAGGGTGGCTATTGTTTTGTGCTTGCCTTTGTACAGTTTGGCGCAGGATGGCAGAGAGCTCACCCATTTAAATCATTTGGGGAGGCACAGCAGACAGCCAATGGATGCAAGCTAAGTAACGCAGAAGCAGGGCCCGTGGAAGCAGTTGGCTGCAGCCATCTTCAAAACTAGGGTGCTAGGTGATTGCCTGGTTTGCCTAGTGCTTCTGCCAGCATTGCATCAAAAGATTTAACACATTAGCTGAAAAATAAATTTTTCAATTTATCACTAAAATGCATTTTCAGAACTGCTCATAAAAGTACAACCTTAAAAGGGACAAATTGCCAAAGAACTCGGGCCATACAGATATTACTGAAAGGATTTCAAGTTTGTGTTTTTTGGTCACAGTACAAGACAGTGCCTCATCGGTGGTGAAAACCTGGCAGGATCCAGCTGTCCACAGGCTTTTGAACAAGAATATAACACAGTGCAGCATTTCTTTTTAATAACTCGAGCCTTCCGGTATGAAAATGCATCTAGAATGAGAACTTCTTGTTCTTTGTTTTACACTATCACCCTGATAGCAACCAATCCATTAGGCAGCCTGAAAAACTCTCTTAGAAACTGCCCAGCAGAATTTGACCTAAAAAGTGACACTATTGCATCACACATTTCAGCAGCTTTCTTGATGTGATCAGTTGCAAGAGCCCTCTGTCACTGAACATCCCGTGTGCTTCAAACAGCTCCTTCGTGACTCAGCCTTCATCCCCAAAACAAATTGCCAAATTGGGTTTTAGTGCTTTAGCTGAAACTTAAGGCAGTTCAGTTAAATCCTTCATTGACATGTTTTTTTAAATCTCAAATGGCAGTTTGCCCAATCTAAGCTGATTATACCCCTTCAAAGCTTTCAGCAGGTTTTAGTTTACACAGTTTCCAGTTTTCCCTGTAATATTACAGTTTTGTCCATATTACAAAACCGGTTTCCCACCTAATCATTACTTTTTCCGATTTATGCCCCAAGAATTATCATAACCACAAGTGCTCTGGAATAATTAAACAAAAATAAAAGGTTTAGAATAAATTCCTATAAAATTTCATTGGCAAAAAAACGAATTTCATTGCATGTTTCAGTACTAGCGTGTTTTATTTATTGCATTAGAGCCTTTAAAAGCACTTCCAGCTTCTTCTGCACTGTGTGATTAGAGCTGATGATAGCCTTCAGTTGCCAAAGGGCATGTCTTTTTGAGTTACCAAAGCATCAGAATGCATTACTCAGGCATGAATTCTGATTGGTTGCTTTCAGGTTGGATCAGAGGAAAAATGTAGAATTGTCAAGACTTGCTCAGTTACCACCTATGTCTAGTTTTAGAAATCTCTTATCTGAGCTTATGAGCAAAGTTTCTTACTTTACTAATTTCAGAGAATCCTCCCCCTTCCTTGTTTCCCTCACCAGTAGAATTTTCTTCAGCCCATCTCCCCAGGACATGCCTGAGGGACAGAAGACTAGCCTTCTAGTCTTCACCAAGACCAAATCGCTTAGGACTGCTCTTATCTCAAAAAGAGATTGCCAGCCCACCCTTTCCCCCTCCCCAGGACTCAATCACATCACTTCCATCACATTTCAGAGCCTCACCTGTCTCATTAGATAGCAGACTCAATCCCAAAGTCTTCTGTACAATAACTGAGCTGTAAGGCTGGTAACCCTTGAACTGTGGGCCTAGTCAACTTGGAGGACGGTGCTTTGCCCACTAAGCTACTGAGCACAAAAAGCAAACATGAGAACACTGTATCAACTGCTGGGGGAACCAATGATCCACCTACAAATAGCCAGATTGGATTCTTGGACTAGAAAAGGGATTGCTAGGAAAAAAGAGGATGTTCCCAGAAATTCAAGATCTACTTAGCTATGCTGCCATACCTGCAGAGTGATCCCCACAATTAGGATTGCCAACTGATTCCAGATTGTCAGGACAGGTTGATCCAGTTGTGGTTTTACCCATAGTCTGCTCTAACTCATAGGGGCTTGTTTACAAAGCCGCGGTAGTGGTTTCCGATCGTTATCGGAGCCACAGCCCCATTGATTTCAATTGATTTCAATGGGGCCGCGGCTCCGATAACGATCGGAAACCGCTACCACGGCTTTGTAAACAAGCCCCATAGTATTGCTTTTCATAGGGAAATCAATAGGGACATCAGAACTATATATGTATACAGGATATTGGTTAAAATAGGACTGGATCAACCTGTCTGGAAAATCTGGAGCCACTTGATAATCCTATCTGCAATGCTTGATACAAAATACAGGATACTTGCAGAGATGACAAGTTACCCAGTTCCAAGAGGGAGATTTTAGGCCAGTCCTGATTTTCCCACAACTCCACCCTAATACATTATGGGGCCAATGGCATTAGTTTCAGTGGACAGAATCAGGTACTACAAATACCACACTACTTTGGGATGTAAGTTCACAACTAGGACTGGCCAAAAAGTCTCCCTCATGGAACTGGGTAATTTGGCAGTTCTGTACTTGGATTTGTATGTGAGCACAGAAACAGAAGCTGTCCAGCTGGTCATGATGATCTTTAAAGTCGAATGCTGGTGAGTACCTGCTTGCTGATGTGAGTGACCAAAGATTAAACATAGAAACACGATGGCAGAAAAAGACCACATGGCCTATCTAGTCTGCCCTTCCATATCAACTACAATAATCCCCTTTTTTCCTTAAGAGACCTTCTATGTTTGTCCCATGCTTTTATGAATTCAGATACTGTTCTCATTTCTACTACCTCCACTGGGAGACTATGCCACTCATCTACCACTCTTTCCATAAAGAAATATTTCCACATATTACTCCTGAGTCTATCCCCTTTCAACCCTCATCCTATGTCCTCTGGTGGCAGAGTTGGATTTTAAATGAAAGAGGCTCTCCTCTTGTGCATTTAAGCTGCGGAGGTATTTAAACATCTCTATCATATCTCCTCTATCCCGCTTTTCCTCTAATGTATACATATTAAGATCTTTAAGTCTATCCTCATATGCTTTATAACGAAGACCATTAACCATTTTAGTAGCCACCCTCCACACAGACTCCATCCTATTTATATACTTTTGAAGGTGCGGTCTCCAGAATTGCAGAGAATACTCCAAATGAGGTCGCACCAGAGACTTATAGAGGCACTATCACCTCCTTTTTTCTTCTGGCCATTCCTCTGCATATGTACTTTCGCCATCACCTTTTTCTATCTGTTTAGCTGCTTTAAGATCATCAGAAACAATCACGCCTAGGTCCCGCTCTTCTTTTGTGGACAAAAGTACTTTGCCCCATACACTTGGATTTTTGCAGCCCAAGTGCATAATCCTGCATTTTTTAGCATTAAATCTCAGCTGCAAAATTCTTTACCATTCTTTAAGCTTAGCTAGATCTCTCCTCATGTTATCTACTCTTTCCTGGGTATCTACTTTATTGCAGATTTTGGTATCATCCGTAAAGAGGCAAACCTTACCCGACAGCCCTTCCGCTATATCACTAACAAAGATGTTAAAAAGAATCGGACCAAGGACAGATCCCTGGGGCATACCACTGGTAACCTCCTTCTCCTCAGAGTGAACTCCATTACCTGTACCCTTTGTCGCCTCCCACTCAACCAATTTCTAACCCAGTCAGCAGTCACTTTAGGGTTCATCCCTAGAGTGCTCAGTTTGTTTGTAAGTCGCCTGTGAGGAACAGTGTCAAAGGTTTTACTGAAATCTAAATACACCACATCTAGGGCTCTCCCTCGGTCCAACTCCCTGGTCACCCAGTCAAAGAAATCAATCAGATTTGTCTGACAAGACCTGCCTCTGGTAAACCCATGCTCCCTCGGATCCTGTAATCCATTGGACTCCAGAAACATCACTATTCTCTCTTTTAGCAGCGTTTCCAATAATTTACTCACCACAGAAGTTGATTAACTAGCCTGTAGTTTTCAACCTCATCCTTACTTCTGCTTTTGTGTAAAGGGACCACATGTGCCCTTCTCTAGTTCTCTGGGACCAGTCCCGTCTCTAAAGTAGTATTGAAAATTTCAGACAATGGAGCCGCTAGAACATCCCCAAGTTCTTTCAGTATTCTTGGATGTATTCCAAGTTATCAATGTCCCTGTTTAATGCATATTACCAAGTTTAAGTTACAATGTAAACCACTTTGATTGAAATGATAAAGTGATGTAACAAAACCTGTTAAATAAATAAATAAATCCGGTTCCATCGCTTTGTCTACTTTTAGTTTAGCTAGTTCCTCACAAACACAGTCTTCTGAAAATCGTTCATGATTCCTGTCACTTCTCTTCCTATTTGTGGGTGTTTTCTGAGGTTCTGCTCCTGGCCCTTCATCTGTGAACACAGAACAGAAATATTTTTTAAGCAATTCTGCTTTATCCTCATCAGCTTCTACATATTTCTCCCCTTCACCCTTGAGTCCAACAATATCTCTTTTGTCCTTCCTCCTCTCACTAGAACTGAAGATACTGGGAACAGTTGTTGAACTTGTTTAGCTTGACGAGAGCTTGCATTTGAGTTGAAAACTTGGCAATTGAAATGAACCTGGGCAACTGAGTTATTTTCTCTGTATTTAAAATAAACATAACTTACGAACATAACATAAGTCACATAACATATGTCACAGTGGGTCAGACCAAGGTCCATCATGCCCAATATCCTGTTTCCAACAGTAGCCAATCCAGATCACAAGTACCTTGCAATTTCCCAAAAAGACACACAGGTTCCACAGTGCTTGTCCTGGAGCAAGAAGTGTATTTCCTGGGTCCTTCTTAATAACGGTTTATGGATCTTACCTCCAGGAACTTGTCCAAACCTTTTTTAAACCCAGTTATACTAACAGCTTTTACTACATCCCCCGATGTTTTGAATTATGATTGTTTTATTGCATTATTTAGAATGGTCTGCATCCCTGATTTTCATGAATTTGTGGAAATTACCTTGATCTGTTTTGTATATGAAGAGCAATCAAGCAATTTTTCAATAATACTAATAATGAGAAAATCTGTGCCCAAAGCAGCTCCTCATTTTTCTGAGTAAATATCATAATTTATTTTGGTGCAAATAAGTATACGAAGCCCTCTCTTAGCTTGTACTCCTG
This sequence comes from Ichthyophis bannanicus, assembly GCA_033557465.1. Classification (NCBI taxonomy): domain Eukaryota; kingdom Metazoa; phylum Chordata; class Amphibia; order Gymnophiona; family Ichthyophiidae; genus Ichthyophis; species Ichthyophis bannanicus. Next base: position 1,057,631,492 of record CM066032.1, read on the forward strand.
TGCTGGCAGAAGGACTGTGAGAATGGGGGGAAATGAGACCTAAGGATTTTAAAGTCCGGGATGGTTTTAAATAGGAATTGTGAAATACTATGACCAAGGAAAGGGTGTTTAGTTATTACACATTAATGAAGATTACAACGGAATGGATTTTGGAGAAACTATAAGTTTTTATATTTCTTGATCACTTTTTAATCAAGTTTATTTTTGTTGTTTCACATTATATTTTAGCGATTCAGACCATTTCTTCAATTTATAGTCAGACGCTGCCGGCCTTTCTTTCACCACAAACCAAATATGGAAAAATTGGGTTTCGAACAAAAGTGCCAATGATCAAGCACACAGCTGGCGAAAAACAGGTCTCAGAACTTTAGCCACCACTCAGACTATCGTCTTCTCTTATGGTGTCTCAGGACATCAAGGACCTTTTGTATTTCCAAACTTTCGCCGCTATGTTATTTATTTTGCATCAGTAAACGTTCAGAAAGTGATCGAATTCAGGCCTTTCTTTCACATGTTTGGAACAAACAATGTTATGTTTACAGGTAAAAATTTCTGATACAGATTTTCCACCCATATGAGGGTGTTGTTTGCACCTCTGGTTCCACTGATTTTATCTATGGCAAGGTCTGTTCATCAATAGACTAATCATTCAATTATTAGTTTATTATTAGTGAGATATACATATGTATGTTTATTTTTGCGTATGGATATACTTGTCTATGTGGCTGTCTCTTTTGTTCCTGATAGTGAATAGAGCATATTGGATGCACTAATAGTTATAGAGGTATGTTATGTTTTATTATCATTTTAGTCACTACTTTTATTTTGATATTTATATTTTTATGATATGGTTATGTTTTAATGTAATGTTTCTGTGCTGATATTGGTGAGTATAGAGTTTACTTATGAATGGTTTTATAGGTATTTATAATAATCATTTATAGTTACTATTTATATAATTTATTATTGGTATTATTTATTCATTCTTAGGCGTTTGAAGTATTTATGTTATTTATTTATATAGTTGGTGTCATTTTTTTAATACTGTTTTTACTGTATGTTTTATGTAGCCTGCCCCTGAAGGAGGCAACGAAACACGGCCTGTATCGGGCTATAGGCTTTTATTTATCAATAAAGAACATCCTTCCTTTGCTGTCTGCGATTTTGAAGGGGAGTCTGGGCCAGGTGGTGATTTTCTGCCAGACCAAGTCAGGTTGCTAACCCAGAACCTTTATGACCTGCAATAAATGTTAAAACACTGCAAGCATTTTAAAACTCACTGACCTGCACTTCACTTATAAAGGTGCAGGGACAGCATACTGGCAGATCTCATACTGCCAACCACTGAGGGCAGAATCCCATAGTTGTAACTAGACCCACGGTAGCTTGTAGACATCATATATAGGGGCCATTTTAATAAAGCATGCTTAGCAATTAATGCATGAATTAATGGGCATTAATAGCTACCATGTGGGCACAATAAAGGCTACTGCACGACTGAGCCACTGAGCACGCTAAATTATCTCCAACTGCTTACTGCAAAATGGGGAGGGGCTTGTGTGAGTTATAGATGGAGAGTGGACATGGACTACAAATTGTGGCTAATACACAATAATTACCATGTGCTGACAACATTACAGTTAATGCAGGCATACTTATTGCCATCTGAAGAGGAGGCGTTAAGTGCACCTGCCATAATTGCAAATTAACTTAATGCATGGTAAGAGACATTTCTGTGCCGTATGTACAGAGGACATGTTGTGTATCCCCCAACAGTTACTGCATGGCTTTTGCACTTTAGTAAAAGAGACCGTTAGTCATTGAAGACATGCCTGAGGCCCACACTTGGGAAGATAGGTGGAGATGAGTAGAGAGGAGGAGAAACAAGGTCAGCCAAAGGGGAAGGGGGCAAAAAGAATGTCCAAGTAGACTCCTCTCACCTACACCCTACTCTTCTCCTTACCTCCCTTAACTACTTTTTAAATCACTCCCGCCTGGGTGATGCACAAATTTTTCTGAGGCTAAACAAAATCGTGGAAGTTGAGTATTATAAAATAAGGCTGAAAATCAATTTTAAAAATGATTCATGGGATATTGTTAAAGGGACAATTTTGTATCAGCTAAAAATGAAGTACCCTAACCCTACTGTTTTTGATCAGCAGGATATCTTGGAATGACAAGTTTTTTCCCATATGCAACAATGGCAAATCTGGTCCCCAGGAGAAGACAACATGGGCAATATACAGCTCATAATAGCTTCATGTTTGTTCCTCCTTACCAACACCCTCGGACAGGCTATTTAACTCCCACTCATTCAGAGTACAGGGAGGTTTATAGTCCTATTTCATCAACGGGAAAAAGTAACATCACCTATCCCCAATTGTTTTTGGAGTGGTAATTAATCTGCCCTTCTAAAGTATTACCCTTACCCAACCTGAGGTTTAAGAGGAAACATCTCAAAGACCTCAAGAATATTGGGAAGAAGAGCCATTCATTTTCAGGTATTTATAGCCTGTTTATACTCTATGAGTTCATGCTGGAATAGAATCAAACTAGAACAGCTTCAACCTATTTGATTTCTATTAATAATGTTAAAAATATATAGCTCGATATTTAAAAGCAATTATCTGAATAACCGTTGCCATTATACAGAATTACCCTATCCAGCCTTATCCATTGCTTTTCAATGGCAACATACAGATAGTATCACTGAAAACATTACAGACCACCCCAGCACTACTCAGATAGTACCACTGCAGAGTATGGGTGTTCTGTTGTTTAGTTATTCAGAAAGCAACAATATATTCAGTGCACTATTGCTGTGTAACTATACAGCTAAATTTAGGACAGCAAAATACTAAGGGGACCCTTTAGGAAGCTCCACTAACCAGCTAATATGTATTATAACGTGTGGCGATTGGCCACGGTGAACTCTAATGCATGGGCATGCCAGCTACTAATTGCCAAAATGCACGTCAACTGCACTCTTGCACTAATGTGGAGAGTGGGCAGGCTAGAGATGGAGTGTGGGCATGGAGCGCATATTAGCATGCAAGTGCAATTAACATGGCAATTAGTGCAGGTGAACCTGACAACATCTCTAAAGGTGTCTTCAGGTGCAACTGTGTTAAGCGTGCTGCTTGTTAAGGTACTGAGTCACACGTTAGCTGGTAGGAACATGCTGGGCAGGCCCCCAACAGCTAATGTAGAGGCTTTGCACTTAACATGCAAAAGTAACACATGATCTCCAGGAACAAGCAGGAATGTAGTCAACACATATGGGTATCGTCTGGCTCCCAATTCATTACAGGATCACATTCAAGATTCTACTACTAACATTCAAATCCATTAACGGACTCGCCCCCTCATCACTTGCTGCTCTCACGCACGTCACCCCCCCAATAGAATCAGACAATCCACTGCAATAAACACCTTGGTTGTCCTCAAAGCAATGACCCACTGTACACAAGCAACTATAAACAGGGCCTTCAGTCTCTGCACACCCAGATGCTGGAATGCTCTCCCACCACATATACGAGCAATCCCGGACCTAACCAAATTCAGGAAAGCACTGAAACACTACCTCTTCCTCAAGTGCTACCCGGAAGATGGTAAAACAACCCCCTCACCCACAACAACGCTTCACGGACACATGTAACCACCCTCAATGTGTTGTATATACGTGTAAATACTTTTTCTGTTAGCCATTCAGATGTAAATAGTTAATACTGTTATCCAAGTTATTTTACCTGTTCTATGTAAGTACGGTGTAACCCCCCACTGTAAACTCTCCTTGTTCCATGTAAACCGCACTGATATCGAAGAGCGCGGTATATAAGAAAAATAAATAAATAAATACCGACGGAGCCTGCGCGGGAACGCTCCCCAGCGTCCAATTAGAATGCTTTTGGGAGCATCCCACAGCGCCTGCGTGCTGCCTTCCCGCCTTTCCCAACTGCCTCTCTCCAGTTCTTCTTTTTCCGTGGAGCCAGCAGGTCGTGTTCCTGTCACCGCAGAATTTTCTTTTTCTTTATTTCTTTTTGTGGTCGCGTCTGCCTTCTTCAACACTCTACCGGTACCGCCAGTCTTTCTTTTCCTATTTCAAAAAAATATATATATATATATGTTTTTTTCCATTTTCTTCAGGTGCACCCGCCTTTTTGGGCCTTAGGCCCAAAAACTTTCCTTAACATGGAAAAACCTGCCTCAGGTTTTAAAAAGTGCACCAAGTGTGGCGGTACCATTTTCATCACCGACACCCATGAATGGTGTTTAAAATGTTTAGGTGTGGCGATGGGGGCCACTTTAGCCCCGTCTTTAGCTACTCTTTATTTGGGGAAAATGGAAGACACTTTGATCCAACAATCTCCGTTGTACCAACATGTAAAAATATGGAGAAGGTTTTTGGATGATATATTTTTTGTTTGGACCTCAGATCGTCCTACACTTACTAATTTTATCATCTGGTTAAATCAACTGAAGCCTAACATTACATTTACTGAACATACAGCTCAAGATCGAATTGAATTTTTGGACATTACTATTATTGTAGAAGATGGTAAATTAATATCTTCGTTATACCGGAAACCAGTTCAGAGGAATAGTTTATTGTACTATCGAAGCAATCATCCTGGTTCCCTTAAGCGTGGACTTCCATTTGGGCAGTTTCTGCGATTGAGGCGTCTCTGTCACTCTTTAGATGATTTCAAGGTACATGCCTCTGAATTGACCAATCGGTTGTTGGTTAGGGGTTATCCATTGAAAGTGGTTTCCCAAGCTTTTCGCCGGGCGCGATATACACACAGAGAATGGTTATTGGACCCCCAATATTCAGTCCATAGATCAAATGACTCTAGTATGTTGGTGGGCATTTTACCTTACTCAGAAAACAGTTCAGAAGTAGCAAAAATTTTGCGTTCTCATTGGCGGATTCTATCGTTACATGAATGTTTTCAGCAGCCCTTGCGAGTAGCTTTTACTCGGGGTTCCAATCTGAGTAACCATTTGGTTAAGACAACACTGTCTTTAGACAGACCTATCTCTCCGGGATATGATGGGGGACATGACCCCTGTTCCACTTGTAAATATTGTGAACAGACATTTTCGGGACAAAAATGGCAACACCCCACTACAGGACGTGAGTATACACGACAGTGGAGGACTACGTGTCTTACCTCTCATATAGTGTATTTGTTGAGATGTCCATGTGATTTATTGTATGTGGGACGCACTACCAGGTCGCTCAAACAACGCTTAGCAGAACATGCATCGCGCATAAAAAAAACAAGTGTTGACAGCTCCACTGGTTGAACATTGTATAGCATTGTCTCACTCTTTTGAGGAGTTGTGCTGGACTGTGATAGATCATGTTCCTTTTGATCCCCGAGGGGGAGATCGCGAGCAACGACTGCAACAATTAGAACAGCGTTGGATTTTTACATTACATACTATATACCCTGATGGGTTAAATCGAGACATCGATTGGATCACCATTCTATGATGTAGCAAATTCTGATTGGAAGTCTGTCTACCTATGGAGAGGAGGACTCCTCTGACAGTGAGGACTTTCCTCTTCCCATCGGTGTTTCCCCTGTTTAAAAATGACGAGGTAAAAGCCATTCATTACATAATACCCAAGCAAGCCACGATGAAGGAGGCGGTGTTTAGAGTTGGAAGAGAATGATGGCAGTTTGTTGTAATACTTTATATGGAGATTACACTTGATACAGGGCGCACACCCGAAACGTGCACGTCGTGTATTGTATATCTTGGAATCTGCAACATGAAGGACACTAACTGCAGCTTGTGGAAGAAGATAAGTAATTGGTTTTTAAATTCACGAGGGTGAAACATAAAACGAACAAAAGCAGTCCACAGTCAGGTGAGGGCTAGGTTAACAGTGCTAGCCCTCCCCCGGTGGGCTTCGACAAAAGAATTGAATAATTAAGGCGCCTCCACATGAGGGCAGCTCAGTGGACTTTATCCACCCAATGGACCCAGGCATCAGGGTGTCTGTCAGACAAAATAGCAAACACAAGTCGCCTCATTTTGTCTCTCCAATGGTGGAGGTCCACTCAAAACCTGTTGTTGGGGTCCCCCTTTCAACAGCCCTTACCCCAAGCAAATCTCACAACAGATGCTTCTCCAAAGGGTTGGGGAGCTCATCTGTAAGACTACTCTACCCAGGGCACCTGGTCTCCTCAAGAGAGTTGTCTGCATATCAATCTCTTGGAACTCAGAGCAATTTTCCTGGCTCTGCGAGTGTTCCACTCCCTGTCAGCTACAAGACAGTTCTCATTCATATGGACAATCAAGTAGCCATGTTCTATGTGAACAAGAAGGGGGGAACAGGCTCTCTGTCGCTTTGCAACAAAGCTTTGCAACTATGGGCCTCGCCAGAGAGCATCAGATTCATCTGCTGGCAGTATATCTTCCAGGCATTCAAAACTCTTGGGCGGACAGACTCAGTTGAGTTCTGCTTCCACACGAGTGGTCTCTGCATGCAGACCAGGTGACCAGGATATTTCAACTTTGGGGAACCCCGGACATAGACCTCTTTGCAAGTCCGTGAAATGCCAAACTTCCCCGGTTCTGTTCCAGAATTCCGGCTCAGGGGGCTCAGGCCAGGGATGCTTTCCTCCTTTACTGGGGTCAAGACTTCCTGTATGCCTTTCCACCCATTCCCCTAATTCCCAAAACCCTGTTCAAGCTTCAGAGAGACAGAGGACAAATGATTCTCATAGCCCCACATTGGCCACGGCAAGTGTGGTACCCTCTGCTTCTACATCTCTCTCAAGCTCCCTCCCTGGAGTTAGGGTCTGCTCCAGATCTCCTATCTCAGGAGAACGGAATGTTATGGCATCCCAATCCCCGGTCTCTGCATCTCAGGGCTTGGTTGCTGAAGGCCTAGATCTCCAAGATCTTAATCTTTCTCAGCAAGTGAAAGATGTTCTTTATGCTTCCAGAAAACCTTCCACTAGACACTCTTATGCTTTCAAGTGGAAAAGGTTTACTATTTGGTGTTCGGAAAAGGGTCTTAACCCCCTTGCGATACCTCTGCAATCTTTGCTGGAGTATCTCCTCCATTTATCTAATGCAGGCCTTAAGACAAATTCAGTAAGCGTCCATTTGAGTGCTATTGCAGCTTCTCTTAAACCTCTAAATGGACAACCTATTTCCTCTCATCCTCTTATAGCAAGATTTATGAGAAGCCTCCTTCTAACTAAGCCTCCCATTAGACCACCTCCGGTGGCATGGGACTTGAACCTGGTACTTGGCCAGCTCATGAAGCCACCTTTTGAACCGTTAGCTATCACCTCCTTGAAATTCCTTTCTTGGAAGGTTATCTTTCTCATTGCAATCACATCAGCACGCCGCATTAGTGAATTGCAAGCACTAGTAGCTAATCCACCTTATACAAGGTTCCATCATGACAAGGTAGAACTCATCCACACTTTATGCCTAAGGTGGTCTCGCCTTTTCATCTTAACCAAGAGGTCTACCTACCTGTCTTTTTTCCAGGACCTCATGCATCAAATGCAGAGAGGAATCTTCATACCTTGGACTGTAAAAGAACTTTAGCTTTTTACTTACAAAGAACACAGCAACATAGAAAGTCCTCTCAACTCTTTGTTGCTTTTGATCCTTCTCATTTGGGACTTCCAGTCTCCAAGAGAACACTATCTAACTGGATTGCTCAGTGTATTTCTTTCGCCTATCAGAGTAAGAACCTTTCTCTCGAGGGCCATATCACAGCTCACAATGTGAGAGCCATGGCAGCCTCAATGGCTCATCTGAACTCTATGTCTATTGACGACATCTGTCGAGCAGCCTCTTGGGCCTCGGTTCATACCTTCACAGCCCATTACTGCTTGGACAAGGACTCCTGCCGGGATGCCTTGTTTGGTCAGGCTGTTCTCAAACACCTGTTCCATACTTAATCAACTCCTACCCACCATCCCTGGTAGGATGCCAGAGATCCATGGGGGGAAGTGGAACCCTTCTCAGGGACACACAACTTCTGGGGTCTCTCCCTGGCACCTAAAGCTAGGAAGTCCCCATATGTGATGACTATATTCCTGCTTGTTCCTGGAGATAGCATAGTTACTCACCTGTAACAGGTGATCTCCGGGAACAGCAGGAATTTAGTCCTCACAACCCACCCACCTCCCCTAGGAGTTGTATCTCTCTTTCTCTCTCTTTTCCTTTCCCTCGCTCTCTCTATTTGTCTCAGCTCTAAAACTCAACTGGAGAGAGGCAGTTGGGAAAGGCGGGAAGGCAGCACGCAGGCGCTGTGGGATGCTCCCAAAAGCTTTCTAATTGGATGCTGGGGAGCGTTCCCGTGCAGGCTCCATCGGTACCGACGATACCCATATGTGAGGACTAAATTCCTGCTGTTCCCGGAGATCACCTGTTACAGGTGAGTAACTATGCTTTACGTGCAAAGCCTTTTTTAAAGGTGCCCCAAAATGGATAGTGCCAGTATGGCCATTACTCAATATGGATATTCAGTACTGCTACATATAACCATTTGGTCCCAAAAGTCAGTCATTTTTTATACATTTTCTAGAGAAAATGGTGGAGAATAACACTTGAGGAAGATCGCAACTACCTAAATCTGCTACAGGATTACCACACAGCCACAGACAAAGCTAAGCAGCAATATCATATAAATCGTATCAACTCATCGATCAGCTTATTTTATTTATTTATTTACTTCTCTTATATACTGCGCTATTAAAATCAGTGCGGTTTACAATTGAACAAAAAACATACTGCAATGTCACACGACAATTGAGTTTTTACATTGAACATGGACGAGATAACCTGGAGGTAACAGGGGTAACTAATTACAGAGTAATTATTCATGGAGTATGGTGAGAAATTATACATATAGTATGGTGAGAAATTATACATATAGTATAGCTTGGTTTCAACATATTTATAAGAGGTTTAATCAATAAGATGTGTGATCAGTACCAATAATAAATAAGAGAGGGGATATGGTGGTAGAGCTAGTCATTTTCTTTATGGTGTTGGATTTTGGGTGGGGTGGAGTAGGGTGTAGGATGTGAGGATGGGTGGTTGTTTCTGGGATTGGATTCTGGGTAATGGATGAGGAAAAGGTGGTGTTTGAGGGCTTTTCTAAATGACAATAGGTCTGGGGTGGAACGGAGCTCAGTGGGGAGGGCATTCCAGGTCATGGGTGCAAATAGGGAGAAGGCTCTATTGGCAGTAGCCTTTTTGCACTTAGTTAGAATGTTGGGGATCTCTAGAGTGTTTGCTTGATTAGATCTCCTGATCCTGTTGAACGGTCGTCTTTGAATGAGTTTGCTGATGGGTGAGGTGATCTGGTTCCTTAGGGCTTTGAATGTTAGTACTAGGGACTTATACTGGATTCTAGCCTGAAGTGGAAGCCAGTGAAGATCCATCATGACTGGGGTTATATGTTTAGCTCTTGATGTACCTGCAAGTACCCTTGCTGCAGCATTCATTGCAAGGCGAAGAGGTCCTAGTGTTGACTGAGGGAGGCCATGAAGGATAATATTTGCAAAGTCTAGATGTGGGAGCACCAAGGCTTGGAAGATAGTTCGGTAGTCATTAAAGTCCAATAGGGGGCGCAGGTGACGTAGTATCCGGACCTTATGGTAAATTGCTTTCGTGATGTTCTTCACATGTGTAAACATGTCGAGTCGTTGGTCAAGCGTGATGCCGAGATAGCGGATAGTTGATTTTGCTATCAACTCAATATTGTTTACTTTTAATGTGGGGGGTGGGGAGAACATCTGGTTCTTGGTGAGGAATAAGACATCTGTTTTACTATGGTTGATCCTTAAATTTTGTGTTGTAAGCCATTGTGATACAGCTTCGAAGCAGCTTGATATAGGTGAAAAGTCAGGTTGATCAATCAGGAATGGTGAGTAGATTAGGACGTCGTCTGCGTAGACTAGGCACTGGATGTTGAAGGAGCGGATTAGGGTACAAATTGGTTGCATATATATGTTGAACATTAATGCAGATAGGGATGAACCCTGAGGTACACCTTGATTGAGAGGGAATGGGTCAGAAGTCATGGGACCTGTTCTGACTTGTTGCCATCTGTTAAATAGGTAAGACTTGCACCATGCTATAGCTGAGCCTTGTATTCCTTTCTCCACAAGACGGAGTATCAGAGTTTCATGGTTGACTGAATCAAAGGCTGCAGCAATATCCATGAAAATGAGGACAAATCCCTGGCAGATGTTATCAAGTCCTGTAACTAGATCATTGAAGAGAGTTGTGAGGATGGTGTCGACACCATGAGCTTCTCTGAAGCCATGTTGAGATGGATCCAGTGGAGCTACATTGTCAATATGTTGTTGGATTTGTCGTTGAACTACCTTTTCAATGATTTTGGCGAGTAGGGGGATGCTTGATATTGGGCGAAAGGATTCAACTTTGGAGGAATCAAGTTTGTTGTTTTTTAATAATGGGCGGCTTGAAGTAAATTTCAGGCTTTGTGGGAAAGATCCTATGGAGAGGGATTGGTTTGTGATTCTGCTTATAGCGGGACTAAGTTCTTGGCGTAATTCTTTGATCCAACTAGCTGGACATGGGTCACTAGGGGCAGTGGTAAGATTAATGGAAGTGATAATATCTTGTATTTCTTTATTGGATACTTCGCAAAATTTGAGTAGAGGGGTTTTACATGTAGTAGAGGAGATTGTGCAGGTTGATAACTTGTTGGCTTGGATTATCTTTGATTGTAGGTAGTTTGCATAATCTTGTGGGTGAGGCATAGTTGTTTGGGCGGGAGCTGGGTCACCTGTTAGGGACTTAACTATGCTGAACAGATCATGGGGTTTGTTAAACGATCGCTTTAGAACAGTGATGGCTAACCTTTTTGAGCCCGAGTGCCCAAACTGCCGCACAAAACCAAAGAATTTCCTCAAAGTGCTAGCACGTCAATTAAACCTTAACAACAATATTTTAGAGCCTTATAATGATGTTCCAGATCACCCATTTTGGGCAAGGATACTGGGGCGTTACAAATTACACAACACTTGTCTTTCACCATGATGAAGAAGTAGTCCATTTCCCATTCATCATGAAAGTGGTAGGTTTTGCTCTTCTTTGGAACCCAGCTCCCGCGCGGGTCCTATAATCTCGCGAGAGGACGGCGCACGAGCCCTAGCGTGCAGCTTCTCGGCGAGAGGCGCGCAGAAGCTCCGACCGGAAGGGGAAGCGCGGGGCCGGGCTGGGGCCTTTCTCCTAGCACAGGGGTCTGCAACCTTTAAGACATAAAGAGCCACTTGGACCCGTTTCCGAAGGGAAAAAAAAACTGGGAGCCGCAAAACCATTGCGACATTTAAAACAAATCTAACACTGCATATATTGTTTCTTACAGTGTACCATCATAATCACAATCACAATCATAGCCTGAGGTAAATATGAGGGCCCAAATGTAATCCACATTATAAATATATTATTATATTATTGTCACTTTTCTTTTAATATTTTTTTGACCCCCCTCAGAACTACTTTTCATAGAAAACGTTAAATTTACTTACCGTATTTTCCGGCGTATAAGACGACTGGGCGTATAAGACGACCCCCTACTTTTCCTGTTAAAATATAGGTGTTTGGCCTATACTCGCCGTATAAGACTACCCCTCTTCCAGCGCACACCAAAAAAAATACGCCGGAAAATACGGTTAATTAATCACAACAAGTAACATATTTGATTTCAAAATTATGATGATTTTGTAGTCAAATCACTAATATGAAATAAAATTATTTTTTCTACCTTTGTTGTCTGACCAATTTATTCTCTGATCATGCTGGTCCCGATCTGAGGCTTCTGCTTTCCTGTCTTCTCTTAGCTCTGTTTCTGTGGTCTATGGTCCATCTGCCATTTCTTATCTCTTCTTTCGTTTTCTTCACTTCTTTCCATCAGCCTATTTCCAGTCCCAGTAACCCTCCCCAGTATCAGCCCCTTTCCAGTCCTCACTCCCAGTACCTTCCAATGTCAACTTGCATTCCCATGATTGCCACTGGTGTCCATTCCCTTCCAGTCCCCCTCCTTCCCCACTGACCAGTCCCTTCTAGTACAATACCATGGCAGCCCCTCTCAGATCCACTCCCTTCCAGTTCCATTCTCCCATCCCCTCGCATCAGCCCATTTGTAGCCTTAGCCCCCAGTTTTCTTCCAGGGCCAGCAGCTCTATCCTCCCCTCCCCACAATCAGCCCATTCTCAGTCAAAGCCCCCCAATCAGCTCACTTCCAGTGCTAATCCCCCCTCAACCCCATTACCAGTGCTAGCCTCCCCTAATCAGCCCAATACCACCAGTCCTACCCCCCCCCCCCATCACCAGTCCTATCCCCCCATCAGCCCATTTCCAGTCCTAACCTCACCGATCAGCTCATTTCCAATGCTAGCCCCCCATCAGTCCATTATCAGTCATACCCCCCTATCAGCCCATTACCAGTCCCAACCCCCCCCCTTGATCAGTCCATTCCCAGTCCTAGCCTTCAACCCATTACCAGTCCTAGTCCCCTCCCATCTGCCCATTACCAGTGCTAGCTCCCCCATCAGCCCATTATAATCCTAAGCCGCAATGTCTCTCGCCTCTCTCCAGCATTTATCCCGTCTGTCCAGTATGTCCCTGTCTCTCCCCTTTGTGCATGCCAGCCCCCCTCCCTCCATGTCAGCCCCCGTCCTTCCATCTGTCCATGTCAGCTCCCTCCCTCCCTCCCTGTCAGCCCCACTGTCCATGTCAGCCTCCCTCCATGTCAGTCCCCCCTCTGTCCATGTCAGCCCCCTCCCTCCATCTATCCCTCCTTCCATGTAAGCCCCCCTCCTTCCATCCATCCATATCAGCTCCCTCCCTCCATGTAAGCCCCCTCATTCCATAGATCCTTATCCGCTCCCTCCCTCCATGTAAGCCCCCCTCCTTCCATCCCTCCATATCAGCTCCCTCCCTCCATGTAAGCCCCCCTCCCCCCATGTCGATGGTAGCCCCCCCTCTCCCCATGTCGATGGTAGCCCCCCCCCCTCCCCCCATGTCTTCCTCCCTTCGTCTGCAGCCGCGGCTCCCGGCCTGTTAGGGAACCGCGGCTGTGCTTGTAAAATCGTTGCGGAGCCCTTCCTGTCTTGAAGGGCTCCGTGCAGCATTGTCCCGCCTCTAAAGGAAGTTGTACTTACAACACTACAACTTCCTTTAGAGGCGGGACAATGCTGCACGGAGCCCGTCAAGACAGGAAGGGCTCCGCAACGATTTTACAAGCACAGCCGCTGTTCCCTAACAGGCAGGGAGCCGCGGCTGCAGACGAAGGGAGGCAGACACCTGTCCTAGCGGACCTTCCCGCGTGCCAGCTGCAAGGCCTTCGCGTGCCACAGCTGGCACGCGTGCCATAGGTTCGCCATCGCTGCTTTAGAATATCTGCATGGTATTGTTTTCTTTTTTCCATCGTCATTGCTCGATGAGATTGTAGATAAGAGGTGTATGTACGTAGAGATTCAGGGGACCGGGCGTGGCGCCAGTGTCTCTCTAGTTTACGTAAGTGAAGGAGCGACGCTCTAAGGTCATTGGTGTACCATGGAGCATGTTCTCGCTTCTTGATGTTTATTCTTGTGGTTGGAAGGGAGGCAGCTGATTTAAGGGCGTGGTCCCAGTTGGAAACTAGTTTATCTAGGTCAGATAGTGTGATAATAAGGCGAGGTAAGATTTCCTCAAGGGCTTTATCCTTAACAAAAGGCTTAAAACGTGTAGATAGAGAGCTCGGTGGGGCTTGTGCCTTGATAGTGCTGTTAGTCTGATGGATGGTGGGTATCTGAAATGTGATAAGATCATGATCAGACCAGGGTACTGAAGTTATTGATGTGGCGAAGTGGTGAGCTATATCTTCGACCTTGTCAAACGGCTCACAAACCCACCCACAACCCACCACTCAGTCCCTGCTCTCAATCACCAACAACTGGCAGCCCACTACCAGCACCCCCATCCCAATTCCACCCCCACCCACCACCCCACCCTCCCCGATGGACCACTTTATACACTGTCACCAGAGACACCTTCACCTACCTGTTGGACCGCCTTCCACTGCATCACCAGAGATAACATTGAATCCATCCTAACTACAATCAACACCACCACCTCCCACCTCGATCCCTGTCCCGCCAACTGGATCAAAGCATCAAAGACAGATATCAGCCCTATACTCACAAAAATAACCCAAGCAGTATTACAACAAGAACAAATACCTGAGCCCCTGAACATCTCCTCCATCCAACCCACCCTGAAGAAACCCAATCTCGATGCATCAGACTCAGCCTCCTACAGACTCATTGCCAGCCTCCCCTTCCAAGCAAAGGTCATTGAGAAGACCATCCAACTGCAACTACAGGACCATATTGACAATAACTCCCTCCTGGACTCTCAATAAATGGATTCCACCCCCCAGCATGGATTGATAACCCTGATTACCACACTGGTCAATGACCTAATCAAAGGCATACAAGACCCAACCCAAGGCTTCCTACTGATCTTTCTTGACATCTCAGCAGCGTTTGACACTGTTGACCACAAAACTCTCCTCCAGCACTTGAAATCAATGGGAATCCAAGAAATAGTATACAGATGGTTCCAATCTTACCTCTCTAACAGACAGCAACAAATAAAACAAGGATCAAATATCTCCAGCCCTTACCAAAAAACACAGGGAGTCCGGCAAGGATCCACTCTATCAGCACTCCTATTCAATCTTTACCTCCAACCCCTCTGCAAAATCATCAGAACACATAACACTGATTTCCACATCTATGCTGACGACATCATGTTGTACAGTCCTCTCCACACCAACCAACCATTATACATAAGGATTCAAGAATGCTTTGCTGATATCTCCCACTAGTTGACAGTCAATAACCTCTCAATCAATTACAAAAAAACAGAAGCACTATTCATCACTAGAGACAATACATTCACCCTCTCCACCCACCATGCCAATAAACAACATCCAAATAGACATATGCCAAGAACTTAAATACCTAGGTGTCATCATTGACCAAAACCTCACTTTCAAGAATAGCAGCTACAACCAAAGCAATATTCTATAAACTTAAGACTCTGCAACACCTATGGCCCATCCTCCATTCATCAGATTTACGCTCAGCCCTCCATGCTCTAATCCTTCCACATGCCAATTACTATAGCACAATATACTATGTCCACAGTCCACCCTTCTCTCACTACAAACTGCCCTCCATACTGCTGCATGCATCATACAAGGAGCATCCAAATATGACAGAAACACCCCTATACTCAAACAACTTCACTGGCTGCTGCTCCACTGCAGAATCACATACAAAACCCTACTACTAACACACAAGGCTCTCCACTGCACCCCTGCAAACCCTTCTTCAGCCCCTCAACCCCAACAGGCCACAAAGACTCTCCATGACCCACAAACTCATTATACTAGACTCCAGAACAAAACACTCACAACAAACAAGCCATCGAGCTTTCAAACTATATGCCTCCTCCCACTGGAACACCTTCCCAGTCCATATAAGAAATATCTCTGACCTTCACTCCTTCCGCAAATATCTCAAAACCTTCTTGTTCTCAAAACACTTCAACCCTGACTCCGAACCAGGAACATAATGATCCCCTCAGTAAATGTGCACACCAAAACTTCCAACTCTATGGACCTACTCATTACATGTACATAGTTATAATGTACCATGTACATAGTTTTTGTACATAGTTGGCTGTTATATATAATTTGAATTTGGTTCAATGTAAACCACTTTGATTCCGATGAAAAGCGGTATATAAGCTCTGCTAAATAAATAAAATAAATAAATATAAAAAGGCTAGATGACAGGCATTGATCAGTAATGATTAATTTATCAATTACCCTTTGAATACATTGAACATTAGCCATAATACATTTCAATGTATAGTAGATTTTGTTCCAATAATCCAAAATCTGCAAGTGAAATTGCTTTTGTATAGGTGGATGCACTCCAGTGTGATATATCAGTGGTTAGATCTAAGTGGACATGGATTCCTCTGGATCCTATAGCTGTACACATTGGGGTCAATTTTCAAAAGCCTTTATACAGATAACTACGGAGATAATCTGGATAAGGCATAGAGATATTCAGCAGCACTATCTGGATAGCGCCTCTGAATATATGAATTAGTGCCGCTGAATATCTCCACCGCAACTATCCAGCTGTATTCAGTTGGTGCAGGGGTGGTCCGTAGGTGATGTGGCCACTATGCGGATAGTGATGATTTTCAACCACTATCCATGTTATTCAGACAGCCTGGGCTGCAGAAAAGGCTGACCTAAGTTGCTATCTGTTTAACATATCCATAGAGTGGCCAAAGAATCCACATATGCAGCAGTGGAGGAGTGGCCTAGTGGTTGGGGCAAGGTACTTCAGGCCAGAAGGTCAGGGGTTCAAATCCCACTAGAGGACAGCAACCTTGGGCCAGAAGGACTTGGGTTTCTAGTCCCACAGGTGCTCCTTGTGGTCTTGGGCAAGCCACTTAACCCTCCATAGCCCATGTTCCCTGTAAAATAGTTATCTCCAAGTTATAATGCCCTGTTCAATGTAATTTCAGTTTGTTCAATGTAAACCGCACTGATGCAGAATAGCACGGTATATAAGAGAATGTAAATAATACCGTTGACTATCCGTCATACAATCTATTTATGACAGGCTGTAGAGAGGATTCTTCCTGACAATAATAATGAGACTGGTTTATCCACAATCTTTATACTATAAAACAGGTACAAATTTAAAAAATTTAAAGGTAACAATTTAATGTTCTTATGATTGATCATCTCTACAAAGCATTTGATAGTTTTTGATCTGGTATTTATCTTCTTTTCTGTTTTTAGAAATACAACACGATCCCTGAAGCAGACAGTCACCAAAACATGCCCATGTAGGGCCTTTTATGGATAGCTATTTGGGTTATTATTAAATCCGTTTCTAATACATGCATCTGTGGTAATATGCTTCTTTTTCTTCCCAGGTTTAAATGTGTATGTCTATTTTCCTGGGATAATTTTATAAAAGCAGATAGGTGGTTATATTGCAGCAACATATGTGCCTATGTCCCAACAGCCTAGGGGCCCAGTTATAAGATTAACTCCTATGTGTTTTAACAGGATTGTTCTGGGAAGGGTGGTGTGGTATCATCAGGACTGTGGAATTTAATTATCAAAATCTTGGGGGGGAGGGGAGGGAGGAAGACGGAGAGGACTTCAAGGTCTCAAAGTTAATGGGGGAGGTGGCATAAGATTGAAGGTTTGCCTAGGGTCCTAAAAGCCTTGCATCAGCCCTGTTGTCCATAAAAGGAAAATACTTATTAGTTGCCGAAGTCAGGGCCAGACAAATATACTAGAGCTCAGCTGAACATTTCAAAGGAAACAAAACACACAATAGAATAAGTCAGGCAGCCCTAAGACTTGATCATCAGTGAGTATCACTCAGCAAAAGATCTTAGTAAAAAAAAAAGGTTTTCATATTTTATTTACTCTTCTGTAATCCCCTGTGATGGATGTGCCAAGTCTCTTTTGCCCTATGTCAAACAAATGCAAACTGTTCATCCAAATATCAAGGACTCGAGGAATAGAAATGTTATATTAAGAAGCAAATTTTAACTAGTATGTGGAGGTTGGAACTGAGATGTCATGGTCGGGATATACACAATTTCAGCAGCATTTTGGAAAAGGCTCTGCCAACCATGCAGCCTTTTCTAAAATACAGATAAGGACATGAAGTAGTTCACATGTATCTGCCAGTACACAGAGCCAGAGGAACCATGTTACAAATCTACACATGGGAAAAATAAACGGAGGCAATTCCGCAACTTACATATGTACGGCAGCCATCTTGCAAACCTTTAGTATAAATGTCGCCGATTAATTAAAAAGGTCGCTATCTTTATTTAGTTTCAGTTTTGCGTGGGGAAATAAACAATGGGGAATTAAGGGGAGTATCCCTGTTAATCCCTCCTGTTAAAAACTGGCCAAAATGAGCACTTTATAAAAAACATTTTCATGCTCGGAAGCAGCTGTGAATCCCAATATCTGTATTTTTCACCATACACGTGTATTCCATATATGAAATGGCAAATACACGTTTAGATATTCGACCATTCAGGCCATGCCCTAACCGAACCCCAACACAGCTCTTTCCAGTTTCTAAATATTATGGGCATCCATATGCAAATTTAGCCTTTTCTAAAACCACCATTTCCACATGTAGATGCCAGATTTTCCATGTGAAAACTACGAATGAGGCTTCTAAATTAACCCCCTAAATTAAGGCACCCCAAACATTATATTTCCCTAGGTAATTTGTGTTCATACTAAATATTCACGAGCATGTTGCACACGTTACTCATGTGTATATGGGGCCACTGTTTAACTGGTGTGGTCACCACTTTAAGTGAAGCTCCAGCCCCAGTGCTTAATACATATGTACAGGGGTGGCTCAAGGTAATCTGCTGCTTGAGACAAGAGATGAGCTGGAGACTCCCTCCCCATCACCCAAACTGGAGGGGCCTCCTTAGAGCTTTAGACAAGGAGCAGAGAGTTCTCTCTTTCAGAATACTTGTTGCTCAAGAAAAAAGAAAACAACATGTTCCCAGGTCATACCATTTTTAAAAACTTTGCAATGCCATGGTTATAATCTGAAAACTTTGATAAAGCATCCCTGATAGGGAATTAGGGGTTTCTGGTTATAACTAAAAACCTCCAAAAATGGTCCTTCCTGCCCTGCTCCAGTGACATCACCCACCAGCTGTCATCATTGCTAGATTGCATCATCGGAGCGGGCTGCTGCTGAGGAGAGAGGGACACCAACCCAGGACTAATGAGGGCAGCTTCAGGCTACCATCTCCTGAGCCAGACAGCGAGCATGCAAGTGTGCATGGCAAATGAGCACAGAGGAGCTGGGACCAAACGACTGTGCTGCCTTCTCTCTCTCTCTCCCCATGGCTCTGGATAACCAGGTCCTGGGCTACTGCATGTTCTGCTTTCCCAGAGGGAGGGGAGGGAGGGGGGGGGGGTTCTGTGAGCCTGCTTAAGAAGCACAAAATCAATGGAGTCCTACCTCCCACCTTTTCCAAAGAGCTATATATGCCTTAGTTTGTGATGTTAAACCTAGTATCCAATTCTTTAAGTGAGGAGGCACACTGGAAGTCTGACTTAAGTAGGAAAAAAAGGAATCCATGAAAAACATTCTGCTTGAGATTTCAGGCTGTGCAACCCTTAAAAGCTTTACAGACTCTGTCAGAGGTGTCTTTATCAACTACCTGTGCCTCTGTATCTCCCAAATTAGTATTGTTCAGAAAAAGGTTTGCTGGCACTCTATAGAGAGAGCATGTAATAGGCTTTTGCAGTTATTGCAGGCTGGTTGCCCTGACCCCAACACCAGGGCCAGCGCTACCTGGTACACAGGGTCAGGGCGGCAGAGGGACACCACACACGCCAGACTGGTTTCAGAGAGAGCCGATGAGGCTCAAAGCCTGGCACCCAGCTCACCTCTGCACACCAGTGGGAGGAGCATTTTCCTTTGATCCTGCAGCTGTGCTAAGTAGCAGCTGCTGGCATCGCTGAGTGCCTGGAGGTTAAACAGGGGCACTTCCTGTCTTGCAGAAGAGACAGAAAGTGCCCCTCTTTAACCTCCAGGAATTCAGCGGTGCTGGTGGCTGTGACTTAGCACAGCCGTGAGAGTAAAGGAAAACACTCTCGCGGCCTTTTACTCCCATGGCTCTGCAGAGGTAAGCCAGGGGAGACAGACTTTGGAACTCATGGGCTCCCTCTGAAGCTGGTCAGGCACACGCAGGGCCACTCATGGTGTGGGGGAGCCACTGCCACTGTAAGAAGACTGTGGGCTAAAATGGAAGATGGGCTAATGTTGGGGGATGAAAGGGAGATAATGCTGTGGGGGACTGGGACTGGAGGGGAGCAGATACTGGGAGGCCAGGACTGGAAAGGGGCTGATGCTGGGTGATAGAGGTACTAGAAGGAAGCTGATGCTGATAGGGACTGGAACTGGAGGAAGACTGATATTGGGGGGGCTAGGACTGGAAATGAGCTGATGCTGGGTAATGGGGCGCATGGGATTGGAACGGAGATAATACTGGGAGGGACTGGGACTGGAGGAGAACTGATATTGGGGGCTAACACTGGAAATGGGCTGATGCTGGGGGATGGAGGGACCGGGACTGGAAGAGAGATGATGCTGGGAAGGGCTAGAACTAGAAGGGAGCTGATGCTTGGGGAGGACTGGAAGGGGATGTGGCTGGGACTGATGGGAGAAAAAAAAGAAGCTGGGGGAGTGAGGATGGAGAGGGGGACAGATATTTTGTGTGAGAGGGAAGAAAAAATGTCATGCAGAGGAAATAATTGAGAGGGAGGGGCATAAGAATGAATGGGATAAGAAGGAGGAAAGGCAGGGTTAATGAATATCAGAAAGGAAGTAGCTGGGTAAGTGTGTAGAAGAGATGTGGAAGGTGGTACTGGTGAAAACGGGGAGAGCAGGGACTGAGGTGGAGACTTAAAATTGGATGGAAAAAATAAGACAGAATCTAAGATTGGCTGGGCATGGGGAGAGTAAGTGGGGACTCAGATGGGGGGCCCAGGAGATGGCACAACTCACTGTACATGCATCTCCAGCATCATGCAGCACCATCCCCAGCTTCATCTTTCTTTCTCCGAGTCAGCAACAGCAGCCAGTGCTGCCCATAGCATTCACTTGCAGTGTGCGGGGCCATTTACCGGAAGTGAATGCTACAGGAAGCACTGGCTGCTGCGTGTTGACTCGGAGAAAGAAAGATAAAGCTGGGGATCGTGCTATGAGATCTTTCTGCCACTGACTCAGAAAAAGAAAGAAGATGCCAGGGATGGTGCCGCAGGATATTTTTACCCAGGGGGGAGGACAGAGAGAGGGAGAAAAATAGAGATGGAATATGCTGGATGTGGGAGAGAGGGGGGGGGGGGAAGAGTGAGTGAGAACGGGCAATAATGGACCAGAAAAAAAAGAGGTGGGAAATGGGAGGACTGGGGTGAGGGTTGAAAAGTGGAGATAGATGGAGTAAAAAAAGAGGGTGATTGAGGACTGGAAGTAAGAAAGAATAGTGAAGTCTGAGTGGACAGAAAGAGAGAAAATTAAATGGAAGAATAGATAGAACAAAGTAAAGAAAACAAAAGAGGAGACAAGAAATGGCAGATGGACTAGAGACCATAGAAAGAGAGCTAAGAAGAAAACAGAAACCTCAGATTGGGACCAGCATGATCAGAGAATAAAATGGTCAGACAACAAAGGTAGAAAATATATTTTACACAGTACAGGGAAATGCAACTCTTTCTATTTCTCTGGTATTGCACTGTATGCAGAATCTGGCTTCTTGGGGTTGCAGTTTAATTTTTATCCACATATTTTTATTTTTAGGCAGTAGTCATTCTGTACTTGGTGAGGATCTGTGTGATGAGTGTGTGACCAAGGCCAGGTGTTCTGTTAACATGGAGTTTGTATATAGGGATCTGTATTGTTGTAATCTGAATTGTTCAGCTTTTCAAATAGGTGTTTGAATGTTCCAGGGCCCACTGCAGTATTTACAGTGCTGCTTTTTTTGGGTAGACTCCTTATGTGAGTTTTGGAAGATGGTGCTGGTACGGTATGGTAGATTTGTTCTATAGATCCTCAGTGACTTTTGTAGGGTTTTGTGTTAGTTCACAATATTCCTGATACTAGAGAATATTTATGTTGCTGTTAGTGAGATGACCTGAATCAGATTTTTTATTTTTTTTAGATATTGAGTTCTGTGGGTGAATGTTCTAGTTCTGCTCTGCACCCATTCTCAAGGGAGGGGGTTCTGTGGATGCAAAATGTATGTTCATAAAGAAAAAGCAAGAACCATAATGCAGTTTATAACCATAAAGCAGTTAATAAAATGAGTTATAATTTTATAATTTGGTGTTATAAACCATGCTGTGGTTCTCACTTTTTCTTTTAGTTCTTTGGTGTGCGAACATCTTGCACTTCCTTTGTTTTTTTGTGGAATATTGTCATCCAGCGAAGGCTGATGAAAGCCAAAATGAAAAAAAAGAACCTGTTTGTCAGAAAGAAAAAGATGTGCACAAGGTGCAATATTCACAGGGACCAGCTAGAGGGAGCAGGAGTACATTCAGAGAGACTGAAGGGCCATGCCCAGCTGGTCAAGAGCACCTGACAAACAGTTCACATTCCTCAAAGGCAGGAGTGCTTTATAAGGAGAGGAAGGAAGACTGGAAAGGAGGACCACCAGGAGCTAGAGGAGAACCAGCTCAAGCTAGGACAGGACCACCAGGAGCTAAAGAAGGACCGGCTCAGGCTAAGGAAGGACCGGGTCGAGCTCGAGAGAAAGCTGTTTGCTGGCAGAGGCGAAAGAAGTGCACTAATTGCAAGCAGGAACCAAAGGAGAATCAGCTGGGAAAGCAGAGCCAGGCTGAGCAGGGAAGCCAGGAACTGGGCTTATGCAGAAGCAGGCACTTACCCGGGGAGATGATTCCAAGGCTGAAAGGTAAACCAAACTTTCAAAGAAAAGATTGGCACCAAGCTTCTGAGTGGGAGAAGCAAGCAAAAGGAGAAAATGTCTCGTCTTCATGCTGCTGCAATACAAGGTATGCTAACTACATTCCTAGGAGGAAAGCTGTACCTTTTAAAAGTTCTTGTGAAGATAGTGTAAAACCTTTGAGAAGAGAAAGCACAGCTAATCCTAATATAGCACGTGGCCAACCCCCCAGGCTAGGCCCAAGACACTGGCAAGTGCTTCAAGAGATATATAAACCTCCAGAACGTATTGTCCAAGAAACTGATGACACAGAGGTAGACATATCTTCTCCAGAGCCGATGCAAGTAGAACTGGTTGAACAGTTATCAGAGGAAGAGATGGATTGCTCTCTCTGTATTTCCAGTAGCATAGAGTCTTTGCTAGACTTATGAACTGCTTGTATTGTCTTCAGAGTGTCTTTAATTTGCTAAGCAGAAGAATAATGAAAAAGTAGTTTCAAGCTGGAAGCTGTTTTTGAGTGCTGCTAATACTGTGAAGTTTAACAGTTTTTCCTTAAATACCGAGTTTCTTTCATTCCTGAATTTAAGGACATTTGCTTTGAGTTGTAACCCAATTTGGAACCCATGCGTAAAGGGAATAAATGCCTTTTTCTTCCCACCACTCTGCTTTCATGGATTTCTTTAAAGATGGGCGCTAAAAACCACTAAGACCAAGTTCCCCTTGGTTCTTAAAGGACTCTCCTATCATAACAATAATATTTTATGTCCCACCTGCCCTTGCGACCACTGGCCACCAGGGGGGTGCACGACAATATATATTTATATTAACACTATGCTGGTCCAGTACGCAGTTTTGAGTTATGTTAGAGATGCCAAGCACCTCTTGGTGTTTATGTTGAAGTGGGAAATGTTGTTGTTAAGTGCCGTTGAGTCAGCGTCGACTCATGGCGACCCTCTGGATAGCTATCCTAAATTGTGTTTGGTCTTGAGTCAGGCGGTTCATTGTTGACAGACTGGTACCCATAGCTGCTGTTATTGTATCGATCCATCTCATTGCTGGCCTTCCTCTTTTGCGTTTACCTTCTATCTTGCCAAGCATGATGTCTTTCTCTAATGATCTCTCTCTTCGCATGATGTGTCCAAAGTATGAAAGTCGAAGTCTTGTCATCTGAGCTTCTAAAGAAAGCTTAGGTTTGATCTCCTCTAGTACCGACTGGTTTGTTCTTCGGGCAGTCCATGGTATACACAGTATTGGCCGCCAGCACCATAATTCAAAGGCATCAATTTTCTTCCTGTCTATATTTTTCACTGTCCAGTTTTCACATCCATATGATGTTATTGAAAATACCATGGCTTGAACAAGTCGAATCTTTGTATGGAGAGAGACATCTCTGCTCTTGAGAATCTTATCTAGGTCTTTCATAGCCATTCTGCCAAGAGCAATGCGTTGTCTGATTTCTTGACTGCTTGTTGCTTCTTTATTGATTGTTGATCCAAGTAGGTTAAAGTTGTTCACGATTTTGATTTCTTCTCCTTCAACGATGAACCTGTTGATTATGCCAGTTGTCATGATCTTTGTCTTCTTTACATTAAGGTGCAGGCCCATTTTGAGACTATGTTCTTTGATTGTGAGAAGTAAATGTTTCAGATCATCTTCACTTTCAGCCAGTAATGTGGTATCATCAGCATAGCGAAGGTTGTTGATGAGTCTTCCACCAATCTTCAAACCTCTGTTGTCTTCATACAATCCTGCTTCTCTGATGATTTGTTCTGCATATAAATTAAACAGGTAGGGGGAAAGTATGCAGCCTTGTCTTACACCTTTGCTTATTTTAAACCATTCTGTTTCTCCTTGATCCGTTCGAACTGTTGCTTCTTGATCAATGTACAGATTGTGCAAGAGAACGATCAGGTGTTCTGGTATACCCATGCTTCTTAATGTGGCCCAGAGTTTCTCATGGTTTACACAGTCAAAAGCCTTGCTACAGTCGATAAAGCACAAATAGATATCCTTTTCGTATTCTTTAGTCTTTTCAAGGATCCATCTCACATCCGCAATGATGTGTCTCGTTCCTCGCCCTTTCCTGAACCCTGCTTGCACTTCAGGTAGTTCTTGTTCCAGGTATGGTTGTAGTCTCTTTTGAATAATCTTCAGTAGAATCTTGCTGGCATGTGGGATCAGAGCGATTGTGCGATAATTTCCACAGTCAGTTGGATCACCTTTCTTTAGTATTGGTATAAACACAGATCTTTTCCAGTGAGTTGGCCATGATGTTGTCTTCCATATTTCTTGGCAGAGCCTTGTAAGTGCGGTAACAGCTGCATCAGATTGCTGTAATACTTCTATGGGAATGCTATCAATGCCTGGTGCTTTGTTCTTTGATAAGGCTTTCAATGCTGCTTTAACTTCTTCTTTCATCACCAATGGTTCCCGATCATAAGGTACAGGTTGAAACGGCTGTTGGTCCACTTGATCTTTATCATATAAAAACTCTGTATATTCCTTCCACCTTTTCTTTATCTTCTCAGCATCATTCAACATAGAACCTTGAGCATCTTGTAACATTCCAATTCGGGGCTGGAACTTTTTCTTTAACTCTCATAACTTTAGGAAAGCTGATCTTGTTCTTCCTCTAACAGTTTCTGCTTCTATTTCCTTGCATGCGTCATTGTAGTACTTTTCCTTGTCCTGTCTTGCTGCACGTTGGAAATCTCTGAGTTTTGTTATTGTCTTTCTTTCTCCTCTGGCTTTAGCTTCTCTGCGTTTCTGGGCAATTTTCAGAGTTTCTTCCGTCATCCATTTTGGCCGTTTTTGCTTTTTCACCTTTTGTAGAGACTTCTCGCTTTCTTCCAACACAACCTTCTTGATGTCATTCTATAACTCTTCTGGAGCTCTGTCATTTGTATCTAAAGCAGAAAATCGATTTTGCAGGCAGTCTTTAAATTCCAGTGGTATATTCTCAAGGTCATATTTTGCTGCATTCATGAGTGGTTTGCTCTTTCAACTTTAGCTTGAGTTTGCATACTAGTAGTTGATGATCTGTACCACGGTCAGCTCCAGGTTTTGTCTTTGTTGATATAGAACTTTTCCATCGTTGACTTCCACAGATGTAGTCAATTTGATTTTTATACAATCCATTGGGTGAAGTCCATGTGTACAGTCGCCACTTGTGTTGATGGAAGAAGGTGTTTGAGATGAATAGATCGTTGGTCTTGCAGAATTCTATCAGTCTTTCTCCAGCTTCATTTCTGTTGCCAAGTCCATATTTTCCAATTACTTTGCCTTCTTCTTTGTTGCCAACCTTTGCGTTCCAGTCACCCATGACCATCAGGATATCCTGTTTGCATGTTCTGTCAATTTCAGCTTATACTTGTTCATAGAATTTTTCAATTTCATTCTCTTCTGCAGCTGTTGTTGGGACATATACTTGAATTATAGTTGTGTTGATAGATATTCCTCGTAGACGAATAGAGATTAAGCGTTCGCTGACTGCATTGTATTTCATTACAGTTCTTGCAAGTTTCTTCTTTATTATAAATGCAACACCATTTCTTCTTTGTCTTTCATTTCCAGCATAGTATAGACCATGTGATCATCTGATGCAAAGTGCCCAATGCCAGTCCATTTCAGTTCGCTGGCACCCAACAGATCAAGTTGTACACAGTCCATTTCATTCTTGACCACCTCCAACTTCCCTTGGTTCATGCTTCGTGCGTTCCATGTTCCAATGCGTAAGATATCTTTACAGCTTCTGACTCTCATTTCATGTTCAGCTACATCAGCAGTCAGACGTCCTGAGGGCTTTGATCCAACCACATCATAAATGCTGGCTTTACTCTGAAAAGTCTTCAGCTCTTCCCCAGCAGCTAGTTGAGTGCCTTCTGACCTGGGGGTCTCATCTTCCAGCACTATAGTACAATTTGTTTTGTTGTAACTATCCATTGGGTTTTCATGGCAAGATACAGAAGTAGATTGCCGGGCCTTTCTTCCGCGCAGTTTCAGTTTGGTGTTGTTGCTGTTGTCACAGAAATGTGATCCTCCGCCGTCAACACTATCCCATTCTGCTGCTGCCCAGATGGGTGGTTTGTCTTGGTCTGGCACCTCAGCTGAGACCTGTCCATCTTGGGAGACCCTGCTAGTAGTTAAACTACCGATAGTTTAGCTCTCAGCATCACTTATGCACACAAGCCCTCACAGCACGACAAGCTGCAAACCAAGTGAGGGGAGAAGTGTTGTAGTAGGGTCAAAAACCCCTCTTATTTTTCTGAGGATGGGAAGTGCTGCTTAGGGGCAACTGAGCTTCTCTTGTTTTTGTGAAGGTGGAAAATGCTGTATTGGAGCTGCCAAGTCACTCTTCTTGTTTTTGTGGAAGTGGGAGCTGCTGCGTTGGTGCTGTTGAGCCCCTCTTGTTGTTTGGCACATTTAGCAAAATGTTTCCTAAGCTCTGTACTGGTAACACATGTGTGGGTCACCTTAACTGTGCAGGACCATAGGGAGATAGCTACATCCCCCTGCAGATACCACATATCAGCATGGCAAAACAGCTGCAGCAGCAACTAAGGCCACTGAGGTGGCATTAGTTGCACCCACGCTACTTGCGCTGAGCCATTATGTTAGTTTCTGCAACAATGCAGATGCCTCTTGTCAGCATACAGTCCATGCGGCTGTGGACTCTGGTGAATTCAGTCTACAAAGTTAAACTCTGACCCCCCTGGTGATGTCAGTCTCTAGGACCTGTCTGCAGCCCCTCTTTGCTAAATCAAGAAGGGCAGACCTTAAAGGGAGTGGCAAAAGACAATAGCAGACCTCAAGGGGAACTGCTGGAGAGGCACTATAAAGGACAGACACACTTCCTGCTTCTCTCTCTCTCCTTCATCGGACAGGTTTGGACACTACCATGAGGCTCTGATACTCAACTCCCTTCACCCCTCCCCCTCTCTCTCTCTCTACCCACATGTTCTGGCCTACCATGCGGCTCTGACCCACAGGTTCTGGCCTCTATCTCTCTCACACTTCACACATGCACACATGCACACACAGATTCATTGATGCACACTGAAACAGCTCTATAACAATCACTATATACCTCTGTTCAATACCTATGTATTAAGCCTATTTTTACATAAAAACCTTTCTCCAAGCCACACCTGTTTGCTTGTCTTATTACAAACCCTCCTGCGTCTGTGAAGTGAAATGAACCCAGGACCTACAGAAGAGTAACTGGATCACATCTTACACCTCTGTGTGAGAGTTCTTTCTCTCACCTCACACTGGAGGAAAGTATAATTTTGGGAAAGCAATCCTGTACACCTAAGAATAATGGAAAAAGCATGAAACTCGTTCCCTGGTCTGGACAGAAAGTGGCCATATTATTTTTTGCTTTTCTGTCGCTCCAGCTTCACTTCCTACTGTCTGTAGAAAGTGAAGCTTGTGATAAGGAAGCTTATCATAGCTCAGGAAGGAGCTATAGAAAAGGTGAAGTGACTCTGAACAAGCAACCTGTCAGTTCTGGTAGAAATAAAAAAACTGAATTTTCCCATAAAAGACTACCAGTCCCAGAATGCACCAGGTTTCCAACAGCCATTAGAGGAGCTGAAGTGGGGAAACGTGTGTTCAATCAGGAGGGCTATGAGGTAATCCCTAAGCACTCATCTCAAAGGGCAGGGACTGATTCAGCACAGCTGCGCTGTGCTAGGGTGGAGCACTCATCTAAGCTGAATAAAGGTAGAGTTTATTCTACAGAGAATTATCCTCAGTTTCATCTGGGAGATCCTCATCATCTTGGAGATCCTCATCTTGATCATCTTGGACAGCTTCATCATCTGGAGGATCATCAGAAGCAGAAGCCAGAGCAGACAGACAGAGAGGGCAAGAAACCCTTTGGAAGAAAGAAGAGAAAAGCATTTGGGAGGTCTAAAGGAGTCCAGAGCAGTACGTATACTGGAAGGCATTCAAAAGGCAAGCATACACCATTGGACTGGGGAAAGCCAGAGGAGTGGTGCTGCAGGGCCAGGAATCTCCAGACGGTACCTGTGAGGGAGACGGCTGCACTTGGAAGGGACCCTAGGACCCGTGCCAGAAGGTATGTGAAGAGAGACCCAGTGTCCAGGGATCTGGACTGGAAGGCTGGACATAAGAACTGGACTACATACTGGCCAGGCTATTTAGAGAGGAACTCTAACAGCAATGAAAGCTCAGGAATGAACACTGATCTATGCCCTAGCTATAACCTTGAAAGACAGCAGGGAAACAAGTATTCTCCTGAGAGTGCTCCACTGAGAAATTCCTCTGTGCCAATCCATGATATTGAACCCATGATTGTTGAAGAAGGGGGAGAGGTTATAGATACAGGCTGTGAATACATGGATTGCTTTCTTTCTAAACTCCTTTGGTAATTTACTGTTACAAAGTACAACAACCATCACGAAGAAATACAAACTTGTTCTTTAATCTACTCAGAAAAGCTCCTGAGTAGGATTTGAGCCACGCAGTAAAAAGCAAGCCAGCTAAGGGGTTTCAGCTGGGTAACTGCTAGCAATTGAGCCTTACCTAATTGCTTGTGAGCTCTGAGGAAATCACTTCTGAGTCTATGTGTGAAGATATAAGAAGTTAACCTGAAAAGAACAGTTTTTCCCTACTTTGTGGGTTTTGTTTGTTGATTAAAGCACTGCTAAGAAAATATTAACTAGAGCCTACAGAAAAGACCAGTTTGTTACCAACCAGGACTTTATTCTTTTGATTTGATTGCCTGACAAGTTCAGCTGTTGTTTTCCTGATTTTGTTTTTCTAAGTTTAACACTGAAAGCAAGTATCCTGTTTTATGTGCTACCAAGCATATCTGTGTTGGGAGAAATAACCCCATAAATAAATATCTTATTGGCTTTACACTCAAGCACAACTAATTATTGTGAACGGCTGTGTCTGGTGTGAATGGACTACATTTCCCACAATACCTTGCAAATCATATTAATATATGCCTTTGCCAAGACTGTGAACATTCTCTCCCAGGCACCCGTCTGACAAGCTAGAGCGAAAGGAAGTTAGAATAACACATATTTGATTAAGAAATGAAAACACATCCTATGATCCCGCAAGGGGAAAGCATAGATTTGTTGGTTTGCCATTGAAATCTGCTGAACACATGTGGTTTAAATCAGCAATATGTTAATGTTGTCACTGTCTTCCTATATTGTGACTATTCTTTGCATCAACATTATACCTATTTTGCTTATATTTTCTAGATATATATTGACTGTATGGTTATCATGTTTTTGATTCCTACATTCTGTACAGAATCTTTCTACTGCATATTTTTTCAGCGCGAAAAAATATTTTTGAGCTGTCTGTATAGTTTTTCTTTTGATCCATTTCTAATATTTAACATGCTCTTGGACCATCACAGTCTGTTCAAGTATTTAGTGCTCAGTAGTTATTTTTATTTTGGTTATGCATTTACCCCTTCACAGCAATTTTCTTTCAACACTGGACTTAAAGGAGAAATACTAGCTAGCATGATGTGAAGTGTTCACAAACGAGCTTTGGGAAAAAGGGTGTGGGGTGTAGCCAGCATTAATAATAATGAGGGAGGGGGTGCCAATCTCTGGGTTTGCAGGAGGATGCAGAAACCCTAGCACCGGCCCTGCCCAGCATACTTTTGATCTCACTTTTACTTTGCTTTTCTTAAAGAATGATAATTATCCTTCTTACCCTCTCTATTTAGATGATATTGTTTAGTACAGTTTGCAGTTAGAATAAGACTAAAGGGCACCAAAGATTCAAGACGCAAAGGGGTCGATGCAGAAAACCTTAGCGTAGCATTTTTCTAGCACTTTTCCTGCATTAGGCCTGCTCTGTGGGAAAAATGCCAGAAAAACTGCAGTGCTAAACTACAGCACAGTGGACATGTAAAATGCTGTATATTTTATTGCACCCGATATAACAAAAACTGTGCTGACACAGCACAGTTTTATACATTATTTTTAACACTGGATCTTTATGCCAGCTTCAGGCAGGTGTAACAATCCAACTGGAAGCAAAAGTATCATCTAAGGGGAAATTAGACATTTCACCTCAAATCAGTGGTGTACCAAGGGCGGAGCAGTGGGTGTGGCCCACCCTGGGTGATGGAGGCGGTAGGAGCGCCACTGCCTCAAATAATCCAGGCATTGGGGAAAGCCTTCATGTCATCTGCATAGCATCAGGGGGGCCAGTCCCCCCAGACACTGACCCCTCGACAGAAATAAAACATTGCTGATCCCTTGGGCCCGATACCCCTTCCACTCATAAAAATCATTGCTGGTCTCATGAGCCCCAATCCCCCTCTCCACTCTAGAAAAAAATCATTGGTGGCCCGTGAGCCCTGCTGCAACTCCCCCACCTTGCTAAAATCATTAGTGACCTCATAGACTTCTATCAGCCTGCCCCCCCCCCCCGCCCCGCAGTACCTTTCTGCTGAATGGGGGGTATGTCCCAGAATGCACCTCCCTGAGTGATGTATCCTTGAGATGCACCGCACAGAGTGAAGCAATGCCATTTTGAAAAATGTCAGTGGGGGTGGTAGGAGGATGTAGGCATTGCCCCTACCCCCTAATCTACAAAAAGGTACTGTGGGGGGAGCATGGGGTGGGTTAATGGAGGCCAACACAAACCAATAATTTCAGCGATGTGGGAGGGGGTAGCGGGTGTGGGGTTGCATTGAGGCCCATGGACCACCAATGAATTTTTTTGGAGAGGGAAGGGGGATCAGGAGCCATGGGGCCATCAATGATTTTTATTAGTGGGAGGAGGGATTGGGGCCCACGAGGCCACCAATGATTTCACTTCTATTGTGGGGTTGGTGTCCAGAGGGGGCACTGTCCCCCCAACACTGTGCCGATGATGCAGATCCACTGATAAAATTCTCTTTTTCCAGCCTTGGGAAAGCACGTAATTGCCTAAAAAATAAACTCCTAGGATCCAGAAGCCCTACTTATTCCATATGCTCGTATGTCACTATAAATTCCTGGACTGTGATTTGTTTGGATTTAGATTTGAATTTGTGTATTCTGCATCCTGTTTGTGTTTGCATTGGACCATTACCAGGAACAGATACACTGCCTTGACTGATTTTTCCTTTTGCACCAGTTTTAGCAAAGCTTTCATCTTTGAACATCCTTGAATGGGTGTGCAAGCCCAGGGCCTATGAAGCTGTCTTTCTCCCTGTTCTTGAAGAACCCTTCGGAGCACGGAGAATGATTGTTCCCCACCTGTCTTGAACGTGGCCCTAACCTCTGCTAGCCAGGCAAGAGGGGCCTGCATTGGTTTTGCCTATAAATAAAATGGATTTATGTTTGATTATTAAATGAAATAATATACAAATTGTACTCCTTCCCAGCTTGTCCCATGTTGTTGGATTAGTACCAACATCTTACAAATGGCCAGTCAGGAGAGATATGATTGAGTTAGTGGAAGAAATTCAAATTAAGGGCTCAAAGGAACAGTACTGGAAAGAGCCCCCAACACAGGGAAGTTCACCTCAGATAATCCAGGAGCTGAAGCAAGTAGACCCTCTAGTCATTTGGCTCTTCTGCATTGCAATGGCCAATTCAGCAGAATTAAAAAGACCGATTAAGTTTAATTAGTTCAAATGGGGGAGAAATAAGATGGTACTATGAGCAAGGTAAACCTAGGAAAATATGACTCAAAAAGAATTTGTCCCATCTTCTGACGGGATACTGCCACTCAGTAGGCTTGGATTTAGGCACAAGCAACATAGGCAAATGCCCAGGGCACCAGATTTTATAGGTGTCAAATACCTAGACCAAAAAGGATCCTGCTCCAGCTTATTTTAAGGCCAGGTGCATGTGTTTCTTCAAAGGGGAGGCACTGTAGCACTATAGCCTTGTCTTGCTCCTCTTCTAGCTCTCCAGTCTTTTTGGAATCTCTAACACCCCTCCACTGCATCTGAGGGAAGTCTGCCTGAATGGAGAAAGCATCCTGTGATTGTAGCAAGAGAATCTGCATTTTTGGAGGGGACCCCTTCTTGTCCCACAAGACCTTCCCAGGCAGGGTTACCTGCTTTGAAAATGGATGAAACAGCCACCTGCTCCTCCCCCATAAACAACAATCTCGCCATATTTCCTCTCCCCCACAGATTTTTTCTTGTTAAAGCAGACAGTGGTCGAAGGTCCAACTACAGCAATGGTAGCAGCAGCAGTACGTTGGAAAGACACGCAGGTCAGGGACCGAGTCAGTATTCACTTCTCTCCTAGGTCCCGTTAGTGATCAGTGATCAGAATGTGCGTTCATTTGAAGTGACGTGGGAAATATCAATGAAGTTTCATATTTCATTTCAGATCATTTTTAATCCGAAAAGGAAACTGAAAAATTGATGTTCCTCTCCATTTTTGACACAGGCTGGCCTCAAACTGGTAGCATTGGGGCTGGAAGGCAGGCATCTTACAGAAGAGCCATCACGTCTCTATGGGAGCTGGCTCTAGCCAGCCTGCTCTTAACTCTGCTGATGATCTTCCTTTTTGTTTCCTGATTGGTCCAAAGTTTGTCTGCTCTGGAGCTCTATGGAAACTGCTAAATAGATTTACATTTTTATTTGTATTTATTTATTATTTAGCTCATGTCTTTCCAGTAGTAGTTCAAGGTGAGTTACAATCAAGTATAATAGGTATTTCCCTGCCCCTGAAGGGCTTACAATCTAAGTTTGTACCTGAGGCAATGGAGGGTTAAGTGGCTTGCCCAAGGCCACAAGGAGTGCCAGTGAGATTTGAACACTGGTCTCTGCAACTCTATGAAAAACACTAACTGGATTTTTTGCCTTGTGAATCTATTGATTCCTGCTGTAGAGATTTGCCCCAAAGATTTTTCTTTTGCCATGTTCTTGTACTAGAACTCTATGAAACCATGTCTAATAGGCCAATGCAGAAAACCGTCACTAGACACTTGCTGAAGACGACTTTAACGTGGCCTGACAATGCACATTTTTTAACACCGGATGCAGCAAAGATAGGGTATGCAAATGACCCTGCATTAACCATGCACATGCAGATGAGCCATTGCAGCGTTAAAATGGGAGAGCGAGCCAAACACATGCGCACAAGAAGCCTGCACTAATTCGGCTTGCTCTCTGGCACCGCGAAGGTAATTTGCATAGCAGCCTTAACAGTATTTTGATGGCATTGGGAGACGAGCGGAGCATCAGGAAAAGCCCCCGATGCCATCAAAATACTGTCGGGGGCCGTGCCCGACAATAAAATTATCCCTGGTGATCCAGTGGCCCTGATCCTACACCCAACAGTCTTTGAAGGCATCGGAAAGCCCTTGATGCCATGAAAATACTGTCGGGGGCCATGCCTGACAATAAAATTATCCCTGGTGGTCTGGAGGTCCCTAACTGGTGGTCTGGCAGCCCCCATATGCACCTAAGCGGGAGCGCTGCCTATGTGCTCCCACTCAGCGCCGGCCATCTTGCAAAATGGTGGTGTCTGGCCCTGCGCGTTGCATCCTGGGATACACCGGATGAGGTCAGACTGCCATATAAGGCATAATAAAATAAAACCCACCCAAAATATCATACAATCCATTACACCTGTACCCTGGTCAGACCATCACCTACTACTATTCAACATACCTGCTAATGACCTATGCAATATTAGCAACAAAACGGTTACCCCCCCCTAGTTTTAGCACATCACGCTTCCGACCCCTCGACAAGGACAGTGCCCTCAAGACGATCCTACCATTACTTGACAATGATTCCCATGATCCTGATGAACTAGTATCCACCTGGAATAATGCCATCAGAGCTGCTGCCTGCATCCCTTCCACCAACAAGACCATATCGAAACGCGAACACACTCCATGGTACTCCCAAGACCTCCGTGCTTCACTCATCCACCTACGCAAACTAGAAAGACAGTGGCGCCACAATCAGACCCCTGAAACATTTTCTGCTTACACTACGCATTTACAAAGACACCGACAAAAAACCATAGAAAAGAGAAAACAATACCACTCAGAATTATTGAAGCGTTCATTGAACAGACCTCACGATCTATTCAGCATTGTAAAAGCCATAACAGGAGATCCAACTCAAGATCACCCACACATGCCTCAACCGCAGGAATACTCTAACTACCTTCAGTCGAAGATGATCCAAACCAGCGCAAGCACCAACATCATACCTACCTCTACCCTGATGACAACCTCCCAGACAAATCTCCTGCTGAATTTCACTGCAACCTCTGAGGAGGAGATCATTGACACCATAACTTCCATCAACCTCACCACTGCCCCTAATGATCCCTGCCCCGCAAGCTGGATCAAAGAACTACGTCACGACCTCAGCCCAACTATCTGCAGAATCCTGAATCAGTCCTTATCTACAGGATCATTCCCCCAAAGCTTAAAACACATGTCTATCCGACCTCTACTGAAAAACAGCAAACTCGACACATCTAAAGTAGAATCCTATAGGCCAATTTCGAGCATTCCTTTGCTTGCTAAAATTATTGAGAAGGTGGTCCTGCGAGAAATTCAACATCACGTAGACACTGAATCGCCTTTAGACACCTCCCAACATGGCTTTAGAGCAGCTCACGGTATTGACACCATCCTCACAACCCTCTTCAACAATCTAGTCACAGGCCTTGACAATATTCACCAAGGATTTGTCTTGATATTCCTGGACATAGCGGCCGCCTTTGACTCCGTGAACCATGATACACTACTACTCCGACTTAAAGAAAAAGGGATACAAGGCTCGGCACTAGCCTGGTGTAAATCTTATCTCTGCAACAGATGGCAACAAGTCAGAACAGGATCCACAACATCAGAGCCTTTCCCCCTGAAACAAGGTGTGCCTCAAGGCTCATCCCTATCTGCTCTGTTCTTCAACATTTATATGCAGCCTATCTGTGCTTTAATCCGCTCCTTCAACGTCCACTGTCTTGCCTACGCTGACGATATCCTCATCTACTCACCGTTTACAATTGACAAACCAGACTTCTCTCCAATATTGAGATGTTTTGAAGCAGTTTCAGATTGGCTTCTAACTCAAAATCTCTGGATCAACAATAGCAAAACAGACCTCCTATTCGTCACAAGGAACCGGAGTTTCACGCCCCCCCCCCCTCACTCCAGATCAATAATATAGAATTGAAGACAAAATCCACAATCCGATACCTAGGCATCACCCTCGACCAACGCCTAGATATGTCAGCCCATGTTACAAACACCACAAAAGCAATTTATCACAAGATCCGAACACTAAGACACCTTCGCCCATTACTCGACTTCTCTGACTATAGATCAATATTCCAAGCTCTAATCATCCCACATCTCGACTTTGCGAATGTCATCCTACATGGACTTCCACAGTCAACCTTAAACCCACTCAGACTTGCCATGAACTCAGCTGCAAGGGTTCTAGTTGGTGCATCAAGGTCGGATCATATAACGCCTATCTTGATAAACCTACACTGGCTGCCACTACCTGCCAGAATCACCTACAAAATTCTAAAATTCTAATTCTAACACGTTTCGTGGTATTTTCAGAAAGCCCCTGCTTCAGGTCAAAGCCGCTGCTACCTCTGAATGGCTGAAGAGGTAGCAGCGGCTTTGACCTGAAGCAGGGGCTTTCTGAAAATACCCTGAAACGTGTCACGTCGTCTCTAGGCTGCTGGCTGCATGATTACCAGGCTTTCTACTTTGATGGACTCAGCTAAGTAACGAGATTTATGCTGCTTCCAAAGTGGTTTATTTTTAGTATTTAATGAATAAAATGGACGGGCCACGACGGCTTGAGGCATGATCCTCTTTGCTGGGTTGGCCTTTTTGACAAAAAAATACGTTACTTCAATGGTTTGTGAAGACTGGGTTCTGGGCACCAGGGTTGTTTTTCAATTTTGTATTCAGAGACAAGACTCGTCAACAAATCCACCTTTGCACCATGTTGCTGTAAGTTTGCAGTCAAGGACACATCTAGGGCTCTGATGGATTCACACAGTCCCAAAAGGGTAGTCGATGAGCTCGTCCCACCAGAAGGAACTTCCAGTACTCCCCCTGACATGCTGACCCCCAGACTTACCTCCCCTCCACTGCCTCCAGCCTGGAATCTCGGAGGAAGACTGAGCGAGGGGGGAGCCCAGTGATTCCCCTGTCTCCAATGCAGTGACGACGCTCTCGAGCAGGAAACCTCACCCCCCAAGATGAGCATTTCCAGGTTGTGGGCGAAGAGTCCATTCTTCAGGGCTTAGAGATGCCCCCTCCAAGCTCCGCTCCAGGAAAACTCCACCAAAGTGGTCCAGGGCAGTCGCCAATTCCACCACCAGTCAGACTGGTCCAAAGTAGGCTGTACTCCATCTCCCGCACTGGAACCCGAAGAGTTAGTCAGGTGCTTACCCTTCCGCTTCAGCATGCAGCGGCAAGAGAAAGTCAGCTCCAGAACACACAGAAATCCACTCAGACAACCTCACACACCATTATCTTGCCTCGCATTGCCCCCCAGCTAGAATTTTCTATAGAGCTGAAGACCAGACAAACTATGGGCCAGTCGGAAACAGGAAGGAAGAGCACCAGCAATACATCAGTTAAGAGCAGGCTGGCCAGAAAGCCTTTTAACCCAAAAGTCATTAATTTGAGACCAGCCACTGCCTGTGAGAAAAAGAAATATAGAAACATCACGGCAGAAAAACACCATATGGCCTATTTCGTCTGCCCTTCCATACCAACTTCTATAGTCCCTTTTTTTCCTTTCAAGATCTTCTGTATTTATCCCATACTTTCTTGAATTCAGACACAGTCCTCGCCTCTACTACTTCCATGGGGAGACAATTCCATGCATCTACTACTCTTTCCGTAAAGAAATATTTCCGCATATTACTCCTGAATCTATCCCCTTTCACCTTCACCGAATGCCCCCTCGTTGAAGAACTTTCTTTCAACTGAAAGAGGCTCTCCTCCTGTGCATTTATGCCATGGATGTATTTAAACATCTCTATCATATCTCCTCTCTCCTGCCTTTCCTACAAAGTCTACATATTGAAATCTCTTCATCTGTCCCTGTATGCCTTATGATGAAGCCCGCTGACAATTTTGGCACCAACTCCATCCTGTCTATATCCTTTTGAAGCTGCGGTCTCCAGAAATGCACACAATCCTCCAAATGAGGTCTCACCAAAGACTTATAAAGAGGCACTATCACCTCTTTCTTTCTGCTGGCTATTCCTCTCCCTATGTACCCAAGCATCCTTCTGATTTTGCCATTGCCTTTTCTACCTGTTTAACCACCTTAAGATCATCAGAAACAATCATATCCAGGTCCTGCTCTTCTTTCATGAACAGCTACTTCACCCCCTATACTGTACTGCTCCCGTCAATTTTTGAAGCCCAAATGCATGACCCTGCATTTTTTTAGCATTAAATCTCAGCTGCCAAATTCTCAACCATTCTTCAAGCTTCACTAGATCTCTCCTCATGTTATCTATTCCTTCATGGGTGTCTACTCTATTGCAGATTTTGGTATCATCTGCAAAGAGGCAAACCTTAGCTGACAGCCCTTCTGCAATATCACTAAAAAAACATTTAAAAAAGAATCAGACTAAGGACAGGTCCCTGTGGCACACCACTGATAGCATCTTTTTCCTCAGAGTGAGCTCCATGTATTGTAGCCTTTATCATCTCCCACTCAACCAATTTCTAACCCAGTCAGTCACTTTAAGATCCATCCCTAAGGTCCTCAATTTATTTATAAGTTCTCTGTGTGGAACAGTGCCAAAAGCTTTTCTGAAATCTAAGTGCACCACATCTAGGGTTCTCCCTTGGTCCAACTCTCTGGTCACCCAGTCAAATAAATTAATTACATTTGTCTGACAAGAGCTGCCTCTGGTAAAACCATGTTGCCTTGGATCCTGCAATCCATTTGACTCTAGAAACCTCAATTTCCTCTGTTTTAGCAGCGTTTCCATCAATTTACCCACCATAGAGGTCAAACTAACCGGCCTGTAGTTTGCAACCTTATCCTTACTTCTGCTTTTGTGTAAAGGGACCACATGCACTCTTCTCCAGTCCTATGGGCCCATTGCAGACTCTTTAATTGAAAAGATCAGATAATGGAGCCACTAGAACTTCCCCAAGTTCCTTCAGTACTCTTGGGTGTGTCCCATTGCTTTGTTTACTTTTAGTTTAGTTAATTCCTCGTCTTCTGAAAAATTTTCAAGATCCCTTTCCTTTCAATTCCTATTTGTTGGTGTTTTCTGAGATCCTACTCCTGGCCTTTCATCTGTAAAGTAATTCCACTTTATCCTCATCAGTTTCTATACATTCCTCCACCCTTGAGTCTGACGATGCCACTTTTGAACTTCCTCTTCACACTAACATATCTGAAAAATGTCTTATTGCCCCATTTTACTGCATTGGCTATTTTTTCTTCCATTTTTTATCTTTATTTTCTTGAGTTCTTTCCTAGCTTCTCTTAGCTTTTCCAAATATTAATGCTTGTCTTCCTCTTTCTGTGATCTCTTATTTTTTATGACGGCTGCCCTCAGTTTCTTCACCTTTTCAGCTACGTCTTTTGAGAAGCATAGTGGTCTCCTTTTCCTTTTACCTTTATTTACCTTTCTAACAAAAAGTTTAGTTGCCCTTAAAATATCCCCTTTCAGTTTTGCCCACTGTTTTTCTACATCCCCCAACTGTTCCCATCCCACAAACGACTCCTTGAGGTATTATCTTATCTTGGTAAAGCTAGTTTTTCTAAAGTCTAGGACCCTTACCTTTGAATGGACTTTATCAGCCTTAATCCTAATACTGAACCACACCATCTAGTGATTAGTGGATGCAAGATGATCACCTACTATAACATCAGAAACACTTTCCCCATTGGTAAGCATCAGGTCCAGTATGGCTCCCTCACGTGTGGGTTCTGTTACCAGTTGCATGAATAGTTCTTCCTGTAGAGAATCTAGGATCACCTTACTTCTAGATGATGCCACACAAGGGATGTGCCAATCAACATCCAGCATATTGAAATTACCTATCAGTAGCACTTCTCTCATAGCAATACTGCAAATATCTTCAAGAAATCTCTGTCCACTTCTTCTGCCTATGAAGGAGATCTGTATATCACACCAATGTAAGTGGGGTTTTTATTTCTCTGAAACCTCTAGCAACCTTTCTGCTCTATTTTTCATTTCGGCAGCAGCCACAGCTACATCTTTAATTAACAAAATTGCTCTGAAATGAAATTTATAAAAATAAAATGAAACAAAAATGAAAATGTATTAAAACAAAATAAAATGAAACAATTGCAAACAATACAGGAAATGAAACTAAATTCTTTTGCCTGCACACCCCTAACGCATGTAAATTAACTATTTTAAAGGTTCAATTGGCCACCAGCCTTCCTTAATGAATCCAGCCAGTCCAGCAAATACCAGCTGGTTGGCAGCCCCACCCCAGGGCACCACCTATGGGTCCGAACCCTGATTCTTCTGATTACCTAGCTTCTACCTCTGCTTTGAGACATTGGAATGTCTGATTTCAAACTGTTTAATTGGTGATTAAGTAATGACTATTCTAAGCATTAGGCTACCAAGCATGCAGCAAACTGAAGACGCCTGAAGCAAAGGCAGGCACATTCAAACAAGAAGAAGTGAATGTGCCTTGCTGAGTAATGGAGAATATTTCTGCATTTACAAAAATGTGTTTTTAAATTATGGCATTTTGTCACAAAATGTACAGTTTAATTGTTTTCATTCTTCAATGTTTCTGCAGAGCTGAATATTTATCCGTCTCCTATTCTCGAATTTCAATGCAGTGCTGATAGTCCCTTTATTTTTGTCTAAATCTGAGGTACTAAAGAGTGTTAAAGTAACACAGCATGTGGTAGTAAAGGATGGCATTAACTCTGCCAGCACCATATTTCGATTTTGGCAATGGTAGGCCAAGGGAGTCCATTACTCATTGCTGTCCCTCGACCTTCACCTTATGACATTGGATAGGCTAAGCAAGTGGTGCAAGCAGGAGGGACTCACAGGACTGGGGGATGATGATTCCTGGTGAGGAGATCTTACTCATGCCTGGCAGAAGCCTCATAAGGGATCTTATTCTTTTCTGTTGGGGGGGGGAGAATTTACTCTTGTGTACGATGGCTAACTCAGAATGCACCAAAAAGGAGGATGCTCACCTCCAATAAGGAGGGGAAAATGGAGGACAAAAATTTACATTGGATTTGCATATTTAATTTGTGTATGCAGTCCCAATCAGAGCACCACTCTATATCCTCTCCCCAGATCTCCCCATCCCTAAATTTCCATCAGGGCCGTCCCTACCATTGAGCGACTATGTTCTTTGCATATGGTCCCTCTTTTCAGCCTCACTATTCAGCCCCTATTGATTTATGCATATGATGCCCTGAAATCAGTCTCTGCACATGGCCCTGCTTCCTTCTGCATCCCCTCAGGCTATCCCTAATTCCCACACTCCCAATCTCTGCTTGCCCTCAACCAATTCTCCAGACCCTATGCACTCCTATCCAGTTTAAGCTGCCACATTTTCTTTCCTCTTCCTCTTCTCCACCTCTCCTCACGGTGCCCCTTGGCCTCACTGCAGTGAATGTGAAAAGGTTTGCACCAGGTAGAGCTGATAGTCCCTTGCACTCTTCTTGCCTTAAAGTTAACTAATGAGGGGTGCATATCTCTCTTAAGGTTTTAGCAATAACTAATGGGAAGCCCATGTCCTCTCCCACCCCCTATCTCTTCCTAGCTTGATTAAGACAGTGCAGTAAATGGGTAGGGTGACTGGATGCCCTTTACTACCTTCAGCAGAGCTTTGTCTGTTTAGGCTATTTCCATAATTGAATGACTTCTTTGGCGCCCAAAGGTAATTATACAGTTGGGCCTTTCTGAAAGTGAAGAGAGTGATCTTGTTGGAATGGATGTGGAAAATGGGCCCCTTTATGACACAATGGTGGAAACAATTCTATGCTTTGATGAAGACAAAGCATTTGACTGCGAAGGTTAAGGGCATGAGTGAGTTTATGGCTTTCCTTGATATGTGGCTGCCATACATCTAGCCCCTTCCCATGAGAGTGTGAAATGTCATTCCCAATGTGTGAA
Source organism: Ichthyophis bannanicus (assembly GCA_033557465.1). NCBI lineage: Eukaryota > Metazoa > Chordata > Amphibia > Gymnophiona > Ichthyophiidae > Ichthyophis > Ichthyophis bannanicus. Next base: position 1,057,673,164 of record CM066032.1, read on the forward strand.
TGAATGGTGTTTGGATATATGAATGGACTGGACGTGAGAGGAACTAAAATGAATAGGGGGTGAGGTCTAGTAATCATAAGTTGAAGTGTTAACAGAGAAAGTTGTTGTCAGTATTGTTGTGGTTGGCTATGGCCTATGATAGCCTGCAAATATGAAAGGCCTGTAAGTTAGGCCCTGATTCCAACCCCCATCTTAGTAAAGAACCAAAAAATCTGTGAAAGTCTGAGAAAACTGCTTTAAACTGCTTAATAAGAAGTTTCTTATGAATTCATAAAACTTTCATTATTCTCTTGTATTCTGAGGATAGAAATGTTTCAATGCTTGCATTCCTAGAGCTAGAAACGACCTTGCAGTAGAATTGTATCAATACCTAGAAACTGTGCCATTGTTAGAACAATCCTAAAGGAGGGAGCTGGGTGCTAGGCCCAGAAAGGGTCTCTGATTGGATAAATGCAGGGGGCGTTGGGACCAATAGAAAATCTGCATGTATCAAACTGAAAAGAAATGTATAAAATGAATATGTTTCTGTAAGAACTTTGCTCAGTCTTTTTTGAAGCTTGACTGTCTGGGCCTTGTGCACAATAAATTGGCTTGGACCCTGCAATTGACTCCTGGATTTATTCATTGTCTGCACTTCGCTGCTTCATATTCTTGGTGCGTTGGCCGGGAATGTGCGGGTAGTGAATGGTATTCAAGCGAATATTCCATGTAATTCACCTCCAGGTTTGGCCCGGTTGGAACCGTGTCTGTCCGACCGCAGGGGAAACCTCAGGCGCCACTGGTCCTCTTGTATCGGGGAGGGTTCCGCCTTGCCTCGGCGGACCACTGGGTCCAGCTGGCCAACACCTCCGAACCCGAGGGGAGTCCAGGATCCAACCCATGAACTGGTTTGGTATCGGGAACCGGATCCGGTGAGTAGACATTTTCTTGTTTGATAGTCAGTGAAGCCTGGGGAAAAGCCTTGCATGAGTATGCAAGACTAATTTGGTATAGACTAACTGGGAACGTCTTGCATAAGTGCGCAAAGACGAGAGAGCCTGATCACCTCTCATAAGGGCGGTCCTAGTACGCTCCGCATAAGGGTTAGCGGAAGCCGAAGCCACCGACCCTTCGGGATGAGTTAGTCAGTAAACCCTTGGGCATTTCAAAATTTTTTGTTGCTGGCATGATTGTCTGTGTGATTGAGAGGTCTTGAAATATAGACTAAGCGAGAGTGGACTCCTGAGTAGCGCAGTTCCTGGCCGGGCGACCGCGCCCAGGTCGCGAAAAGGAGGAAGCATGCGGTGTTTGTCCCCCCCATTGTTCTGTGGGCTGTACGGACCCCTTACCTACAGCCATACTACCTACCCTTACTGTCTGTTGTCGTGTATGTCATTACAATTATGGGAGGGGCGGAGTCCACGCAAACTCCGTTGGAATGTATGATCAAGAATTTCCGTAAGGGATTTTCAGGAGATTACGGAATAAGAATGTCTCCGTCTCGATTAAGAATGATATGTGATAGGGAGTGGCCTGTGCTAGCTACTTCATGGCCCCGTAGGGGCACCTTTGATGTGGAAATAGTCTCCCGTGTTCATCAGCTTGTACAAAAAGTGCACCCTGATCAGTTCCCCTACATAGATTCTTGGCTGGGTGTTTGTGACAGGCAGCCCTTTTGGATGAAGCGCTGCTATGAGGAACAGTGTAGAATACTGGTAGCAACCACCAGGGGGACCCGGAAGTTTGAGGAGGGGAAGCCGCCTGTGTATTCCGCCTCAGAGTCCCCAGAAATCCTGGCCCGTTTACCCCAGTACCCATATAGGTTAGTTCCACTAGCTCTACCACCTGAAGCTGAACCTGATGAGGTTAATCTAGGTATTGGCAGAGTTAATGCCATCTGCAGTTACCGCTGCAGCAGCAAAAGAAGCCCACTTCCCCGAGTGATAGCCCCGAGTCTGGCCCAAGTACATCAGGGGGACCAGGGTCCTCCGACGATACTGGGAGCGGAGGCTCTCCTGCCAGTTCAGGGTCACCTGCCAAGGAAGCCTATACCCGGGAACCGTATGATTTAAGAAGTGTAACCCCAAAGAAGAAGGAGAAAGCAGGGCACCTAATGCCATTGCGTCAAGTGCCTGGTTTACCTATCCTAAATGAACAGGGCCAGATGGCTCCAGGACCAACCAGTCTAATCTACGTGCCTTTTTCCACTACTGATTTATTAAACTGGAAAATGCATTATGCATCCTATACTGAAAAACCCCAAGAATTGACAGAGTTAATGTCTAGTATACTGCAAACTCATCAGCCTACCTGGACTGATTGTCACCAGCTCCTGTCCACTCTCTTTACTACTGAGGAGCGAGCGCGAATTGTGCAAGCAGCCATCCGCTGGTTAGAAGAGAATCCCGTAGAAGGGGGGAGAAATGAATCTCCCACAAGCAGCCGCCGCAGCTTTCCCAAATGAAGATCCTAGATGGGATCCGAATGATGAAAGGGGGGCGGCGGCCCAGCTTGATTTCGCCAGGCCTTGCTACAGGGCCTGAGGAAGGGAGGCCAGAGGGCCATGAATATCGGGAAGGTGTCAGAAGTTATCCAGGGCCCAGATGAGAGCCCAGCGGCCTTTTATGAGCGGTCGTCTGAAGCTTATAGATTGTATACCCCATACGAACCAGCCGCTCAGGAAACTTTGCATATGGTAAACGCAGCCTTTGTCAGTCAGTCCCAGAGAGACATAAAACGGAAGTTACAGAAACTGGATGGATTTGCGGGTATGAATACAGCACAGTTAATGGAAGTTGCTCAGAAAGTGTTTGTGAATCATGAAAATGAACGTAACAGAGAAAGTGAACGTAAGATGAAGAAGAAAGCAGATCTTCTTGCTGCCGCTTTAGTTGAACGATGTGAGGGAGGTTTTCCTAATCGAAGGAACAGAGGACGTGGAAGGGGTCGTGAAAATAATTGGACCCCACTGGGTGCGAATCAGTGCGCCCATTGCAGAGAAGAAGGACATTGGAGAAGTGAATGCCCGCATCTTGACTCCACCCCCAGGAGGGGAGGACGGAGTCCCTGAAGAACAGGAGGCCGATTTCAGAGTCGTGGAGGAATGACTCGAGCACAGTTCCAGCGAGAAAGGGAAGAAGCTATTGAGGGAGTGGCAGTTGCAACGGGCTATGACATGGATGAAATGGATGAAGACTAGGCCAGACCGGGCTCCAAGTTCACCCTGGGTCTCCAGGAGCCTATGGTCAGTTTGAAAGTAGGGGACCAATATATGGACTTTATGGTGGATACAGGAGCCGAACATTCAGTGGTGGCAAAGCCAGTGGCTCCCCTTTCCTCTCAATCTGTCACCATTATTGGGGCCACTGAGGCCAGGGCCACCAAGCCTTTCCTGCAGAACCGCATGTGTGAACTAGGGGGACAGAAAATAACACACCAGTTCCTGTATATTGTGGTACCGAAAGCATTCCTGAGCAGACAGAAGGGGAAAAGGGCAAGCACTGCACCTTTAAAAGCCAGAGCAAGCCAGGTTTCCATGACAGCAGGAAGCTTTCAGAGAGAATGCAGCTCAGTCAGATTCATGACGTAAGAGCTGGAAGCAGCCCTAACGAGGTGCACCTGGATAGTCAGAAGGGCGTGCCTGAACAAGGAAGCCGTTTTAAACCAGCTTCAGGGCTAGTCTTTCAGAGCAGCACTGAGAATCAGGACGTACAAGAAGGCAGGGAAAAGCCTTTACAAGTGTCTATTCCACTTCAGCAAGGAAGGCAGCAACTGAGGGAGTCTTGGAACCCAGCCCCAGGCAAGAAGGATTCTGGTGGGTCCATTACTGGTTACCTTGAAGCTAAACCTAAGCCGTTGTGGGAGCTTCCTGAAGACAGGGCAAAGCCATTTCCCTGTAGAGAGGAAGAGAGCTCCGAGCACAGACAAAGCAAGGTCAGCAGAAAAGGTACGTCAGGGTTACTGCCAAGCCAGAGTTTTGTGGAAGACGTTGTGAAACATTTAAGAGCAAGTGCTAATAGGTGCCAGGGTAGCACGGCTGTGAAAGCACCTAGCAGATACTCTTTTGACAAATGGTTTAAAGCTAATGTGACAACCATAAGGAAGAGCTTACGTTCTAACCCATTTCCTGAACTAGAAGAAGTCACGGTCAGTGAGAGTGGAGTCTTCTTAGAGCAGCTGCAAATAGTTATCCCAGGATTGCAGCCAAGAAGTTCTCCTAAACAGAGCTGTGAGAATGCAAGCAAGGAGATGTTTAATGACGTAGCTGATATTCCTGACTCACCTGATTACTATAAGAGAGACTGTTCCATGTATAATTTATTTATTTATTTTTTTTTTATTTTATTTAACTTTCTTATATACCGCGTTCTTCTGCATCAACGCGGTTTACATTAAAACATAACCGTCCAGCACAGATGGTCTGCACTGGCTTCACAATATAACAAGGGGTATATGTACAGGTAATAACAACAGGGTAACTATGTACACATATATACAGGTAAATTGCAATATACGTTTGGAGAAGAATCAAATGTGTTCCATTAGCTCAAGTGTGTAATAGTTGATGACAGGGTGATAAGAGATGCTATTTGTCGGGGGGATCCGTGTCAGGCACGCTTGGTTCCTGGCTCATATGCTTGTAACTCACAGGTTGTTTAAGTGGGTCGCTGGGCCTGGCTTGCTGTGGGGGGTGACTCTGGTCAGTATAATATTGTAGGAAGAGAAGATGTTTAAGTGCCTTCCTAAAATGGGAGATGCTTTTGGTATCCCTGATAGCGGGGGGAAGGGCATTCCAGCAGGTAGGCGCATATAGTGAAAAGGCTCTGGATCGTGTTGCTTGTGAACATTTTGTTATCTGCCTTGGTAGAATCAAAGTATTTATCGCAGCTGATCTTCTTGCTCTATTAGGGGGTGTCATCTGGATAAGGCCAATGATTGATGTAGAGGAGCAGTTGTTAATGGCTTTGAAAGTAAGTGTCAGCACCTTGAAGGTTATCCTGCTTTGGACCGGAAGCCAGTGCAACTGTTTTAGTATTGGTGTGATATGTTCCTTCCTTGAAGCCCCCTGCAGAATTCTGGCGGCTGCATTCATGGCCAGTTGAAGCGGTGTTATGGTGGCTTTTGGGAGGCCATGCAATATGGCGTTCGCGTAATCGAAATGAGGGATTACAAGAGCTTGGTAGACCGATCGAAAATCTTCTGGTTCTAGGAGCGGTTTCAGGTGGCGAAGCGTTCTGATTTTGTTGTAGATTGCTTTTACCATGCTGCTTATCTGGGCCTTCATATTGAGCTGTTGGTCCAGAATAACTCCGAGGTACCGAATTGATGGTTTGCTAGTGAGTTCAGCATCCCGGACCTTCAGGGAGCTTGGTGGAATGAATGATGAGTTCCTTGTGATGAAAAGGACCTCTGTTTTTTAAAGTTTATTTTTAGTTTCTGAGTGTGTAGCCAATCCGTGACCGCATCGAAACAGGCAGAGAGGGGTGCAAGGTCAGGTTTGTCCAAAAGGAAAGGCATGTAAAGGAGAACATCATCGGCGTAGATGAGGTATTTAATGTTGAAGGAGTGGATGAGATTACATAAGGGCTGCATGTAAATGTTAAATAGCAGTGCAGACAGTGACGATCCTTGGGGCACACCTTTTTCTTGGAGAAAAGGTGCGGATGTGGCAGAGCCGGAACGTACATATTGCCATCGATCCATTAGATATGATGCACACCAAGTTAATGCATTTCCCTGGATGCCCTTCTCGCTAAGGCGGGAGAGGAGTATTTCGTGACAAACCGTGTCAAAGGCTGCTGCAATATCTAGGAAGATCAGCGCAAACCCTTGTTTGATATTGTCCAATCCAATGATAAGCGTATTGAATAACGTGGTCAGGAGTGTTTCTACCCCATGCGCTTCCCGAAAGCCGTGTTGGCAAGGGTCGAGTGGTGCATTTATTTCTATATGGTGTTGAAGTTGTTGCACAACCTTCTCAATTATTTTCGCCAGCAGCGGGATACTTGATATCGGCCTGAAGGAGTCAGTTCGTGCCGGGTCCAGTTTGCTATTCTTTAGTAGTGGTCTTATTGCTGTCTGTTTTAGGCTTTTGGGGAATGTACCCGTTAAGAAAGATAGTGCAATGATTTTGGAGAGGAAGGGGCTGAGTTCGGTCCGCAGAGATTTTATCCAAAACGCCGGACATGGGTCACTTGGTGCAGTGGTGGCATTTATGGAGGAGATGGTGTCCTGTATGCTTCTTGCTGAAGGGGCAGAGAACTCAGTAATGGTGTGTTTGGTGACCGTTGTTGCAGTATTTGGTAGGGTCATTAGGGGGAAACTATTTGCGGTAGGAGTGTTGGACTGGTTTGTCTTGGTACGCAGGAAGTCAGCATATTCTTGGGGGTCAGGGAGGTCTGGTTGTGCAAACGAAGGCTCTTTTGCTAAAGTCTTAACTAATCCAAAGAGTTTGTGGGGCTTGTTTAGAGAGCGTTGTAAAATCTCTGCATGAAATTGTTTCATTCTCGCTGTTACGTCTGCCCTGTGTCTTTTAAGATGTTCGTTGTACAGATCAAGTTTTTCTGTTGAACGGGATCTTCACCATGATCTTTCAAGTTTTCTGAGTTTGAGAAGTGAAGTTCGGAGTTCGGGGGAGAACCATGGGGCATTTTTCCTTGTTTTCACGGCCTTCTTGGTAGTAGATATTTTGGCTTCGGCATCGAGGCATGCATTCCATGAGGTGATCATGTCATCAAGGCATTGGGAAGGAGGGTTTTGTAGTGGCTGGATTTTCATCAGGGATTCCTCCAGGTTGAATTGCCGGAACCGTTTAGTGAATGAGGTTGTAGGTCCACTTGTAGTCTGTTTCATCTTTTGTATTTGGTGTGATGGTATCTCAAAAGTGATCAGGCTGTGATCAGACCATGGTACTGGGCTAACAGCGGGGACAGTCTTGAGTGAAACGTTGATTATATCTTTTGGGGCGAATATTAGGTCAAGTTTATTTCCTCTGACATGTGTGGGGGAGTTAACTAGTTGGATATATCCTAAGGCACTGAGTGCTTCTGTGAAGGCCTCAGCATGGTTGTCCTGGAGTGAGGGAAGGTTAAAATCTCCCATCACCCAGTTTTGGGTACAAGGGTTGGGGGGTTTCCAGCAGAGTCAATAATGGTAGATAGATCATCTGGAGAGGGTGATGGGGCTCTATAGAATAGACTGATACTGCAGTCTTTATTTGATATGGTGATGGAGTCTAGTTTTGTGGTGCTACTGACGGAGGTGATCTGGAATTGCAGTTCTTGCTTTGTTAGAATGAGCACTCCTCCACCTCTTCTGTCAGACCTGTAGCAGGGGTGGATGGCGAAGTTTGGAGGGACGAATTTATGTAAGATGATTGCATCGGATGTGGACAGCCATGTCTCGGTGATGAGGAGGATGTCTAGGTCATGGGCAGATATTAGATCTGCTGCTGCAGGCCATTTGTTCCTGATTGAACGTGCATTGATGAGTGCACATTTTAGATTGCGGGAGAGGGTGCAGCCTACTTCTTGGGGCAGGTTATTATGCTGGATGGCCACGTAGATTAAGTGAGAGCTTGACTGACGTCCTGAGGCATATGGCAGTTGATATGGAGGGTTTGACCAATTCCTCCATGCTCCTTGTAACACTGGGATGGGATTGTGCTTGGCAATGAGGGCTGAGGTGCTATGTGATAGAGCTGATAATAAGAGGCATATGGCCAGTGTAAAATGATGATGGGTCATTTTGAGTGTCACGTGGTTTGATAGCATGGTAGTTAGTCTCGGGTATCCTCTGCCTTTCAGGCAGGGGGGGGATGCTTTATATATTAGTTATATAGTAGAACGAGTGGTATTGGATGAGTGTGTAGAATGTAGAAATGTAGAATGTAGAAAGACTGCTCTTAAGATAAACAAGCTTTGGTAAGAAGAATTACAAAGTTGTTTGGAAGTTTTGTGCTGCTGTGAAGAAACAGTTTTTCCACTTTTATTTGATTCTTTTCATTTGCTCCTGTTTTTCTGTTTATTCTGGAAAAGAATTATATTGCTTTGCTTATTTGCCTGAGAACCTCTGTGAGGGGAAAAACCCAACAATAATAATAAATTTATCTGTTCCAAAAGACCCTTGTGCCACAACACATTTTTGTGAGAGTGAAACCTAAGAAACTACATATCCCAGCAACCCTTGCTGCTAGATAGTATAAAGGACACTCAGAAGCAAAACAGCGGTCACCCCTACTATAAAGCCCTCGGCCAGTAGCAGGGGAGCGTGACAGATTGGCGTAGTTGCTACGGATCAAGGCAAAGGCGCATGCGCAGAAGAATTAAAGGGCAAGAAAAAGTTTTGAAAAATAAAGTTTTGGAAAAAACATTTTTTTTTGAAAAAAAGAATTTTCAAGCAAGACTGCTTCTACAGAAGAAGAAGACGTGTCTGATACTGGAGAAACCACCGCATACACAAAGGCTTGATGCACCACAAGTATCAGGTAATTTGTACATAGCAGAGTTACCTGGGGATACTTGGTTTGGTATCAGCGCAGCAAGTGGGGGAAAGTTAGAAGTACCTCCTATCTGGTGATACCGCACTTGGTGGTTGTGTCTTGTCTTTTGTCTTTTCAGCATGACAATGGAAGTTAAAGAAGTCTTGACGTGGATGTCAGCCCAGTTTGAGCGCCAACGCGAGCTGGCCATGGAGGCTCTAGTAAACGCTACAGCACGAATGGAAGCGCAGCAGCGGCCGCTCATGCAGATGCTGGAGGTATGGATCCAATCCACGAAGAAGGAGCCCGAGCCTGCTTCATCTTCAACAGGTTTTGAACACTTAAGCCAAGCTCATGCTTCGGGACTTTGGTCTAAAGAGGCATGGAACTTTGGGAAGTTGTCTCAGTCTGATAATCTGGACGATTATTTAGAGACATTTGAGCGAGTTGCTTACCTGATGCATTGGCCAAAAGACCAATGGGCAGTCAGGCTGGCGATGTGTCTCACAGGAGAAGCATTAACTGCTTATCAAACTGTACCACCTAATTTGTCAAATAACTACGATGAAGTTAAAAAAGCGATTAAGGATAGAGTTGGTCTTACGTCTTCTGCATACCATCATTTGTTTAGAGACGCTAAACTTATGATTGGTGAGACGCCTAGAGCCCTACACTATCGGTTAAAAGCTTTGCTTAACAAGTGGTTAGAGCCTGAGGGCAAAGGTATTGAAACAATATTGGATACCATATTGTTAGAACAGTATATGAACGCTGTCCCTGATAATGTCCGAACTTTTCTAACCTTGCAAGGTTGCAAAGACTCACAGGAAGCGATCATGCTCGCTGAGCGGTTCCTGGAAGCAGAGGGGAATGCTCAGGGTAAAAGCATGACTTCTGGGAGACCAACCGAGGCAAGCTCAGAAAAGAAGGAAAATGTTATGAAAGTAACTGCATTGTGTTTGCCTGAATGTAAAGCCAGGTATGCTAAGAGAGTATGCTTTAAATGTGGCAGTAGTGACCATTTACAGCGTAGCTGCAGAGCGAAGGTAGCGCTGGTGACCACTAGCCCAGGACAGGTTAGGGAGGGTTTCCTCATAGCTGTGAGTGTCCAAGGGGTAAGTGCCAAGGCCCTACTAGACTCTGGTTCCAATCAAAGTATGCTTTCGCGTGGCCTCTGGGAAAGGATAAGAGTCCACGGTAGAACCATACCTGATCTACCCAGTGATACTGTAAAATTCCGCTGTGTCCATGGCGCGACATCTTCCTATCCTATTCACAAACTCCTAGTAAAAGGATGCGGAATAGCTAAGGAGATCTCACTAGCCATAGTTCCACACCTGCCCCATGAAGTAGTATTAGGCCAGGACTGGCCATACTTTAAAAAAGGCTTGCAACAACAGGTACAGGTAAAAGAGGGAATGGTTTCTACAAGGAACCAGACCAAGGCCGTGGAAGATGAAGGAGAATCTTCCACCGCAGGGCAAGTTGATTTACCTTCTCACGAAGATCTTATCAATGCCCCAAGGAAAGAGAACAAGAAAAGTAAGGGAGAAAAATGTAGGGAACGCCAGACGCGATCTCAGAGTAGAGCAGAGATCCGAGAAGGGTTGGAGTTACCATGGGTCCCCGCGGAGCTAATGGACAGGTTCCCCTCATTTCCCAAAGAGCAACAGGCCTATCCAGCCCTTGCTCAAGCATTTAAATATGCCCAAGAAGGTAGGGATACCTTGCCAAGGTTTCTCCTGGATGAGGGAATTTTATTCAGGGAAAGTTTAGACCCAGCTTCGGGTAACATCCGTAAGCAGCTGGTCATACCAACTACCTTTAGAACCCTGGTACTAAGATTGGCCCACGATCATCCCATAGGAGCACACAAAGGTACCCAAGGAACCTTAGATCAGGTGTTAGCCCGATTCTATTGGCCAGGTGTATTTAAAGAAACAACTAAATTCTGTGAGGCCTGTCCATCCTGCCAGAGGGTTTCCCCAGTGAAGCCGAAGGAGGTACCGTTGATTCCGCTACCAGTAATAACGGTGCCCATACATAGGATAGCGGTAGACATAGTGGGTCCCATGATTAAGACACCGTGCGGCTACCAGTACATATTGGTCATGGTAGATCACGCAACGCGATTCCCCTGGGCGGTTCCCTTACGCAGCATTTCAGCCCATACAGTGGCGGCAGAACTAGTAAAATTGTTCTGTGAGGTGGGGTTCCCAAAAGAAGTTTTGACCGATCGCGGCAGTAACTTCATGTCGCGTTACCTAGCGAGGGTGTGGGACGCCTTTGGCATCCGACATGTTAAGACTGCAGCCTACCACCCGCAAACCAACGGGTTGGTTGAGCGTTTCAACCAAAAGTTGAAGAGTATGCTGAGAAGGGGGTTGGGGGGTCAAATGAACGAGTGGGACACTCTCCTTCCCTTTGTACTGTATGCATGCAGGGAGAGGAAGCAATCATCCCTAGGAACCTCTCCATACGAACTGATGTATGGACGCTTGCCGAGAGGTATCCTCGATATCCTCCGGGAACAGTGGATAGAACCAGGAGCTGAGGAAATTGTTGTACCCCAGTTTTTAAGGGACTTAAGAGGTCGTCTAGCACGAACCTCCCAAGTCGCTGAGAATAATCTAAAAGACAGTCAGTTGAAACAAAAGGAATATTACGACCGTAACGCCAAGCCTCGCCAATTGGCAATAGGCGAGAAAGTCATTGTTAGGGTGCCCGGACCTGTCCGTAAGTTCGAAAGACAATGGAAAGGACCCTTTCGTGTGGTAGAACAGGTAGGCCCAGTGTCCTATGCAATTCAGGATAGGAGAGGCCGTAGGCAGGTTTACCACATGAATTTGTTGAGCCCATGGCATGAAAGAGTAGCACTCTCCCAGCTAGCCACATCTTCCCAGAGATACCAGGAGAACAAGGGAGACATCAAGAGCCTATGCAGGATTACATGCTGTGACATTGTTTACCCAACCTGTAATATCTTAAGGGGGGGAATATGTGGTACCGAAAGCATTCCTGAGCAGACAGAAGGGGAAAAGGGCGAGCACTGCACCTTTAAAAGCCAGAGCAAGCCAGGTTTCCATAACAGCAGGAAGCTTTCAGAGAGAATGCAGCTCAGTCAGATTCATGACGTAAGAGCTGGAAGCAGCCCTAACGAGGTGCACCTGGATAGTCAGAAGGGCATGCTTTAACAAGGAAGCCGTTTTAAACCAGCTTCAGGGCTAGTCTTTCAGAGCAGCACTGAGAATCAGGACGTACAAGAAGGCAGGGAAAAGCCTTTACAAGTGTCTATTCCACTTCAGCAAGGAAGGCAGCAACTGAGGGAGTCTTGGAACCCAGCCCCAGGCAAGAAGGATTCTGGTGGGTCCATTACTGGTTACCTTGAAGCTAAATGTAAGCCGTTGTGGGAGCTTCCTGAAGACAGGGCAAAGCCATTTCCCTGTAGAGAGGAAGACAGCTCCGAGCACAGACAAAGCAAGGTCAGCAGAAAAGGTACGTCAGGGTTACTGCCAAGCCAGAGTTTTGTGGAAGACGTTGTGAAACAGTTAAGAGCAAGTGCTAATAGGTGCCAGGGTAGCACGGCTGTGAAAGCACCTAGCAGATACTCTTTTGACAAATGGTTTAAAGCTAATGTGACAACCATAAGGAAGAGCTTACGTTCTAACCCATTTCCTGAACTAGAAGAAGTCACGGTCAGTGAGAGTGGAGTCTTCTTAGAGCAGCTGCAAATAGCTATCACAGGATTGCAGCCAAGAAGTTCTCCTAAACAGAGCCGTGAGAATGCAAGCAAGGAGATGTTTAATGACGTAGCTGATATTCCTGACTCACCTGATTACTGTAAGAGAGACTGTTCCATGTATAATGTAGAAAGACTGCTCCTAAGATAAACAAGCTTTGGTAAGAAGAATTACAAAGTTGTTTGGAAGTTTTGTGCTGCTGTGAAGAAACAGTTTTTCCACTTTTATTTGATGCTTTTCATTTGCTCCTGTTTTTCTGTTTATTCTGGAAAAGAATTATATTGCTTTGCTTATTTGCCTGAGAACCTCTGTGAGGGGAAAAACCCAACAATAATAAATTTATCTGTTCCAAAAGACCCTTGTGCCACAACACATTTTTGTGAGAGTTAAACCTAAGAAACTACATATCCCAGCAACCCTTGCTGCTAGATAGTATAAAGGACACTCAGAAGCAAAACAGCAGTCACCCCTACTATAAAGCCTTCGGCCAGTAGCAGGGGAGCGTGACAATATGCCTGAGTGCCCTATTCCACTCTTGTGCCGAGATATGCTTGCTAAGCTTCAGGCGCAAATATCCTTTGCTGAAGGGGGAGAAATGCAAATGACTGTGAACCCAAAGCCTGCTGGATTGATGGTGTTGACTGTTCCCCGAGAAGAAGAGTGGCGGTTCTACAGCGTAACTCCGACCAAACCAGCCAGTTCCTGTATACCTCCTAACCTTTCAGCCCCGACTGAAGTATGGGCAGAAGATAATCCACCTGGCTTAGTGAAGAACATAGCCCCTGTCATTGTTGCCCTCAAACCAGTGCATGTGAAGCAGTATCCTCTTCCTCGACCAGCTATTGAAGGTATCCACTGCCATCTGATGAAACTATTGAAGTATGGATTTCTCAAGGAGTGACAGTCACCTTGGAATACCCCCCTTCTCCCAGTTAAGAAACCTGGGACAGGGGATTACCGCCCAGTACAAGATTTGAGGCGGGTAAATGATGCAGTTGAAACTATACACCCAGTGGTACCAAATCCTTATACTCTCTTGGGACTGATCCCCGCTGAGGCTACTCATTTCACCGTCCTGGACCTGAAAGATGCCTTCTTCTGCATACGCCTAGCCCCCACCAGTCAACTTTTGTTCGCTTTTGAATGGCAAGACCCCACAACAGGAAGGCGGGGCCAACTTACCTGGACTCGATAACCTCAAGGATTTAAGAATTCACCCACTCTCTTCAGTGCTGCTTTGAATCAAGATCTCTCAAGTTACTCAGTGAACCCAGGACAAAGGGTTCTTCTTCAGTATGTGGACGAACTGCTCATAGCCACAAATTCAGAAAGTGAATGTCTACAAGCCACCAGTGAACTCTTGCATCTTCTAAATGAGGCTGGATGCAAAGTCTCAAGAGCAAAGGAACAATTATGTCAAACTGAAGTTAAATATCTAGGATTCCAGTTGTCTAGCGGAATTCGACTCTTGGGACCGGAACGCAAAGAAGCTGTATGCAGTATTCCCACCCCTACCACCAGGAGGCAAGTAAGAGCCTTCCTGGGGGCCGCAGGGTACTGTCGCATATGGATTCCCAATTTCGCCCTGCTAGCAAAACCATTGTATCAAGCTACCAAAGGAATGGAAAAATCTCCATTGGAATGGGGACCTGAACAGGATGCAGCCTTTCGATCTCTAAAAACCACTCTGATGTCATCACCAGCTCTGGGTCTACCAGATGTCCAGAAACCTTTCTGTCTCTATGTCCATGAGTCACAAGGAAATGCTCTAGGGGTACTGACTCAATCTCTTGGATCTTGGCAACGGCCAGTGGCCTATTTGTCAAAACAGTTGGATGTGGTAGCAAGAGGTTGGCCCCCTTGTTTGAGAGCTCTTACAGCTACAGCCCTTCTAGTGAGCGAAGCAGACAAGCTCACTCTGGGACAGAATCTTCAAGTTACTGTACCACATTCTGTTCTGACCCTCATGGAACACAAAGGGAGTTTCTGGCTCACGAATTCACGAATGTTGAAGTATCAGAGTATGCTGTGTGAAAACCCCCAGATACAATTGAAGGTCAGTCAAGCTCTGAATCCTGCTACGTTGTTCCCAATTGGTCCTGGCCCCCCTGATCATGACTGTTTAGAAATTATGGACACTATTCTCAAGTCGCCCAGATCTGACTGATGTCCCTTTGGAGGACCCTGAACGAACTTTCTTTGTGGATGGAAGCAGTCTTGTCATTAATGGACATCATTGTGCCGGGTATGCAGTGGTGACCCTTGAACTGGTAGTTGAGTCCTCAGCTCTGGCCCCAGGAACTTCAGCACAGAAGGCTGAACTGATAGCTCTCACTAGAGCACTGACATTAGGAGAAGGACTCCGTTTAAATGTGTACACAGATTCCAAGTATGAAACATAGAAACATGATGACAGAAAAAGACCACATGGCCTATCTAGTCTGTCCTTCCATATCAACAACTACAACAGTCCACTTTTTACCTTTAGAGATCCTCTGTGTTGGTCCCATGCTTTTTTGAATTCAGTTACTGTCCTCATGTCTACCACCTCCACTGGGAGACTATTCCATGGATCCACCACTCTTTCCGTAAAAAAATATTTCCGCATATCACTCCTGAATCTATCTCCCTTCACCCACATCCCATGTCCCCTCATAGCAGAACTTGCTTTCAATTGAAAGAGGCTCTCTCCCTGAACATTTATGCCACGGAGGTATTTAAACATCTCAATCATATCACCTCTATCCCGCCTTTCCTCTAAGGTGTACATATTAAGATCCTTAAGTCTGTCCTCATATGCTTTATAATGAAGCCCACTAATCATTTTAGTAGCCACCCTCTGCACCGACTCCATCCTGTTCACATCCTTTTGAAGGTGCGGTCTCCAGAATTGCACACTATACTCCAAATGAGGTCGCACCAAAGACTTATACAGAGGCATTATCACCTCCTTTTTTCTGCTAGCCATTCCTCTCCGTATGCACCCAAGCATCCTTCTAGCTTTTGCCTTCGCCTTTTCTACCTGTTTAGCTACTTTAAGATCATCAGACACAACCATGCCTAGGTCCAGCTCTTCTTTAGTGGACAAAAGTACTTCACCTCCTATACTGTATTGCTCCCTTGAATTGCTGCAGCCCAAATGCATGACCTTACATTTTTTAACATTAAATCCCAGCTGCCAAATTCTAGACCATTCTTCAAGCTTAGCTAGATCCCTCCTCATGTTATCTACACCTTCCTGGGTGTCTACTCTATTGCAGATTTTGGTATCATCCGCAAAGAGGCAAACCTTACCCGACAGCCCTTCCTCTATATCACTAACAAAGATGTTAAAAAGAATCGGACCAAGGACAGATCCCTGGGGCACACCACTGGTAACATCCTTCTCCTCAGAATGAGCTCCATTTACTTGTACTCTTTGTCGCCTCCCACCCAACCAATTTCTAACCCAAGCAGTAACTTTAGGGTCCATCCCTAGGGTGCTCAGTTTGTTTATAAGTCGCCTGTGAGGAACAGTGTCAAAGGCTTTACTGAAATCTAAATACACCACATCTAGAGCTCTCCCTCGGTCCAACTCCCTGGTCACCCAGTCAAAGAAATCAATCAGATTTGTCTGACAAGACCTGCCTCTGGTGAATCCATGCTGCCTCGGATCCTGTAATCCGCTGGACTCCAGAAACCTCACTATTTTCTCTTTCAGCAGCGTTTCCAATAATTTACTCACCACCGAAGTTAAACTAACCGGCCTGTAGTTTTCAACCACATCCTTACTTCCGCTTTTGTGTAAAGGCACCACATGAGCCTCTCTCCAGTCCTTTGGCACCACTCCCGACTCCAACGAGGCATTGAAAAGGTCAGTCAGTGGAGTTGCTAGAACATCCCCAAGTTCCCTCAGTATTCTAGGGTGTATCCCATCCGGTCCCATCGCGTTGTCTACTTTAAGTTGAGCTAGTTTCTCACGAACACAACTTTGCATGCACACGGAGCCTGTATAAAGAACGAGGGTTGATCACCTCAGGAGGCAAGTCCATTAGGTATGGGCCCGAGATATTGATATTGTTAGACGCTGTGTGGGCCCCTAAGCAAGTTGCAGTCATGCACTGTCGAGGTCATCAGGCAGGAGTAGGAGAAGTTGCCCGAGGGAATAGGTTTGCTGATGCCACTGCCCAAAAAGCAGCCACAACTGGACGAGTTGTGACCCAAGATACTTCGGTGCAGGCAGCCTTATTCCCTGTGCCCCTTAGCTCATGGGCTCCCCGATACATTACAAGAGAGTTAGATTACTTCTGTGAGAAGGAGGGAGGTGTTCTAACAGAAAAAGGTTGGATAGTGCTGCCACCTCCAGAGGGTAGCTCACCTCCAGGTCCCACAGTAATTCCTGAAGCATTAGGACCAGCTTTTGTTCATGCCTTTCATCAGGCCACACATTATGGGAAAATGGCCATGGAAAGAGCCCTAAGACCCCATTTTTGTATCTCACTATTAGGACCCCTGTCCGCCTCAGTAGCTCATCAGTGTTTGACATATGCTAAGAATAATGCTAAGCAGGGTCTCACTCCACCTCCAAGGGTTCAGTCAGTAGGAGTGACCCCTATGAGTGATATTCAGGTGGATTTTACTGAAATGCCACGAGCAAATGGATATCATTAACTGTTAGTTCTAGTTTGCACCTTTTCTGGGTGGGTAGAAGCTTTTCCCAACCGAACTGAGAAAGCTCGAGAAGTCACTAGAATACTGCTCCATGAGATTATTCCTCGATTTGGAATACCATTGACTATAGGATCAGATAATGGACCCTCATTTGTGTCCCAAGTGACTCAACAGTTAGCCCGAGCTCTACAGATACAATGGAAGTTGCACGCTGCCTATAGACCCCAGAGTTCAGGAAAGGTAGAATGTATGAATAGGACCCTGAAATCTCAGTTGTCCAAACTGTGTCAAGAAGTACACTTGAAGTGGCTCCAAGTTCTCCCTATAGCCCTTCTTAGGATACGTTCTGCTCCAACCAAGTCTTTAGGAGTTTCCTCTTTTGAGATTCTGTATGGGCGACCCCCACCCATTGTACAGGGAATAAAAGGAGATATGAAACAAATTGGATCTGAAATAACTAGACAAGAACTATTGGCTTTAGGTTCTGTTTTGCAGAGTCTTCACACCTGGGTACAAGATTGATTGCCCATCAATCTGACAGAACCTCTACATCCCTTCAAGCCAGGAGTGTCAGTGTGGATCAAAGAGTGGAGAAAGACCCCGCTGGCACTGCATTGGAAGGGACCTTATGTTGTCATCTTATCAACGCCAACTGCAGTAAAAGTTGCAGAGCTCGAACCCTGGATCCATCATAGTTGAGTGAAGCCGGCAGCCGCTCCTGAACCTGGTCAATGGACTTCAGTAAATGACCCTGAAACTCCATTGCGGCTTACATTGCGGAGACAACCAGCGTTGTAAGAGTCTTTAGAGTCTACAATCCTACCCCTGTCACACAAGGGTAGCAGTCGATAGGTCTACATACAGCAGAAGCAGAAAAGAAGAAGAAGAAAAGACTCTACAAGTGCATCATACCCGATATTTCAGTTGATCTCTAAAGACTGTAGTCATGATGTTCCTCTACTACTGTCTTATGGGGTCGATAGCCCTGGGATTCCTGGAAAAGACTTTTGTCTTACCCCCTTGTGCAGCTTGTATAACTACCACCCGAACTGGAATAAAGGTCACTCAGACTTTACTTTATCATTCCTACTATACTTGCACTGGTATAGTTAGCCGGTGTGTGTATAACGGTACAGAATTGAATATCTGTACAAAAGGGAAAAGTAAGACTTGCTTCAATCCCCGGCAGAACCCCTCTTATTATGTACTGGAGATACGATGGAATGATGTGGAGGGAGCCCTCATAAATGCCTCACGTCAACTCCCTGATCCTACGAGACCCGTTATCCTGAATTTTGATGCCTGCGACATGATAAACAGAAATGTTTACTACAAGTGTGGGTCGTGGGAACAAGCCTACTACTATGATGATAAATATATTGTGGTGATGAGCTTACTGATAAGCATAGAAAAAGATCTGGTTTTAAAACTTTTTCTTCTGAGTTGGAGCAGGGCTCAGATAGACAGTCATTTAAAACAGCACCTAGAGAGAAAAGTTACAGGGTTGAGTGTGCTGAGTACAAGCCACGCCCTACCTCCATGGCAACACAGATTGCAAAGGAGAATCACCTGGGGAGGAGGGGCAGGCAAACGAGCTTCACGCTCAAGCATTTAACCTCTCAGAGTCAGAGGCAAAAGGAGGCAGGAGGAACACATGCAGGAGATTCACATTTAGGATCAGGGAGAGCAGAAGCAAGATTGGGCTTGGAACAGAAACAGAGCTCAGAGCGTGAGCATGAGAAGCAGAAAGAAAGAGAAAGTCTGAGGAATCTGACCAGAGGCTTTGGAGCACGGCAGAGAAGGGCTGACTTTCAACACAGAAGGAGTTCTAGCAGCAGCTCTCTCAGCCAAGACAGACATACAGAGTTTGCAAGCCTTGGTAAAGGTAGGAAACCAAACTCTGGGAAACTGGTGGAATACAGTTCAGATAGCAGTGAAGCTATTGAGGATTCAGAGGGGGAGTTTTATTCCTCTAAAAAGCCTGCAAGGAAATCTGTTCCTAGAGCCCAGGGAAGGCAGCTGAAGCAAGTGACTGTTTTACCCAGAGATATAAAACCCTGCAGCTCTCGTATTAAACCTGAAGGGAGGAAAGATAATTCCTGGGAGAAACTGTTTAAACTAATGCAGCAGTTAAAACCTGATAATGTAAGTAAAAGCCCAGAGCTGTTTCAGAGTGAATGTGAGGATATGGAAACGGACTTAGCTGGATTGGAGGAGGACACAGACTCTCCAATGGAATGTTCAACAGCCTTTATTGCATAGGAGAAAGGCTGACTTACCAGCTGAAAGGAATATTTCAGGACTGTGATATATGCTCTGAGTTTCCTGAACCCTGAAGCCAAAGGGAAAGGATTATAAATGTGTTGTGGTTGAAGTTTGGTTCCTGTATGCTGAAGGAAGCTATTTGAGTTGATTATTGTTCTGTTACTACTTGTTCATACGCTTAAGAAGATTTGTTTTTCTGAAGTTTGGGGACAAAAGATAAAAATAATAAATTTCCTGTGTAATGCCTAAAAACCACTCGGACTGCTTACTGACCACAACTACAATAGTCCCAGCAGCACATGCTCTGGAGTTAAGCAAATACAGTTGGCGCGCTGCCCCTTCTAGGCGACCGCCTAGACGGCCTGGCAGTGCCACAGGTGGCGTAGTTCTTTGGATTTCTTTTCACCTAACTTATAAAGCGTGAACAAGGAAGAGTTGTGCACCTACAACAAGGAAGGAGCTGTAGGAGGGCAAGCACAACAGGGAGATACAAGAAGTGGGAAAAAGAGGAAAATCTGGAGTGGCATCCAGCAGGAACCGGAGGGAGTTCCAACACTGTTCCTGATTGCTTACTTCTGTCCAAAGTGGGAATGCGTGTACTATGCCACTAGATCTGGTGGGCCTACTGGACGAGATGGAGATAAATGCATAGCCAGCCTGCAAAAATTATCATTACCGGAGCCTCTGAAATGCAAAAAAGGTGCCTGTAATCCTCTACAGCTCCTCATACTTAACCCTAGCCAGTGGAAGCAGGGGTTCAGATTTGGATTACGTATAGCAGGAGGAGACACTGGAACTTTTATATATATATATACAGCTAAATACTAAGACTTATGTATCCGCACCGTATTGAATACATCACTCCTTTTATGAGGCCATGAAGGCGGAATTTGAAATCCCTCATACCTTCCAAAACTTGTTCATTGAACTCGCTGGGGCAGTAGCATCTAGTCTCCACATCTCGGATTGTTTCTTCTGTGGCGGAACTAAGATGGGAGACCAATGGCCCTGGGAGGCGCAAGAAGTGAACTATTCCATTCTTTATAATCAGACTGCTTTACATAGTACTACTAGTGAGTGGGTACTGGCCCACCCTATTGTTGATAACTTGTGTTTTGCTCGCACTGGACCACAGTTTACTATGCTGGTCGGACAGCAGGTCTGTCTCAATCAGAGGTTCTACAACAGTACCACTAGGAAGACGTCCTGGTGGTCGGGGGTCAACACTCCAGAGCCCTCCAACCCTTTAGTCCTCTTTCCTAATCTTGCCAGCATCTGGACTAATTTGGCGTTTCATAGTACCTGGCAAGCACCACCCGGACTGTATTGGATTTGTGGAACTCGAGCATATGCTAAGCTTCCTCACCATTGGGGAGGAGCATGTGTATTGGGAACTATACGACCTTCCTTCTTTCTTCTGCCCATTTCCCATGGAGGACAACTGGGTTTCCCCGTGTACAGGAGTCGACAGAAATGAGAGGTCTTGAAAATAGGCCAATGGGATAAATGGAATGATGAGGAGTGGCCACCTGAGAGAATCATTTCATACT
Source organism: Ichthyophis bannanicus (assembly GCA_033557465.1). NCBI lineage: Eukaryota > Metazoa > Chordata > Amphibia > Gymnophiona > Ichthyophiidae > Ichthyophis > Ichthyophis bannanicus. Next base: position 1,057,693,827 of record CM066032.1, read on the forward strand.
ACGGACCCACTACCTGGACACAAGATGGGACATGGGGATATCGCACTCCTGTATATATGATAAATCGTATTATACGTTTACAAGCTGTTGTTGAAATAATAACTAATGAAACTAGTAAAGCACTAACTCTTTTATCTAAGCAGAGTACACAAATGCGCACAGCTATTTATCAGAATCATTTAGCTCTAGATTATTTGTTAGCAGCTGAAGGTGGAGTATGTGGAAAATTGAATTGAACCAACTGTTGTTTGCAGATTGATAATAATGGACAAGTTGTTGAAGATATAGCTACTCAAATGCGAAAACAAACATATGTGCCTGTCCAGACCAGGCATGCTCTGAAGCTTGATGGGTGGTTTGGTTCAGCGTTTTCATGGTTAGGTGGTCTAAAGACCCTTGCGTTTATTGTATTATTCATATTAACTGTATGCTTATTGCTCCCATGCCTATTACCCCTTTGCTTACGTATGATAACCTCAGTTATTGATAACACTGTAGAACGGAAGGCAGCTACAAACGTTTTAGCTATGTGGCAATATTACCCTATACCCCAAGATGATGCTGTTACACGAGTATAATATGTGATTTAATTCCCACCCTTTTTAACTTGCGGGTGAGAATAATCAAAGGGGGGAATGTGGTAGGCTATGGTCTATGATAGCCTGCAAATATGAAAGGCCTGTAAGTTACGCCTTGATTCCAACCCCCATCTTAGTAAAGAACCAAAAAAACTGTGAAAGTCTGAGAAAACTGCTTTAAACTGCTTAATAAGAAGTTTCTTATGAATTCATAAAACTTTCATTATTCTCTTGTGTTCTGAGGATAGAAATGTTTCAATGCTTGCATTCCTAGAGCTAGAAATGACCTTGCAGTAGAATTGTATCAATACCTAGAAACTGTGCCATTGTTAGAACAATCCTAAAGGAGGGAGCTAGGTGCTAGGCCCAGAAAGGGTCTCTGATTGGATAAATGCAGGGGGCGTTGGGACCAATAGAAAATCTGCATGTATCAAACTGAAAAGAAATGTATAAAATGAATATGTTTCTGTAAGAACTTTGCTCAGTCTTTTTTGAAGCTTGACTGTCTGGCCCTTGTGCACAATAAATTGGCTTGGACCCTGCAATTGACTCCTGGATTTATTCATTGTCTGCACTTCGCTGCTTTATTGTATGTACTTTTCAAATCTACCCACAATTCAATTCAGCTGTGATAGCCTGCCTAAGACCTCTGGAAAGTATTGCACAGAGGCTCCGACTCCTGGTTTAGGTAATGTCAGTTTATGTAGCATTATTTAGCATACTAACAACTGTATGGATAGGCAGGGTCCTGTGGTCCCAACATCAAGGTAATCACACTTACCTGCCAATAGGGGCGGTGGGACCAGAGGAAGCATCTCCATAACAAAGGGTAGATGCTGAAATAATTTACAACTTTTTGTACATATAAGCACTGGTTGGAAGGGGCATTGAAGGACTACCAACAGGGACTGCTACAAGGAAATAGATCTACACCTGTGAGTATTAATCTTCTGAAATAAACTCTAAATCTTTGGGGAAAAAGGAACTTCTTTGGGTTAAAACTGATAGATCTCTGTATTTTAGATTTCAGTGTTTTTGCTGAGTCAGTCAGGTCTTAGTACTACCAGAGAGCTTTGTATTTAAATCAAAGCAGAGTATAGCTTAGCATAGAAAGTAAATAGACTCTAAAATTTGTTTCTAGAGAGCTTTTCATTTCAATCAAATCAGAGTATAGCTTAAACATAGAAAGTTAAATAGAGTAAATAGTTACTGAAATAAAGTTGTTTCTAGAGGGCTTTTTATCTATATGAAATCAGAGCATAGCTTAGCATACAGGTAGAATAGCCCTGAGTAGGAAGAAATAAACTTGTTTCTAGTGACCTTTTGCCTTCCAGTTAGGAGGCAAAAGATATGTGAAGTTATCTTGAATAGGTGTTAAAGGCAAGTGACAGATCAATGGGGCAATTTAAAAGGCCCCTTCTATCAAACCAAGGACTGCGTGAGTCACCCAGGAAATTGGTAAAAGTCTGTACCTTAGAAGCAAGTCAACTTTTAATAGGTCTTCATTCCCTCCTTCCCTCCCTCCCCACTCCCACACACCCCTGGGATAATCATAGCTTTATAGGTGTTTAACCCTCTTAAAGGGAAGGAGGTGCCCATATTCACTCTCAGGTGCAACTGTTTATCCTCATCAAGCATACATTATGTACCTGAGATTAATTAATCTTGAGGTGAACAAAGTCCATTAAAGTATTAGATATAGTTTTATTAGTATAAGTATCCCCAGCAAATCTACATAAGTAAACAACTTAAATACATAAACACAACCTTAAAACTAAGATGCAGACAGCAGTCCAGCAGCAAGATGGGGGCTTTCCAGTCTTTTGCACTGAGTGTCACATGTATGATTTTCTCCTAGTTGGTGAGGGGTCTTATGTGTGCAATAGGTGCAAGGAGCTCTTTGCTCTCAGGGAACGTCCAATTTATGGAGACTAGGATAACAGACTTGGAGGACATAAGGAAGACAGAGAGGTACATAGACGAGACCTACAGGGACATAGTACTAAAGTCCCACCTCCAGTTTGGCAGCATCCCTGTTGCCATGGAGAAGAGAGGTCACATGATAGGAGAACATCATCCTGTGTGGCAGGAAGTGATCCTGTAGCTAGGACCCATTCTCCAGAAGATGTACTGTAAAACCCTCTAGCACTGAGGAGGTTTCTCCAAGGCCAGGTGCCCACAATGGAAAGGGTTAGGATAGTTATTATAGTTGATGACTCGATCATTAGGCATGTAGATAGCTGGGTGGCTGGTAGACGTGAGGTTTGGCTGGTACCATGCCAGCCTGGTGCGAAGGTAGTGGAGCTCACGTGCCACCTAGATAAGGTCTGGGAAGGAGTCTGCTGTCTTGATACATTCAAGTGTGATAGGGTGGTTCTGTAGGCCAAATTTAGGCTTTTAGGTAGGAAGTTGAAATCCAGAACTTCCAGGGTAGCATTCTCTGAAATGATTCCTGTTCCACACGCAAGACCAAAAGGCAGGCAGAGCTCTGGAGTCTCAATGCATGGATGAGACAATGGTACAAGAAAGAGGGTTTGGGATTTGTTAGAAACTGGGCAACATTCTGGGGAAAGGAGGGGCTTTTCTGAAGGGATGGGCTCCATCTTAACCGGGATGGAACCAGGCTGCTGGCATTAACTTTTAAAAAGGAGATAGAGCAGTTTTAAACTAGATAATAGAGGAAAGTCAACAGTCAACCAAGAGTGCATGGTTCAGAAGGATGTTTCCATGAAGGATACTAGCAAAAGACTGAATTAGGGCATATCAACAGCAAGGTTCCAATAAAGACAAAAGTAACCCAAATGCCCTTAAATACAGAGCAGACAGAACTTAAAGATTCTAAATTACCCCTGACTACCGGTAACCCGATTAATATAAATAAAATACAGCCTCTAAAATTCTTGTATGCAAATGCTATAAGTCTAAAAAATAAGATGGGAGAGTTAGAATATATAGCACTAAATGAGAAGTTAGATATGATTGATATCTCAGAGTCATGGTGGAAGGAGGACAACCAGTGGGACACTGTGATACCTGGATACAAATTATATCGCAATGACACAGTACATCAAATTGGTGGAGGGACTGCACTCTATGTTAGAGAGGACATTGAGTTACACAGGATTAAAGTTTTGCAGGCAACAAAATACACTGTAGAATCTCTATGGATTGAAATTCCATGTAAAAAGGGGAAGGCAATGGCAGTGGGGGTGTACTATCCACCGCTTGGCCAGAATGAACACATGGATGATGAAATGCTCAAAGAAATCAGGGAAGCTAACAATATTTACAGCACAGTAATAATAATGGGTGATTTCCTGCTGTGACACTGACCCACTATCAACTGGGTCAGTGTCACAGCAGAACATGCTAGGGAGATAAAGTTTCTAGATGAAATAAATGACTGCTTCTTGGAGCAGCTGGTTCATGAACTGACAAGAGGGGAAGACATCTTGGACCTAGTCCTTAGTGGAACACAAGATTTGGTGCAAGAGATAAGGGTGTTGGGGCCACTTGGCAATAGTGATCATAGCATGATCACGTTTGATTTAATAAACGGAGGAAGGTTGGCAAGGAAATCCACAGTACTACCTTTTAACTTTCAAAGGGAGACTATGATAAAATGAGGAAAACGTTTAAGAAAAATCTAAATGGAGAAGCTGCAAGGGTTAAAGATTTACATCAAGCATGAGTATTGTTTAAAAATACTATCTTGGAAGCCCAGACCAGCTGCATTCCATGTTTTAAGAAAAGTGGAAGGAAGTCCAAAAAATTGCCAGCATGGTTTAAAGGTGAGGTCAGAGAGGCTGCTGTAGCCAAAAAACATCTTTCAAGAAATGGAAAAAGGAGCCAAATGACAAAAACTGGAAACAACATAAGCACTGGCAAGTTAGATGTAAGGCATTGATAATGCAGGCAAAAAGAATTTGAAAATAAGCTTGATGTGGAAGCAAAAATGCAAAATAAAAACTTTCTCAAGTACATTTGTAGCAGAAACAACTGTGAGAGAGTCAGTTGGACCACTGAATGATAGAGGGGTAAAAGGGGTATTAAGGGTGGACAAGGCCATAGCAGAGAGAATGAATGAATTCTCTGCTTCAGTCTTTATTGAAGAAGATATAGGGAACTTACCCCATGCCTGAAATGGTATTTAAAGCTGATGCAGCAGAAGAATTGAAAGAAATATCGATAAACTGGGAAGATGTATTACAACTATTAGATAAACTGAAGAGTAGCAAATCACCTGGACCAGATGGTATACATCCAAGGGTTTTAAAGAACTGAAATATGAGATTGCAGATCTACTATTACTAATCTGGAACTATCATTAAAATCATCAGTGTAACCCATATAAGACTAATAAGAGAAAATGTCTTTTCACTCAAAGCTCAATCAAACTCTGGAATTCGTCACCAGAGGATGTAGTAAAAGCCATTAGTGTAGCTGAGTTTAAAAAAGGTTTGGACAAGTTCTTGAAGGAAAGGTCCATAAACCATTATTAAAGGGGACCCAGGAAAACCACTGCTTGTCCCAATACAAGCATTGTGGAACCTGTGTCTTCTGGGGAAGCTGCTAGGTACTTGTGACCTAGATTGGCCACTGTTGGAAACAGGATACTTGATAGACCTTGGTCTGACCCAGTATGGCATTTCTTATGTTCTTATGTTAATAGAAATACAGCAGTACAGATAACTTCCACCATACCTCTTCCATGCACTCTGTACTAGCTACATTCTAACATATTCTGCCAAGTGCTGAACATATGTATCAAGCTTGCTTCTTAGATAAAACTCTTCTATTCTACAAACACCTGCCCCTGTACATCATTTTGCTACACCCATTGCCTCTGAAAAGTGGACCCAGGACCAGCTAGGGGTCATCTGAGGATCCTCACCTTTACAGAACTAGACAACAAGCCATTCTACAAACCCGAGCCAAAGAGTACTCAGACCCAACATATTCCATTTCTGACAGTTTTTGCAATGATTTTAAGTGTTTGATCTTAAAGAAATGAGCAAATCCTAATTTTCCTTCCTCGATTACAATAATAAAAATTGAACTAAAAAAAAAATCTATCCTGGTCCCCTCCGCCTATTAGTCCGTGCTCACACAATATTTTACAAAATACCTAAATACCTCCATGCCACCTCAAGCACTCTCTCACTTCCTCACTGCTGATTCCATCCCCCCCCCCCTCCCCACACACACCCTCAATAAACAGTAAACCCATTGGTGTGATGTTGATTAGGACATCCCTGCTGCAGTGTTGTCTATTCTCTATGGCGAGAATTATTCCAGCAACTGATAACAGGCTCTACATGAGAGGGGACCATATTGGACCTGGTGCCTACAAATGGGAAGAGTGCTTCTGATGTTATAGTCAGGGCTTAATTTCTGAGGGAATGGCCTTTTCAGACTCAAACAGCAGGGGTATTGTGCCCCAGCCCACTTCCTTCCAGGCAGCCTGTAAGGAAGAGGTGGGGATGAGTCTGAAGCAGAGGACAGAACAGCCACTCTGCTCCCTAAACCAGCCCCTTTTCTCCTATTGATTCTGCCCCTGGTGTCACAGTTCCACTTCCTTTTTGTCTGGTTATAGTGGGTGATCATCTCACATCCAGGTATCACCGAATGTTGTGGTTCAGTATTAGGGCAAGGGCTGAGATGGTTCATTCAAAAGTGAGGGTCCCAGACTCTCCTTGGGACAGTACCTCAAAGAGTCATTAATTGGATGGGAACAGCTGGGGGATATAGAAAAAAAAACTGTGGACAAAACTGAACTGATGGGAGGAGTGGTCTAGTGGTTAGGACAAGGTACTTTAGGCCAGAAGGCCGGGGGTTCAAGTCCCACCTGGGGACAGCAATCGCAGGCTGGAGGGACTGGGATTTCTAGTCCTATAGGCACTCCTTGTGGTCTTGGGCAAGCCACTTAACCCTCCATTGCCCATGTTCCCTGTAAGTATTAGCGTATGTGTGTCATATCCCCTCATGTTAAATGTATCCCCCAATTGACCGCTTTGACCCAGTGAAAAGCGGTATATAAATACAGCTAAATAAATAAATAAATTTAAAGGTAAAACATCTTTTTGCTGGAAAAGTAAAACAAATGTAAAAGGAAATAGCAAAAAGGGTGAGGAAAAACAGGATGGCCTTTTTTAAATACAAGAGATCACCCAAAGAGGAAGGCAAACATCAATATTTGGAAAAGCTAAGAGAAGCTAGGAAAATAGTCAGCAAAGCAAAGATACAAAATGGAATGAAAAATAGCCAATGCAGTAAAATGAAGGGACAAAACATTTTTCAGGTATGTTAGTAACAGGAGGAAGTGCAAAGGTGGTATTGTCAAACTCAAGGGTGAAGGAGAGGGATATGTAGAAGCTCATGAAGATAAAGCAGAATTGTTTATCAAATATTTCTAATCTGTGTACACAGATGAAAGGTGGGGAGAAGGACCTCAGAAAACACACATGAATAAGAAGTGAGGCAGATTTTGAACAATTCTCAGAAGACTATTCATGAGGAGCTGGTTAAACTAAAGGTAGACAAAGTGATGGGGTCAGATGGGATACATTCATGAGTATTGAAGGAACTTAGAGAGGTTCTGGTGGCTCCACTGTATGACTTTGAAATGCTTCTTTAGAGTCAGGAGTGGTCCCAGAAGACTGGAGAAGAGTGAATTTGGTCCCTTTACATCAGGAGTTCTAAATCCAGTCCTCGGGACACTTAGCCAGTCAGGTTTTCAGGATAACCACAATGAAAATTCATGAGACACATTTGCATGTACTCTCTTCATTGTGTGCAAATGTATCTTATGCATATTCATTGTGGTTATCCTGAAAACCTGACTGGCTAAGTGTGTCCCGAGGACTGGGTTGAGAACCCCTGCTCTACACAAAAGCAGAAGTAAGGATGAGGTTGGGATCCACAGGCCGGTTAGTCTGACCTCTTTGGTGAGTAAATTAATGAAAACGTTGCTAAAACAGAAATTAAGGAGGTCTCTGGAATTCAGTGGATTGCAAGATCAGAGGCAGCACAGTTTCACTAGAGGCAAGTTTCATCAGATAAATCTGATTAAGTTCTTTGACTGGGAAGCCAGAGAGTTGGACCAAGAAAGAGTGCTAGATGTGGTGTACTTAGTTTTCAGTAAAGCATTTGACACTGTCCCACACAGCTGAATTAAATTAAGTGCCCTAGGTTTTGACACTAAAATGACCAATGAGGCTAGAAACTGGTTGAGTGGAGGCAATAAATGGAGCTCTCTCTGAGGAGAAGGACGTTACCAGTGGTGTGCCACAGGGATCTGCCCTTCATACAATTCTTTTTAACAGTTTTGTAAGTGATATTGTGGAAAGACTGTCAGGTAAAGTTTGCCTCTTTGCAGATGATACCAAAATCTGCAATAGGCTAGACACCCAGGAATGTGTAGGTAATATGAGGAGGCAGGGCTTTTTGTGCTGGTATGCAATGGTATGGCGTACTGGCACATTTTTCTGGAGGGGGGCGGCACCTAAAAGAAAACCTCAGCGATTTGCTTCCCTCCTCCTGCCATTCCTGCCACGTTTCCTGTGTCTGCAGCAGGTATTGGACTTTAAGCAACAACAAAAAAAAGAAATCAGTGGGTATTCCCGCCGCCCTCTGATGCAAAGTGGCAGTGGTGGCAGAGGGCTTAATAGCTGGAAGAGAGATGCTGACTAAAAAGGGGGAGTGTTAATGGATGGAAAGATGATGTTGGCTGCTGGGGGGGTTAATGGTGGGAAGGGAGTTGCTGGCTGTAGGGAGTTAATAGCTGGAAGGGAAATGTTGGATACAAAGGGGGGTTTATGGCTGGTCACAGGGTGTGTGACTACTGTGAGGGCATAGCTATACACTAGCGGAAAAAATTGTGGATACACCTGTAAAATTTGAGCTCTCCAGGATAATATCTGTCTTACTTACGTTAATTAGGTATTCTATATATTAGATACTCTATGCAGATTGTTGCCATAACATTTGGGAACATATTACAAATGAATGTCATCAACATTTATCAGAAAATACTTCGATTTGGAGTCAGACAAGGTAATTGATGTCTTTTTCTCAGGAAAATGATATTTTTCATGAAACTGTCAATCCACTTTAAGCAGGTTTTATGCAGAATCTCATGTATAAGCTGACACTTTAGATAATGTGTGCTATACTGCCAGGTGTATACAAGCTGTATCGAAGTCATATTTATCCTTTTGTTATTTTTACAAATTTATTTTATTTATTAGCAAAAATATTTTTAAAAAATGGCAAATGCTTAATAAAAAGTTTCCAATTTGCAATATGTTGTTGTATTTTGTAGATTAATGATGGCAGCAACAAAGAGGGTTGACTGGTCTCCTAAAAAGAGAGCAACAGCCATTACTTTGAGAAATAAGGGGTACAGCTTTCATGAAATCGCTCAGAAGATGGGCCATGGAGTGACAGCATCTGGTGTACAAAAGTTGTGTGCTCGCTTTAAAGTCACTGAAATTGTTGCAACTCAGAAGGAAAGAGGGAGGAAAAAGTCTGCAGCTCCAGAAACTGACAGAATGATTGTTAGGCTGGCTTTAAAAAATCGTAATCTGCCAAGGACATCAGTCAGGAACTTATGGATCTTGGTGTGTCCGTTACTGATCGAACTGTTCAAAACAGGCTACTCAAGGCCGGTCAGAGGGTGACTACTAAAATGGTCAGTGGTCTTCATCATAAGACATATGGGGACAGACTTAAAGATCTCAATATGTATACTTTGGAAGAAATGCAGGAGCCGTTTAAATATGTAAATACATAAATGCACAGGAGGAGAGCCTCTTTCAATTAAAAGCAAGTTCTGCAATCAGGGGGCATAGGATGAGGATGAAAGGGGAGAGACTCGGGAGTAATCTGAGGAAATACTTCTTTACGCAAAGAGTGGTAGATGCATGGAATAACCTCCCAGTGGAGGTGGTAGAGTCGAGGAATTCCAGAAAGCATGGGACAAATACAAAGGGACTGTAAAGCTTCGTAGTTGGTATAGAAGGGCAGAATGGATAGGCCATATGGTCATTTTCTCTGTTTCTATAAAAAAAACATGCTGATGGCTCTTGGAGTTTCTGTTTTGCATTAGCTTCTGCTGCTCTTTACTGCCCCTCAGAAGATGCTGCCCTAGGTGCCTAATGGTTGGGCCGGGCCTGCGCTATACTGACCTCCAGCGCAGGCAAAGCCCTGTCTGTCCTGCATCTCGCTGCTTGAGTTCCCCCATTTCTCTTTTGAACAAAGAGAAATGCTGATTAAGTTTTGTATTCAAATTGCGATTATTAAAATTTTCCAAATAGCCCTGTATGATATATTTCTGAATCTTTGACACACAAAGACCTTAGAAACCAAAGCCATAGCAATTGAGTTTTGTATGCTGCAGTATGGTACGTTGGTACAGATGAGAATGGCAGAGCACTACAGGACTGATACTAGCAAGATCCAGGGTCTTGTTCTGAAGTGGAAGATATATTAACTTATCACACACCACTAATACAACATTCTTACATATAGGGGCATGTTTGCTAAACCATACTAGCAGTTAGCACAGGATTTACCATACACTAAGCCCATCATGGTAACTGTTACCTGCACTAAATATATGGCCATGGCAAAAACCCCATGCTAACCGTTTAGTGCAGGCTGGGATGGAGATTGGACCGGTTAGGGGTGGAGCATCGTGGTAATCATTACCATACACTATAAATATGAATAGGGAGCATTGACTGCACAACGTGGTTAGCACGGGCATCTTTAGCATGCACTCACCGTCACTTCTGTGGTTAGCACGAGGGTACTTGCCACCACCACCTCAATGGATGGCAGTAACTGCACCTGTGGTAATCACGGCAAGCAGCTTAGCAAGGGGGTGGTACTGGATATTCACTAACTGCATGGGAACATGCTGTACCCGTCCCCATTTGTTAGCGTGAGTCCAGTGCCACCTCTGCATTAGGTTTTGGTGCTGAACTTGTGGTAAACTACCGTATTTTAGTAAACATATCCTATAGTTTTGGCTAGCTGGATATTATATAGATATATTAACCAAATATAAACACAATTTGAATGGGTCAATATTTAAACTCTGTTGGTGTTTTTTTTAATTGCCTTCCATGGTATTTAAATAAAATATGTATTTTCAGCACCAGATAGTGAGTGGCGCCGAGTATACGTATATAAACAGCATTTAGTGACACTCATTATCTAGATAACAGCAATATTCAATCCTCTATGCAAATAACTATAAAGATAGCTTAAAGAGAGCCGTTTTATCGCTACGATCTGGATAATTTCCTGGAGTGCTCTTGCTCCACCCTGACACCATACGGATTATGTCAAGGCCATCTGGAAGGATTCTCATTGGCATTATCTATATAGTGGTACTGAAAACCCATGGATCATGGTGGCTAGAGAAAATATCTGGATAATGGCTACTTTTATCCAGATATTTACTTTTCTGTATAGAGCCAAAAAAGTCAAATGGTCTTAGTACAATCATAATAGACTGTTAATGGAAGCTTTTATGTACCTAAAGTCTTAGTACAATTCAGCTTAAGTAGAACAACAATCACTAGATCCTAAATTTCCTCTTACCATAAATTAGTGACACTGTCTCCATTTGCTAGTATCAAATTCAGCATAATCTTCTTTTGAGTGGGCTTTTCCACTAGTTGCTTAATAATAACCATCCTTCTGGCTTTGGGGCATTAATGCACCTATCTGTACAGTCCTGAAAAAAGCTATAGCGTTAGCAATTCTAACCTCCTAATCCTGAGGGCATCTGACATATCCTCCTAAACATCTGGGCCCTAGGCCTGTGCCTAATGTGTCTGTGCCTTAACCCAGCCCCAGTTCTCAGGCAGAGGCAGTAACCTCTTCTTCAGTAACTCTGTTTAAAGGCAGTGGTTTTGCAGCAGCTGTTAAACTAGGACTTCAGCTTCCTGCAAACAGCTGTAGGAGGAGAGTGAACTGGCTCCAAAGCAGAGATACTTCCTTGCCAACAAAAGAGCCTGAAGTGAGTTCATTGCTCCTATTTCCACTATGAAGCCAGGGCCTCTTACCTCACTGACTAACAGCAGTCTTTAAAGTGGAAAAATGAAAGCAGCATTTTTTATAGGAGGGACTATTTGTTCCTGTAATCTAATCTCCAGCAACCATTATGTTCTATAAAGTGTTAGAACAAACAGGAAATCTATCAAATCAGTCAAACATAGAGAATGCTGTCAGATTTATAAGAATGCCAAAATGTAAGTTAGATGCTGAAACATGGAGCTAATCTTTTGAAAAGCATTAGTAGGTTAAAGCATTGCTCTTATGATATTATACTTAACCTCTGTTAAAATAAGTTGCGCTCCAGCAGCACAAAACTGTGAACCACAATTCAGAACACCTGTTGCCAGTAGTTTATGATCTGTGGCAGCAGGAGGCCAGCAAAGGCTGAAAATTGTTTTTTAACTTCAGTTCAGATCCAGGAGAAGTTTATAAGATCCATCTCAATGTCCATGTATGTACCCCCTTATAACTTTACAATGCGTGATGTGATAAGGAAGCTTATCATAGCTCAGGAAGGAGCTATAGAAAAGGTGAAGTGACTCTGAACAAGCAACCTGTCAGTTCTGGTAGAAATAAGAAAACAGAATTTTCCCATAAAAGACTACCAGTCCCAGAATGCACCAGGTTTCCAACAGCCATTAGAGGAGCTGAAGTGGGGAAACGTGTGTTCAATCAGGAGGGCTATGAGGTAATCCCTAAGCACTCATCTCAAAGGGCAGGGCCTGATTCAGCACAGCTGCGCTGTATTAGGGGGGAGCACTCATCTAGGCAGAATAAAGGTAGAGTTTATTCTACAGAGAATTATCCTTATCCTGAGAATCAGCTTGAGCTTGATCATTAGTTTCATCTGAAGGATCATCAGAAGCAGAAGCCAAACCGGACGGACAGAGAGGGAAAGAAACCCTTTGGAAGAAAGAGGAGAAAAGCCTTTAAGAGGTCTAGAAGAGTCCAGAACAGTACGTATACTGGGAGGCATTCCAAGGGCCAGCATACACCATTGGACTGGGGAAAGCCAGAGGAATGGTGCTGCAGAGCTAGGAATCTCCAGACGGTACCTGTGAGAGAGACGGCTACACGTGGAAGGGACCCTAAGACCCGTGCCAGAAGGTATGTGAAGAGAGATCCAGTGTCCAGGGATCTGGATTGGAAGGCTGGACATAAGAACTGGACTACATACTGGCCAGGCTATATAGAGAGGAACTCTAACAGCAATGGAAGCTCAGGTATGAACACTGATCTATGCCCTAGCTATAACCTTGAAAGACAGCAGGGAAACAAGTATTCTCCTGAAAGTGCTCCATTGAGAGATTCATCTGTGCCAATCCATGATATTGAACCCATACTTGTTTAAGAAGGGGAAATGATAGCAGATGAAGATTCTGTTTATATGGACTGCTCTCTGTCCAAACTCCTTTGGTGATTTTCTGTTATAAAGTACAGCAACCATCACAAAGAAATACAAACTTGTTCTTTAATCTACTCAGAAAAGCTCCTGAAGCAGGATTTGACCCACACAGTAGAAAGCAAGCCAGCTAAGGGGTTTCAGCTGGATAACTGCTAGCAATTGAGCCTTACCTAATTGCTTGTGAGCTAGGAGAGAATCACTTCTGAATCTATGTGGGAAGTTATCAGAAGTTAACCTGAAAAGAACAGTTTTTTTCTTTCTTTGTGGCTTTTCGTTTGTTGTTTGATATATGCTAAGAAAACATTAGCTAATGCCTGACAAGTTTAAAGGTTGTTTTCCTGATTTTGTTTTTTTCAAGTTTAACACTGAAAGCAAGTAACCTGATTTATGTGCTACCAAGCATATCTGTGTTGGGAGAAATAACCCCATAAATACATATCTTATTGGCTTTACCCAAGAGCACAACTAAATTATTGTCAGCAGCTGTGTCTGGTGTGAATGAACTACATTGCCCACAATCCCTTGCAAATCATATAGATATATGCACTTGCCAAGACTGTGAAGATTCTCACCCAGGCAGCCGTCTGACAGTGAATCTCGCTTAACCAAAGCTGGTGTGACACTTGGTCATGGGAAGGACTTTAGATTGTTTTAATTAAACGTAGGAAGTGTTTTTGAGGGCATGGCCAGAGGAAGGGGGAGGGGAAAGTTGGAAGTGTTATCATAGTAAATGCACTTAGGATGAACCGAGTCTCCTTTGAATCCCCCTGCCCCTTAACTCTCTTCCACGGTGTGATACCTTCCGATTCACTCTTCCTTTTCACCTTGCCTGAGTTTACTAAGGCACTTTTTATGGAATCTGCCTGCTTTTAATTTACCTACCCCCCCCCCCCACCCCCTTTTGGAGCATTGCTCAGACTTTTCCTTACCGAGCTTCCCTTTGGAGGCTTCCTGCTTGCTGAGAGCACCCTCCTTGCAAGCTTCTGCTAACGGATATGCTTTAGTTAAGCCTGTTTAGAATATAACTTGTTATTTGTTTATTTATTTATATTTTGTCCGTGTGTGCCTTAGTCTTCTTTCTGTCTTTTACCCAGATCCTGCTTTCTGCAATTCTGTTGCTATCTCTCCCTTCTCAGCACTTTTTATTTCCCACCCCTGGCTTAGTCTTTCATAGCCTTTCTCTGCTCATTGACACAATTACTAAGGTGCACCCAAACCCACTAGGATTCCTGCTTCTCCACCTTGTATTTCCTCTGATTTGCATTCTCTCCTATGGCTCCACATCACTTTGTGTTCCTGATGTTAACTCTCCCTAATCTTTTTTCCCTCGTTCCAACAACTCTAAGCCCCTACTCATTATCACCCACTCCTTACCATCACCACCTCGCCTACCATTTTTCTTCTACCTTATCTGCCCTCGAGCTTCACCATTTTCTTCCCCTCATTCAGCTATCTCCACTCTCTCTGAGAGAACCTCAACCTCACTATCATCGTGTCTCCTCCCCGCTCCTCTGTCCTCTCCTGCTCCTTTTCTCATCTGGAAATATCAATCCCAAACCTCCCCCCCCCCCAGCTTTTTTCACACTCCCAAGGCAGATCAATGCAGAACCCCTCAAAATCTTATTGATATCCCCCCTCCTTTCTCCCTCTTCTCTACCTTTTTCATGCACCTTGTGGCATGCATGTTCTGTCTCCTATTCTGTCTGTCTCTCTTCTGGCTGTTACTGAAACTTGGCTTCTCCTTGAAGACTCTGCTTCAGTCACTGTCCTGGAAGCTACCTATTCTCCCATTCTCCTTGGCCTTTCGATCGTGTTGCTGGTGGTAGTGTTGGGTTTGGATTTCTAGTCTCACATTCCTACCAATTTCAACCCCACCTTCTGTCTCAGCTTCATTCCTTTTCTTCTTATGAAGTCCACTCCAGCCACCTGTTTATTCCACTACCTCTCTGCGTAGCTATCATTTATCGACCCCCTGATGTCTACCTCTGTCTCTCTCACTGACTTTGACTCCTGGCTCTCCTCCTTTCCAGATGCATCTTCCCCGTCCCATATTCTTGCGGATTTTAACATTCATGTTGATGACCTTTTTGACCCTTATGCCTTAATGTTCCTTTCCCTAACCTCCTCATTCAACCTCCAGCTGTGCTTTACCACTCCTAATCACAAGCATGGCCACTGCCTTGACCTTGTCTTTTCCTCCAACTGCCTGCCCTCAAACTCTCCACCTCAGTTCCTCCCTTATCCAACCATAACCTGCTAACCTTTACTCTTAACCAGCCTCCACTTTAGTCTCACCCAAAAAAGAGCCAAATGATGAAAACAGGAAACAACATAAATACTGTTAAGTGAAATACAAGGCATTGATTAGGAAGGCAATGGGAAAAATTTGAAAAAAAGAGCTTGCAGTGGAAGCAAAAGCACATAATAAAAACTTTTTCAAGTATATTCATAGCAAAACACCTGTGAGGGAGTCAGTTGGACCATTAGATGATGGAGCTGTAAAAGGTGCACTGAGACCTCTGAGGACAAGGCCTTAGCAGAGAGACTGAATGAATATTTTGCTTCAGACTTTCCTGAAGAGAGCACAGGTGGTGTTCTCTTCAATCCTCCCTGTTGAGGGTAAAGGCTGAGGCAGAGAAGCTCGGATCTGGAGATGAATGCATGGCTGCCTGGATGGTGTCACTGAGAGCGTTCTGTTTTTTTGGACCATGGGATGATGTTCCAAGGGCTCCAGAGCAGAGATGGTGTCCATCTGTCCAAGAAGGGTCAAAGTTTCTTCAGCAGCAGACTGGCTAACCTACTGAAGAGAGGCTTTAAACTAGATTTGTTGGAGAAGGGTGAAAAGATACCCAAGGTAAGTGAAGAAAGCCCCCAGATAAGTGAAACATTAAATACCTCAGTAGAAATGGATAAAGGGGGCAACATCTGGAAAGCTGTGTGTATAAATGCCATAGCATGGGAAATGAGATCTCAGATGTTCAGGCTTTAATGGGAGAGGCTGATGTGGATTTAGTGGTGGTTACAGAGACATGGTTCATGGAACACCATGATTGGGATGTAATTATACCAAGCTATACTTTATTCAGGAAGGACAGGGTAGGAAAAAGGGGAGGTGGAGTGGCACTATACGTATAAAAGTCATATTAAAGCTATAGAACTTCAGGGCTTAAAAGGAAGAGAGGAGGCATTGTGGGTTAAACTAGGAAGAGGGAAAGGGAAATCCATTGCATTGGAGTTACATACAGATCCCCTTCGCAGGGCGTAGAAGTGGATGAAGATTTTAGAGAAGACATACACAGTATTGCCATGAAAGGAGAAGTGCTACTGATAGGTGATTTCAATATGCCGGATGTGGATTGGCACATTCCTGCTGCGGTGTCATCTAGAAGTAAAGAGATCCTGGATTTTCTACAGGGAGAACTATTCAGGCAACTGGTAACAGAACTTACATATGATGGGGCCAAACTGGACTTAATGCTTACCAATGGGAAAAGTGTCTCTGATGTTACAGTGGGAGATCATCTTGCATCCAATGATCATCAGATGGTATGGTTCAATATTAGGACTAGGGCTGATAAAATGCATTCAAAAGCAAGGGTCTTAGACTTTAGGAAAACTAACTTTGCCAAGATGGGACAATATCTCAAAGAGTCATTAGTGGAATGGGAACAGCTGTGGGATGTAGAAAAACAGTGGGCAAAACTGAAAGGGGATATTTTAAGGGCAACAAACCTTATTGTTATAAAGGTAAATAAATGTAAAAGGAAAAGAAAGCTGCTATGGTTCTCAAAAGAAGTAGCTGACAAGATGAGGAAAGAGAGACCTTCATGAAAAACAAGAGATCACAGAGAGAGGAAGACCAGCATCTATATTTGGAAAAACTTAGAGAAGCTAGCAAAGTAGTCAGGAAAGCAAAGGTACAAAAAGAAGAAGAAATAGCCAATGCAATCAAATGAGGGGATAAGACATTTGTCAGATTTGTTAGTGAGAGGAAGAAGGGAAAAAGTGTATTGTCAGACTCAAGGATGAAGGGGAGGAATATGCAGAAACTGATGAGGATAAAGCGGAATTGCTTAACAAATATTTCTGTTCTGTATTCACAGATGAAGGGCCAGGAGCAAGATCTCAGAAAACACCCACAAACAGGAACAGAAGCGACTGGGATCTCGAACGATTTTCAGAAGACTGTTCAAGAGGAACTAGCTAAACTAAAAGTAGACAAAGCCATGGATCCAGATGAGAGACATCCAAGAATACTGATGGAACGTGGGGACGTTCTAGCGGCTCCAATGTCTGACCTTTTCAATGCCTCTTTGGAGTTGGGAGTGGTGCCAGAGGAGAAGAAAAAGGCACATGAGGTCCCTTTACACAAAAGTGGATGTAAGGATGACATTGAGAACTACAGGTTGGTTAGTCTAACCTCTGAGGTGAGTAAACGTATTGGAAAGGTTACTACCAACAGAGAGAATAGTGAGGTTTCAGCAGTCCAATGGATTGCAAGATCCGAGGCAACATGGATTCACCAGAGGCAGGTCTTGTCAGACAAATCTGATTGATTTCTTTGATTGGGTGACCAGGGAGGTGGACCAAGGGAGAGCCCTAAATGTGGTGTATTTATATTTCAGTAAAGGACACCATTCCGCACAGGCAACTTATAAACAAACTGAGCACCCTAGGGATGGACCCTAAAGTTACTGCTTGGATTAGAAATTGGTTGAGTGGGAGGCGACAAAGGTTACAGGTAAAAGGAGCTCACTCTGAGGAGAAGGAGGTTAACAGCGGTGTGCCACAGGGATCTGTCCTTAGTCCGATTCTTTTTAACATCTTTGTTAGTGATATTGCAGAAGGGCTGTCGGTAAAGTTTCCTTGTTTGTGGATGATACCAAAATCTGCAATAGAGTAGATGCCCAGGAAGGAGTAGATAACATTAGGAAGAATCTTGCTAAGCTGGAAGAATGGACTAGTAACATAGTAAATGATGGCAGAAAAAGACCAGTATGGTCCATCTAGTCTGCCCAGCAATATGACAGGAGTAGGTGCACCCCTTCCCATGTCTTTTAGGGAGTAGGTGCACCCCTCCCCATGTCTTCACCCTTCCCAATATATTTGTTTCTTTGTTTGTTTAGGAGTGAACACACTGCTCCTCCCCCCATCGCTCCATGTAGGACACCCCTATTTGTTGAGAAATTAAATGGTTCAGTTTAATTTGATTTAATCTTTTTGCTGTAAAGTGATCCACAGTGTCTGTCCCAGGCCACTTTGAATTCCGTCACTGAGTTTGTCCCCACCACCTCCATCCAGAGGGCATTCCAAGCATCCACCACCCTTTCAGTAAAAAAGTATTTCCTGACATTGCCTTTCAATTTAACAAGTATCAGACCATTCCTCCAACTTTTGCAGATCCCTCCTCATGTTAAGCACTGCCTCGGGGGATTCTGTTGCAAATTTTCATGTCATCTGCAAAAAGACAGACTTTTCCATTCAGTCCTTCAGCAATATCACACACAAATACATTGAACAGTGCCGGGCCTAAGACCGAACCCTGAGGCACCCCGCTAATCACCTTCCTTTCATTCGAGTGAGCTCCATTTATCATCACCTTTTGTCGTCTGTCAGTCAACCAATTTCTGATCCAGTGTACCACCTTGGGACCCATCCCCAAACTACTGAGTTTATTGATAAGCCTCCTATGAGGGACAGTATCAAAGGCTTTGCTAAAATCCAGGTAGATGACATCCATCGCGTGTCCTTGATCCAGTTCTCTGGTCACCCAGTCAAAGAACTCAATGAGATTTGTCTGGAAAGATCATCCCTCGGTAAAACCATGTTGCCTTGGATCCTGTAACCCGCTGGTTTTGAGAAAGTTCACTATTCGCTCTTTTAGGAGCGTCTCCATTACTTTTTCCGCCACCAAGGTAAGGCTCACGGGCCTGTAGTTTGACACTTCTTCCCTGTCACCACTTTTGTGTAGAGGTACGACGTCAGCCATTCTCCAGTCCTGAGGAACTACTCCTGTTTCCAAGGATCTGTTGAAAACATCCTTTAATGGCCCTGCAAGAACCTCTCTGAGCTCTTTCAGTATCCTGGGATGTATCCCATCCGGTCCCATGGCCTTGTCCACTTTCAGTTTTGCAAGTTGTTCTAAAACCTCATCCTCTCTGAATGGTGTGGTATCTACCTCATTCCCATTTTTATACTTGGGAGTCACAGATGGTCCTTCTCCAGGATTTTCTTTACTAAAAACAGAGCAGAAGTATTTGTTTAGTAATTTCGCTTTATCAATGTCATTTTCCACGAGTCCATTTCCAGCACTTCTGAGTCCTGCAATTCCACCTCTGATCTTCTTCCTTTCCCGAATATACCTGAAGAAAGTTTTGTCGCCACCCTTAACATCTTCAGCCATCCTTTCCTCTGCATTTGATTTTGCTATCCTTATTTCTCTTTTTGTCTCCTTGAGTTTGATCCTGTATTCATTTCTGTGTTCTTCTGTTTGCAAGCTTTTGAATTTTGCGAAAGCTTTGTTTTTTTGTCCTTATTTGAGCAGCCACTCCTTTGGAAAACCAAATAAGTTTCCTTCTCCTCTTGTTTTCATTTACTTTTCTTACATATTTATCTGTTGCCCCTTTTATTGCCCCTTTTAGTTTAGCCCATTGCAATTCCACTTCCCTTATTCCCTTCCACCCTGTCAGCTCCTCCTTTAGGTACTCGGCCATTTTATTGAAGTCAGTGTTTTTGAAGTTTAGAACTTTGAGCTTGCTATGATTGGATTGCACCTTGGCTTTTATCTCAAACCACACCGTGTGATGATCACTGTTGCTCACAGGGGCACTCACCCAAACATTAGACACGCTATCACTGTTGGTGAGCACCAAATCCAGCGTTGAGCTTTCCCTGGTTGGTTCCATCACCATTTGTCTAAGTAATGCATCTTGGATAGCGTCCACAATTTTTTGCTTCTTTCCAGATTTGCAGAAGGAGTAATCCAATCCACATCGGGTAGATTAAAGTCACCCAATATGATCGTTTCCCCCTTTGTTGCTATCTTGGCAATATCTATAATCAATTCGTTATCTATTTCTTCAATTTGAGTCGGAGGTCTGTAGATTACAGCAGTATGGATGAGAGTGCTATCTCCTATTTTTTTTTTAAATTTATTTAGCTGTATTTATATCCTGCTTTTCACCGGGTCAAAGCGGTCAATTGGGGGATACATTTAACACGAGGGGATATGAGACACATATGCTAATACTTACAGGGAACATGGGCAATGGAGGGTTAAGTGGCTTGCCCAAGACCACAAGGAGTGCCTATAGGACTAGAAATCCCAGTCCCTCCGGCCTGAGATTGCTGTCCCCAGATGGGACTTGAACCTCCGGCCTCCTCTTTCCAACATGATCCAGAGCGCTTCTTCTTTTCCCCATGCACCCTGCATTTCAGTAGCTTTGATATTGCTTTTGACATACAAGGCTACTCCTCCCCCTTTTCCAATTTCTCTATCTCTTCTGAATAGATTATAGCCAGGTATGGCTATATCCCAATCATGTGATTCATTAAATCATGTTTCTGTAATGGCCACAATGTCCAAGTCTTTTTCCATCATTAGGGCTTACAGGTCCGGAGGTTTGTTGGCTAAGCTTCGAGCATTTGTGCTCATTGCTTTCCAGCATTTAGCTGGCTTGTGTGTATTTTGCCTTGATTTTATTCTACCCACTTCTTCCCAGTTGCTTTTGATGTGTTGTTTAAAAATGTGGTGGTTTCTGTTATTCTGCTTTTGCAGGGGGTGACGTCCAGAACTTAACCTTCCCTGTCCGTCACCCCCTTCTTCTAGTTTAAATGCAAATCGACATACTGCCTGAATTTTTCATGTAGGATTATTTTCCCTGCGACAGAGAGGTGTAGCCCATCAGCACAGTATAGTTTCTTGTTGGTCTATGTGTTTTCCCAGTCGCCAATAAATCTGAATCCTTCTCATTTGCACCAGGTCTGGAGCCATGTATTACAGCTGTTAATGCGATTTAGACTTTTTGCCCCCTTACCTAGAACAGGTAGAACTTCTGAGAATGCTACTGTTTTAACAATGGGCTTGAGTTTTTCTCCCAGAGATTGGAAGTCCTTTTGGACTGTAGAGGCACTATTTCTAGCCAGGTCATTTGTACCCAAGTGGATGACATCATCAAGTTTGGAGTGTTTGCTTTCCGCGCTAAGTACATCAATAATTTGGTTTGTATTCCTGCTGGCTAAGGAGCCTAGGAGGCATTTGATTTTCTTCTCTCCTTTGAACTGTTTTCCCAAGTTGGTGTCTCTGATGATGGAATCTCCAAGTAATAGTAGTTTTTTGTTTGGTGAGTTTTCCATATTTGGTGCTTTAGCAGGAGATTGGGCATTGACTGACTCCTCTAAGGGCTGTTCAGTTTCTTTGGATAGGGCATCCTCATTAACCAAGGCAGAGAATGCATTATGCAGGGATATCTCTTGGTGTATAGGATGTCTCTGTGTCACAGATCGCAATCTACCTGAACCCACTGTGATCCATTTGTTCCTGGTGTGTTTGACTCTTTGTGGGAGCAGTGGTGGACCTTGTTCAGTCTGTATCCTAGAAGAGGTGAGCTTCATTGCAGTCAGTTCTTCCCTCAGTAGAGACAATTCTTTATGCATGGCAGCCAGGTCTTCTCTTAGTAGAGTTAATTTGTTATACATGGCAGATGACCTTTGGCACATAGGACATGCTCTTAGGTTCCAAATGATTCTTCTGGGAATGAAAGTACCGCAGGTATTGCACTGAATACAAGACATGCTGGTTAAGAGAATGTGGGCGTATCCCAAGCTATTGGCTACTATATAGGCAATGCAGCCCCAGGGGTGGGTGGGTGGGGTGAGCGGTAGGGTGGGCGGGAACCTAAATGTCCCCGCCCCAGTAGGCTTATACATGAATTGTGGGCACACTCAGAAGCTGTTAAGGCTACACAAGGAAATCAAGCAGTTTGACTATCCCCAAACGTAATGTAGGAGCAGTAATTAGCAAGTTTCCCAATACCTAAAGTTTAACCAAACCTTAGTATTCTATATTTGCAATAAAAAAACAGCAGAGATAGAAAGGAATAAGCTTATCTGTGTCTTGTGCAGCTCTGGCTTTTCCAGACTGGCTGTGACCAGTATGTGAAGCCAGGTGTCTGATGATCTAAAGTAGCCCCTCCCTGGGAGATGCCTTTCAAGCAGACAGTGAACCATAATTACCCAAAATATACGTTTGTAGGTCTATCAGCCCCCTGTGCAAAGGCCTCTGTTGGTCATAGTAACATAGTAAATGACGGCAGATAAAGACCAGCATGGTCTATCCAGTCTGCCCAGCAATACGGCAAGAGTAGCTGCACCTGTCGCTCTGTGCAGGCCACCCCTCCCTATGTCTTTGTTTAGGGGTGGACCCACCACTCCATGTAGGACACCCCTATTTGTTGAGAGGTTAGTTGGTTCCGATTATTTTGGTTTTATCCTGTTGTTGTAAAGGGATCCGTTGTGCTTGTCCCATGCTGTTTTGAATTCCATCACCATGTTTGCCCCCACCACTTCCATCGGGAGAGCATTCCAAGCATCCACCACCCTTTCAGTGAAAAAATATTTCCTGACATTGCCTTTCAGTTTTCCACCTTGCAGCTTCATGTTATGCCCTCTAGTTTGCAGCTTCCCCGTCTTTGGAAGAGGTTTGTTTGTTCATCGTTCCTCTTTAAGTATTTAAAGGTCTGAATCATATCTCCCCTATCCCTCCTCTCCTCCAAAGTGTACATATTTAGGTCTTAAAGTCTCTTCTCATAAGGTTTCTTACGCAGGCTCCAAATCAATTTGGTCGCCTTCCTCTGAACAATTTCCAGTCTTTTTACATCTTTTGCAAGATATGGTCTCCAAAACTGAACACAGTATTCCAGGTGAGGCCTCACCAGCGACCTGTACAGTGGCATAAGTACCTCTTCCTTTCTGCTGGTAATCCCTCTTTGTATGCAGCCCAACATCCTCCTGGCTTTTGCCACCGCCTTGTCGCACTGTTTTGCCACCTTGAGATCATCAGAGATAATCACACCAAGGTCTTTCTCCTGAACCATGCACACCAACCTCTCGCCCCCTATTGTGTACATTTCCCTTGGATTTCTGCTACCTACGTGCCTGACACTGCACTTTTTCGCATTAAATCATAATTGCCCAGCATTAGACCATTCTTACAGCTTTTGTAGATCTTTCTTCATGTTATCCACCCCCTCGAGGGAGTCTACTCTGTTGCAAATTTGTGTGCCATCTGCAAAAAGACAGACTTTTCCATTCAGTCCTTCAGCAATATCACTCACAAAAACATTGAACAGTGCCGGGCCCAGGACTGAACCCTGGGGCACCCCGCTAATCACCTTCCTTTCATCTGAGTGAGCTCCATGTACCATCCACCTTCTGTCGTCTGTCAGTCAACCAATTTCTAATCCAGTTTACCATCTCGGTACCCCATCCCCAAGCTACTGAGTTTATTGACAAGCCTCCTATGAGGAGCAGTATCAAAGGCTTTGCTGAAATCCAGGTAGATGACATCCATTGCATGCCCCTGATCTAGTTCCTTGGTCACCCAGTCAAAGAACTCAATCAGATTTGTTTGGCAAGACCATCCTTCAGTAAAACCATGTTGCCTCTGATCTTCCAACCTGTTGGTTTTGAGAAAGTTCACTATTCGCTCTTTCAGGAGCGCCTCCATTACTTTTCCCGCCACCGAGGTAAGGCTCACGGGTCTGTAGTTTGACACTTCTTCCCTGTCACCACTTTTGTATAGAGGTACGACATCAGCCATTCTCCAGTCCTGAGGAACCTCTCCTGTTTCCAAGGATCTGTTGAATACATCCTTTAATGGCCCTGCAAGAACCTCTCTGAGCTCTTTCAGTATCCTGGGATGTATCCCATCCGGTCCCATAGCTTTATCCTTTTTCAGTTTTAGCAAGTTGTTCCAACACCTCATCTTCTGTGAATGGTGTGGTATCTACTACATTCCCATTTTTATATTTGGGAGTCACAGCTGGTCCATCTCCAGGATTTTCTTTATTAAAAACAGAGCAGAAGTATTTGTTTAGCAATTTCGCATTTTCTATATCACTTTCCACGAGTCCTTTCCCAGCACTTCTGAGTCCTGCAATTCCAACTCTGATCTTCTTCCTTTCCCGAATATACCTGAAGAAAGTTTTGTCACCACCCTTAACATCTTTAGCCATCTTTTCCTCTGCCTTTGATTTTGCTATCCTTATTTCTCTTTTTGACTCTTTGAGTTTGATCCTTTATTCATTTCTGTGTTCTTCTGTTTGCAAGCTTTTGAATTTTACGAAAGTTGTGTTTTTTGCCTTTATTTGAGCAGCCACTTGTTTGGAAAACCAAATAGGTTTCCCTCTCCTCTTGTTTTTGTTTACTTTTTTTACAGATTTGTCTGTTGCCCCTTTTATTGCCACCTTTAGTTTAGCCCATTGCAATTCCAGTTCCCTTATCTCCTTCCACCCCGTCATCTCCTCCTTTTATTGAAGTCAGTGTTTTTGAAGTTTAGGACTTTGAGCTTGCTATGTTTGGCCTGTACCTTGGCTTTTATCTCAAACCACACTGTGTGATGATCGCTGTTGCTCACAGGGGCACTCATGCAGACATTTGACACGCTATCACTATTGGTGAGCACTAAATCCAGCGTTGATCTTTCCCTGGTTGGTTCCATGACCATTTGTCTAAGTGATGCATCTTGGAGAGCATCTACAATTTTTTTGCTTCTTTCCAGATGTGCAGAAGGAGTAATCCAATCCACATCAGGTAAAGTCACCCCAAATGATCGCTTCCCCCTTTGTGGCTATCTTGGCAATATCTATAATCAAATCGTTATCTATCTCTTCAATGTGAGTCGGAGGTCTGTAGACTACAGCAGTATGGATGACAGTGTTATTTCCTCTTTCCAACGCAATCCAGAGCGCTTCTTCTTTTCCCCATGCCCCCTGCATTTCAGTAGCTTTAATATTGCTTTTTACATACAAGGCTACTCCTCCTCCTTTTCCATTTTCTCTGTCTCTTCTGAATAGATTATAGCCAGCCTATGGCTATATCCCAATCATGCGATTCATTAAACCATATTTCTGTAATTGCCACAATGTCCAAGTCCATTTCCACCTTGCGAAGTAAGTATTTCTATACCAAGTAGCTGATTTTTCTTACAAGTGTCCCTGCCCCAGTAGGCTTATACCTGAACTGTGGGCACACTCAGAAGCTGTTAAGGCTACACAAGGAAATCAAGCAGTTTGACTATCCCCAAACGTAATGTAGGACCAGCAATTAGCAATTTTCCCAATACCTAAAGTTTAACCAACCCTTAGTATTCTATATTTGCAATAAAAACACAGCAGAGATAGAAAAGAATAAGCTTATCTGTGTCTTGTGCAGCTCTAGCTTTTTCAGACTGGCTGTGACCAGTATGTGAAGCCAGGTGTCTGATGATCTAAAGTAGCCCCTCCCTGGGAAATGCTTTTCAAGCAGACAATGAACCAGAATTACCCAAAATATACGTTTGTAGGTCTATCAGCCCCCTGTGCAAAAGCCTCTGTTGGTCCCTTGCGAAGTAAGTATTTCTATACCAAGTAGCTGATTTTTCTTACAAGTGTCCCTGCCCCAGTAGGCTAGAAGTTGGTAGCTGAAATTTAATGCTAAAAAATGCAGAGTCATGCATTTGGGCTGGAAAAATCCAAAGGAATGTAAGGGGTGAGGTACTTCTGTCCACAAAAGAAGAGCGGGACCTGAGGGTAATTGTGTCTGACGATCTTAAAGTAGCTAAACAGATAGAAAAGGCGACTGTGAAAGCCAGAAGGATGCTTGGGAGTATAGGGAGAGGAATGGCCAGCAGAAAAAAGGACATGATAATGCCTCTGTATAAGTCTGTGATGTGACCCAACTTAGAGTATTGCATGCAATTCTGGAAACCGCACCTTCAAAAAGATATAAGCAGGTTGGAGTCGGTGCAGAAGGTGGCTACTAAAATGGTTAGTGGTCTTTGTTATGTAGCATTTGAGGACAGACTTAAAGATCTTAATATGTACACTTTAGCGGAAAGGCAGGATAGGGGGATAGAGACATTTAAATACCTCTATGGCATAAATACACAGGAGATTCTCTTTCAGTTGAAGGCAAACTCTGCTACAAGGGGGACATAGGATGGGAGTGAAAGGAGATAGACTCAGGAGTAAAATGCAGAAATATTTCTTTACAGAAAAAGTGGTAGATGTATGGAATAGTCTCCCAGTGGAATATTGTGGGCAATTTTGGTCATCATATCTTAAAAAGGATATAGCAGAATTAGAAAAGGTACAGAGAAGAGCGACAAAAATGGTAAAAGAGATGGAAGAATATCCCTATAAGGAAAGACTTAAAAGAGCAGGGCTCTTCAACTTGGAAAAGAGATGGCTGAAGGGACAACATAAGAAATGCCCTACTTGGTCAGACTACTACTGCTACGGAGCATTTGTATAGCGTTACAAGACATGCAGCACTGCACAGACACAAAAGATGATCCCTGCTCATCAGAGCTTACAGTCTAGTCAAGACAACAAAGTAGCTGTAGACATAGGACACATCTAGGGGGAATGGTAAGGAAACATGAAGGAGACCAGGTGAGTCAAGATCCAAAAGCGGCAGCAAAGAGGTGAGTTTTCAGTGTCAGAGAAGGCGCCTGATGTACAGACTCAGATAGTTTGTTCGAGGCATAAGAAACAGCAAGGAGTGAAAGGAGTGAAGTCTGCAGTTAGCAATAGAAGAGAAGGGCACAGATAGAAGCAATTTACCAGAAAAGCGGAGTTCCCAAGGAGGGGTGTAGGGAAAGATAAGAGGAAAGGTGGGAGCTAGAGAGTGAATGCACTTATAGGTCAGCAGAAGTTTGAACTGGATGTGGAAACTGATAGGGAGCCAATGAAATGACTTGAGAAGAGGGGTAATATGAGCATAACGAGGCTGGCAGAAGATTAGCCACGTAGTAGAGTGTTGAAAGGGAGAGAGATGACTCAGAGGAAGACCAGCAAGGAGGAGGTTACAATAGTTGAGACGGGAGGTGACTAAGGAGTGGATAAGTGTCTTAGTAGTGTGTTCAGAGAGGAATGGGCAAATTTGGTTGATGTTATAGAGAAAGAAACGGCAGGTTTTAGCTATCAGTTGGATGAGTGTGGAGAAGGAGTTAGAGGAGTCAAAGATGACCCTAAGTTGCAAGCTGAGGAGACAGGGAGGAGTAGAGCATTATCCACAGAGACTGAGAAAGGAGGAAGGAGAGAGGAGGGTTTAGGGGGAAAATAAGCAGCTGTTTTGGCCATGTTCAATTTCACACCATAACAGAAAAAACCCAGTCCATCCAAGAAAAACCACCTTTCAAATTACAAAAAAAGTTTTTGTCAGAAAGGCCGTCACAGTGTGAAGGACTTCACCTCACACCACTGCGGTCCATCCATTTTATTAAAGAACCATAAAAATTGGTTTAGAATCTGCTTAGCAAAATTACTTAGCTGAATAAGGCTGCTATGGATTTTCAACAAATGACCATCAAAGACAACGTGTCACGTTTCGGGGATCATCCCATTCTCCCCTGCCTCAGGTCCAGTCGCCAAAAATCAGATTATCCAGCCAGATTTTTGGCGACTGGATCTGATGAGTCCACTCACTCATCTGGCTGAGTAAAATGGGAACCAAAAACTCAACCTTAATAATTAGGAAATAAAGAGGAAGTCAACCAAAGGGTCCAAAAAAAACCTCCGTTGCAGCATCCAGGACTTGATTTCAGTTCTGAGAAAGTAGTGCCTTAAACCTCTGTTGATTTGCTGTCTTTAAAACTTGTAATTTGCTGCTTTGAAATATTATTTCCTAGCTATTTGAAACTATTATTTTTACATTGTAAGTGTCGTTTTGAAAGGTTGTATTTCTGCATGAATGTTAGTGTTGTAAGGTCAATAAAAAGTGGTCAAATAAAAATGTGGATGCGATGCTAAAGACACACCATCAGTTTGCTATCTAATATAATAAATACGGTCGCTGTAGCTGGTACGCCTGCTCAAGTTTAGATCAAAGCACAGAGTTCCCAGGGGGGAGAGTAACCTTGGAAGTCCTTGTGGTACGTGTGGCATGTGGTGGGAAGGGGTTTTCTTAAAACAAAGGCCGGACAGCAGTTCAGGGAAAGCAAAAGCAGTTTAAGATCATCGGAAACAATCACGCCCAGGTCCCGCTCTTTTATGGACAGAAGTACTTCGCCCCCTACACTATACCGCTCCCTTGGATTTTTGCTACCTAAATACACGATCCTGAATTTTTTGGCATTAAATCTCAGCTGCCAAATTCTTGACCATTCTTCAAGCTTAGTTAGATCCCTTCTCATGTTATCTACTCCTTCCTGGGTGTCTATTGCAGATTTTGTTATCATCCGCAAAGAGGCAAACCTTACCCAACAGCCCTTCCGCTATATCACTAACAAAGATGTTAAAAAGAATCAGACCAAGGACAGATCCCTGCGGCTCACAACTGGTAACCTCCTTCTCCTCAGAGTGAGCTCCATTTACCTGTACCCTTTGTCACTTCCCACTCAACCAATTCTAATCCAAACAGTCACTTTAGGGTCCATCCCTAGAGTGCTCAGTTTGTTTATAAGTCATCTGTGTGGAACAGTGTCAAAGGCTTTACTGAAATCTAAATTCAACACATCTAAGACTCTCCCTCTGTCCAACTCCCTGGTCACCCAGTCAAAGAAATCAATCAGATTTTTCTGACAAAACCTGCCTCTGGTAAACCCATGCTGCCTCAGATCCTGCAATCCATTGGACTCCAGAAACCTCACTATTCTCCCTTTTAGCAATGTTTCCAATAATTTACTCACCACAGAGGTTAGACTAATTGGACTGTAGTTTTCAACCTCTTCTTTACTTTCACTTTTGTGTAAAGGGGCCACATGTACCTTTCTCCAGTCCTCTGGGACCACTCCTGACACTAAAGAAGCTTAAAAAGGTCAGTCAGTGGAACCGCTAGAATGTCCCCAAGTTCCTTCAATATTCTCAGATGTATCCCATCACTTTGTCTACTTTAAGTTTAGCTGGCTCCTCACGAACAGTCTTCTGAAATGGCTCCACCACCTCTGAAAAATTAGGGATGAACTGACAGTAATAGCCAATTAATTCAAGGAAGACATGAACCTCTTTCTTCAATTTTGGGATGGGGACAGGGGCAATGGCATCTATCTTCCATAGTTGAGGTTGTATCTGCCCACTACCGATTAAGTACCAAAGGTATTGAACATCCCAATATCCCAGAAAACATTTCTTGGGGTTGGCCATCAACCCAGCCTTCCGCAGACTGGTCAACATGCCTTGTACTTGGGTTAGATGTATAGTCCAGTCTCTGCTGTAGATTACAGTGTCAAAAAGGTAGACAGATGTATACTCCTTGTGCGATCTCAGTAGGTGGCCGACTAGGCATTGAAAAATAGAGAAGCCCTGTATAATCCAAAGAGCAGCACTGTAAACTGGAACAGATCTTGAAGTCTTCTCCTTGGCAACTGGAGTCAAGGGCACCTGCCAGTATCCCTTAGTCAAATCCAAGGTTGATGTAATGCTTGCTCCACCGAGTCACTTGATTAGCACATCTACTCACAAAGTCAATGTAGAATCTGATGCTTCTGTTGGGTTTAGGAACCAAGACGATGGGTAATGACCAGTCACTAATAGACTCTTCGATAACTCCCAAGTTAAGTATCTCTTTCAGCTCCTTGGCAATGGCCTGACACAGGGCCTCCGGAAACGGATAGGATTGATGCCCTAGGGTCAGTAATGATATCATAAAAAATGAGCTGGGGTCATCCTGAGCAAGTATAGAACCCATTTAGGTTCTGGTGGATCAAACCTTCTAGATCTGTGCAACAGAGAGTTGGTCTCCAATCGGGACTTAAACTGGATCCGATGGGACTGACATTTCTGGCCCAAAATCATCTCCCTGTACCATCTTGCATTTGTATAATGTGCTCCACTAAATTACACCCGGCATAGGGTTCTTCCTAGGTTTCCCTTACCACATCTAATATGCCTCTTGGTCGTCTTCTGAAGAGCAACTCCAAAAGGCAAAAATTCCATGGAACTCTGAGGTACCTCACGGATGGCAAACATCAAAGAGGATAGAAGAATATCCCAATTCTCACTGGGTATTCCCACCTGTGAGAATACTTCTCAGAGGACATTTGCGATCGTAGTAATCTTCATGTTCCTTATAGTAGGCTGATACATAGCAGTAAGATTTCAGTTTGAATTTTTTAGTTTCCTTTGTCTGTTGCAAGCCTGCCTTACAGGGTGGGGCTAATTAAATTAAAGCTGCTCTACCACTGAACAAATACCTGAACCAGTCTGCTTATCAGAACTTCAAGAGACTACACACTCAGCTAAGGCTTTCAAACTTTATCATTGCCTGTTTTTTGATAAACTTTACCTGTTGCATGTAGGTTTTTAGGGATCTTCAGCCTGCCTACGTTCCTTGCATAGCTTTTAAATCAGATATCTGAGTGTGCCCTCAGTTCATAGAAGGCCTACTGGCCAGGGACACTTAAGTTCCCTCCCCCCACCCCTGAGTTGCATTGCTTATATAGTCATCATATACATTGACATCTCTCCTTTAATTAGGTATTACACCCACTTTTTCTTCTTTTCTCCTTCTAGGACAGCTGAGTCAGAATGTTGTGTATTCAATGCAATAATTGTGGTGCTTTCATTCTAAGAAGAATCATTTGGATCCTAAGAGCTTGCCCTGTATGCTTCAAGTTAGCTGCTATGCATAAAGAATTGACTCTACTAAGGAAAGAATTAGCTGCAATTAAACACACTTCCTCTAGATTACAAACTGAATAAAACCCACCACCGCTTCCACAAAGAATCAAACAGCCCAGGAACAAATGGATCACAGTGGGCTCTGGTAGGTTGCAACCTGTAATGCAGAGACACCCTATACATCAAGTGATATCCCTGCATAATGCCTTCTCTGCCTTGGATAATGAGGGTGCCCAATCGATGTTCTTAAATGATAGATTTAATGCCAAATCTACAGATAATGTACCAAATAGGAAGAAAAAAATCACAAAACAGAAAACTACTACTCCTTGCAGATTCCATCATCAGAGGCACCAACTTGGGAACACAGCTCAAAGGAGAGAGGATGGTCAAATGCCTCCCAGGCTCTTCAGCCAGCAGGAATACAAACCAAATTGTAGTGCAGAAAGTGAGCACTCCAAAACTGATATTGTCATCCACTTGGGTACAAATAACCTGGCTAGAAACAGTGCCTCTGCAGTTCAAAGGGACTTCCAGACTCTGGGAGAACAACTCAAGCCCATTGCTAACACTACAGCATTCTCAAAAGTTCTATCTGTTCATCCCATGTAAAAGTCAAGGAAGCTGACCTGCAAATTAAAGATACAATAAGATACCTTGGAGTCACCTTGGACCAACGTCTTGATATGAAATCACACATAGGCAATATAGTAAAAGCTGTATATTTCAAAATCCGTACGCTCAGGCATCTGCGCTCCTTACTGGATCCGGATGATTTCCGGACTATATACCAAGCACTAATCTTACCCCATTTCGACTTTGCCAATGCCATCTTACAAGATCTCCCTCAATCTACACTGAGCCCGTTACAGCTGCAGCAAGGGTCCTCCACGGAGCCTCCAGAAGAAACCACGTGACTCCCATCCTGAAGCAGCTTCACTGGCTCCCCATACACGGAAGGCTTATCTTTAAGACCTTACTCCTCACATTCAAGGCCATCAATGGCCTCTCATCTTCTTCACTTACAGAACTCATTCACACAGTGCCTCCCAACAGATCTAGAAGAGCAACAGCTGTAAACTCGCTAATAACCCCGAAGGCCTTGACAAAATGCAACAGTACAACGGCAAATAGGGCCTTCAGTCTTTGCGTCCCCAGATGCTGGAATGCTCTACCACCCGACATTCATGCCATTGTAGACCTAACTCAGTTCAGGAAGGCACTCAAATATCACCTTTTCCTCCAATACTACCCAGTCAGCAATGAAACCTAGGTA
The DNA here is from genome assembly GCA_033557465.1 of Ichthyophis bannanicus. NCBI lineage: Eukaryota > Metazoa > Chordata > Amphibia > Gymnophiona > Ichthyophiidae > Ichthyophis > Ichthyophis bannanicus. The sequence goes on from CM066032.1 coordinate 1,057,725,975, forward strand.
ACCCCACCTAAGAAAGTAACCATATGTTAATTCTGATACAGTGTCAGCATCCCGCCTGCAGATTTATGTACATATTTTACTCATGTTATCTTAGCCTTTACTCTTGTTCTTTGTAAATATTTTATGTATATAGTTCACCCATGTTATCCAAGTTTGTACTCCTGTTCTCTGTAAAACCGAACAGCTTGTTGTTCTGGTCATTTTGTTATAATGTAAACCGCGCTGATATAGAATAGTGCGGTATATAAGAAATTGTAATAAATAAATAAATAAAAATAAATAAATGGTAAGGAGGCAGAAAGGCTGCATTGCATAAACAACTTTAATACATGGCTCCAAACCTGGTGCAAACAAGAAGGATTTAGATATATAGGCGACTGGGGAAACATATGGATCAACAAGAGACTATACAGTACTGATGGACTACATCTCTCTGCCGCAGGGAAAAGGATCCTAAGTAAAAAATTCAGGCATTATGTGGACAGACATTTAAACTAGGGAAAGGGGGTCACGGATGGAGAAGGACAAGTTCAGTACGTCACTCCCAGCAAAAGCAAAACAACATTGGAAACAACCACACTTTTGAACACATCAATGGCAAGCAGGAAGGGGCATGTAGAACAAAAACCATGCAAAAGGCAGGCAAGCAATGAGTACAAATGCTCAAAGCCTAACCAACGAAGTTCCTGATCTGGAAGTCCTAATGGTTGAAATGGACTTGGACATTGTGGCCATTACAGAAACATGGTTTAACGAGTCACATGAATGGGATATAGCCATAGCTGGCTATAATCTATTTAGAAGAGATGGGGAGGGTAGAAAGGGAGGAGGAGTAGCCCTGTATGTCAAAAGCAATATTAAAGCTACTGAAATGCAGGAGACATGGGGAAAAGAAGAAGGGCTCTGGATTGTGTTGGAAAGAGGAGATGGCACTATCATCCATACTGGTGTGGTCTACAGGCCTCCAACTCAAACCGAAGAAATGGATAGCGAATTGATTGTTGATATTGCAAAGATAGCCATGAAGAGGGAAATGATCATATTGGGTGACTTTAATCTACCTGATGTGGATTGGAGTGTTCCCTCTGCAAATCTGGAAAGAAGTAAAAAAATTATGGGGATGCCTTCCAAGACATTTTACTTAAACAAATGGTGTTGGAACCGACCAGGGAGAGCTCCGTGCTGGATTTAGTGCTTACCAACTGAAATAGCATGTTGAATAACCAGGTGGGTGTCCATGTGAGCAGCAGCAATCATCACATGGTATGGTTTGAGATAAAAGCCAAGGTGGAATCCAATCACTGCAAACTCAAAGTCTTAGACTTCAAAAACGTTGACTTCAGTAAAATGGCCAAATACCTGAAGGAGGAGTAGGTAGGGTGGGAGGGATTAACCCTTTTCAGGCCGGTCCCGAAATACTCGGGACCCAAAATTCTGACCAAATGGCCGAGCCCGAAATATTCGGAATCGGCACAATGACGCAGATACTAAATATTAATGAGCGAAATACCGGAAGCTAATGACAACACACATTTTGACTAATGAAAAGAGAGTTGTGCTAGTGTTTCTATTTATACACCAGGCCAAAACAGCCAGAAAATAACCTGCAAATAGGTCATTAGCAATAGGTCATTTAGAATTAAAAGCAAAGTAAACAAGATGGAGTCAACTGGTAAAAGAATGCGTAAAGAACGATATAAAGCTGCCGAAGTGATTAGGTTTCTCACAGAAAGTGATGGTAACAGTAATAGCAGTGGTGAAGATGTCATTGATAATGAAACTGAAGAGGTTTTCACAAAAAATGTGGACTTTGAAGGCTCAGATGACAGTGACCCAGATTCAGTAGCAGCCGCAGCTGAACCTCCAGGTTAGTAATTATTTGCAGACATTATTTATGTCACCTATATATCAGCTATGTCTTTAGGTATAACAAAACACTAAATGTCACATTTATATTGATAAATTGTTCAGTTTGAAAAATGTCAACTATAATAAAACATTTTTATTTACAGTTGTGGCCGCGGCTGAACCATCTGTAAATACAAATCCTCTTGGCAGAGGGAAGCTTTGCCATCGTACTGCAGATCGTGGCGATAGTGCAACTACATCACAAGTACGGACAAGAAGAAGCAGTCTTCCATGGAAAACAACTCCAAAAGACGTCCGTCAATTACCTTTCATTTTACAACCAGGCATAGCCAAACGTATGGGTGTCAATGCAACTAAATTGGACTTCTACAAGCTCTTTGTTACAGATGAACTAATTTCAATGATTGTTCTTGAGACAAATCGCTATGCAGCAGAACTGTGTGCTAAAATACCAGCTGACAAGCCTCATGCCCGAATGAGAAAATGGCAAGACGTTGACCATAATGCTATATGGAGAATGTTGGCGTTGACGATGGCTATGGGAATAATCAAGAAGCCTATGATCGACTTGTACTGGCCAGGTCAACTACTGTTAGAAACTCCATTCTTTCCATCAGTAATGAGCCGAAATACATATAGGCGAATATTACAGGCCCTTCACTTTCAAAACAATGCAACACAGAAACCCGAGGGTGATCGCATTTGGAAGCTTCGTCCATTCTATGACATTATCACAAAGTGATTCCAAATTGTTTATATCCCGGAACAAGACATTTCAATTGATGAATCTCTACTGCTTTTCAAAGGAAGGTTATATTTCAAACAATACATACCTACAAAACGCTCAAGATTTGGCATCAAATCATATGAGCTGTGTGAGTCACGTAGTGGATACACCTGGAAGTATATGCTATACTCAGGTCAAGATGCAGTTCTAATGATGGTTTACATTGCAGTAGCTACTGTATTGTGCTGAATCTGATGGATGGACTGCTTGATCAAGGCTATTGATTGGCTGTGGATAACTACTACAACAGTCCAGAACTCTGTATGGATCTGTATGACCGAGCAACATCCTGCTTTGGAATGGTATGATCCAGTCGAGTTGGTATGCCTACTGACCTGCGTCTAAATGTAGATGGAAGCAAATTGAAACGAGGAGATGTCACATATCATACAACAGATAAACTGCTAGCACTTTGCTGGTATGATAAGAATTATGAAACAATGTTGTCCAACTGTCATGATGGCTCTGTAGTTGACACTGGAAAAAGAGATCGTAATGATCAGCCAATTCGAAAGGCACAAGTTATCGTTGACTACAACAACATAATGGGTGGTGTAGACAGAACAGATCAGTTATTGGAGTATTATGCTTTTCTGCGCAAAACTGTAAAGTGGTACAAGAAAGTTACCTTTCATCTGTTGGACATAGCAGTACTCAATGCTCAGATACTCTGGAGCAAGTCCCACCCAGAGGAGAAAGTGAAAGGACTTGACTTCCATATGAAGCTTATCTTGGTTATCTTTGAAGCAGTTGGTCCTGATGCTAGTTAGTGCATGTGATGCTGGTGGCCGACCAAGTACTGGTGTTTCCCTATTTCGTTTGACTGCTAGACATTTCCCTAGTCTCATTCCACCAACTGAGAAGAGAACTACCGTATTTCGACAGTGTCGCGTGTGCAATGAGAGTCTCGGACATCGTCATGTTGCTGGTGACAATCGTAAACGTGTTGAAACTAAATATCACTGTGCTGACTGTGGAAATGTACCTCTCTGTGCTGCACCATGTTTTGCATATTTTCATAATAATGAAGATCTTAAATAACTTGTAATTTTTATGATCAGTTAAAATTAAATCGAATGTATGCAACTAATAACGATTGCTTTTATAAATAAAGTGCACCTATTTTCATGTTTTTGAGCCTTCAGTTATAAATATTTGTGTTGCTGTCTCATTTTTCTATCAAATGGTATATAATACATGACCATAGAAGAAAGAAAAGCACTGTTATAACATGTTGAATAAGACCGGCACAATTTTCCTGAGATATGGAAAAATTAACCCGGCTGCAGAATGTGGATTAGAAATTTAAAGGGAGCCTTGATAGGGTTAAGGGAAGTGGAATTGCAATGGGCTAAACTAAAGAAAGCAATAAAAGGTGCAACAGATACATACGTAAGGAAAGTAAATAAAAACAAGAGGAAAAGGAAACCTATTTGGTTCTCCAAAGAAGTGGCTGCCCAAATAAAGGCAAAAACACAGCTTTAACAAAATTCAGAAGCTCACAAACAGAGGAACACAGAAAAGAATACAAGATCAAACTAAAAGAGGCAAAAAGAAATAAGGATAGAAAAATCAAAGACAGAAGAAAAGATGGCTAAAGATGTGAAGTGTGATAAAACTTTTTTCAGGAATATTCGGGAGAGGAGGAAAATCAGAGGTGGAATTGCAGGATTCAAAAGTGCTGGGAACGGATTCATGGAAAGTGGCATTGAAAAAGCAACAATGCTAAACAAATACTTCTGCTCTGTTTTCACTAGAGAAAATCCTGGAGAAGGGCCACCTGTGACTGACAAATATACAAATAAGAATGGAGTAGATACCACACCATTCATAAAAGATGATGTGTTAGAACAGCTTGCAAAACTGAAAGTGGACAAGTCTATGAGACCAGATGGGATACACCCCAGGATACTGAAAGAGCTCAGAGAGTTTCTTGCAGCGCCTTTGAAGGATATTTTTAATAGATCCTTGGAGACAGGGAAGTTCCACAGGACTGGAGAACGGCTGATGTGGTATCTCTCCACAAAAGTGGTAATAGGGAAGAATTGGCAAACTACAGGCCAGTAAGCCTTACCTTGGTGGTGGGAAAAGTAATGGAAGCGCTCTTGAAAGAGTGAATAGTGGACTTCCTTGAAACCAACAGGTTGCATGATCCGAGGCAACATGGTTTTACCAAAGGACGATCTTGCCAAACAAATCTGAGTTCTTTCATTGGGTGACCAGAGAACTAGATCAAGGGCATGCGATGGATGTCAGCTACCTGCAAAGCTCATAGGAGGCTTATCAAACTCAACAGCTTGGGGATGGGTCTCAAGATGGTGAACTGGATCAGAAATTGGTTGACTGACAGACGACAGAAGGTGACGGTAAATGAAATTCACTCGAATGAAAGGAAGGTGATTAGCAGTGTGCCCCAAGGTTCAGTCTTGGGACCAGTACTGTTCAATATATTTGTGAGTGATATTGCCAAAGGGCTGAATGAAAAAGTCTGTCTTTTTGCAGATGACACCAAAATTTGCAACAGAGTGGACTCCCCTGAGGGAGTGGAGAACATGAGGAAAGAGCTACAAAAGCTGTAAGAATGGTCTAATGCTTGGCAGTAAAGATTTAATGTGAAGTGCAGTGTCATGCACTTGGGAAGCAGAAATCCATGGGAAATGTATGCGATAAGAGGCGAGAGATTGGTGTGCATGGACCAGGAGAAGGACCTCGGTGTGATTGTTTCTGATCATCTCAAGGTGGAGAAACAGTGTGACAAGGCAGTGGCAAAAGCCAGAAGGATGCTAGGTTGCATACAGAGAGGAATTACCAGCAGAAAGGGAGAGGTACTGTGGTGACGAAGCTACCCCAGTGCCTATGGAAATAGGTAAAACACTAGCAGTCTCCTCCAGGCAGAAGGAAAGTGCAGGGAACTGTCACTTTAAAAGTTCAGCTAGGAAAGAAAAAAACCTGTCTAAAGCTGCTGTACTAAGGCCACGCCCCAGCTCTATGGCAACTGAGGGAGGCAATCTGAGACAACTGGGGGCGGGGTGGAAAGATACAGGCCAGCCCCACTCATTTAAGCCCCAGAGAACAGGGAGGGAGGAGCATCATAGGAGGAAGAGAAACGGAAGCAGGAACTGAGACAGAGACAGAAGGGCTAATGCGTGCAGGAGCAAGCATGGCCAAGAAAGTGGCAGTGAAACAGTGGTGGAAGGAATCCTAAAAGAAACTGCAAGTAAGGATTCTAGCCGGGAGTCCAGAGAAAGGTACTCAGACAACAGCTCGAGGGAAGAGTCTCCTCATAGCCAGCTCCAGAGTTTGGACCGGTGCCAGTGCTATAGAAAGCCTACGGTGGGTCCAGAAACCAGAAGGTTTAAGCCAGGAGAGATTGCTGGGTGTGACTCAGTTATAGGGATTTCCCAGGAAACGCTGAGTCCAAGAATCTCACCTCGGGGAAAGCTGGTAAGGAAACCTGTTTATAGAGAAAACCTGAATACTTTAAAACTGTTAAAGAGCTTGCTAAGAGATAAGGATCTCCCCTGCTTTGATAACAGCCCTAAGTCCAGAGAGAGGTCTCGAGGGGAACAGCTGGTTAAGTTGCTCAAGGAAGCTGTAGAGCCTGATTGCCCTGAATGTGAGTCAATGGAGGTTGAAGATTGTAACATTGAATCAGATCAATCTGATTCTGAAATGGAATGTGCTTTATCCAGAAGGGTAGAGTGAGAATCCTGTGAGCTATAAGCCTGAAGAAATTCCAGCCTTGTTGTACGTGAATGTATGCTGTGAAAAGGATAAGAAAGTTTTAATTAGTGTGGCTGCTGTTTTTTAAATGCAGGAGACTTTTAAGGTAGAATGCTAAAGGTCTCTAGAGCAACTAATTAAAACCTGACTAATTTAAGGTAAAGAAGAAAAGTTCATTATATTAGTATTGCTGCCTGAAAGCCTTTAATGGACAACCAATTGCAGTAAAGGACTGTGAAGTGACTTTTGCTGTTGAAGGATGAAAGAATTGTCTGACTGAGGAAAGTAAAGGCAATTGCAGCAAAGGACTGTAAAGTGAGACCTTTATTTTGAATGAAGCAATCATTGCCTTGTTGAAGCAAGCAAAGGCAATTTGTATCTGTGGAAAAGTTTATACCAAAATTAATTTCTTGTGGGAAAAGTCTTTACATATGTTGTGCCAAGCTTCCTTAGAAGTTCCTTTAAACAAAGGAGGCAAATAAAATTTCCTGTGTTGCTTTCAAACCTCGGCTGAATCATTTTATTACAACTACAACTAAGTGCTCAAGCAACTACAACTCCCAGGGGCCTCTGCCCTAGGAGCCCATATTAAAGGGACATTGAAAGTGCAGCCCCCTCCCCTCGACAGGCAACCACCTAAGCGGGGGGAAGGAGGCGACAGGTGGCATAGTGTTTAGGATTTTTGCCTTGGCCACGTATACCCAAGACACCTGGAACTGCAAGGAATAAGAAAAAAAAAAAAGAAAGAAAGGAAAAACTTCTACAGGATACAGATAGCCTGCTGGAAAGAAGGACCCGGATTGACAGCAGAAGGACCGGACTGGAGCGGATTGCTAAGGCCGTGACCTGCTGGCTGATAAACCCGAGTCTACACCTGCCTAAGGTAATCCGTATATATAAAGGGGTATAAACGGATACCAACGCCGGGTGGGGCTACAGCAGTGCGCCAGGAGAGCAGAGGAGAGAGGGTGTATATTTTGGGAGCCGCACTTGGTGGTTTCTCTCTCTGTTTTGTCATTTCAGCTTCTACCAAAGATGGAGCGGACCGAGCTTTTGGGATGGATGGCCGAACAATTCCAGAAACAGCAAGAGATGTCGGCACGGACACTGGAACACACGGCGGTCATGCTCCAGGCCCAGCAGAAGCCGCTCCTCGAGATGATGGGTGCTTGGCTGGGAGCACAGAAGCAAGCAGCAGAGTCCCCGAGAACAGTACCAGGTTCCTTAGGAGCTATACCAGGGCTTGGGATACCTGGGACTGGGACATTCTCCTTTGGTCAATTAGCAAAAGGGGATGATGTGGACGATTTCTTGGCAGCCTTTGAGAGGGTAGCTCTTCTAACCGGCTGGCATAAAGACCAATGGGCCTTACGCCTTGCCGCCTCCTTGACGGGAGAAGCGCTAGCAGCCTATAGGGCTATGCCTGCGGAATTAGCCGCCGATTATGAAGAGCTGCAAAAGGCAATACGAGACCGTTTGGGCCTAAACCCCATGGTCTACTGCCGCCTTTTGCGGAGCTCTAGATTAAAACCTGGTGAAACACCACGTGCCTTGTGCCAGCGGATTAAAGGGTTGGCATTAAAATGGCTGACGCCTGAGACTCGAACGAAGGAGTCATTGTTAGATTGTATTATCCTGGAGCAGTTCATGGACGCTGTTCCAAAGGATATGAGGTCCTTCCTGATCCTACAGGACTGCAAGACCACCGAGGCAGCGACCTCACTGGCTGAGCGTTTCCTAGAGGCCAGTGTGGCAAGCCAGGCTAAGGTTGGTGGTCTAACTCAGGCAGTCGAAGTAGCCTCAGAAAGGAAAGGAAAAGCCATGTGGGGAGAAGGGATGAAGGTAATGCATCTAGATAAATCCCGGTATATGCAAAGAAAATGTTTTTCTTGTGGGGAAGAGGGACACATGAAAAAGGACTGCAGAGCTAGGACAGCCCTTATGACCTCCCATTCTGAAGAGAGGGGAGAGGGATTCCTCCTAGGTGTAGAAGTGGAGGGTGTCCAAGTGGAAGCTTTGCTGGACTCCGGAGCGGACCAGTCTATGATCTCGAGAAAGCTCTGGAAGGAGATAACATCCCAGATTGGTCCGGTCTCCGAGCCACAAGAAAGCAGTATAAGGATAAGATGCATTCATGGGGCAGCCTCGTCCTACCCAGTTTATTCTGTCTCAGTGAAAGGTTTGGGGCTAAAGCGGAAAATACCTGTTGCTGTAGTACCAAGGCTCCCACAAGCGTTAGTCCTGGGAAGGGACTGGCCCCAGTTTAGGCGTGGGTTAGCAGAGGGTCTCCAGAATAGAACGGGAGGGACATCCACCTTAGCGCCACTAAGAGACTTGGAAGACAAGAAAGAAGCTCCACCAGGGGATTCACCCCACTTGGAGAGTGGGAAAGTTCCCCGGGGGAATGAGTATAAGGGAGAGCAGGCAACATCTTCACATACAAGGAAGGCTAAGGCTAGGCCGGTGCCCCCTCCTTTGTTTGGGACTGAACAACGACAGGCCCAAGGGAGGATAGCTAATAAGGAGGACATCCCCAAAAAGTCCCAGTTTGTCCTTAAATTTTGCCGCACCACTCCCATTACAAAGGTTCCTAAGCGGGCTACGGAAATGGCAGCCGGCTTTGATGTATGTAGTGCGGAGGAGATAATCATCCCCCATCAGGGAAAAGCCTTAGTGGAGACAGGGATACAGGTAGAAATACCCCCAGGCTGCTATGGACGCCTTGCCCCTCGTTCGGGTTTGGCCTGGAAAAATTTTATTGATGTAGGCGCCGGGGTAATCGACCCCGACTATCGAGGGACAATCAAGGTGCTGTTATTTAATTTTGCACGAGAGGATTTTAAAGTAAATATAGGGGACCGCATAGCTCAGATGATATGTGAGCGGGTTGGATTTCCATCCCTGGAAGAGGTACCGGAATTAACTCCCACCATCAGAGGGTACGGAGGTTTTGGTTCCACCGGTAAATCAGAAATAAAGGGTTTAGCCGCTAGCTGTGAGGTAACAGAGGAAGAGGATCTGGGCCCGCAATTGACCGATTGCAAGGGAGATCCGGCTCCTAGGTTAGGGGAAGAACTTTCCTGGCCTCAACAGCAGGAGTTACTAGGGCTCCTACGAAATTTCCCTGATGTCTTAACACCTATACCAGGTGAGACACGTCTTGTAGCCCATGAGATAGTTACCCTCCAAGGGGAGATAGTACGCCAGAGGCCCTACAGGTTACCTGAGGCCAAACGCCAGGAAGTAGTATCCCAAGTGCAGGACATGCTTAAAATGGGAATAATTGAGGAGTCCCATAGTCCCTGGAACAGCCCCATAGTGCTGGTTCCCAAACCAGACGGAACAATGCGGTTCTGCATTGACTTCCGCAGAGTGAATGCCATCTCCCGGTTTGATGCCTATCCCATGCCAAGGATAGAGGAACTGCTAGACCGATTGGGCCAGGCATCTTACTTAACCACTCTTGACATGACCAAGGGGTATTGGCAGATTCCCCTCACCAGGGAATCTCGCCCAAAGACCTCATTCAGCACCCACATCGGTCTCTTCCAGTTCCGCCGCATGCCTTTTGGATTGCATGGAGCGGCTGCGACCTGCCAGCGATTGGTTGATGTGATCTTGCGTCCCCATCAGCAATACGCGACCGCCTATATGGATGACATTGTGATCCATAGCTCCCGGTGGGACGAGCACTTGGCACGCATTGAAGCCGTTTTAAGGGCCTTGCGCAGCGCAGGCATCACCTTGAACCCAGCCAAATGTATGTTTGGGGGAAAACAGGTAAAATATTTGGGACATTTGGTAGGGCAGGGCACAGTTAAACCTTTACTTGAAAAAGTAGAGAGTGTGAGAGCATTTCCAAGACCTTTGACAAAAAGGCAGTTACGCAGCTTTCTTGGATTAATCGGCTATTACCGCCGATTTATTCCCCATTTTGCTACCAAAAGTGCTGCCTTAACAGAAAGGTTAAAGAAAAACGCACCAATCAATTAAAATGGTCGGCAGACGCAGAGCAAACCTTTTCACGGTTAAAGGACGAGCTCTGCGATGCGCCAATATTGCGGGGCGTAGATTTCAATAGGTCCTTTATTGTACAAACCGATGCATCGGATACAGGTTTAGGCACTGTATTATCGCAAACGTTTGAAGGAGAGGAACATCCTGTTATGTTCCTAAGCAGAAAGCTAACGCCACCCGAGAGGAAGTACTCCACAGTGGAGAGGGAATGTCTGGCCATAAGGTGGGCGGTGGAGGCCCTACGTTTTTACCTGACGGGCCGTAAATTTTTACTGGTGACTGATCATGCCCCGTTGCATTGGTTAAATCAGATGAAGGATCATAATCCCCGTCTTACCCGCTGGTATATGGCCTTACAGGCATTCGATTTTCACATAGAGCATCGAGCAGGGAGATTGCACACCAACGCGGAAGCCCTTTCGCGTATTACGGGCTGTGCGGAGGTTAGTACGCCAGCCCGTAATATCTTAAGCGGGGGGATGTGTGGTGACGAAGCTACCCCAGTGCCTATGGAAATAGGGAAAACACTAGCAGTCTCCTCCAGGCAGAAGGAAAGTGCAGGGAACTGTCACTTTAAAAGTTCAGCTAGGAAAGAAAAAAACCTGTCTAAAGCTGCTGTCCTAAGGCCACGCCCCAGCTCTATGGCAACTGAGGGAGGCAATCTGAGACAGCTGGGGGCGGGGTGGAAAGATTCAGGCCAGCCCCACTCATTTAAGCCCCAGAGAACAGGGAGGGAGGAGTATCATAGGAGGAAGAGAAACGGAAGCAGGAACCGAGACAGAGACGGAAGGGCTAATGCGTGCAGGAGCAAGCATGGCCAAGAAAGTGGCAGTGAAACAGTGGTGGAAGGAATCCTAAAAGAAACTGCAAGTAAGGATTCTAGCCGGGAGTCCAGAGAAAGGTACTCAGACAACAGCTCGAGGGAAGAGTCTCCTCATAGCCAGTTCCAGAGTTTGGACCGGTGCCAGTGCTATAGAAAGCCTGCGGTGGGTCCAGAAACCAGGAGGTTTAAGCCAGGAGAGATTGCTGGGTGTGACTCAGTTATAGGGATTTCCCAGGAAACGCTGAGTCCAAGAATCTCACCTCGGGGAAAGCTGGTAAGGAAACCTGTTGATAGAGAAAACCTGAATTCTTTAAAACTGTTAAAGAGCTTGCTAAGAGATAAGGATCTCCCCTGCTTTGATAACAGCCCTAAGTCCAGAGAGAGGTCTCGAGGGGAACAGCTGGTTAAGTTGCTCAAGGAAGCTGTAGAGCCTGATTGCCCTGAATGTGAGTCAATGGAGGTTGAAGATTGTAACATTGAATCAGATCAATCTGATTCTGAAATGGAATGTACTTTATCCAGAAGGGTAGAGTGAGAATCCTGTGAGCTATAAGCCTGAAGAAATTCCAGCCTTGTTGTACGTGAATGTATGCTGTGAAAAGGATAAGAAAGTTTTAATTAGTGTGGCTGCTGTATTTTAAATGCAGGAGACTTTTAAGGTAGAATGCTAAAGGTCTCTAGAGCAACTAATTAAAACCTGACTAAGTTAAGGTAAAGAAGAAAAGTTCATTATATTAGTATTGCTGCCTGAAAGCCTTTAATGGACAACCAATTGCAGTAAAGGACTGTGAAGTGACTTTTGCTGTTGAAGGATGAAAGAATTGTCTGACTGAGGAAAGTAAAGGCAATTGCAGCAAAGGACTGTAAAGTGAGACCTTTATTTTGAATGAAGCAATCATTGCCTTGTTGAAGCAAGCAAAGGCAATTTGTATCTGTGGAAAAGTTTATACCAAAATTAATTTCTTGTGGGAAAAGTCTTTACATATGTTGTGCCAAGCTTCCTTAGAAGTTCCTTTAAACAAAGGAGGTAAATAAAATTTCCTGTGTTGCTTTCAAACCTCGGCTGAATCATTTTATTACAACTACAACTAAGTGCTCAAGCAACTACAACTCCCTGGGGCCTCTGCCCTAGGAGCCCATATTAAAGGGACATTGAAAGTGCAGCCCCCTCCCCTCGACAGGCAACCGCCTAAGCGGGGGGAAGGAGGCGACAGTACTAATGCCACTGTACTAATCACTGGGGCAGCCTCACTTGGAATGTTGTGTTCAGTTTTGGAGACCATATCTCGCAAAGGATATAAAAAGGCTGGAAGCATTTCAGAGGAAGGCGACCAAAATGATTTGGAGCCTGCATCAGAAGACTTATGAGAAGAGACTTGAAGACCTAAATATGTAAACTCTGGAGGAGAGGAGGGACAGGGGAGATATGATTCAGACCTTTAAATACTTAAAGAATATTAATGGACAAACAAACCTCTTCCAAAGATGGGAAGGCTGTAAAACTAGAGGGTATAAAATAAAGCTGCAAGGGGGTAAACTGAAAGGCAATGTCAGGAAATACTTTTTCACTGAAAGGGTGGTGGATGCTTGGAATGCCCTCCCGATGGAAGTTTTGTGGGCAAACACAGCGGCAGAATTGAAAATGGCATGGGACACAGTGGATCCCTTTATAGCAACAGGAAAAAATCAAAATAAACATAACTATCTCTTATATCTGAACAAATAGGGGTGACCTACATGGAGCGTTGGGTATACCCGTAAACAAAGGCATGGGGAGAGGTGACCTGTACAGAGCAGCAAGTGCACCTACTCTTGCCGCCTTCCTGGGCAGGCTAGATGGACCATAGTGGCCTTTATCTGCCTTCATATACTATGTTACTATATTATAGCAATGGCCTCCGGGTATCAGGTAGCATAGTCTAGTATGACTAAAATATACTTGTTGCCTCGGGTGGTTCACTCCAAGGGACATACCAGGTCCACAGCCACTCTTTCAAATGGGGTTTCAATGATAGGCATAGGCACAGGCATAAGCACTAGAAGAGCAGATCTGACTCTGGCAGGATTATGAATTTGGCAAGTGAGGCATGACTGGCATAACTGCACCTATTTATAGACTCCAGGCCAGAAACATTGGGCTAAAACATGCTCTAGTGTTTTCACCACCTCCAGGTATCCCCCTAATAAATGGCTATAGGCCAACGATAGTCCCCTGGCCCTATTTATTTTATTTATTTATTTACATTCTCTTATATACTGCGCTATTCTGCATCAGTGCGGTTTACATTGAACAAACTGAAATTACATTGAACAGGGCATTATAACTTGGAGATAACTATTTTACAGGGAACATGGGCTATGGAGGGTTAAGTGGCTTGCCCAAGACCACAAGGAGCACCTGTGGGACTAGAAACCCCAGTCCTTCTGGCCCAAGGTTGCTGTCCTCTAGTGGGATTTGAACCCCCAACCTTCCGGCCTGAAGTACCTTGCCCCAACCACTAGGCCACTCCTCCACTCCTATTGTCAGCAGATGTTATCGGTTGTTCTACCTCTTCCCCCCTCTAGGGCACCCTCGGCAACTTTGTATAACAAATATCCCTTTAGCACAAAATATGGAAAGGTTCTTACAGGGGAGTCTTTGTTATCTATGGAAACCCCATCCACCTCCAAAACCCACTCTTGGGCATGTTTAAGGGACTTATCCTCTTGCTGCGCCCTGCTGAAGCTCCCTGGGTCTTCCCCCAGCTTCCACTCTGGGAAGGGGACCATTGTATTTGGGTCACTACCGTTGATCCTTGAGCTATCCCCAAGGGTTTCTTCCCTAGGATCTCCTTCCCTGGATCCCTCCCCCATAGCTGCCCCCATATTCTGTTGGTAGCGTAGTTTTTCCCAGCAACACCAACTCCAGGACTTAGCAGGCTTGGGATTCTTGACATACAGATCCATGTCTTCCAGTGGGAAAATCTCTGGGAAATCTTCCTGGTCCGACTTAGTGGAGCCATCGGTTAGCCAGGCCCATATCACTCCAAAGTTTGAGTAGTCTCGGCTGATCACCACTGGATACAGGAGCCAGGGCAGCACTATGACCTCGAACATGGCTTGCCATGCTGGAGTCTTAAATGAAACCTGTGCCATGGAATACTGCCTCTGGTCTCCAAGCACACAGGCTAGTATTACCATCTTTGCATAGTCAATTTGAAATTGGGTTACAGTTTCATGGCAAATGAGGGTCTGCACACTCCCAGAGTCTATCAAGACTTGAAAGTGGGTCCCCTTGAGCTCCACTGGAATCACAAAGTTCTGTGCCCCTGGGTGAGGAGTGCAGGTGTGAGGGGTGGTTAGGCTGACATCAATGGATTCTTTTGTACCCAGGGGACATTTCCAAGCAAAGTGTCCCCGGGCTCCACACCTAAAACAAGTGAAAGAGTCATGACTGGGCCATACCCTCGCCTAGAAGGTGACTTTGGGGGTCAGAACAGGAGAACCAACATCTGTTCTGGCTTCCCCTTCCATCCTCTTAGTTAACGGATTACTTCTTCCGCTTCCCATTGTCCACTTCAGTCACTGGCTGGGTTTCATGATACCCTCGGCTATTTCCAGTGCACTATGCAGTATAAGCTTGGAGTGCTGACATGCCCACTGTTTCATCAAGGCAGTCAAGCCCTCCAAAAATTGCTCCAATAGCACATTCTTGGCTATCTTGGGCCCATCTTTCCCTCCGAGATCCTTCAACTGATAGAGGAACCTCTGAGGGGTCTCCTTAATCTGGAGCCCCCTCTTTCTGAATCACTGGCAGTAAGCCTCTGAAGTATAGCTGGCCCATTCCAGTATGGCACCCTCGACAGCTGCTTATGTTGCTCGCCCATCTTGGTTGGTGTCCTGTAATGCAGCCTGACTACTGCCCATCAGCAGATTCTCCAAATAAATAGTCCATGCCTCCTCTGGCCACCTAAAAAAACAGAAAAGCACCCCACCTTCAGTCCAGAGCACAAAAACAAACAGAGGCAGGTGGAAAGTCCCTTGGAAGAAAAAACAACTTTACTGAATGGTCACCCTACACGTGTTCCAGCCTAACTGGCCTTCATCAGGGGACTATGACCACTAAAACATAAAAACATTGTTGCTGTGGCTCCTGATGCTGCTGTTGTCACTGCTGATACTGTTGTCGCTCCCTAACTAGAGTGAGGCTAACCTTCTTAGCCCATAAAACAAACAAAAAAACCCTGACCTACTGTATAGGCCAAGCCCTGGAGGGATGTGGATTTATCCTGTCACGTGGTTAGAGGAAATCCCCAAGCTGCCATAATATGTGGTATACGTGGTGTGTGGTGGGAAGGGGTTTTCTTAAAGCACAGGCCAGACAGCAGTTCAGTGAAAATAAAAGAAGTTTTTATTCTGTCCCAGCTTCTTAAACCTCCACAAAGAAAAACCCAGAACAGACAGCAGTTCAGAGAAAACAAAAACAACTTTAAGTCTGCATCAGCTTGTTAAACCTCCACAAGCTTGTTCTCCTCAGAACTCCTTTGCATGGCTTGTCTTGGAAGGCCTTCTGGCTCCCCAGGGTCTGTGTCTCTCCTGCAGCCTGCTGGGATCTTGATCTCTCCCCGTAAGTCATTCCCTCCCAGCCCTGAGGTCTGGGCTGCAGTCTCTCTTAAAGTGGACTATTGATAATCCCTTTGGAGAAGGACGGGTAGCATTCTATACACCCCATCACAGTCCTACACAAAAGAAATGCATCAATGGTGATTGGGATTTATGTAGGGAGAGAAAGGGGAAAAGGCCAACCAGTTCTCCAGACAAAGTAAAGGGTCCTGATTGACAGGGGAGGCAAAGCTCAAGGGAAAAAAAGGACAAAATCAAACAGGCACTTTGACACCAGTAGGTATGTTTAATAAAAACACTTTTATTGGTGATCCCTACCAATAAAATATGCTCGGTTGATTGAAAGCAGGTCAAAAGCAATATAAAAAAACAAAAGTCAAAATGTTTGGACCTGATGTACTCCTCTGCCCTCTTCCCCTTGGTACCTCACTCCTCTTCACACTCATCAGTGCTGATGCTCATTCTCTAAGAGACTGCAGCTTACGCATTTAGATAGCTTAGTACTCAGGTTAGACATCACCAGTGTATTATTGCCCACCTCCTTCAAGTGCTCTGATAAAAAAATAGAGAATACTAAAATAGGGAATTACTGGCTCTCCTCACATCCTCAAGGGTGCAGGTATTAAAATATTTTGTAAAGAATACTTAAAGCATACACTTTGATGGAGAGGTAAGGGATACACCTGGAGGTCAGGACCCTTGCACTTCAGCACTGGGACTTCTCAGATGTGCAGCAGAGATTTGTCTGGAAACAGGTCCCTCTTAAAGCTGTTTTTCTTCTTCTTCTTTCTTCCTCCTAGGCAGTTGGAACCTCAATCACCTCTCCCTGCTGCACTGGGATTCTCAGGACTCCGTGTGGCAGGCTGGTTTTTCAGCCAAGTCCCCCTCGGATCATGTTCTCCTTCACGTTTGGCTTAAGCATGTAGCTTGGTTAAGCCCAGTCAGCTTGCGGGATGACAGTTGTTTTCATTGCATCTTAAATGGCTTAGTTGGTTATTTAAGATGCAATTCCCTTTTCGTCCCCCCCCCCCCCCCCCCCCCCAGGCTTTGACAGCCTCTCATATTTCTCTGGACTCCTCTGGAGGAGAAGACATTGCGCTCCTGGTGGCAGGGTTTCTCATTCTTCTCTCTAAGGGGCAAATGCAGACGCCAAGCGCTTTTTCTGGTGCTCATGTTTCAGATCATGCATACTGAGACCCCAGATTATTTGTGGGAGATCGTTACCCCTTAATTGCTGTACTGTCTGCTCCATCCTTTTGGGGGAAATGTTGGCATGTGTTCTCCGCCTAGAAATCAGGGCTTCTCCTGTTGATTCGTGGAACATAAATACTGTAAAGAAAGAAGGAAAGAGCGAGCCACATGCTGAAGCTCAGTGCACGGTTTCCTAGTGCACAAACATATTGCTCTCCAGCGCTGTAAGCAAAGAGCATGCAAATGAGTTGTGCACAAGAACAGTGCATTAAATAAGGTGAGCACACTGGACACATACACACATGGATCTGCGCTAACAGCAGCTATAGTGCATAAAACAATGGTTCAGCACTTGTACTGGAATGCTATCTCTCCTAAACATCAATATTCTGCATGCCCAAACAAAGGCATGGGGAGGGGTGACCTGCACAGAGCAGCAGGTGCACCTACTCTTACTGCCTCGCCGGGTAGACTAGATGGACCATACTGGTCTTTATCTAACGTCATTTACTGTGCTACACCACCTCCCCTGCACTTCATCCCCTGCTATTTTCTTTTACCATTTCCCCTTCCGCAAAGTCAGAAAAACGTTTGAGGTCCTGTACGCTGGAGGTAAAGAGTAGAAACTGTTAGTGAAGAATCTATAACGCTGACTGCAGAACAATAAGCTAACTCTTTACTCCTCCTCAGAGCTTGCATTAAAACCCTGTGTTTATGCTCAGCCATCTGCACCGTGCTGGGTATCTGCACTGAAAAGCTAATTGCTTCATTACCATACATTTAAATATGCTGTGTGCTGCTGTCTGCTTGAAACTTTGTGCAGTTAGCTCATATGAAAAATTCATTTCTACATTGATAGCACACAAAATTGTGCACTAAAGCCAAGCTAAGCTGTGTGCAAAACCTAGCACACTCTATTGAGAAAGGACTCCTGCTTTGGGTCTGACATGCAATTCCATCCTCCATTGCCTCACACTGCTAGACAGGGTCAGTATAAGAGCAGGGGCTCTATAATCTTTCTCCTTGTAGCCATACAGGGCAAATGTTGGTGATCCTGCTACAACAGCAACAAAATTTACATGTGAAGGATAAAAGCTTTTGTAACTTGAATGTGTTTACGCAACACCAGCTGACAAAACATTCCCAATTGTCATAATAAACTGTTCTTGCACCTAAAGTGCAAATCTGACTTTTGGGGTCTTCTTTTCAACCTCCAAATTACCAGTTTTAGAAACTAAAGGTTTGAGTGTCTCATGGGGCCCTGAGGTCTGCCGTTTGATAGACCAGATGATTCCAATGCTTTCAGAGCTAACAACTCTGAAAATTGCAGTCTTCTGAACCAAAAGGTGGCATCCAAGTTTCTGCTTTGCTTGTCCTGATCATTTCTAATATTTGCCATTGCATTGGTCATGGACAGGAAACATTTCACAGCAAAATTTGTGTACAGCAGTAAGCCCAAGAGGTGGAACAATGCCTACCACTGGTGCAGCTGACATACCCAGAGAGAAAATTGGGTTTTCAGTAAAATCTTTTCTTGAAAGTTGGCAACTCTGGTTGAAACTGGCTAGGGGCTTCATTATTGCACAGAAGCTTTCGATGTAGTTTTTAGTTAACCTAAACCTCCCAAGATGCTCAAGGTTCTATGTTGAATGATGCCGAGAAGAACAAGAAAAGGTGGAAGGAATATACAGAGTTTTATATGATAAAGATCAAGTGGACCAACAGCCATTTCAACCCGTACCTTATGATCGGGAACCATTGGTGATGAAAGAAAAAGTTGAAGCAGCATTGAAAGCCTTATCAAAGAACAAAGGACCAGGCATTGATAGCATTCCCATAAACGTATTGCAGCAATCTGATGCAACTGTTACCATACTCACAAGGCTCTGCCAAGAAATATGGAAGACAACATCATGGCCAACTGACTGGAAAAGATCTGTGTTTATACCAATACTAAAGAAAGGTAATCCAGCTGACTGTGGAAATTATCGCACAATCGCTCTGATCCCACATGCCAGCAAGATTCTACTGAAGATTATTCAAAAGAGACTACAACCATACCTGGAACAAGAACTACCTGAAGTGCAAGCAGGGTTCAGGAAAGGGCGAGGAACGAGAGACATCATTGCGGATGTGAGATAGATCCTTGAAAAGACTAAAGAATACCAAAAGGATTTCTATTTGTGCTTTATCGACTATAGCAAGGCTTTTGACTGTGTAAACCATGAGAAACTCTGGGCCACATTAAGAAGCATGGGTATACCAGAACACCTGATCGCACGCTTGCGCAATCTGTACATTGATCAAGAAGCAACAGTTCAAATGGAACAAGGAGAAACAGAATGGTTTAAAATAAGCAAAGGTGTAAGACAAGGCTTGTGATAAGGAAGCTTATCATAGTTCAGGAAGGAGCTGTAATAGAGGTGAATTGGCTCTGAACAAGCAACCTGTCTTTGTTGGTAGAAATAATAAAACAGAATGTTTTCATAAAAGACTACCAGTCCCAGAATGCACCAGGTTTCAAACACCCTATAGAAGAGCTGAAGTGGGGAAATGTGTGTTCAATCAGGAGAACTATGAGGTAATCCCCAATCACTCATCTCCAAGGGCAGGGCTTGATTCAGCACAGCTGAGCTGTGCTAGGGTGGAGTATCCCTCTAAACAAGTTAAAAGAAAAACCTATTCTACACAGAATCAGCAGGAGCAGAGGCAGCAGCAGCAGTTGCAGACGGAGCAGGAGCAGAGGAACCCAGAGCTCAAGGACAGAGAGAGCAAGAAGCGGCGTGGAAGAAAGAAGAGGAAAGCATCTTGGAGGTCTAAAGGAGTTCA
Organism: Ichthyophis bannanicus; assembly: GCA_033557465.1. NCBI lineage: Eukaryota > Metazoa > Chordata > Amphibia > Gymnophiona > Ichthyophiidae > Ichthyophis > Ichthyophis bannanicus. Next base: position 1,057,745,816 of record CM066032.1, read on the forward strand.
TAGCAGTACGTGTGCTGGGAGTCATTCCAGAGGCAAGCATACTCCATTGGACTGGGGAAAGCCAGAGGAGTGGGGTTACAGAGCCAGGAATCCCCGGACGGCACCTGTGAGGGAGACGGCTGCATTTGGAAGGGGCCCTAAGACCAGTGCAAGAAGGTATGTGAAGAGAGACCCAGGGTCCAGGGATCTTGATTGGAAGGCTGGACATAAAAGCTGGACTACATACTGGCCAGGATATCTGGAGAGGAAACCTAACAGCAAAGGAAGCTCAGGTATGAACACTGATTTATGCCCTAGCTCTTCACTTGGAAGACAGCGGGGAAACAAGTATTGTCCTGAGAGTGCTCCCTTAAGGAATTCCTCTGAGCCAGACCATGATATTGATTCTATGATAGTTGAAGAAGAAGGAGATATTTTAAATGATCAGAGTGATTACATGGATTGCTCTCTGTCTAGGCTGATGTGGTAAAATACTTTCACCAATACAACAACCATCAAAAAGAAATATAACTTGTTCTTTTATCTACCCAGAAAAGTTTACAAGAAAGCTTTGGGGTAGGATTTGAGCCACGTATAGAAAGTAAACCAGCCAAGAGGTTTGCAGCTGGTTAATTGTTAGCAATTAAGCCTTGCATAATTGCATGTGAGCTCTGAAAGGACACTTCTGGGTGTGTGTGAAAATACAAGAAGTTATCCTTGAAAAAGAACAGTTTTTGATTTTGGTTTTGGTTTTGGAGCACTGTTAAAAGGTATTAGCAGGAGCCCACAGAAAGACCTTTCTGTTCCCATCAAGGTCTTTATTGTTTGATTGATTGCTTAAGAAGTTCAGTTGCTGATCATGATTTGTTTTTCCTAAGTATAATACTGAAAGCAAGTATCCTTTTGTGCTACCAAGTAAATCTGTGTGGGAGAAATAACCCCATAAATAAAATATATTTTCTTTGCTTACCCTCGAGCAAGCACAACTCATTTATTTGTGAACGGCTGATTCTGGTATGAATGGACTACATTTCCCATAATCCTTTGCAAGTCATACTAATATTTGCCTTTGCCAAGACTGTGGACATTCTCACCCAGCGCCCCCGTTTACAGGCTGCATACTTTCCCCCTACCTGTTTAATTTATATGCAGAACAAATCATCAGAGAAGCAGGATTGTATGAAGACATCAGAGGTGTGAAGACTGGTGGAAGACTCATCAACAACCTTCGCTATGCTGATGATACCACATTACTGGCTGAAAGTGAAGATGATCTGAAACATTTGCTTCTCACAATCAAAGAACAGTCTCAAAATGGGCCTGCACCTTAATGTAAAGAAGACAAAGATCATGACAACTGGCATAATCAACAGGTTCATCGTTGAAGGAGAAGAAATTGAAATCGTGAACAACTTTAACCTACTTGGATCAACTATCAATAAAGAAGCAACAAGCAGTCAAGAAATCAGATGACGCATTGCTCTTGGCAGAATGGCTATGAAAGACCTAGATAAGATTCGCAAGAGCAGAGATGTCTCTCTCCATACAAAGATTTGACTTGTTCAAGCCATGGTATTTTCAATAACATCATATGGATGTGAAAGCTGGACAGTGAAAACGATAGACAGGAAGAAAATTGATGCCTTTGAATTATGGTGCTGGCGGTGAATACTGTTTATACCATGGATTGCCCGAAGAACAAACCAGTCGGTACTAGAGGAGATCAAACCTAAGCTTTCTTTAGAAGCTCAGATGACAAGACTTCGACTTTCATACTTTGGACACATCATGCGAAGAGAGAGATCTTAGAGAAAGACATCATGCTTGGCAAGATAGAAGGTCAACGCAAAAGAGGAAGGCCAGCAATGAGATGGATCGATACAATAACAGCAGCTACAGGTACCTGTCAACAATGAGCCGCCTGACTGAAGACCGAACACAATTTAGGACAACTATCCAGAGGATCGCCATGAATCGACTTCGACTCGACAGCACTTAACAACAACATAACTGCATTCCATTGAGTCTATCTATTTCATGACAGATTCCAGAAAGAGGGATCTCAGAGGAAAGAAATAGAGAAAGATCTCAGGCAGGAGGGACAGAGGGAAGGGATGATAGGACTCAAAGAAAGAGGGAGACAACCTCCTCACAGCAACGCCCCTTCACTACATATTTTGAAGGTGCAATCAGCAGGGCAGGCACTACCACTAGGCAAACCAGGAAATCTCCTAGGGCGCAATTGCTGCTGCTCCTCTCCGGAAGTGGTTTCTGAGGGGTGGCAGAAATGGCACATGGGAAGAGGAGAGCATGATACAGCAGGGGCAGGGCCGGCCCATCCATGGAACAAGAATGTTGTTTGCACAGGGCCCTGCATTTCAGGGGGCCCCGTGCAAACAACATTCTGAACACCGGCAGGCAGGGTGGCTTTGGAGGGAGCCGGAGAGGCCCCGGCTCAACTCTACAGCTGCCAAAGTGAAGCGCATCTATTTCCTTCACTTCGGCAGCTGTATTGACATTTAGAACGCTGCCGCGCTGAGTGCGGGAAACAGGAAGTTCCCTTTGACCTCAGTGTGGCAGCATTCTAAATGTCAGTACAGCTGCCGAAGTGAAAGAAATAGACATGCTTCACTTTGGCAGCTGTAGAGGTGAGCCGTGGCCTCTCCTGCTCCTTCTAAAGCATCTTAAACAACTGCAGGGCTCTTCGGGAGGGAAGGGGGGGGCTTGGACTGGAAATGGACTGAGTGGAGGGGGGCTTGAACTGGAAATAGCTGATGGGGAGGAGGGCTTTTGGAATGGGCTGAGTGGGGGAGGCCTGGACTGGAAATAACTGATGGGGAGGGGGGCTTGGATTGGAAATGGGCTGAGTGGAGGGAGCTAGGATTGGAAATGGGCTAAGTAGGGGGAGCTAGGACTGGAAATAGCTGATGGGGAAGGGGGCTTGGATTTGAAATGGCTGAGTGGGGAGGAGCTAGGACTAGAAATGGGCTGATGATAAGGCTAGGAAAGGACTGGAAATGGGCTGATGGAGGGCTAGGATAGGACTGGAAATGGATGGGGGAGCTAGGACTGGAAATGGGCTCATGGGGGGGGCTTGGATTGGAAATGGGCTGAGTGTGGGGGGAGCTAGGACTGGAAATGGGCTGATGGAGGGGCTAGGACTGGAAATGGGCTGATGGGGAGCTTGGACTGGAAATAGCTGATGGGGAAGGGGGCTTGGATTTGAAATGGCTGAGTGGGGAGGAGCTAGGACTAGAAATGGGCTGATGATAAGGCTAGGAAAGGACTGGAAATGGGCTGATGGAGGGCTAGGATAGGACTGGAAATGGATGGGGGAGCTAGGACTGGAAATGGGCTCATGGGGGGGGCTTGGATTGGAAATGGGCTGAGTGTGGGGGGAGCTAGGACTGGAAATGGGCTGATGGAGGGGCTAGGACTGGAAATGGGCTGATGGGGAGCTTGGACTGGAAATAGACTGATGCGGGGACTAGAAGGGAGCAGATGCTGGGTGGGGCTGGAACTAGAAGGGAGCTGATGTTGGAGGAGGATTAGAATGGGATGGGGCTGGGAGAGTGAAATGAATAGGGGAAAAATATTTTGTGTGGGAGGAACGACAAATCTACGATTGGCCGGGTATTGGGAGAGTAAGTGGGGACTGAGGATGGAGGGGTAAATTTTGAGTGGATGAAAAAGGAATAAAGAAAGAGATGGAGGAAAGAGAAAAAGGGAAAAGATCTGTATGTGAAAGCAGATGTACAGAGAAAATGGAAAAAAACTAGGACGACAAATGGACAGCAGACAATGGAGAGTTAGCAGAAGATAAGAAACCAGAAGAAAGTGACTGAAGCAATTGCAACTGAAAAATAAAATGCACAAACAAAAAAAGGTAGAAAAACTTTTTTTATTTTGAATTTAACAACTAGAATATGTCAGCTCTGGGAAATGTGCGTCTTTAACATCTGCATTTTGTTTAGTACAAGAGGACATTAATTTATAGTTTTATTTCTGCAGTGTTGTACATTCCAAGTTTGGTTTTTGGGGTTCTCAGTTTAATTATTGTCTTCCTATTTCTAAATTGTGGTCCCTTGTTCTTTGTTTGGTGATGGTCTATGTTCCGATGGTATAACCGAGCTGAGGTATTCTATTTATGTAGTTTCTGTTTGACAGTGCCAGTTGTTCTCTTTCCCCAGTAGAAGATGTATTGGTATTCTCGGAGATGTATTGGTTTAATATTTGCAGTGTTGCCTTTTGATAGGTAGGATTTGGTGCTTTATAAGTCCTGGTAGTACTGTTTTGATATGGTGGGTTTGGCTATGGGTTCTAAATGGGCAGTGTTTGTTGTACTTCCTAATGTGCTTGGCGGTTGGCACTGGAATACCGTAATGTAGAAATCTGGTAGTCTTTCTTTATCCATAACCTCATTAAGAGGCATGTTTTCTAAAAGTTAGTACATGTTAACATTATGCAAATATTTATGCAAATGAGGCCCCACATCAAGTCTCCGCACATGGCCCCGCACCCCCCTTGGGCAGTCCCTGAGCCGGAGTGTATTACTAAGCTCTGCATAGCAATTTGGGGTTCTTTGCCACCACTGCAGGCCCCAGTGAAGGGCAGCAGTGGTGGCAATGGGGGGAACGGAAAGGTGGGCAGTAGGATGAAGAGCCCACCTAGGGCACCTCCAATCCTTGCACCAGCCCCAGCTATCAGGCATACACAGCACTGTACAGATACATATAAGACAGTCCCTGCTCCACAGAGCTCATTGTGTGTTTTACTTGACTAAACGTTCTTCAAAACGCTCATTTGTCATGCATTATATAGAAATGGTCATGATATAAAAACATAAAAAAGCAGAGGGGTCATATTCAGCGCAACAGCCAGCACAATTAAAGCAGCTGGCTGTTGCCGCTTTAATTATTGCCCGAATATTCAGCCACTGGCCAGAGAGCTAAGCCAGCTAAAGTTAGGCCAGCTTTTTTTTCTGCCTAACTTTAGCCAATTAGCAGCTCAACATCGCCGCTAACCAGCTAACCTTGGATGCCACTGCCACTCCAATGCTAAGCAGTTAGCATTGGGACATTCAGATGACATAGGAAGGGATATTCAGCGGTTTGTAGACCTGCAAATTACATGAATCCCATTCATTGGGATTAATGCAGTTTGCAGGTCTACAAACTGCATTAATCCTTTTGAATATGCCCTCCTGGTTTTAAAGTCTGGGTTTGAATATGGCTAGATAGGGAGCATGATGAAGCAGTTCTTTAAGTCTGTTTCAAGCAAATGGCACAATAAAATTGAAAAAGCAGAGACTGGAGTTAGCAATGGAGAAGGGCATAAATTTGAGTGATTTGTCAGCTATGTGCACTTCATGAGGAAGGGGGCAGGAAGAAAAGACAAAGATCCTCAGAATGAATGCATTTGAATGTGAGCAATAGAAGCTTGAAATATAGGTGGAAGCAAATAGAGAGCCAGTTTAATGATTTGAGGAGAGGGGTTACATGTTCATAGCAAAGTTGAAGGAAGACAAGTCCATCCTGCTCTCTTCACTCGAGCCTTTTTGTAAGTGGCCTGCTTACTTGGAATAAAATTCCAATAAACATGGCTGAAGAGGAACTTTTTAATCTTATTTGTTTCAGACTGAAGTACATAAAGTTTGTTCCATACCTGATGTACGTTAATGTGTTATTTTAGTAATATACAATTACATATGTTATCCACCTAGTAGTTCCCCTATAACCAGACCATAAGCATAATAAATGAAATGACATGAAAAGAAAAATGAAAAAAATCATGCAGATGCATTATGAATAGATTGTAGTGGAGAAAGATGGTCCCCTTTGGGAGAACCATGAGGAACTGAAAAATGGATAAACATTTTGATAGCATGCTAAGAAAGGAAGCAATAGATTTTAAAAATGCTGACAAGAAAGAAAACAAAAACACATCTTAGCAGTCTTTTGCATTTGAATATAGAAGGAAAGGCATCAAAACTGACCTACAGTTATGGGCTGAGGGAACCAGACAAATGAGCATGCCAACCACAGAGACAAAAGAAGGAAGTGGGTTTGGAGGGAAAAAAATTTAACACGGCCAAGACAGAAGTTCACAAAACTTTTTAAAGTGACAGTGGGATATCAAGGCAGAGATATTGCAGAAGGAGGCTGAGAGTCGGGACTGGATTCTTAGTGAAGTTTCTGGTGCAGAGAGGTAGATCTGAGAGCAAGAATATGGTACTGAAAGCACCAAGGGAACAAATATAGATAGAAAAGGAGAAGAGGGCCTAGGACTGAGCCTGATGTACATTGACCAATAGCAGAATAGTAGTCGGGGGTATGTTTGAAGTACCACTAGAAGACACACTGAAAGCACAATCGGAGATGTGAAAAGAAAACTAAATTAGAGTTCCAAAGTCCACTTGACTACAGTGTGTTGTTCACAATACGTTTCCAACCTTGGCGATCAGTGGCGATTTTTCTGGCATCATCGGTGATGAGTCGCTGGTTCCTTGGGTCTTCCTTGATGTGTTTGAACCATGTGTTTTCTTCGGTGCTGCTCGCTGAACGCTCCAGTGGACAGGTTGCTCTCGCAAGAGGCGTTTGTATGACAACCAACTGGTGTTCATTCTGCAAACATGGCCAAACCATCGCAGACTGCGTTTTTGGATTTGTTCTTCGCCTGCAGGCTGATGGTCACACCTTGTCCGAATTGTCTCATTTCGATGGCGATTATGAAGAGAGACACCCAAAAATCTGTCTTAGGCATCACATTTGAAAGACCTTGAACTTGCTCATATCAGGTTTGAGCAAAGTCCATGTTTCTGATTTGTACAGAATTGGCAGGATCGGTGTTCGGAAGAGGCAAATTTTGGTCTTGGTGGAGATATTGGCCTTCTTCCAGAGGCACCATTTGAGCAAGGCAAACGCTACTGTTGCTTGGCCAGTCCTGCTGTGGATACCGGTGGTAGATGCCACCTTCTTCTCCTGCACCAGCAATACCAGGAATTTGAATTCTGGGATGTGCTCGATTTGGATTCCATCGAGCTGAACATTGGCCTATGATCCATCTGTAGTCATAAATTTGGTCTTGTCACATTGATTCTTAGGACATAAAATTGAGTGATGCAGGCGATGTGGTAAAGGATGTTGATGAACTCTGTATCCATGTCAGCAAATATGGCACTATCTTCGACGAACATCAAGTCGGTCAGGAAGTTGTTCACATCATACTGGACCCCGCATCTGTCCTCAAATGTTTTCCTCATAATGGTGTCGATCACGATATTGAAAGCAGGGATGAGGTGACATATCCCTGTTGGACTCCAGTTTGGATATGAAATTCCTTGGATAGTTCATTTCAGATCTGTACACTGCTGGTTGAGCCATTGTTTGATGCTTAGAGAAAGCATAGTTACTCACCTGTAACAAGTGTTCTCCAAGGACAGCAGGAATCAGTCCCCACTTATGAGTGGTGTTGACACTGATGGAGCCCACGTGCAGCAATTCTCCAGCTTTCAAAAGAAAGCCTTTGAGATTGCTGCCATGCATGCGTGGTCCTCTTCCCACCCAAGGGTACCATCTTGCTCAGACAGGTCCCATAGCTAGAGTCCTACTAAGCGGATGACAAGGGAAGAAAAAAAGGAATGGCAACTCTTAAGGGGAGGTGGGAGGGTAGTGAGGACTGATTCCTGTTTTCCCTGGAGAACACCTGTTCCAGGAAAAAGCATAGTTACTCACCTGTAACAATCAGGAAGTGAGTCCTCACTTATAGGACTCCCCAACTACAGGCTAGCAAAGCCTACAAGCAAAGCGCCTCTGCGAAGCCGTGAGCAGATGTTGACGATCTGAAGGAAGCCCGGGTCCTCGGAGCCAAGCTCCTGGTAGCCACAGAAGGAGGTCAGAGGGCAGGAGTTGCTTATACCCTGAACAGATTATGCTGAAGACCAAATCGCAGCTCAGCAGATGTCCAACAGAGGCACTGAGCACAGCGAAGCCACTCATGCCGTGCACGGTGACTCGTCGATCCAGTGGGGTCCCAGCTTTTGCCAGGGCAAAGATGATGCAGTCTGCCACCCAGATGGAGAGGGTGCGCTTGGTGACTGCAAGCCCCAGAGGTTTGGGATCGTAGGCGATGAAGAGCCAGTCGGACTTGCGATGACCCTGGGTGCACTGCAGATAGAAGGCAAGAGCCCTCTTGCAGTCGAGGGTATGCAGAACCGCTGACGCCCAGTCGGCATGAGGTCTTGGGAAGAAAGTTGGTAAGACTCTTGGTTGAGATAGAAATCGGAGACAACTTTCGGTAGGAACTTGGGGTGGGTGCGAAGGACCACCCTGTTCCCATAGAACATGGTGTAGGGGGGCACGACCATGAGGGCTTGAAGATCATGGACTCACTGAGCTGAGGTCAGAGCCACCAGGAAGACTACCTTCCAGGAGAGGTGCCAAAGCAAGCACGTCACCATCGGCTTGAAGGGTGGCTGCGTCAGCTACATGAGCACAATGTTCAGGTCCCACTCCGTTGGCGGAGGCCGGACAGGGGGCTTGGAGAGTAAAAGGCCCCGCATGAAGCGGGAGACCAGTGGCTGGCCTGAGAGGGCTTTACCCTCGATGAGAAAGTGGTTGACTGAAATGGCGCTCAGGTGAACCCTGACCGAATTGGATTTCAGCCCCACCTGTGAGAGGTGGAGGAGGTACTGGAAAATCCACCGGGTGGAACAGATCAATCTGAAGCCCAGAGCACCAGACCGAGAAGTGACGCCACTTGAGGATGTAGGCCCGTCTCGGCAAGTCTTTCCTCGATGCAAGCATGACTTCTTCGATCTCCTCTGGGAGGTGTAGCGAGGCTAAAGAGACCCGTTCAGATGCCAGGCTGCTAGGGATAGTGAGTCCAGGTTCAGGTGAAGCACCTGTCCCTCCTCCTGCATCAGCAGACCCGGAACACTGCCCAGGGTGAGCGGGGGCTCTGACGAGAGTAGAACCACGGCTGTCGAGGCCACGAGGGAGCCATGAGTATCACCTATGCTCGGTCCCGCTGAATCTTGTGGAGGGTCCTCGCTATGACGGGAATGGGGGTAAACACATACAGAAGCATGGAGGTCCAGTTCAGGAGGGACGCGTCCGGGGCTACCCTGCTTGGGTGTGGTATCGGCCCACAAAAGCAGGGAAGCTCTGCGTTCACCGGGCTAGTGAAGAGGTCTAGGGACGGAGTCCCCCAGAGGTGAAACAGGTGGAGGGCCACCTCCAGACTCAAGAGCCACTCATGCGGGTGGAGAAGCCTGCTGAGCCTGTCTGCGAGGACATTGTCTTGGCGCAGGGGGTAGACAGCTCTAAGGGTCATGCCCCGGCACACTGCAAAAAAGCAGGAGGAGGACTGTCTCCCGGCAGAGGAGGCGGGAGCCCATACCCCCCCTCCTTTGTTTATGTAGAACATCGCAATCTTGTTGTCGATCTGCACGAGCACAGACTTGCTTTGGAAGTGGTGCTCGAAGACCTTCAAGGCCAACCGGACCGCTCAAAGTTTGAGCAGGTTGATCTGCTGCCGGGATTCCTCAGATGCCCACAGTCCCTGCGTACAGAGGTTGTCGCAGTGGGCTCCCCAGCCTGACAGCGAGGCATCCATTGTCAAGATGAGCTCATGTTGCAGAGCCTGGAAGGGCATGTCCCGAAATAAGCTTTGGAGATTCTGCCACCAATCCAGGGAACTGAAGAGGCCATGCGAGACCGAGATGGGATCCCAAAGCTGGCCCGAGGCTTGGGACCATTGCACTCTGAGGCACCATTGAGCTGCTCACATATGCATGCAAGTGTGGGGAATGACGTGTACAGTCAAGGCCATGTGCCCCAGAAGGTGCAGCATGACTCGTGCCGAGACCCTAGTTCGGCTTTGGACCTCATCAGCCAGAACGCGTAGGCGGTCTGCGCATGCTGAAGAAGGCAGTCACCTGTTCTGGGTCGAGCAGTGCGCAGATGAACTCCAGTGTCTGCACCGGTTCGAGGTGGGACTTGGAGTAATTGATCAGGAAACCGAGGCGCTCAAGGAGGAGGAATGCCTCCTTGGCTGATGCGCCCATGATGAGCCAATCCTCTAGGTAGGGGTAGATGGATATGTCCTGCAGTCGAAGGTAGGCTGTGGGCATCGACAGGCATTTGGTAAAGACTCACGGGGCAGACATGAGCCTGAAGGGGAGCACTCTGTACTGATAGTGCTCCTCCTGCACCCTGAAACACAAGTACTTCCTGTGCTTGGGGTGGATAGGGATGTGGGCGTAAGCATCTTTGAGATCCAAGGAGCATAGCCAATCGCCCTGCTGGAGGAAGGGCAGCAAGATGCCAGCGATAATATTCTGAACGTCTCTCTCTCCAGAAATTTGTTCAGGTTCCTGAGATTGAGGAAGGGGCACAGGCCCCCTCTCCTCTTCGGAACGAGGAAGTAACTGGAGTAGAACCTCCGACCTCAGAGATGCGGCGGGACCCTTTTGACCGCCTGTTGACTGAGGAGGTTGACTAATTCCTACTTTAAGCAAGCCTGGTGTGAGGGAAGCCAAATAGGCTCCGCTGGGGAGAAGGAAGGGGGGAGTCTATCCAGATGGAGATGGTAACCGTCCCGGATGACTTGGAAGACCCAGGTGTCCGATGTGATGGCTTCCCACTCGGGGGTGAAAAGGGACAGATGTCCTCCTACCGGTGGGAGCACCGCTGGAAGACGAGAGGCTATGCATATGGCGTTAAAACCCCAGCGCTAGCTGGGGTGGCGCCAGTGGTTAGGTCTTGGGCCCCTTAGGTTTCCGGTGGCCCTGAGCTACGCCCTTGCCTTGGTCGCTGGACGTCAGCGCTGGGGGGGGGGGGGCAGATAGAGTGGGTATCCCCGGTAAGGAAGCCCCTTCCTCTGAAAGAAGGGCTTCTTGCTATGCTGCTACTTCCAAGGAAGGGACGAGGTTTTCAGAGAGAGATGGGTACGGGTTACAAACTCTGTCTCAATCGCGGTTGCCTTGTCCTCCATGGGCTTGCCAAACAGTTGTTCGCTGAAGCAGGGAACATCCAAGAGTTTCTCCTGGACCCACTGTTCCAGGTCTGAGGACTGGAGCCATGCTTGATGCCGGGCTCCAATGCCAGCCACTGCTACACGGGTGGAAGACAAACTCGTCCTACACGATGCGAGAAAGGTATTTTGGGCAGTCCGCAACCGATCTCAGGAGGGTTTGAAATCTGAGGTGGTCACTTTCAAGGCCCACAGCGAAACTGCCAAGCTCTTTAGCGAGGTCATGAAGGAACATACCCATATTTAGGTGGTATGGCTGGATGCAGCATGCCAGCATGGATCCCTGGCAAGCCTTACGACTGAGGGCATCGAGGGCACAGGATTCCCTGCCAGGCAGAACCGAAGAATGAGACTTCAAGCTCTTCTGTTTCAGCATTGCAGATTCTACTACCATGGAGGTATGAGGAAGCTGGGCCTTTTGAAACCCAGGGCTGCGCTGGACTTTGTACATGGCATTGAGTCTTTTACTGATGATAGGGACCGAGACAGGTGCTTCCCACATGCAGAGGAGCAGCCGGGTCAGGATGAACAGCACAGGGACCGTGAGAGACTCCCTTGGAGGGGACTCATATTGCAAAATGTCGAGTTCTTCTGCCCTTGGCTCTTCCTCGGTCTGCGTGGGCAGTTGAGGGCCCAAGCCATATCCCGCACGAATACCAAGAAGGATGTATCTTTGGGGGGTAACCACCTTTGCGAGGTGTGTGGGGATGGGTCAGAAGGAAGGTCCCAATGGGCATGGGTTTCAGGGGACATGTCCCCTTCAGATTCCCAGCCCGAGAGGTCCAAGGAGGACTCGGAGTCAGGCTGATCCCCACATCTGGAGGCCGAGGCCCGTCTGGAGCCAGAGGCACTGACTCTGGAAGACCTCACCCCCGAGGAACAGGACGGCGAGCGAGACCGGTGCCAAGGACCCTCGCGAGGCCTGTGGCTCTTGGGGTTTTCCAACGTAGTTTTCGGAGCACAGTCAAGGAACCCTCGGTCTCAAGGCACGAGCCAGCTGTGCTGGGTAAGAGCGCCTGCTGGGCAGCGAGGAAGGCAGAAACACTGTACTCTAGTGCCAGCATACGGGACTCCCACTCAGGAGTGGATCCCTGGGATGCCGATGCCAGGGTTACTGGGTCTGGCGTGAAAGAGGAGAGGGGGTCCTCACTGGGACAATCCTCAGGAGACCGGGCGCCATCACCGGAGGCCTTCATGTCTATACTAGGTACCTTTCGAGGCTGCTCCTTGTCCGACTCTTGGGAACGCTGGGGAGGGCTAAGGGAACAAACGCGAGACCGCTCACACTTATCTGGAGCCCCCGATAGCATCTGAGGTCGTCTTCTTTTTTTGCCATTCCACCTTGGGCGAACCCTGGTCAGAATGACGCCTGGGATGCAGAGTCACTGCAGGGGACCCCGCAAGTGGTGGATCGTGTGCCATCAGGGACTCCGGTACTGACCGACAGAAAATGTCATCAGATTTCTTCTTATGGCTTTATAAGGCCTTAGCAGACATTTTCTTGCAAAGCGAACAGAGCTCTGGGTTGTGGTCAGCCCCCAGACGTGGGTGTCCATGAGCGACATGCTTTTGGAGCATCTGTCACATTTTTTGAAGCCGGTGGCCATGGGGGCAAAAGGAGCCCCTGCGAGGTTGAAAACCCTCAAGGCCAGCAGTTAGAAAAAGGGCACTAAAAGAGCCCAAAGTAAGAAAAACGGAAGAAAAAGAAAAAATAGAGGTCCCCTAGTCCACAGCTGAAGGGAGGACGGGAAAGGACTGGTGCAATCGTAAAAAAGGCCCAAAAGGAGAAAGAATCTTTTTCCGAGGGACAAGGATGTACATCTGAAGAGCTCCACAGAAAAAGGGAGACTAAGCAAGATGGCACCCTTGGGCGGGAAGAGGACCACAGATGTTTGGCAGCAATCCCAAAGGCTGGGGAATTGCTCCGCATGGGCTCCGTTGGTGTCAACATCACCCATAAGTGAGGACTGACTTCCTGCTTGTTCCTGGAGAAGTTGGATGATCTTCAGTGACATGTGCTCATTCTCCAATACCCTCCACGGGGTGGGCCAGTGAACACAGTTGAATGCAGATTTTAAGTCAATGAAGATGATGATGGTTCGCTTTCCATACCTGATCCTGTCCTCCGCCAGTTGACAAAACTGTGAATATTTGATTGGGTCATCTCTGATGTGGCCTAAATCCTGCTTGCTCTTCTCAGCTGGTCTGTTCATGATGTTTCTGCAGCCTTGATTGTATGATCTTCATGAACACCTCGCTAACAATTGAAAGGAGGCTGATGTTGCAGTAGTTCTTGCATTCCCAGCTATCACCTTTCTTCAAGATTAGCATGATGATGGTTTTCTTCCATGCTGATGAAACTTGTTCCATGCACCATTTCCAATCTGGAAATGGGCTGATGGGGGGGGGGGGGGAGGAGAATTAGGCTATGACTGGAAAATGGGCTGATGAGGGGGCTAAGATAGGACTGGAAAGAGCTGATGGGGGGGGGGGGCTAGGATTGGAAATGTGCATCACTAACATCTTTGCGTTTTATTTAGTATAAGAGGAAGTTAATTTAATTTATAGTTTTATTTCTCCAGTGCTGCTGCACATCCCAAGTTTGTTTTTTGGGGTTTCCAGTTTAATTATTGCCTTCATATTTCTAAATTGTGATCCCTTGTTCTATGTTTGCAGACAGTCTATGTTTTGCATGTGTAACAGAACTACAGGAATCAGTTCATGTAGTTTCTATGCAACAGTCCCGCTTGTTCTCTTTCCCCAGTAGATGTATTGGTATGCTCTGAAATGTATTGGTTTAATATTTGCAGTGTTGCCTTTTGCTAGGTAGGGTTTGGTGCTTTGTGAGTCCTGGTAGTGCTATTATATGGCAGGTTTGCTGTAGGTTCTAAATGAGCAGGGTTTATGGTACTTCTTGGCAGTTGGTACTGGAGTATAGTAACGAAGAAATCTGCTAATCTTTGTTTATCCTCACTACCCATGCAAATGGTATTCAGGCACTCATTAAGAGGCATGTTTAAAAGTTAATGTGCATTCACAAATGTTAATGTGTGCTACGTGCAGGAACACCCATTTATTTATTGTGGCACTTAATGCACATTAATATTTAGTAAACATACCCCTAAGTTATTGCCAGGATAAGAGAGAGGCTTGTGAACAACTCCTTTGAAAAGCTATCTAAAATTTTAGATGGCAACATCTAAATAAAATAAGTGTATACAAATGAGGTTCAGTGGATATGCACAAGGCCCCACAATGCATCTCCACACATGGCTCCTCACCACCTTTGGGCCACCCCTGTTGACTGGGGAGGGGGAAGAAAAGAAAGCTAATCAATGCTAAATTTAAGATGAGCAAATCTGTGCTCCCTCCCCCTGCCCCCACAAGCAAAGTAAGCAAACTACACCTATGGACAAGTGTTTATCAAAACAGATATAATAATTTTGCTTGTTAAATGTAATAGGTCAAAATACATTCATGAATCTGAAATTTATAAAGTCAGCATGGGAGTGGGATTTCAGCCAGACATGTTCTACAGAACAGTTGTAGGAATGTAGAAAGCAACCTCTGGAAGTAAGCCAAGGTTGGGACTTGGCATGCTTTACACAAAAAGGGAGGATGGGCATCCAAAACAAGCAGTGTTTGAAGAAACTGTCTCAAACTGGCAAGGTAGTAGAGACACGAGACGAAACAGCATTGGAGAGCATGCAATTACTTGGATATTCCTTAAGATGCTCGTGGTGACTGGATAGAATTGAAGGGAAGGGTATTTAAGGGTGAAAGGGATCAAGTGGTCAGAGAGAGGCAGAGTTTGAGAAGCCTGAGAAACAGCAGTTGGAAGAGAAGACTAGAACAATGAAGGGTCATGCTGGCAAGTAGAAGTAAAGCACAGTTGCAGATCAAATGAGGAAGTTAAGGCTTCTTCCTAATCTTCTCACTCACAAACTGGAACTCTTGGGTACCCTCACTCATGCTTTAACATCATCCCTTGCCATTCTCTCCTACACAACCTATAGCCCTTTGAACAGCCATTCGTAGCCTTCCCCTATCACCATATTTTTGGAGTGAAATGTGCTGCCTAGTGTCAGAAAGCTAGTGCTGGGTAGAAGATCATGGGTCCTCCAGCAGGATAATGACCCAAAACACATTCAAAAATACAACTGAATGGTTAAAAAGGAACAATTGGCCATTTTAAACTGGCCAGCAATGAGTCCTGATCTCAATCCAATCAAGAACCTTTGGAAAAAGCGAAATCTGCCTTTGCTAAAAGGGATCCTGAAAACATTCATGAGCTGGAACAAATCACAGTTGAAAAGTGGGAGAAACTACCAGCACACAGATGTATCAAACTTATAGATGACTACAAGAAACATTTGGAGGTTGTCACCACCTTCAAGAGTTGTGCAACTAATGTTAGTGAAGGGGTGCAATTAATCCTGCCCATGTCATGACCTCCCCTCTCCTGCCTGGAGCAAACCCAGCATTCTACCAAATGGTAGAGATGAGGACAGTAACTGAATTCAAAAAAGCATGGGACCAACACGGAGGATCTCTAAAGGTAAAAAGTGGACTGTTGTAGTTGTTGTTATGGAAGGACAGACTAGATAGGCTATGTGGTCTTTTT
This sequence comes from Ichthyophis bannanicus, assembly GCA_033557465.1. Classification (NCBI taxonomy): domain Eukaryota; kingdom Metazoa; phylum Chordata; class Amphibia; order Gymnophiona; family Ichthyophiidae; genus Ichthyophis; species Ichthyophis bannanicus. The sequence goes on from CM066032.1 coordinate 1,057,761,453, forward strand.
CTGTCATCATGTTTCTATAGAGAAGGTTGTTGAGTCTTCCACTAATCTTCACACCTCTGTCATCATATGGTCCTGCTTCTTGATTTATTAGTCATATAAATTAAAAACAGTAGGATAAAGCATGCAGCCTTGTCATACACCTTTGCTGATTCTAAACCATTCTATTTCTACTTGTTCCGTTCTAAACTGTTTTTTGTCAATATAACATTGCTCATACAAAACTATCAGGCATTCTGGTATACCCATGCTTCTTAATGTGGCCCAGAGTTTCTCATAAAAATTTGCACAAAAGGTCTTGCTGTAGTCAGTAACACACATTCTTTTGTCTTTTTCAAGGATCCATCTCTCCTTCCTCGCTTTTTCCTGAAACCTGTTTGCACTTCACACAGTTCTTGTTCTAGATATGGCTGTAGCCTCCACTGAAGATCTTATACAGCATCTTGCTGGCATGTAGGATCAGAGCAATTGTGCATAATTTCCAGTTTGTTGAGTCACCTTTTTCCATATTGGTATAAATACAGATCTTTTCTAGTCAATTAGGAACATATGATCTGCCATAGTGGGTCAAACCAAAAAGGTCCATCAAGCCCAGTATCCCCTTTCCAACAGTTGCCAATACAGGTACCCGTTAGGTATACATAGTTCTATACTGCTTGTCCCAGAAGCAAGCAGTTGATTTTTCCCCAGTCCTCTAATAATCATCATTTATGGATTTTTCTTGCAGGAACTCATCAAAACTGGTTTTCAACCCAGCTACACTAACCGTTTTTACTACATCCTCCGGTAATTAATTCTAGAGTTTAATTATCTGTTGAATGAAAAAATGTTTTCACAGACTCAGTCTTAAGTGTACTACATTTTAGCTTGTGTGTCCTAGTTTTTCTGCTTTTCAAAACGTAGTAAGCCACCAATCTATTTACCTATTCTACTTTATTCACCTCTATCTCCCCTCAGACATCTTTTTTCCAAGTTGAAGAGCTAACCTTTTAAGCCTTTCCTCGTAGGGATAATCCTTCCATCCCCTCTCATTTTGGTTGCTCTTTTCTGATTCTGCTATGTCCTTTTTAATATATGGGCACCAGAACTGCACATGATATTCAAGGTACAGTTACACTATGGAGCAACACAGAGACATTATGATTTGCTTTCTTGGCAGCTGCTGCAGACTGGGCAGAGGGTTTCACCATTACTATCCACAACAATGCCCATGTCATCTTTGAAATTTCCTAACAGTTCCTTGCAAGTATTTTAACAGCTGCATCCGATTGCTGTAATACTTCAGCAACTTGCTACTTGTTATATCAAAAGCCCGATATCGCAGCAGCCGCCGGGGATAAAAGCGGCGTCCCTGCAGGGCGCGCCCGGCGGGCCTGCGCCTGAGGGCCTCGCCAGAGGGCCCTTTGGCGTGGCCCTTAGGCGCGGCACGAAGGCGAAAAATAGAAAACATCCTAGGAATTCAGCAGCACCGACTGCATACCAACGGATCCCGACAGAGGAGCAGACCGAGGAGGACAGCAAAACCGCAAGTAAAACCCTCACAGAACATAACACATCACACACTACCAAACGCCCTCTTCAACAACACACTCCATAAAAGCTCCGGCCTCCCCCCCACGGAACAGGCTCCCGCACCAAGGCGACTGCCACAGGTCCAGCTCCACATCCGCGGGTCAGGCTCCCTCCTAGGGACAGGCTCCCGCACCGCAACAGATCTAGCTCCACACACACGGGACAGGCTCCCTCCAGGGGACAGGCTCCCGCACCAAGGCGACTGCCACAGATCCAGATCCACATACACGGGACAGGCTCCCTCCACGGGACAGGCTCCCGCACCACAACAGATCTAGCTCCACACACACGGGACAGGCTCCCGCCACGGGACAGGCGCCCGCACCAAGGCAACCGCCACAGATCCAGCTCCACAACCACGGGACAGGCTCCCGCACCGCAACAGATCCAGCTCCACAACCACGGGACAGGCTCCCGCACCGCAACAGATCCAGCTCCACATCCGCGGGACAGGCTCCCTCCACGGGACAGGCTCCCGCACCGCAACAGATCTAGCTCCACATCCGCGGGACAGGCTCCCTCCACGGGACAGGCGCCCGCACCAAGGCGACTGCCACAGGTCCAGCTCCACATCCACGGGACAGGCTCCCACACCAAGGCGACTGCCACAAGTCCAGCTCCACATCCACAGGACAGGCTCCCGCACCAAGGCGACTGCCACAGGTCCAGCTCTACATCCCCGGGACAGGCTCCCGCAACAAGTACAGCTCTCCCCAAAGCGAACAACAGACGAAGACCTAAGGAGACAGGCGTCACCCTATCAGAACATCACAAACTACCAACATGCACACCACATACTTCCTCCCTCTATACCTACTAGTCACACAACTCCTCCCACCGACCACACACCTCCACTACCCTCAAACAAACACACCATGGTACCCTCCAACTGCACTGCCATATCTCGGTCCACAACACACACACAAAGAGACACTCGCAAACTCCCAAGCAAAGAGACCAAACAGACACAAATCAAACACCAACACCGGCACAAAGGAAGCACATGTAGCAACAACCTCTTCCACAAAGACAACAACAATTGAGCTCATAAACGCCAGATCCGTCTGCAACAAGATACACACTCTGGTAGACCACATAGAAGAGCGACAGCCCGACATAATATGCATCACAGAGACATGGCTCAACCCTACCGACAGTGTACTACTCAACCAAATAGTACCGAACAACTACTCAGCATACAACTGCCCTCGCACCCACAAGCGTGGAGGAGGAGTCCTAATAATAGCAAAAACAAAACTCAAGTTCAAGACACAGAACCTCACAGATACACAGCAGTGTAACACAATTAGCATCAAGAACAAGAATATTGCAATCTGCCTAACCTACAGAGCACCCCGTGCTCCACCTGACGAACTAGCCTTCACACTCGAAGAAGCCTGTGCCATAACAGCAAACAACAAACCAGCACTACTAATCGGAGACTTCAACCTAAAGTCCGCCAATACAAAAGATGCAGAGGCCTTCCTTCAAGCAATGACCTCACTTCAATTCACACAGATAGTCAATGCACCAACACACAGACTTGGATCATCCCCAGACCTCATCTTCGCATCAAACTACCTAACTTCAAGAGACCTAATCTCTACACCCACCATCACCCCAATACCATGGTCTGACCATTACTTAATCGAGACGAAACTGCAATCACAAGAAGACCAGACAAGCGAAAGAGCGAACATCCCACACACACAAAGACGATTCAAGTCCTTTGACAAGGACGAATTCATACAGGACACAATACAACACTTGAACATTGACTCAGAGGACCTGGAGGAACAAGTTTCCAACTGGAACAGCGTTCTAGCTAACGCCGCCAAACCATCCGATGACAGGACCGAGAAAACAACACCACAACAAGAGACAGAACAAGCCATGGTACTCAGCAAAAATACGACAGGAAAAGAGGGAGCTCAGGAAAATTGAACGGAGATGGAGAAAAAACAAAACTACTTCCGACCAACATCTTTACCTAACAAAGCAAAAACAATACAATGAACACATCAACCAATCAAAGAGAGAATTCCACACAAACCTGATAAATTCTTCCATCAACAAACCCAGAGAACTTTTCGAAATAGTAAAAACCCTGACAAAAGAGCAAACAGCAGAAAGAGAAGTACAAGTGGATCCACAGAAATTCGCTGACCACATCAAAGACAAATTCCACTCCACAGAGCGCACAACACCCAGTGGAACCACAAGAACGAACGTACACCCCAAAACCTGGGGCACATTCTACTCTCCCTCAAAAGAACAGATATCCCACATCATCTCCACAATCAACACAAGTACTGCCCCTACTGACCCTTGCCCAGTGTCATGGGTCAAAGCCACCAAATCAAGCCTGATACCAACCATTCATAAAATGGTACACAACTCACTCACTCAAGGACTCATGCCACAGCAACTAAAGCTTGCCTCAGTAAGACCAATCACAAAGAAAACTACTCTCGACAAAAAGGACCCAGCAGCATACCGACCAATCTCCAGCATACCCTTCCTCGCAAAAATAATCGAAAAGATGGTTCAACTACAACTTCAGGAACACATTGACGAACACAGAACTCTCGACGACAACCAACACGGATTTCGTCCCAACCATGGAGTCGAAACTCTACTGATCTACCTCTTCGACAGCATCATAAAAATAATTGACAACACCAGGAATGGAATTATAATGATCTTCATCGACATCTCCTCAGCTTTCGACACAGTTGACCACAATATGCTCCTGGAGAGACTAAAGAACACTGGTATACACGGTACCACTCTGAAATGGTTCCACTCGTACCTAACCGAAAGACAGCTACAGGTCAAGGTGGGACATGACACCTCCCGACCCATAAACGTCCAACAAGGAGTACAGCAAGGATCCGCACTCTCAGCACTCCTTTTTAACATCTACATCCAACCAATATGCAACATTATGAAAGAGAACAACATCCAATACACAATATACGCAGACGACATCATGGTATACTCCCCGATATCAATCGACAACCCGGACTTCTCTAAGATAACAGTCTGCCTTACCCAAATGACGAAGTGGTGCCAAAACAACAACCTCGCAATAAACTACAACAAGACCGAAGCTTTAATCATCACTCGGAACCAGAGCTTCATACACCCACCAAACATAAAGATACAAAGCACCACGATACCGATAAGATCAGAGGTGAGATACCTTGGGGTTACTCTGGACAGTAAACTCAACCTCAAACCACACATAGACAAAACAATCCAAAAAGCCTACTACAGGATGCGAATCATCAGGAGACTGAAACCACTCCTCGCCCCAGAACACTTCCGTACCGTCTGTCAAGCACTGATAACCCCAATACTGGACTTCTGCAATCCGATATACCTTGGTCTACCAAAACAAGCTCTCAAACCACTCCAGCTGGCACAAAACACTGCAGCTCGAATCATAGCCGGAGCCGCAAGGCAGGAGCACATCACACCTACATTAAAGGACTTACACTGGCTCACAATCAGTGCTCGCATCAGATACAAGACTATCATAAACCTATTTAAGATAAAAGAGCACACATCAGCCAACAGCCTCCACACGCTCATACAACCGGAAACCAGCGCACGTCCTAGAAGAAGTCAAACACGCAACCGAGTCAGTACCCCAAATGAATACAAGCACACACGCAAGGACACAAAAAAACAGAGCTCTCTCCATGGCTGCTCCAACAATATGGAACAATCTACCGGACGATCTAAGGGCAACTCCAGACCTCAAAGACTTCAGAAAACAACTGAAAACCATGCTGTTCATAGAGCACTATGGTCACATCACATAACCTAAGAGAATGGATAACAGCATTCCAATCCTCCTAAACAACTGTATGTATATAAAATGTGTTTTTAGCACCACTGTAAATAGCCCACCTTGTACATAGCTCAAACAAATCAAGCACCCAACACCGCCATCACACAACCAAGTTTCATCCTCACTGCATGTACAACACACACACTTTACCTGATTGCTTGCTGTGATACCACCTTGATTATTAAGATAAGGCGGTTTAGAAATACTATTAAATAAATAAATAAAATAAATAAATAAAAAGGCCTTAACTCAATCCTCCTCCTTCTTGGCCTTTCTGCTGCCTTTGACACTGTTGATCACCACCTTCTCATCGATATCCTGCCCTCACTTGGATTTAGAGGCAGTGATCTGTCCTGGTTCTCTTTTTTATCCCTCCCAGTGCATTTTTAGTTTTATGTTCTGATGAATCCACCTCTGCTGCTATCTCATTTTCTGTTGGGGGGGGGGTGTCACACAAAAGTCTGTCTTAGGACTTCTACCTCTCTCTCTCTCTCCCCCCCCCCCCCCCCGTCCCTTGGTGCTCTTATTTTCTCTCCATAGCACTGAAAAACATCTTTATGCTGACAATTCTCAGATCTGTACCTGAAATCTCTCCAGGAATCCAGGCCCGGATTTCTGCCTGCTTATCAGACATTGATGTCTTGAAGTCTCACTGCCGTCTAAAATTGACCATGGCCAAAACTGAGCTCCTTATCCACAGACAGAAGGGGGGGGGAAGGGGAGGTGGGTTTTGGAGGAAACATGACACGCCACTTCTTCCCATTTCCTCAGCTCAACACCTTGGGGTCATCTTTGACTCTATTCGCTCTCTGGGCACATCCAACAGATAGCTAAAACCAGCTGCTTCTCTCTAAAGATCAGGAAAAAAAATCATCCCTTCCTTTCTACTCACACTAAGACCCTTATCCACTCACTAGTTACCTCCCACCTTGACTATTGCAACCTGCTCATCACTGTTCTCCCTCTAAATCATCTCTTGCCTTCAATCTGTTAAGAACTGAGCTGCATGGCTCATCTTCTGCCAGTCACCCCCTCTTTACAAGTCACTGCACTAGCTCCCTATCAGTTTACATATCCACTTCAAAAGCTTTTTCTTATTGACCTACAAAGGGCATTCATTCTGCAGCTCCTCAGTACCTTTAGTCTCTTATGTCAAATACACCCCCTCCCATGGAACTTCACTTCTGTGGCAGATCCCTTTTAATCTGTATCCTTCTCTGCCAACTTCAGACTTCGTTCATTCCATCTTGCAGCTCCATAGGCCTGGAACAGAACCAAGTGTGTGTCAGGCTCCTTTAGCCCTATTCAAATCTAGGCTAAAAACCCACTTCTTGGATACTCCTCTCATGTCCATTACTTAAGTGGATTTTACCATATTCTAGTCCCCAGTTTCACCATGCGTTTTGTTTTTATTTGTTGTAAGCTCAGATGGGCAGGAACATCTATACATATAGCACTGTGTATGCCTTGTAGTGCTATACAAAATGATTAGTAGTAGTTCTTCGGTGGGCAGATCATCAATGCCCAGTGCTTTGATCTTTAATAATTTCAATGCTGCTTCAACTTTGTTACCAACGGTTCCTTATCAAAAAAAAGGTACAGATTGAAACAGCTATTGGTCCACTTGGTCTTTATGTTATGATGACTGTTCTGTCCACCTTTCTTAGCATCATTCACCATGGATCCAGGAGCATTGTTTAGCATTCCAATTAAAAGACAAAGTTTTCTCCTTAATTCTCATAGCTTTAGAAAAGCTGATTTTGTTCTTCCTCTAATAGTCTCCAATTCTATTTCCTGGCATGCGTCATTGTAGTACTTCTTGTACTGTCTTGCTGCAAAATGGAAATCTAAAGTTCTATAATTGCCCAGAAATGCAGAAAACTGGTGGTATATTTTCAAGACTCATATTTTGCTACATTTATGAATGGCTTGCCCTTTAACTTTAGCTCAAGTTTGCATACGAGTAGCTGGGGCTCCATCAGTCAGCTCCAGGTTTTGTCTTTTGATATTATTCCATCATTAATTAGAGTTAAATTGATTTTTGTACAATCCATTGCATGAACTCCATGTGTACAGTTGCTGTTTGTGGTGCTGGAAGAAGGTGTTAGATATAAATGTGTTGGTCTTGCTTTGTTTGTTGCCAAGCCCATATTTTCCAGTCACGTTGCCAACATTTGCATTCTAATCACCTATGACCGACTTACCAGGATATCTCATCTGCATGTTCAGTCAAAGTGCTTGTACTTTTTCATAGAACTGATCCTCTTCCAGTTTGATGGTGCATATCTCTATAGTGATGTTAATAGGTATTCCTCAAACAGAAATTAGGTGTTACTGATTGCATTGTATTTCATTTCTGGTTCTTTTGCAAGTTTCTTCTCAACTATAAATACATCCATCATTTAGTCTCCATCTTTCATTTCCAGCACATTATACCATGTGATCATTAAATTTGAAGTGCCCAATGCCAGTCCATTGCCACCCAACAATGGAATTATATACATTTGATTTCATTCTTGACTTTCAACTTCTCTTGGTTCATGCTTCATATGTTCCAATATGGAAGACCACGTTGAAGCTTCTTTCATACTCATTTCATGCACAGCTACATCAGCAAAAAGACAACCCGACAGCTTTGATCCAACTGCACTATAAATGCTGGCTCTCTGAAAAGTCTCCAGCTCATCTCCAGTAGCCTGAGTGGCTTCTGACTCGGGGGTATCTTCTAGCACTATATTGCAATTTGTTTTGTTGCAACTGAACATTGGATTATTGGAGTAAGATACAGAAGCACATTACCAAGCCTTTCTTCGACTCAGGCAATGCTAGTGCTGTTGCCCTTGTCGCAGAAATGTGATCCTCTGCTGCCAACACTGTCCCATTCTGTTGCTGCTAGGGACAGTCTTAGTCTAGGCACCTCAGCTGAGGCCAGTCCATCTTGGGAGTCCCTGTCAGTAGTGAAGATTAAATTAGGCTTACCTGCTAATTGTAGATCTCCAGGAACAAGCAGGAATGAATCTTCACATATGGGTACGTCGGTACCGACGGAGCCTGCACGGGAATGCTGCCCAGCTTTCAATCAGAAAGCTTTTGGCAGCATCCCTCGCGCCTGCGCAGTGACTTCCCGCCTTCTCCACAGCCTCTCTTCAGTTTTTGTTTTTCCGTGGAGCCGGCAGGACGTCCCTCCTGTCACCGCAGAAACTTTTCATTTTAATTGCTTTAATTAGTTTAGTTTTTTGTTTTCTTGTGGTCGCGGCTGTTTTTCCCGCTACCCCCGGTACCACCGGTGGTTTTTTGGCTGAAGTCTGTAAAACTTTTCTTTTTCAGTTTTTTTTGCCTTAACTTTTTAGGCCTACTAGGCCTTTTCATTATGGAGCCTTCTTTTCCTAAGAAGTGCATCCGATGTGGAAACACCTGTTTCTTTCTAGACACCAATAGTTGGTGTCTCAACTGTGTGGGTCCTGACCCTTTTTCCCCTGACTTGGCAGGAGATAATTTTGTGAGGAAACCTTCAGTGTTTAGAGTTTCCCTCGATACCGTTTTTTCTTTGGCAGTGAGGGTACCCGGTTTCTCTTCTTCACAGGATCAGATAACCCAAAAACAGTCTGTTAAGACTAGTCAATGCTTGAGTGGTATGTCCCATGCCCAGCATGGTGACGGCTCCGGCCTTACCCTCAAGAGCCCATTGACATTACCCCTGTGGGAGTTTTCGGGCTCCAAAGCGTTAAAGGGGTTTCAGGATGTTCCTGGGGCTCACCCCTCACAGAACATGCCTGAGCCATACGCGGGGGTGGTATCCTCTTCGAGCGGTACCGAGCCTCCGGCATCGGCACCGATGTCGAGTACCCCACTCTTCACCAGGGATCGTCATCGGGCATCCTCGGTACCTTCGGGACCGATCGATACGCACCGCATTGACTTCCCTCAATCTCAGCCATGCTCCGGGACGGTACCGGCGTCGATCGGTTCCGATACCCTAGCATCGGCATCGGGATGGATAGGTGCTCATCGGGTATCCTCGGTATCGATCGATGTCACCCAGGCTGCCTTAGTGGTATCAGCATCGCCGATACTGCCACGGGCGTCGGAACTGTCGAGACATACATCGATAGTCTCGCTCGATGCCGAGCCTTGAGTCGATATCGAGTCTCGAGGACTGCGTACCGACGCGTCCCAGAACCAACTCCTGTCGTTTCCAAATAGGTAGTTCCGAAGATCCTAGCCATAACTCCCTTAAGATCTCGGTACCACTACAGCAGTTCCCGATGACTACTTCACCTGCTAGTCCTTTATCAGTAGTGAGGTTGATGCCTGTTCTTCCACCGATGCCTAGTTTGGAACCGATACCTGGCATTGGTGGTGCAGTACCCTGTACGTCCTCTGATACTCAGGTTTTTTCTTTAGCCTTACCAGGGATAGTTCCCATAGGAGATCAGTCTTTCCAGGCTTTTCTCCAGGATATGGCAACCTTCCTTAATATTTCTATCCCTGGTTGTGATCCTACTCATGGCTCACCGGCACAAATGGAGAATATCAACTTTCCTTTACATCCTGCTGTCCAGGATCTCCTTCTCAGGGTTTGGAAATCACCCTTACGACTTCAAGTTTCTCCAGACATTGAGGTTCGGTACCGAGTGCCACCCTCTCCAGGGTTCCAAAAACCTCAACTTTCTCATTGTTCCCTTGTAGTGGAATCGGCACTGAGGAAAGTTAAGAGCAAGAAGAAGCATTCTTCTTTTCCGCCAGGTCGTTCTTCACGAACACTCGATGCTTTTGGCCGTCAGGCCTTCCAAAACTCTATGCTGGCTTCTAGAGTTCTCTCATATATTTTTCACATGAGTCTAACACTCCACGAAGTCACAGAGAAATTGTCTCTTTTGACCCCTTTTTTACCAGAGCCCAAGGCTACTGATTATACCTTGCTCATCAATCACAGCCGGAATATATCCTGGTTTCTGTCTCATGCTTCTATAGATTCTTTTGAGTCCATTAGCAGATCCTCTGCTATTGCCATTGCAGCACGTTGCAGAGGCTTGAGGCTTCAGACTTGAGCAAATGGGCACAAACTATACTAGCTCATTCTCCTTGTACAGGGGAAGGTCTTTTTAATAAGGAGGCTTTACGTCAGGTTGCTCAATGCTCCCCTGACTCTTCTTCTACTGGAAACCATTCTGAGCCACCTCCTTCTTCAAATAGTAGGAAATGTCCTACCAAACCTTCTTTTCCTAAGAAAAGAAAGTTTCATTCATCTCCTGCCCATAATTCAGCTGTACCTAAACAAGAGACGCCTCAGCCTAGTCTGAAGTCCTCCAGTTCTGGCCAGTCTCAACATTCCCAGCAACCATAGGGGCCAGGAATTGTAACTTACACTTTACTTCTACATATTAAAAGTTTATTCACTGTGCTTTTCTTTTTCAGTGTACTAACCTGTCAAAATATTATTTTGTTCAGGTACTACACACTTCTCCTCTTCTTACTCTCCAGAAGAGCAGTTGCAACTGTCACCTGATAGTTTCTTTCCCAACTGAACATTTTTCCTTCAGTTGACTTACCCCATGGGTACGTCACCCTCCAACTACTTGAGGGCTACCATACTGAACTACTTCTCTGGTCTTTCCCCAGACAGTGAGAAGAGATATCCCCTCTCTTTTCTTGTCTGTTTTTCTTTATTCAGCACAGGACAATCTCTCTGCTGTTTCTGTCAGCAGCTCTGCCTGCAGGAGTTACAGTAATTGTATTACTGGGACTTTTCCAAGTTCCAGTCCCTTGTTCAAAATTTTGTCTAGCCTCAGTAGTGATTCCAAACTATCTTGGATCCTCCTACTCGTTAGGTTTTCTCACATTATTCTAACCATCTCCTTTTCTAGGATATGGCAACATAACTGACTTTCAGTCGGTTTATCTCATAGCTCTCCTGCACAATGCTCTCTGCAGTCTTCAGAGAAGCTTTCTACTATGAGGGCTTTGCTATAGAGCATTGTCCTTGTCTCCGAAGTTCCTCTATTATTAGAGAGAAACTTATCAACCCTTCCTATACCTGTGAGGGTTCTCCACACCCCCTCTAGCCTGGGGTGTTAACACGAGATATCAGTTCTTCTCTGTGAAAATCCAAGGCATCTACTGTGTCAGTATTCTGTAGAACTCCCTGCCTTGTTCCCTACAAATTCATATCTTCATCTGTTCTCACACGAACATCACGGTTATCTCATTGGATTGCTTTCCTGCATCCCTCAACCCACGAAAATAGATTCTCTATGCATATCCCAAGTGGGCTCACCCTCTTGTAGAACACAGAATCTTTTTCATTCCCCCTGTGCAATTATGGGGCTGGGTGGTAGACATGTCTCTTCATTCTCTTGTCTTATATGTAGCATCTCCATATATGTCTACATACCTATATCATTACTCTGGTGGTGCTAAACCATGCCCCACAAATGTACATATCTCTAGATATATATATATATTTATTATAGGAATATGATATAAGATATATATTTCACCACCCATATCCTAACATATCTGGACATATGTGCATGTGTATATATATCCCCCTATGTATATGTGTTTGATGGGGGGCTTCTAAAGGGTTGATCTGTCTTATACACTGTCACCCTTACTGTCTATACTACATGATTTACCTCCTAGAGGTTTTAGACAGTCTATCGCCCTACATCCCATACCATATTACGATACAGAGACTGTTAGGCACCAATAACCACTTTGGTGCTAACATCTTCCATTTTTTCTTTATGTCCCTGAAGCATCAAGCTTCCATATTTTTCCTATCTCTCACCAGCTAGGAAAAACAGTATACATCTTTATTTTCGAGTACACCAGTTTTTCTGAGGGAATAGGGGTTTTTTCCAGTCCTCCTCTTCCTGCCAGGACTGGGCTAGTTCTCCAACTCCGTCAGTCTTCTTCCTTTAGTCCTCAATGTTAATAACCTTATGCCTAAAGGAGTTTTCAGCTTTTCCCATAAAGTTTTCCATTGAAGACCTGACATCTACTCCTACCTAGTTGACACCTGGATCATCTACGACCTTCATCCTCACTACTGCAAGGTCACCTTGAAGATTCAGCCACTGCTTATCCGGTAGACTCCATCATGCTTCTACTTCCTACAATACAGTAGGTAAGCTGCATAGTTTCAGTGTACATTAAATGTATTTTAATGCTACTCATCATATCTTCCAAGGACTCCTGTAGTCTGTAGAACCCTCTAGTCCTTGACTATGCTGTTTCTTCCCTCACAGCTCCTTTATTGTCAACTCCTACCCTCCATCCCATATTGGATGCCAGGGATTCCTGGAGACAAAATGCACCCCTGATCCAGGCACTTGCATTTTTATGGGATCTCCCCCTGGCATCTCCAGCTAGGGAGTCCCCATATGTGAAGACTCATTCCTGCTTATTCCTGGAGATAGCACAGTTACTTACCTGTAACAGGTGATCTCTGGGAACAGCAGGAATTAGTCTTCACAACCCTCCCACCTCCCCTAGGAGTTGCATCTTTTTTTATTTTTTTCCTTTTCTCTCCTCGCCTTTGTCTCAGCTCTGAAACTCAACTGAAGAGAGGCTGTGGAGAAGGCAGGAAGTCACTGCGCAGGCACGAGGGATGCTCCCAAAAGCTTTCTGATTGAAAGCTGGGCAGCATTCCCGTGCAGGCTCCATCGGTACCAACGTACCCATAAGTGAAGACTAATTCCTGCTGTTCCCAGAGATCACCTGCTACAGGTAAGTAACTGTGCTATCTCCAGGAACAAGCAGGAATGAGTCTTCACATATGGGGACTCCCTAGCTGGAGAGGAACTCCAGTCTAGTCCCAGAATCTCTAGGGTTGTAATCTTCTTCCAGCAGCTTGGAGACTGAGAAACGTCATTTTTGTGATGGCACTAGTACATAAGTCCCAGATCCGCCTCCTCACACCAGTTACCTATTGACAAAGCAGACTCACCGGAGCAACCATTAAGTAGTAAACTGTACCATAACCCAACTCTAAATCACTAACTGAACACTAAAGAATATTATGACTATGTACACATGCTTTAAAATGTACCCTGCACACCGAGATCCATTTTTCTCTCCCCCTGCACAGGATGCTGACTCCACCACCATCCCCCAAACTACACCCTGAACTAGGGACTATACTGCCACACTGCCCCCCTATAACTCTTATCTGTTAACTTGGTCCTGCTTCAGGCTATAGCCCACTCACTTACCAGGGCAGGATATGGGACTAGACTGGAGTTCCTCCAGAATTACAATTAGCATGTAAGTCTAATTTAAGCTTCCTGATTGTCCCTCCAGTCTAGTCCTGGAATCACTGGGGATGTAATAGAGCAGTGAACAGATTCAATGGGAGGGCCCTGCTAAACCAGCCTGAACACCGCCGATCCAAAACAGGTGTCCCTCTCCACCTGAATATCCAGACAGTAATATTTTACAGACAAGTGCAACAATGACCAGGTCACCGCTTTACAGATTTCCACCACCGGCACCAGACTGCACTCCGCCCTAGTGGAATGAGCTCTCAGCCATTCAGGAGCACCCAGCCTTTCAACAGATACACCGACACGATCGCCTCCTTCAACCATCGGGCAATAGAAGCTTCAGAAGCCACTTCACCCTTCTTTGCCCCTTCAACACACCACAAACAGCATATCAGGCTTACAGAAACTGGCCGGCCTGCGGATATACCTTTTCAATGCTCACCCAATATCCAACCGATGTAAGCGCCCTGCAGCCTGACCCTCTCTCTGCACCACAAACACCAGCAAGGAAACTACTTGATTCAGATGAAAAACAGACACAACCTTCAGCAAAAAGGATGGTACCGGCCTCAAAACCACCTTAGTATCGAACAACAGAAACGGCTGTCCACAGGACAACGCTTGCAATTCCGAAATTCGCCTCAAAGCAATCACCACCAAGAAAAACTACCTTCAGCGTAAGATCCTTCATAGACGCCTTCGCCAATGGTTCAAAGGGCACTCTAACACCTCCAACACTAATAGGAGATCCAACGTTGGAACTATCTGCTTCCACAATAGGGTTAGTGCCTGCAAAAAAAAAAACACTTTTAAACATCTGCATGTCCCCCCCCCAAGAGCCCCAGCCCGCACCTTTCCCCTATAAAACAGGACAGCACTAACTGAACTGGCCACCAAACCTTTCTGAAAACCATCTTGCAAGAAGGCCAGCACCTGAGGTACTGATGCCTTTAAAGGAACGAACCCCCTGTTTGCACACCATGCTTCAAAGATGCACCACGCTCTAACATAAGCTAACGAGGTAGACCGCCTCTGAGCTCTCAGCAAGGTGGAGATCACACCTGCTGAGTAACCCTTAGCTCTCATCCTAGCCATCTCAAGAGCCAAGCCATAAGCAAGAATCAAATCAATCTACCTGAGGCATGCACAGGGGTCCTTGCGTTAAGAAGATCCCTTCTCCTCGGAAGCTTCCAGGGTTTCCCCACCAACAGCCACACCAAGTCTGTGTACCATGGTCTTCTTGGCCAATCCGGCACAATCAAAGTCACTTGACTTTTGTGTAGCTCTATGCGCTGCAGCAGTTGCCCGATAAGCACCCAAGGTAGAAACAGAGAAGCTGCTCTACCAGCCAGGCTTGTATAAGAGCATCCAGGCCTTATGCCATTCTCTCCCTTCTTCTGCTGAAGAAGCGCTCGACCTTTGCCGATTGCAAAGTCACCATGAGATCCATCACCAGTGTTCCCCAGCAATGCACTAACATTGTTAACACTTCTGGATGAAGAACCCATTCCCCCGGGTCTACTTTCACACAACTCAAGAAGTCAGCCTCCACATTGTCCACCCCCACTACATGCGGCAGCACCACCAAACGGCACCAGATTAGAATGGGCCGAGAACAAACTCTCAGCCTCGGCTTCCAGTGCCATGCTGCTGGTGCCTCCTTAGACGATTGATGTAAGCCACCACGGTTGCATTGTCTGAGACGACTCGAATGGCTCTTCCATGGAGCGCCAGCTGAAACTCTTGCAATGCCAGTGCTACGGCTCTCAACTCCAACCTGTTGATCGACCAACTCTTCTCTAGTTTGGACCACTGCCCCTGAGCAAATTGTCCCTAGGAGTAAGCCCTCCAGCCTAGAAGGCTAGTATCTGTCGTCAGCACAACCCACGCAGGAGACTCCAAGGGCATCCCTTTCTCCAGATACCCCAGACGTAGCCACCACTGAAGCACTTTGCAAGTCTGCGGTGGACAAGGCAGCCTTTGAGACAGCTGATCCGTTTGCAAAGGGCACTGAGGAGGTGGTCGCATCAAAGGTCTCATATGGGCCCTCGCCCACAGAACCAACTCAAGTGTCCCTAGCAACCTTAGGCAATCCCAGGCTGTGGGGGTTGTTTACTTATAAATTGTCTGACCAAATTTGAGCTGCAGCAGGAAAACACACCCCACTCTATCAAAGCGCCCCCAGGTACTCTAGACTCTTGAGACAGCTCCAACTTGCTCTTTGCCATATTGACTACCCAACCAAGACTCTGCAAAAAAGGTCACCACCTTGGTCATAGCCACTACACTCTCTGGTTAATCAGAGCAAAGTCCCAATCAATCATCCAGATAAGGGTGCACCAACACCCCCCTCCTTTCACAAGGCCACCACTATCACCATCGTCGTGAATGTACACAGCACCGTAGCTAGGCCAAAACGGAAGCGCCTGAAATTGAAAATGTCCCATAGGCACCATGAACCTGAGAAATTTCTGATGTTCCTGCCGAATCGGAATGTGAAGATACACCAACAGGTCCAGAGACAAAAGAAACTCACCCCATCTCACTGCCACGATAACAGACCTGAGAGTCTCCATCCGAAAATGAGACACCTAGAGACAGCGATTTACTCTTCTGAGATCCAAAATAGGCCAAAGCGCCCCTTTCTTTTTCGGGACTACGAAATAGATAGGTTGTGGTCGATACTCTAACTGGGCGGGGGAGAAGACTATGGCCTTTAGGAAGAGCAGTCTTTGCACTGTCTCCCGCCCAGCCTTGCGCTTTCTTTGCGTGACGACTGAATGAAAGAAAAATCTGCTGCTGAAACTCCAACGCATAACCTTCTTGAATAACCTCTCTAACACCCACTGATCTGAAGTGATTTGGACCCAGTCAGGGTAAAACTCCCATAACCAACCGACCCCCCCCCCCAGGGAACCAGCCCCATCTGGGCCCTCCTGGCTTCATTGCAATTTCTTGAAATTCAAGGAAGGAGAGGAGACCACAAACCCCCTGCCCGCTCCCCAAAATCCACGAAACCCTTGGCTTCGGCTGGGAAAAGACACCCCCGCTGCCCTTGAACAAACCTTGGGGAATGAATACGCTGAAAATCCCATTGCTGACCGCGAGGCATGTGAGGAGAATATCCCTGCTTCTGCTTATCCTCCAGCAATCTACCACCTTTGGTCTCTCCCAAGTCTTTCACCAATTTATCTAAATCCTCAAACAGCAGCTTTCCCTGGAAGGGAAGCTTACTTAACCTTGCCTTGGAGGAGCCATCCACTGCCCAATTGCACAGCCAAAGACATTTCTGCCCCACGACTACTGAAGCCATACTCTTTGATAACCCCCCTGATAAGGTCATAAATGAATGTCAGCCAGATAAGCCGCTCCGGATTTCAGTCTGGACGCCTCTTTGGCCACCTCCTCAGTGGGGTCCCCTTGAATCCGTTGCACCCAGCGCAGGCACACCTGCACCACCCCAGGCTCCACAAACAGAAGCCTGTAAAGAGAGCATATTGACATCAAAGACCTGCTTCAACAAGGTCTCTAACTTATGGTCCTGAGCAATTTTGAGCACCGTGTTTCCCTCTACTGGAATTGTGGTCTTTTTTGGTAACCGTCGACACAGCTGCATCTACTCTTGGAGACTTAAACAAATCCTTATCCTGGTCTAACAGGTAAAGACATGTCATCACTCTAGATCCTTTAAGCACAGCCTCAGGCATATCCCACTCCTCCTGTATCATCTCCTTAAACACTATGCACCAGGAAAGCCCTCCGAGTCTTTCGAAAAGCCTGCAACAATGGGTCCTCCAGAGTAACATCCTCTGCAGGTCCCTCAGACGGCATATTCAGAGTTGAGAGACGGCAACTCTCACTGAAACACTTGGACCACCCCTGCCTGATCCTCCTCCTCTGCAATCTCACCTTCCTCCAGATCTTCATCCTGACCCATCTTAGGGTCTGGATCCTCCAACATGACAGACTCATCCGCTTGGACCACATCTCCTCTGGGCTTCTTTGCTCCCATGCCAGTCACCACCGCTGTCAACGGTGTCCCCAGCCTCTTCTCCTACCACCACTGCCGAGAAACAGGCTGCAGTCCTATTTAAAGAGCTGCCCAAAGGCCTGCTGGAGCAAAGCTACAAAATCTGGCACAAAAATTGCCACCAAGTCTCTGGGCAAAGAAGGTTGTGCCGTCAGAGGTTCCAGGACTGCAGAAGTACTGGGCCCTGGCTCCCTTGCGGCGATAGCATCTAATAATGGTTCAGCAGGGCTCGTAGCCACCCTCTCCTGAACTCCTGCTCCAGCCTCTGAACCCTGATCCATATTCAGTGCCTCTTAACTGCAACCCCTGCAGACCCCCCTCCAGTGACACTGAACCCCCTTCTAGCCTTGCACAACAAACAGAGCGGTCTAGAAGGTATCCTGTCTCCTGGAGCTCCTCACCAATATAACCAGGCCCCTTAACAGACCCCTGCAACCGTTGATGCCAGCCCATTAATTTTTTTATTTTATATAACTGGATTAGCCTCAGAAACGTTCCCCAAGCTAAATTATGAAGAAACTAAATTAAAAACGAGGCTCCCTGGCCAAATTACACGGCTTTAAAAAACAGCTCCTGTCCAACGCGATTCCCATGCGAGCGACACGCGGTCTGGCCTGCAGCACTGGAACCCATGCTCCCCCGGCTTCTCCTTCCTACATCATCTGCTCCCAGAGCAGTGTGCCTGGTATCTTTCCCACTGCGCTCCGCCTCAATCCGGGAACTGTAGTTATCGCTTTGAACGGGGGAAAACCAGAGAAAAGCTCCTTCCACGCTGCAGATCAGTCCGGTGGCTCTAATTGCATTAGCAGGCAGAACTTCTGCATGCGATGAGCCCTGCAGACTTTCGATTCATCTCCTCCGCTGCCAGGATTGGTAATTGGTACTGTACTCTCTCCTATCCTGCCTGAGCCCCCCCCCCACCGAAGCACAAGGCTCCCCCTCAAAGAATGGAAAGGGAATGAGGGGGAAAAAGGAGGAGGGAGGGAAGGTGGGAAGTAATAAAACAAAGCACCCTAAATCCAGAGGAGAGAGAGCGCACCACGAACCCAGCACCCAATCCAGGACAAACTGAATCCCTTTTAAAACTAAATCCACTTAGCTATTCTAAGTCGTCTCTCCAGTGAGCCCTGAACTACTGGGCTCACCAACCTCCAGCTGCTTGGAGACTGAGATAACTGGTGTGAGGAGGCAGATCCGGGGCTTATTTACCAGTGACATCACAAAAGTGCCGTTTCTCAGTCTCCAAGCTGCTGGAAGAGGATCACAACCCCAGAGATTCTGGGACTAGACTAGAGGGACGATCAGGAAGCCACCAATACATTAGTTCTCAGCATCACTGATGCACACGAGCTTCAAACCAAGCAAGGGAGTGTGTCACGAACACTATTCCAAAACACTGGTTCTACTTTTAATTATCAGAACTAAAGAACAAAACAACAAAAAAAAAAAAATCAAGTGTTTCCATCATTCAGCAAAAAACACCAAATGAAAAAAAGAAGCCACAAGAAAAAAGTTATTTAAAATAATTTTGTTTCATTTTGATGTTGAACTGAGGGCTTGCAATACAAAACAAGTCTTTGATATACAATATTTATATCACATGGCATATGCAATAAATTAATATCTACATGCTATGTACTTTTATAGCAGATAAAAAAAAAACAGAAAGTGTCATACAGTGTAAAAAAAATAATGGTACTTTTCTGGCCTTTACTTGGCTTAAGAACCTTTATGTACAATTTATGCCTTTGAAGCTTTGTATAAATTTTTTACATTAATAGAAAGCACACACAAATCACTCACTTCAAATTCTCCAAGAAAAAAAAAAGTCTGTTTTTTCACATTTCATACTTGGCATGAATATCTGTATGATCATATTTTGAAAACTCCTGAAATTTTACTGAAATCATACAGCTACATATGAAGTTATTGTACTACAGCTATTACTAAACTTGTGTTACCACTACAAATTTCACATTTATCCCATAGTTCTATGCAATGACTGTCTTGCACTAAACTTTCACAAATAAGCATGCAAATGTATTATAGCATTTATTCTAAGTTCTTGCCTTTTACCAGATGACTGAAATTGTTTTACTCTGCTAAAGAATGTTGTATAAGAAACAAATGCAAAAGTCTAAAATCCCTGATGATCTGGCATTGATTCACACCAGGTCTTAAGCATTAAAAACATAAAAAAAACAAATATCCCTAACATTTTCAGCAGTAATGATTCTACAGAGCTGAAGTTAGCTTGCATTCAAAATGCACGAATAAAATATATAAATAAATAGAAGACTAAGTATGATGGATTAACTACTAAAATAAAGTGTTGTGACAGAGGGAGAGAAAACATGAGAAAGCTGCTCTGGCTAGCACATGCTTAGTAGAGTAAGAAATCAGAACCCCAGTAGCATGGCACCATACAATAGTAATCTATTTAACATGAATGCTGGGATATTCTGGATAAAAAAATAAAATGTCATTTATGCCCTCACCCACCCGCAACCATGATTTTGATTACATGTTTTTAGAGAATTGAATGCTGTAATTTGTACTGGGGAATCATTTGCTCCTTCCTTGCCTTGATGCATCACTTCTGAATTGTGTACATGATAGGTACTGCACAGAAAACCTGTGCCCGCCCACATGCATACTGCAATTTATAAATTTCCAACAAAACATCTGCAACCCACACTACAGCAGCTGAAGTCTGAATTTGTTCAGGAGTCGTTTTTACTGCAAGAATACATTTGCATTGACCAGAAAGTAATAAAAATGAGAAGTCTGTACTTCCTAGAGAGAATAAGAGGTGGATACCAGGACAAACGCTTGCAAGAAACACTTGTACTAAATTAAAATGATTTATAAAATAAGTATTTAAAATAAGCAGCCATGTGCCAGCATTCTTAACCACCACATTCCATGTCAAAGTTAGCCATGGAAGGAAAGTGAATGCTACTTGTACATCAGTCTTTATGTGAAAATTAGACATGTGCTGAAGTTCCCAGACTGGATGAAGGTAAATGGCTAAGGTTGAAAACTGGAATATGATGATTCTCTTTAGGTTTGAAACTTATCAAAGAAGGACCCTTCACCATCACTGGGTGGGGAGCTGCTTAAGCTCTCTTCTCCACAGCTCATGTCTTCACATGAGTCTTCACTAAAAGAAAGAAGAGACAAAACATGCATTTAGTTCACACAATAAGCCCAATTCCTAGCCCTAATTACACTGTGGTCAGCAGAGAGCAAGGCATTAGAGCTGATGAAGTGTGCTGCCTATTTCCACACAAAGAGCAGCATCAAGCCCTTGTCTGATTTTATTAGTCCACAAATTAGACTCCCCACGTAAGGCTGCAAAAAAACTGTCCTTTTTAGTGCAAAGAGCCTTAACAGTAATAGCGCAAAAATGGCTAGACACGAGTTGAGAAAGAAGGGGATGCGTTTAAAACCAGTATTCTATCTCCCCCCTTCTGGCTAACCACAGGTTCCATAGCTCTAGTTACCATTACCTGTTCCCCCAGCACAGCACCCTCAGGATGCATGCTCAACTAGGCCATATGAAAGCCTGTGCAAGAACCTCATGGCCCTGGTTGCCTTGTCTGTCAATAAGAGTGCCTGGATGAGTCATAGTCCAGAGAACTGTAATCAAGGGAGTAAGACAGACCGATAGCCATGACTAAAACATTAGGTGCAATCCTTCTGCTCCCGAAAATACTTTAATAGGTCCAAGATAATATTTTGGTTGCCTGCAATTATGAAATTACCTATAATTTATTTTTGAGAAGTGACTAAGCAGTAGTAATTTATTCATTCATTCACTGGCTCTTGATATCCTGTTCAGTCAATGAAGACAGAGTGGCTTACAACAAAACCAACATACATATATAATATCAAGTTCCACAATATATCAAGATACAGACCTCCCAAAAACAGACACCCAGCATTGGCCCACTCTCCCCATCCCCTATTAAATCTCCTCAAACAGCCACACCTTCACAGGTAAAACACTATAGCTACAGCATCTTACCTCTCACTTTCACTGAAGCAGCTACCCTCTGGAATAGTTGGAAGCTCTGGAACACTGTAATAGCTATTATGAAGATTTTGTGCTGTACGCCTTGAAACTATCCATACCAGCTTTTTATGATCAGGTTTACAGCATTCAGGAGAAGAATAGTCTGCCAGACATTTTGCAACCAACTCTCTCCAGTAGAGTAAATCTGTGTCATTTACCTAAACACACAGAACATCTATGCAATTAAAATATCAGTCAGGTTTATAACAAAAAAATTCTTATTAGCCTCTATAGTTAGGGAATAGGAGGAATCGCAGAAATGAAATTAGAAATAAAAGGAATGAGACCAAACACACCACTAAAATACATTTGTTATATGAGGAAGCAAGGCAAAACAAGAGATCTGACTTAAAAATACTATTTGATATACGAAGTATAATATTTAGAATTAAGTCAAAGCCAACTGTTGAGGAAGCTACTATGAATAACTTGATACTTCAAGATTGCCATATACACAGATGTATAAAACCCATACATGGATAGGGTATAGATAAGCTATGCAATGTTTATCAACCAATTTTCAGCTTGAATATGAAGGTCAACTTACTTTGGAGTGTTTTTGAACATGTAGAGCAATTTCAAGTAACTCTATTGATTTTAAAGTCTCTACTTCGAGAGTGAGAAGGCACAGGGCTAATACTGAGGGCTAAAAAAAGAAAAGAATAGTCAGTCTACCAATGCCATAAGTTGCAGAAGAATTTTAAAAGTTATTCCCAACCCCAAACAAACACAAGACACACATACTTTTGCTTTAGAAAATATTAGTCGACAGCTGCATGCTTTCAGCTGTGCTTCCAATTTGTCCAGATTCAATACTTCTTTCCTAAAATAATGAAATCTATATTTACACAAGAAAAAAAAATAATCCTTCACATATCCTGGCATAAGAAACAGGTCCATGATTATCACAGTATGCACAAAACTAACCCAACTGGGAGAAACCGCTCCAGAAAAGGGGAAAAAAAAAGTTGTATAGAAGATAATAGGGAGACCTTATTACTCTGACTTCCTTAATAGATTGAAAGCATTGTAGATATCAGGAGATGCGCAAACATCCAAGTGAGAAACTAGATCAGGTTATAGAACCATAAACTCCTTTAACAAAGGCTGTGTCCCCATTCCACTTGTTAATTCAAGGATTCTAGCTCTCCTGTGATGTAGTGGTGAACCAATTACATGAAATGCTTGTGTTACTGGATCTATAAAAAACTCTGGTCCTTCGGCATTATTCAGTTTAGGAGGGATGTTCTTTCAATATAGTTTCCCAGTAACAGAATAAGGACATTTTAGTGCATTTTCCCTATAAAGACAGGGCTAGGGAAGAGAATCTTAGTCAAATCAGGTCCAGAATGAAGAAAGGTTTCAGTACATCCTATCAGTGTCCTAGCAATACTTTGGACTATTTAGACTAAAATAAAGGACGTTTTCATGGACAAGAAATGTCAAAAAGCACTCACGCCTATGTTACATGTCCAGAAACACAAAGACATACCAATTACCTAAATCTTCTCTTGGAACACAAACATCCAAGCATGCATGTAGGCTCCCTTCCAGCAGTCTAGGCTGTTATGTTGCTGTATTTAGCATATCAGATCCCTGTAAACCATTGTAGGTCTAAGCTAGTAGTTTGCTTAAACACAGGTAAAGCAATTAGCAGTAACATTTCTCTCATGCTGCCAGCATAACAGTTGTTTTGTACCACATTGTGTATTAAAGTCCTTATTACAAACTGTACATGGTAGATAAAATTTTGGGGTATCCACCAAATGTGAGATAATGGAACTAGAATGCTCAGCTATCGTTAGCAGTGTTATGAAGCCTGATTGGAGACTAGCTGTTTAGTTCATCCTAAGAAACTAGACTGACAAGCAATTGAACTTGAGGCTTATCTTACAGGTGGTTAACCTTTTTCTAAAACCACATTTACCTTTTTGAGGTATGGCACAACACAATACCATGGTATAAACGTAAAAACGTTAAGGCAGTAGTAGCTTTGAATTCAAAGTGCAGTTTGTCAGAAATGATTTTTTCCATCCTTTTCATGTCAGAAACGGTGCATTTACATTGGCTGATACGAATGACATCATGTGTCGATGGTATATTGCATTCTTCTTCAACTACTCGGGCAGCTAACTGAAAGCACGAGATCCCGATGCAAGCCAAATGTTTAGGCTTCACCTGAAACAAAAGAATAAAGCAACTATTTTGGTATATTTCTATTAACATTTATGGTCTGTCATTTGTTTGGTGGCTTAACTGGATAATTAACAGAACAAAAGAAAAACCCACCACACCACAAACACAACCCCTTTACTAGTTGAAAGAAAATAGACCAAGCAAATATGGATCATACAATCTAGATTAAGTTATCTTTAAGAATACCTTCATAAGAGCCAAAAATCTGTCCAGAATGTTGACAGTTAGGACAAAGGTTTCAGTCTTAAATCCAAAAAAATTTGTTAAACTCCATAAGTCTTCTACTTTGGTGTTTCTTAGTCTGGAACAGATGGTGTTTTCATTCTGCAAAACAAAATGAATTTGGTGTTTAACCATTGTGATCTTTGTTGATATGATAATGTTCTTATGTCCAAGGAATATGCCATGCTGGGTCAAATTAAAAAGGTCAAGTCCAGTTATTTATGTCAGACAGTGGGCCAATCCAGATCACTGGGTAGTGCCTGCCAGATCCCAAGATTAAATCCATTCATTGCTACTCAACCCCAGGAATAAGCAGAGGCTTTCTCCAGTTCACATGGCTAATGACAACTTATGGACTTTTCCTCCAGAAACTTGACCAAAGCCTTAACTCGGCCATGCTAGATTTCTTGACCATATCTGGCAAAACAAAACAATTCTATGGCTCAATTGTACATTCAATGAAAAAAAAGACAAATGATTTTTAACAAATCAGAATACTTGTCAGTGCCAAGATCAGAGGGCACTCTATGAAACAGTAAAAAGAATTAAACAAATTCTCTACCTGTTCTATGCCACTTTTTACAAACATCTAACCTCAGCAGTTTAGCCTGTAAGCTGAAGACCACTACCTGGTTTAGCCTTTCCATCTTATTCTGGTTGCCCTAACCTATATATTTTTTTCTAATAGGAATAACATTCACAGTTCAGTTGTGCCACTGATAGAGTATCCATAATGTACCTGTACCTATACCAATTTAATTCTCCATTCTTTTCCAAATAATTACTAGTATTCTATTTGTTGTTTTGGGTTTTGTTTTATTTTTTACCACATACTGCCAAATGCGAGCAAGCAGCATTACACTAATGCCACTAAAGAAAACCAGATTCACAGGATTAATGCCACATAGCAATATTACATCTCCTATACAATAATTTGACACTTCCTAGAAAGCCTCCTCTCACCTCAAGGGTCGACTCAATGAGATTCAGCCCCTTTTCCCGAGGTTGAAATTTCCATTCCTGCTCCAAATGAAGATTTAACTGTTTTAACAGTTGGAAGACTTCATTGCTGGCTTGTTCTATTGCTCCCAATTCCTTCATCTTACCCTAAAAAAAAGTGTCAGAAAATTGGTCATTTTGATAGCTGTTTCCTGAACTATATATTCCATAAATGACCATACCGTGATTTTTTTTAGGTTCAGGGATCCTACCTGCTGCAGAAGTTTTAGGGGCATGTTTACTGAAGGTTTTTACATGTGTTAATAAAATTAACATATATGAAGTACCCATAGCCCTGTTATTTCTATGGGCACAGTGGAATTTAATACATTTTAAATTCCTTTTATTTGGATCATTTGCTATACCACTAAGAGCAGCCCCAAAGACTTACATCCTAGCAATTTATGTACCAGGTAATAATGGTAACAGACTTGTGCTAGTACTTTATGCTTCTGTCTATCATAACCAAAAAGACAAAAAAAAAAAAAAAAAGAAGACTCAAATCTTCTGTAAAATAAAAAAAAAACGCAAACATAAGTGGTAGCCTATAGGCAAATGACAAGAGGAAAAGGGGTGAGTAGAATAATAATTACTACTACTGCTTCTACTGAGCATTTGTATAGCACTACAAGTCATACACAGGGCTGCACAGACATGTACAAGACAGTGCCTGCTTATCAGAGCTTACAATCTAATCAAGATAGACAACACAGTAGCTGTAGACACAAGATACATATGAATTCAACAAGCATGCGTGTCAATCTTTAGTAAACATGCCCCCTTAGGAGTCATTCTACTAAAGGGCACTGATGTTGTGCAGAACACATGGATGACCTGCAAAACCATGGTACCTCAGGACACCACCACAGCACTAACTGCCAGGAGCATGGAAGGCATGTTATCAGCAGCTACCAGTGTGCACATTAGCTTGGGTACATTCAATGCCACCTATGGAGGTGGTGGTGAGGGCGAGTGCAACTACGCTATTTGCCTGCCACTGCTCAGCCCACCCGCTCTTCGCCCCTAACCCTCCCACTTGTAACCGTAACGCACCATATCAGTTAGCAGAGCCGTTATGGCCCCATGCTAGCTGTTGACCTGTGTCCAAGGAGTGCTTTTTAGCACCGTTTAGTAAAAGGGCCTTTTCGTTTATTTCTAGTTGGGCACTAGACAGCCAGGCTAATTTAGGTTAATGCTAAAGATCCCGGGAGAGGGGGGAGAAACGGAAAGGGGAAAAAAAGGACGGCTAGGACTAGACCATCTCTTCCGTCAGAGCTCCCCCATCTTGTTTGTTTTTCAGCTTTGTGTCACGTTCACAAATAACGACAAAAAAAAACATAAGAATGAAAACATTTGTTTCCTGCATCAGCCCCTCCTCCAGTTTACAGCTCAAGAAAATAACTACACAATATAGTCGTCTTTCCCCGCACTAGAATTTCTTAAGCAAAGGGAAGGGTTTTTACGTGAAACAAAAGATCAGTCTTAGTAAGTTGCTGTTGGTTTTGATAAAACAACTCTTGACTAGGTTTCGGGAGCTTAATACTCGTCTTCACGGCCAAGAGCAGAACGAAGCAAAAGTGAAAAATAAAACGTGCCTTCTAAAGGGGGAGGGATGAGAGAGCGCAGAAGAGACAAGCTCTGAACTCTTGCACAAGTGGCAGTAGAAGGGAAGAAAGACTATCATACAAGCCGACTGAAAACAAAGGGAGAGAAGAAACGAGAAGACAGAAAGGCATTCAAGCGACACCCAGAGAAAGAAACTACGCTCCTGCTGACCCCCGGTACCTAATCCAGCCCCCTCTCTCCCTCACTGCTTCTCACGGACGGGTCACCCCCTGAGGATGAGAAGCATAGAGCATCAAGCACCCCAATGTGAAATACAGGCGAGCGACACCCGCTTACGCGTATCAGAGAAAGCGGCAGACGACGACTGGAGAAGGGTCACAAGCTCACCTGCCCCCTCCGGTCTCACTACCCCAGCGCTCGCCTCTCTCTCACCACCCGACCGAGCGCTACACCCCAGCCCAGCATGAGAGAGCGCTGGCTCCGCTTCACCAGCCCATCCTCACGACAGGAGCGACAAAACCAACGAAAAAAACGACACCGCCGCCATGTCGCTCCTCCTGTTTACTCCAACCGCAATCGACCATCCGTCTGCCTCTAGCTCGCCTTCTCTCGCTTCTTGTTTTTGTTTTAGTTTTCAACGCCCAAGCCGTGACGTCACCACGGCGGAGCGATCCTGACTTGCGGCGCTGCGGCACGAGTCCGTCGCCTTTCTTTTTTTGTTTTCATATCTAGGACGTTTTGCACCTTCTTTCGCTTTTGCCGCGCCTTCCATAAAACTTACTATCCCTCTTCCCTTGTTTCTTTTTACATTTCTAGTTTGTTCATCATAAGGAATTATATTTTTTTCCTGTCCCCATCTCCTTGGATTCTGTACAGCGCTGGCGGAAGCTCACTAATCGAATCACATCCATTAAAGGTCCATATTCCCTATTGTATGTTTGAACAGGCCGCCCAAAATATCGGGTGTCTGATTGGTCCTCCAGGAACCGGAGATCAACTGGAGTTCGTAATAGGTTGAGGTTACTAGCCGTTTACTATGTGATTGGTCAATGCCTGTGGACGGGTCTATTGCTGGGATTGGCAGGTTGAAGCCTGTCACTAGTCAGATTAGAGCTGTAAGGAAACTTTACTGGAGGTTGCAATTGGGGTTGGGTAGAAGACGTGGAATGCTTTGTGTATGCAGACTGCTGCTGGGTTGGTGTAAATTAAGGGCATTGACATTTTTGTAAACAAATGGAAGGGTGTATACCGATTTAATAATTACCTAGATGCAAAAAAGTATCGCTTGCTAGGTTCGTCTCTGACAAGTGATAGATCTACTGAAAAAAACAAGAGGATACAAAGAGATTTGAAAAAGGAGATTTTTAATATAGATGAAAAAATGTAAAAGACAGGAAAAAATAACCTAACAAAAATACCCAACATAGCTATGCTTCAGCATAATTACTGCATCAGTGTGGTATAAGCAGGGCCAGCCCAAAGGTATCTAATGCCCCAGGTAAAGGAACCTTCAGCTATGCACCTTCCCTGCCCCGGATTCCAGCATTTCCCTTTGCCTACCCCCACCCCCTTCCCCAGTAGCCCAGTATTTTCCCTTTTCTATTCCTCCATAGTACATCTCCCTTCCCTACTTCAAAGGTGTCCACCATTTCAAAAACAAAACAAAATAAAGACCAACTGGCCTATTATCCAGTCCACCCATCCATATCACCTACTAAACTAGTAACATAGAATATGAGGGCAGATAAAGACCAGTATGGTCCATCTGGTCTACCCAGTAAGGTGGTTACCTGGGGGCTTTCTTCACCCATCCCCAACAAATCTAGTCAGTAGATTAGCCAGTCTGCTACTGAAGACACGTCAACCTTTCTTGGACAGATGGACGCCATCTCTGCTCTGCAACCCTTGGAACAGCATCCCATGGTCCAGGAAACCAAAAAGCTCTCCATGACACCATCCACACAGCACGGCATTCATCTCCAGGATGCAAGCTTCTCTTTCCTCAACAGGGAGGATTGAAGAGAACAGCACCTGCACCCCTATCTGCTTCACCCTCTGTCCCAGAGCAACAAAGTCACTTTTGATATGCTCAGAGGGATACCTGGCAGTATCATTTGTGCCGACATGGATTAGCAACATTGGGTAATAGTCAGTGGGCTTCATGAGTCTCGGTAAACTCTCTATAACATCTCAGATTTTGGTACCTGGCATACAGCGTACCTCTCTGGACATCAAGTCTGGACAGTGGATGGACACCTCAGTACCTCTCAGAAGAGAGTCACCAACCACCACTACCCTTTGCTTCCTTGTAGTCACTGATTCTGCAACTTTGGGGTGCTTGAGCTCTGGTTCTTCCTTTTCCAGGGATGCTTTCACCTCCTCCACTTCCAGGGCTGAATAATGGTTCTTCAATTCAAGGGCTGGGGAAGTTGGATTGGTGATTCTGCAGGCCCTGGTGACTTGTGTCCAACCTTCATAATTCTGTAGGCATCCATCTTCTCCTCTGCTGGAGAACTTGGATATTGCAAGAAGTATCTCATCAATGTACTTCTCACTGTCTTGAATGCTTCTCAGTCTTGCCACCTTCTCTCTGAGTTCCTCCACTTGTTTCATGAGAGCTTCAGCATGCAGGCATCCTGCTCATGGAACCGGTCCTTCAACTGGCATTGGGACCTCTGTCTAGACAGAGGCAGAAGCTGTAATGGGGGCAACAGCTTTAGCGATATGATTTTTCCCAGTAATTTTTAGTTGGCTTGATGACACTTAACAACAGTAACAACCCTTAAAATGTACTCTTTTTCATTTCTTCCCACTGCTTTTCTATATCCTCCAGCTGTTCCCATTCAGCTAACATCTCCTTGAGGTATTCCCCTATCATGACAAAATTTCCTAAAATCTAGAACCCTTACTCTTGAATGAACCATCTCTGCCCTTGTCCTAATACTGAGCCATATCATTCAGTGATCATTGGATGCAAGATGATTACCCACTATAATATCAGAAACACTCACCCCATTCGTAAGCATCAAATCCAGTATGGCCCCCTCCCATCTGGGTTCCATTACAAGTTGCCAAAATAGTTCTTTAGGGGGCAATTTTTCCAAATGAGTTAATTTGCGCTCATCATGACAGTCATGAACCTTACTCCTAAGCACTGTTCCCTCTAAGCTGTGCACATGTGCGCGCGCACACACCTCATGGAGCGAGCGCACATACTTTAAAACAGAGCACACAAAAATTACGGCTTAGATTCTGATAGAACACAGACGTCTTAAAATTTAAAAGTTATGATTGTAATTACTAGAAATTTCCTGCTTCATTTAGTAATCGTCTATTTTCATTTAATTTGATTAAAATCAATGTGGTGTACATACTGTATTCTGACGTGTAGTCAAATTTTAAAGTATATAACTCAGAGTGTCGTTATGTGGCGCACAAAAATTTAACCTTCCTTCAAAAGCTGCACACAGCTGATATTTTATGCGCACACAGCCTACAGAAAATTAGAGGGAACATTGCTCCTAAGCCAGGTATGTGGTTATTGGTCGTCATATTACTTGCATCATACCAAAGAGTACCTCCTTCTGGAGTTCATAAGATGTAACATGTATATGCAATTTATCATGGTGAGCTGGAAAATTCCTTTTAATCAAGGCTGTAGCACCCAATACAATCGGAAACATTTTATAACCTTCTGCCACATTTTCTTAGTCTTTGACTGCTTTAATTGGTACTTAAAGATCTTCTCTTTCTCCACTCAATGCATGGAATAATCACTTGGCGCTGAGTCCTCTATTATCAGTTCTTCCCTTGTATTTTTTCCTTTACCACAATGTCCGGTCTTCTAGCATTCCGTTTTTTATCGGTTGGAATGGGAATGTCCTATGTGATCATAACCTTTTAATTTTCCACTGTTTTCTTATGGTTGTGATCCCAATGCTTTTCCAGTACAGTGATATATTGTTTGCAAAGTTTCCAATAGATGAGGTTTGCCACCTTATATACCTTTCTGTATAGAGATCATTCTCTTGCACAACCTTTACATTGATCAAGATACAACAGTTCGAACAGAACTAGGAGAAACAGAATGGTTTAAAATTGGCAAAGGTGTACAACAAGGCTGCATACTTTCCCCTACCTCTTTAATTTATATGCAGAACAAATTATCAGAGAAGCAGGACTGTATGAAGACTACTGAGGTGTGAAGATTGGTGGAAGATTCATCAACAACCCTTGCTATGCTGATGATACTACATTACTGGCTGAAAGTGAAGACAATTTGCAACATTTGCTTCTCAAGATCAAGGAATATAGTCTTAAAATGGGTCTGCACCTTAACGTTAAGAAGACAAAGATCCTGACAACTGGCAAAATTGATAACTTCATCATTGATGAAGAAGAAATGAAGTAGTTGACAGCTTTAACTTGGATCAATAATCAATAATGAAAGGACTAGCAGTCAAGAAATCTGATGACATATTGCTCTTAGTAGAATGGCTATGAAGGACCTAGACAAGATTCTCAAGAGCAGAGATGTCTCTCTCCATACAAAGATTTGACTTGTCATGGTATTTTCAATAACATCATGAAAGTTGGACAGTGAAAAAGATAGACAGTAAAAAGACTGATGCCTTTGAATTATGGTGCTGGTGATGAATACTGTGTATATCAGGTGGTATACAAAACTGGTTAAATATCATGGACTGCCCGAAGAACAAACCAGTCAGTACTAGAGGAGCTCAAACCTAAGCTTTCCTTAGAAGATCAGATGACAAAACTTTGACTTTCATACTTTGGGCACATCATGCGAAGAGAGAGATCACTGGAGAAAGACATAATGCTTGGCAAGGTAGAAGGTCACCGTAAAAGAGGAAGGCCAGCAATGAGATGGATCAATGCAATAACAGCAGCTATGGATACCACTCTATCAACAATGTGCCACTTGGCTGAAGATCAAACAAAGTTTAGGTCAACTATCCAGAGGGTCGCTAGGAGT
Organism: Ichthyophis bannanicus; assembly: GCA_033557465.1. Taxonomy (NCBI): domain Eukaryota; kingdom Metazoa; phylum Chordata; class Amphibia; order Gymnophiona; family Ichthyophiidae; genus Ichthyophis; species Ichthyophis bannanicus. The sequence continues at coordinate 1,057,793,238 of CM066032.1, forward strand.
CGATACTGACTCGACGGCACTTAACAACAACAACATAGAGATTTTCTTCCATAGAACTTTGCAGACAGCCATAAGATGAGTAACCCTTTCCAGCTTTCTTACAGAATCTACTCACCAGTTTTCCCACGTTTTTCTAAACTCATTGTGAACCATCTCATCTATAAGGCTTTACAAATAGTCATTCACTCACTGGTTATAAATAGATTGGACTATTGTAACTCTCTTCTCTTAGATATTGTACTGTATATCTTAGGTGTATCCCAAGCACAAGCAAAGCAAAGCATCTACAACTTATACAAACACAGATGTAAAGCTTCTCTACAATGCAAATCGAACTGATCACATCACTGCTTTCAAATACCTATCAGTACCTACTGAACATCGCATGAAGTTAAGGTTATCAGACATCTCCAATTTTCAAGGATTGTATCCGATTTTAGAAATGTGTCCTCTACTCCCACCTGTTCGGCAGCCTCCTATCCCCGATTCCAGCAATGGGGACAGAGGGGATAGAAACATTTTTTATTTTCAATGGAATGATTTGAATATGTAAGTTTTTAGAATTTACATCCATTATCTTTATATTTTGCACAATAGGGGGAAATGCATCATTGTTTCAATTTCTCTTGATGTGTCTGCTTGGAAGTGATATTGTTGCTGTCATGGGATGGATTGGGGTGGGGAGGAAGGGATCCATTCCTCCCCACCTCCCACACGCTTTAGATAAGTGTAATGCCGGCACCAATTTGAAATCCACACGCTTAGGTGGGCACCTGACTGGCGGGCCTGCACCTAAGGGCATAGCCAAAGGGCCCATAGGTGTAGCCCATAAGACAACATTCTACAAATAACCTTTAGTGCCCTTCAAGACCGCTTACAACTTTAAGGTAAGCTTACAATAATATTGAATATATGCTTGCTGTACCTAAAATAATGTAGAAGAATCATCCACAGTGACCAGTTTGGCCCTTACTAGTATCATAGTATCGATGGTCAATACACATAAACTATACCCAACAGCTCTCGGCCTAAACACAGAATCCAAAATGGAACTCAAGCAAATGGAATACTCTGCATCATACTGGGAATCATCATCCTGGCAGCGCAAGCTGACTCTCTAACATTCTCTACGCAACCTATTCCAGTCATACATAGTTCCAACAGCAGCAGGTTAGACACAACACACCACAAAATATGGAACAAAAACATCCACAGACTCATTCAGATTCAAACACACAATCTACCACTCTACAACTTGGAAGTAGGACCAACTAACACAAATAGCCTAAATTAAAAGGTCATGGGATAGGAGGCAGTGTACTATTGTGGACCAGGAACTGGTTAAAAGATAGAAATCAGAGGGTAGGGTTAAATGGCCAATTTTCCCAAAGGAGAAAGGTGAATAGTAGAGTACCTCAGGGATCTGTGCTGGGTACGCTGCTTTTTAACATATTCGTAAATGACCTGGAAATGGGAATAACAGGTAAGGTAATCAAATTTGCACATGACACAAAATTATTCAAAGTTGTTAAAACCCAAGAGGATTGTGAAAAGTTGCAAGAGGACCTTGATAAATTGGAAGACTGGATATTCAAATGGCAGATGAAATGTAATGTGGACAAGGACAAAGTAACGCACCTAGGAAAGAACAACCCAAACTATGGTTACACGATGCAAGGTTCCACATTAGGAACTACCACCCAGGAAAAAGATTTAGGCATCTTTGTGGATAACATGATGAAATCCTCCGCCCAGTGTGCAGCGGCGGCCAAGAAAGCAAATAGAATGCTAGGAATCATAAGGAAAGGAATGGAGAATAAAACAAAGGATATTATAATGCCTCTGTATCATTCCATGGTGCGACCACACATTGAATATTTTGTGCAATTCTGGTCACTGTATCTTAAAAAGGATATAGCGCTATTAGAAAAGGTACAGAGAAGAGCCACCAAAATGGTAAAGGGGATGGAAGGATACCCCTATGAGGAGAGGCTAAAAGGTTTAGGGCTCTTCAACCTGAAAAAGAGACAGCTGAGGGGAGATATGATACAGGTCTATAAAGTAATGAATGGAGTGGAACTGGTAAACATAGATCGATTGTTTACACCATCAAAATATAAAAAGACTAGGGGAGATGCAGTGAAACTATAATGTAACCTATTTAAGACTAATAAGAGAAAATATTAACCTATTTAAGACTAATAAGAGAAAATATTTTTTCACTCAACACATAATCAAACTCTGGAATTAGTTACTGGAGGATGTAGTAAAAGCTGTTAGTGTAGCTGGGTTTAAAAAAGGTTTGGACAAGTTCCTGGAGGAAAGGTCCATAAACCATTATTAAAGGGGACCCGGGAAATCCACTGCTTGCCCCAGTACAAGCATTGTGGAACCTGTGTCTTTTGGGGAAACTGCTAGGTACTTGTGACCTAGATTGGCCACTGTTGGAAACAGGATACTGGGCTTGATGGACTTTGGTCTGACCAGTATGCATATCTTATGTTCTTACTGTACACTCATCAACTCACATTCTGTATGAAACAAAATACCAATTCTATCAGACTACAACTGAATCGTCGCTTGCAAGTACTGATACTGTCCTCATAAACCAACTGAAGACATCAGAATATGACTTATTTACTTACCCAAGATCTGGCAGAAGAGGGAGAGGCATTATAATTATAATGAAAGGCAACCTAAGATTCTCTAGCTTAACAGCAGAGAGTACCAAAGGGCTAAATATACTCACGATTGAGAACAAACACTTATTTTTTCTAAGTGCCATCGAGTCGATGTAGACTCTTGGCGACTCTCTGGATAGTTGACCTAAACTTTTGTTTGATCTTCAGCCAAGCGACTCATTGTTGATAGAGTGGTATCCATAGCTGCTGATATTGTATCGATCCATCTCATTGCTGGCCTTCCTCTTTTTGTCTTTCTCTAATGATCTCTCTCTTCGCATGATGTATCCAAAGTATGAAAGCCAAAGTCTTGTCATCTGAGCTTCTAAGGAAAACTTAGGTTTGATCTCCTCTAGTACTGACTGGTTTGTTCTTCGGGCAGTCCACGGTATATACAGTATTCGTCGCCAGCACCATAATTCAAAGGCATCAATTTTCTTCCTATCTTTTTCACTATCCAACTTTCGCATCCATATGACGTTATTGAAAATACCATGGCCTAGACTTATTATTATGCGTAATATATAGATCACCAACTTCTGACATGGAGGACCCAACAGCAAAATTTGAATTAATACGTATAAATACCATCTGTTGAACTGCAATAGCCTTCTAGAGACCTTTACAAAGAGGCCTTCTACCTAGGGGGCAAGAGACCTCTGAAACCTTTTCAATAGGTGTTAACACCAGGTGGCAGGTCAAAAGGCCATTTTGAAAGACTCCTTCTATCCAAGCAAGGACTGTTAATCACCCAGGAAGTTGGTCACAGCTTACCTCAGCAGCACAGGCATAAATAGCTCAACCAGAGCTCTGTGATCCTCAGTCTTGAAGGACTAGAAAAGGGGACTGTTACTTCTGGAGAGAGATCTGCAATTATGAGTATATACTTCTGGGAATTTTCTGAAAGTAATTCTTTGTATTAAAGCTAATTAATCTGTGAACCCACTATTTTTTGTTAAATCAGTCAGGGCCTAGTAGCAGCAGTTTAAGTTTAAATTTAAAACACAGAAGAGAACTTTCTGGTTACATTTCATAACCAGCAGAGAGCTTGTAGTTTAAATTTAATAGTCACTCAGGGCCTAGTATCAGCAAAGTACTTTTAGTCTACTTTTAAAACACAGAAGAGAGTTTTCTGGTTAAATTTGGAACCCAGCAGAGAGCTTGTAGTTTAAATTTCATAATAAGTTAGAGCCTAGCAGCAGCAGCAGCAGCAAAGAGCTATAATTTAAATCAAATCAGAATATAGCTTACCTCAGCAGCACAAGACAGGGTACTGTGTAGCAGCCCTCTTTTAATAAGTGTTATTTCCCTCCCTCCCTCCCCAACACCCACCCACCCCTGGGATAATCGTAGCTTTATAGGTACTTCAATCAATGTGTGCCTTTGAGTCAGTCCTGACTCCTGGAGACCCAGAAGCTCCTGGGTTTTCTTGGCAGTGTCACCGGAAGTAGATTGCCAGGCCTTTCTTCTGAGGCAAAGGAGCTCTTTACTCTCAGGGAACGAGTCCGTTCTCTAGAGGCTAGAGTAGCAGACTTGGAAAACATAAGAAAGACAGAGAGGTACATAGACGAGACCTACAGGGATATAGTCCTGAAGTCCCACCTCCAGTCTGGCAGCATCCCTGTTGCCATGGAGGAGAGAGGTCATGTGACAGGAGAGCATCACCCTGGTGTGGCAGGAAGTGATCCTTTAACTAGGACCTGTCCTCCAGGTGATGTAAAACCCTCTCGCACTGAGGAAGTTTTTCCAGGGCCATGTGCCCATGAGGGAAGGGTTAGGACAGCCGTTATAGTTGGTGATTCGATCATTAGGCATGTAGATAGTTGGGTGGCTGGTGGACGTGAGGATTGCCTGGTAACATGCCTGCCTGGTGCGAAGGTAGCGGACCTCACACGCCACTTAGATAAGGTCTCGAGTATGGAGCAGACAGAGCTTAAAGATCCCAAATTACCCATGTCTACCAATAGCCAAATTAATATGAATAAAATACAGTCTCTAAAATGCTTGTATGCAAATGCTAGAAGTCTAAAAAGTAAGATGGGAGAGTTAGAATATATAGCACTAAATGAAAGGTTAGATATGATTGGAATATCAGAGACATGGTGGAAGGAGGACAACCAGTGGGACACTGTGATACCTGGGTACAAACTATATCGTAATGATAGAGCTGATCAAATTGGTGGAGGGGTTGCGCTCTATGTTAGAGAGGGCATTGAGTCAGAAAGGATTAAAGTTTTGCAGGAAACAAATTTGCTGTAGAATCTCTATGGATTGAAATTCCATGTAAAAAGGGGAAGGCGATGGCAGTGGGGGTGTACTATCGACCGCCTGGTCAGAATGAACAAATGGATGATGAAATGCTCAAAGAAATCAAGGAAGCTAACAAAAGTTACAGTGCAGTAATAATAATGGGTGATTTCAATTACCCCAGTATCGACTGGGTCAGTGTCACGGCAGGACGTGTTAGGGAGATAAAGTTCCTAAATGAAATAAATGACTGCTTCTTGGAGCAGCTGGTTCATGAACCAACCAGAGGGGAAGCCATATTAGACCTAGTCCTTAGTGGAACACCAGATCTAGTGCAAGAGATAAGGTTGTTGGGGCCACTTAGCAATAGTGATCATAGCATGATCGCCTTTGATTTAATTAGTGGAGGAGGGATAGTAAGGAAATCTACAGTACTACCTTTTAACTTTCGAAAGAGAGACTATGATAAAATGAGGAAAATAGTTAAGAAAAAACTAAAAGGAGCAGTTGCAAAGGTTAAAGACTTACATCAAGCTTGGGTGTTGTTGAAAAATACTATCTTGGAAGCCCAGACCAGCTGTATTCCACGCTTTAAGAAAAGTGGAAGGAAATCCAAAAAACTGCCAGCATGGTTTAAAGGTGAGGTCAGAGAGGCTGTTGTTGCCAAAAAAGCATCTTTCAGGAAATGGAAAAAAGAGCCAAACGACGAAACCTGGAAACAGCACAAGCACTGGCAAGTCAAATGCAAGGCATTGATAAAGCAGGCAAAGGGAGATTTTGAGAAGAAACTTGCTGCGGAAGCAAAAACGCGAAATAAAGACTTTTTCAAGTACATTCGTAGCAAAAAACCTGTGAGAGAGTCCATTAGTCCATTAGAAGATAGAGGGGTTAAAGGGGCACTAAGAGGCAACAAGGCGATAGCGGAGAGACTGAATGAGTTCTTTGCTTTGGTCTTTACTGAGGAAGATGTAGGGATGTTACCCATGACCGAAGTGGTATTTAAAGGTGCAGAAGAATTGAAGGAAATATCGATATATCAGGAAGATGTATTACAACTATTAGATAAACTGAAGAGTAGCAAATCACCTGGGCTGGATGGTATACATCCAAGGGTGTTGAAAGAACTGAAATATGAGATTGCAGACCTGCTATTAGTAATCTGTGAACTATCATTAAAATCATCTCTAATACCTGAAGATTGGAGGATCGCCAATGTAACACCAATTTTTAAAAAGGGTTCCAGGAGTGATCCGGGAAACTACAGACCGGTGCGCCTGATTTCAGTACCGGGAAAAATGGTAGAAACCATCATAACGAATAAAATTACTCAACATGTAGATAGTGTGGTACTGCAGACCCCGTGCAGTCAGAGAAAAGTGTTTTAAATTCAGAAAAAAGACTCCAACACAGGATGCAACATTACGAGGAGCCAGATAGGGGGAGCAAGAGAGACTTTCTAAGGCCTAGGGAACCACGCCCCAGAGCTTATGACGTAATGCCTACCAGCATCCAATCCAGGAAAGGAGGAGTTCCTTTTAAGAAAGGCTGGGAGGATTGGAGAGGGAGAAAGAGAAGCAAGAGTCTTAGCTGAAGGACCAGAGCCAGCAGACTCAGCAGAACTCGAAGAGGAGGTTCTTTGCAAGGAGACCGGGAGTAAAGCAGGTACACTTTCCAAAGAGAGAAGGTACCAAGAGGAAGCCAGTCCTGGAGAGAGAAGGACTAGGGCAACCGTTCCTGGACCAGAGTTGGGCAGAAGCCAGCAACCTGGGAGGCAAGGTATAAAGAACTCCCCAGAAGAAGAAAAAGGGGTCTCCATAAGAAATAACACTCCTGGCTCAGAGAAGAGAAGGTACGGGTGTGACTGTGGGTTAACACCACCCGAGGGCCGGCTGGAGAATAGAAGGCCTGCAATACGAGCCAGGCCAGGTTCCAGCAGGAGTAGGCCTCAAGCCTCAGCTCGATTGGATCAACCAAAAGAAAAAGGTAATCCATATTTCTCTGATAATAATTGCTATAACCTTGAGATACAGAAAGCACAGGAGACAGGGGAGAGCTGTCCCTACCGAACTGTTTGTAAGACAGGATGTAAACTTTTATCAAGCAAAAGACTTTTTAATAAGAAGCCTTTGGATAGAAGAGGCTGGTCTCACATTGAGAGGGCACAGGACCAAGGTTTAACCTTGAGCCCAGAACATTGGAAGCTGGTAAAAAACTTATACGAAAAGCCTAAGGATAATCTACCTGACTTTGCTGACACGGCTTCAGAGCTCTCATACTCTGAACCAATGCAGGTGGAATTTATTACGGACCCATCAGACACAGAAATGGATTGTAGTTATTGCAAGGTTGGAAGCCTAGAGTCCCTGACCAACGCTGAAAGCTATAACTTCTGAACCAGGCTGAGGGTTTGATATATATAATCCCTGTGAACATAACTGACTGTAATGCAATAATTGTTTATTTTTCTCTTAACCTGAATCAAGGTCATTTTGAGTTGATGTAGATTCTAAACATTGAACCTTTTTGCATTGAGGGAAATAAATGCCTTTTTTTTCCCCTCACTCGGACTTTGTGTTCCTTTTTGGGAGATTTTGGTATATGGAAGGCTACTGGGACCAAGATACCTAGACCCCGCATAGAAGAACCAAACCCAAACCTAAATATAACTCATGTCCACCCGACCTACCTTAGCAACCTTTGGCCCCTAGGGCGGCGGTACGACAATAGTCATGGCCTAATGGGAGACAGCCAACATGGTTTTAGACAAGGAAGATCTTGTCTTACTAATCTGTTATGTTTTTTTGAAGGTGTGAATAGACAGGTGGACAAAGGTGAGTCAGTTGATATAGTGTATCTGGACTTTCAGAAAGCCTTTGACAAGGTCCCTCATCAGAGACTTTTGGCAAAACTAAAGAGTGATGGAATAGGAGGCAGTGTACTACTGTGGATCAGGAACTGGTTAAAAGATAGAAAGCAGAGGGTAGAGCTAAATGGCCAATTTTCCCAATGGAGAAAGGTGAATAGTGGTGTACCCCAGGGATCTGTGCTGGGTCCGCTGCTTTTTGACATATTCATAAATGACCTGGAAAGTGGAATAATGAGTGAGGTTATCAAATTTGCAGATGACACAAAACTATTTAAAGTTGTTAAAACCCAAGTGGATTGTGGAAATTTGCAAGAGGATCTTGATAAATTGGAAGACTGGGCATCAAAATGGCAGATGAAATTTAATGTGGACAAGTGCAAAGTTATGCACCTAGGGAAGAACAACTCAAACTATGGTTACACGATGCAAGGTTCCACATTAGGAACCACCACCCAGGAAAAAGATTTAGGCGTCATTGTGGATACCATGTTAAAACCCTCGGCCCAGTGTGCAGCGGCGGCCAAGAGAGCAAATAGAATGCTAGGTATGATAAGGAAAGGAATGGAAAATAAAACAAAAGATATTATAATGCCTCTATATCGTTCCATAGTGAGACCGCACCTTGAATATGGTGTGCAATTCTGGTCGCCGTATCTTAAAAAGGATATAGCAATTTTAGAAAAGGTTCAGAGAAGAGCCACCAAAATGGTTAAGGGGATGGAAGGATACTCCTATGAAGAAAGGCTAAAAAGGTTAGGGCTCTTTAACCTGGAAAAGAGACGGCTGAGGGGAGATATGATAGAACTCTAAAATGGAATCAGGACCCCCAGTGTAAATAAGATGTAGATATGTTATACAATGTACATAGTTCCCCCCAGTTACTTCCAAGTTGATCTCCTGTTTATTGTAAATACAACTCAGGGTTCCTGTGTTGTATGGTTGATGTTGAATGTAAACCGCTCTGATCTAAAATAGAGCGGTATAGAAGAACTGTTAAATAAATAAATAAATAAATAAATAAATAAAAAACTCTATAAATTAATGAACGGAGTGGAACGGGTAAACGTAGATCGATTGTTTATGTTATCAGAATATAGAAAGACTAGGGGACATGCAATGAAGCTACAGGGTAAACTATTTAAGACTAATAAAAGAAAATATTTTTTCACTCAACGTGTAATCAAACTCTGGAATTTGTTACCGGAGGATGTAGTAAAATCTTTTAGTGTAGTTGGGTTTAAAAAAGGTTTGGAGAAGTTCCTGGAGGAAAAGTCCATAAACCATTATTAAGAAGGGACCCAGGATATCAATGCTTGACCCATTACAAGCATTGTGGAACCTGTGTCTTTTGGGGAAACTGCTAGGTACATATGACCTAGATTGGCCACTGCTGGAAACAGGATACTGGGCTTGATGGACCTTGGTCTGACCCAGTATGGCATATCTTATGTTCTTATGTTCTAATAGTCAAAGCTACTGCTCTGGAAACAAAATCATAGGTGTGGTATGTGAGCCAAATAAGATGAAAAGTGAACTCTTGAAAATTGGTATGTAGGAAGTCTTGCTGGGTAGCAAGCTGATTAAATAGCTCATTATGGTACAGTAGGATCTGAAGTTGGTGAACTACAATCTTCATGGCCAGCATAGTGCTCTGGTAACTTTTTTCCCCCATGTTGCCTAGTATTTTATGCTTGAATGAGGGGCTTAGCAAACTTAGTATGTTTCATGGCCACTTATAAAGCCATTGACTAATGGGGTAGATGGATATCAAGATGTCTTGGTACAGGCCAGACTTTATACTTTAACTCTAGCCTCTGTGACATGGGTTGAACAGAGAATGGGGTTTTCCAAATACATAACTGCAGATCCTGGTTAGCAGCAGTGCTGTTACTTCCTTTGATGCACCACAGGATTGCAAAATGGATTGAAAATCCTTCTTATTAGCTGGGATCAAAGTTGTGGAAACGGCTAAGGCTTTAGACGTTTTTTTCTAAGAAGTTTGGATAGGAGTATTCCTTATTTGAGATATTAGGGAATGCTTCATCATGATATCCTTGAGTTGGGGTGTCATCCTTTCCGGGAGCTTCTCCCAATGCTGTGAACAGTATGTGCTCCTGGGAGAGAAATACCTTTCATGGAAATTTGGCATATAGAAAGTGTCAGGTGACCAGATGGCTTGGGATACAGCTTGGGCTTTGGGAGAGTCTAGGTGATTGAGGTGGCAGTTCAGCCTGCAGGGGAGCCAGCATGTCCAAAGCAGAGTTGTGGAGGACAGCAGCGATATCCTGTGCAAACTTTGATGAGAGTTATCTTTATCTTTATTTTACACTTGATAGACCGCTTACGTCAAAACATTAAAGCGGTGTACAAAGAAAATAAAAGGTCAACACTGCAAACTACGGAAAAAGAACGCCAAAAATGACAGGAAAGAAAGAGAAAGAATAGCGCAAAGCATAAAAACATCAAACAATAATCACAACCAAACACAGACAGACTCAACCAACACTGACAAACAGGGGAATAACAGGACCAAACTCGGCTAGGACAGGACAGCAACCTACGGTTGCATCAGGGAGGAGAATCCGGGGGGAGGTCAAATGCTTTTCGAAACAGGTAGGTTTTAAGTGAAACTTTGAACTGAGGATAGGAGGGTTCAAGACGAAGAGACGGGGGAAGGGCATGCCACAGCCAGGGACCAAGAAAGAAAAAGGCAGAGTGACGGGTCTTTTCAAGATGCGCATGGGAAGGGGATGGTAAAGACAGACGATTTGCGTGGAGGGCGAGAAACCAGATCCGCCAAGTACAGAGGGTTGTTAGTATAAATTGCGCGCTGAGTGAGGATAAGAAGTTTATAGTGAAAACGAACACGGAGGGGTAGCCAATGCAGGCGAAAGAGGATGGGAGTGATGTGATCGAAGCGGCGGGCAAAAGTGATGATACGGGCAGCGGTATTCTGAATAAGCTGGAGACGTTGGAGCTGGTAATTGGGAAGATTGGCCATAAAGATGTTACAGTAATCGAGTCGATTAATAATTAGAGCAAGGACGAGAGTAACCAGGGAACCAAGAGGAAGAAGTGTACGAACGGCCCGAAGCTGACGGAGGATAGCAAAAGAGCGCCTAGTAAGGGAGGAGATGTGATCACGAAAGGAAAGAGAAGAGTCAAGGATCACCCCGAGATACTGGAAAGAAGACGCGAGAGGAATGGGGATAGAATCAATCACGGGGGCAATGGAGGGACACGACCCACTCAGGGATACCCACATAGCAGTGGACTTAGAAGGATTAAGACGCAGGAAGTGTTGGGAAAGCCAAGAGGCCACATGAGAAAGGCAGGAGTTGAAGGGGGAGAGATCCAGAGAAAGTGGGGAGGTGTGATAGAGCAAGATGATATCATCAGTGTAAATGTAGGAAGACAACGGGTACTGCTGTAACAAGAGAAGTAGAGGGGCCAGATAAATATTGAACAGCAGAGGGGACAGAACAGAGCCCTGGGGGACACCACAAGTGAGGGGGAAAGAGGCTGATGACTTACCATTTAAGGTAACAGAAAAGGATCGGGCAGTGAGAAAAGAACGAAACCAAAGAAGAACCGCACCATGTAGCCCTACCTCCGCAAGACGAGTGAGAAGAAGGGTGTGATCAATTAAATCGAATGCTGCGGACAAATCAAGAGAAACCAACAGAGTAACATCACCGCAATCATGGAACATGTAGTTCATTGCAGTTGAAGGAGAGCATAAATAGAAAAGAAACCTGCCTGGAGCAACAGGTACAACCTTAAGCAAAGGCATAGAGGGGAGTAACCTGCCTAGAGCAGCAGGTGCAACTCTAGAAATCTAGCAGAATAGATGGGTTATGCTGGTCTTTATCTGCCATCATTCACTTTGTTACTAAAAGAAGATACAGGATTTTCTGGCTGTGAGACCCATGGCTCTGTGCTTGGACTGCCATGCCAGCAGGAAGAAGAGAGTCTAACAGACTCGGAGAAACAGTGAGAGATTTTGGATAAGTGTCAGAAGATGTTCTTGTCCTTTTGCTGTGTCTCCTCTTTTGTTTATGTTTTGAGGAAGGTGCTCTGGTGTTTGCTTTTGACTGGACAGATTGTGTGGATTCTGCCCTATGTTTTGACTTGGTCTTACTTGATGCAGAAGTGAAATCAGCTGCCATGGGTGGATGCTTTACTTTTGTCAGTAGTGTTTAGGGCAGCGACTGTTTGTCAGGGCTGCTGAAGGCTTAGGGGCTGAGCAGAAGACTGTTTTGTAAGAGATGCTACTGTGGAGAGAGTGCTGATGATGGGAGGGAGACTGCTCCTGACAGTACGGCATTGGCCATATTTTCTCTTATATTCCCTGCTGGAACCTGTTCTGAGGCCAGCAGAGTTTTATGGCATGGGAACTGGTGGCGCTGTGTTGTGAAGATATAGGGGAAGTTGCTGAAAACTGTCTTTCACTGATAGAGACTGGTCTCTTGCAGGCCGTGTCCAGGCAATCACGGTATTTGCCCTTTTTTTAAGTCAATGTAAAGTGAAAATGTGAGCAGAGGAGGACCCCATCTTCACAAAATTGTGGATAGAAGATCAATTGGATGTCACAGGAAGAGCAGGAGTCAGCACATATAAGCGCAAGGGAAGTTTCTAAGACTTCCTTTTAGCTGGAGGAGGGCTGCGCACTCTCTGGCTCCATTGGGGACATCACCAGAGAGTGTAGATACATTAGCTCTGCCTGTGTATGGAGAAATTAAGTTGCTACTAAAAACAGAGGTGCAGTTTCTGTAATACAAGGGATTATACAGTCCAAGGCAGAATGTTTTGCCAGATGGGTCTGATCAATTTCTTTGACCTGTGTGACCTGAGAACTGGATCAGAGAAGAGTGCTACATGTGATATACTTGGATTTTAGCAGGACTTTGACACATTTCCTCTTAGATAACCACAAGTGACTTACTGGGTTAAAAGCTAATTAAATGGGAGGTGACAAAGGGTAGTGATAAATGGAGTTCACTCTGAGGAAAGGGACATTACCAGTGGGGTGCTTCAGGGATTGGTTCTTGATCCAGTACTTTTCAATATTTTTATGACATTGTGGAGGACTTGTTGGGAAAGGTTGTGCCCTTTCGGGAATGATACCAAAATCTGCAACAGGTTAGACATCCCGGAATGTGTGGAAAACATCTGAGTGCTCTAGAGAAGCTTGAGGAATAGTCTAGAGTATAACAGCTAAGATTTAATACTGAAACACCCAAAAGAGCGATGCAATATAGGAGGTGACGTTTTATGCTTAAAAGAAGAGTGGGATTTGGGAGCAATCATATCTGATGATCTTAAGATGTCCAAATAGGTAGATAAAGTGATGGAAAAAAACAGAAGGATGCTTACATTAAAAGCCAGAATTACTAATGTGTCCTACTGTATTAACATAAGCTAACATCATTAACATGCATTATTTTTACCATTGGTCACATTTTATGCAATGGGAATTAGTTACTGATAATGTGTGTTAGCATGCAGAAATGCAAAACAGCATGTTCGTAAGTCCAGCTGTAAGACAGGAATGGCCTGCAGAAAAATGGAGATGATAGTGCCTCTATAAAATTCTGGAGGAGACCTCATCTTGAGTACTGTGTGCTCTGGAGACCACACTTTCAAAAGGATATAAAGAGGATGGAATCGATCTAGAGGGCAGCTACTAAAATGGTCAGTGGTTTTCATCATATGGGGACAGACTTAAAATTAAATTAGTATACTTTGGAAGAAAGGTAAGAGGGGAGACATACAGAGTTGCCAAATTACCCAGTTCCAGGAGTGAGATAGTTTGCCAGTTCTGGTTTTAAATTTGCATTACAATGCAGTATGGTATTTGTAGTCCCTGATTTTCCCAATTGAAGTGCTGCAGGTCCCATAACGTATCAGGATGAGATTGTCAGAAATCCAGGACTGGCTTAATATCTCACTACTGGAACTGGGTAATTTGGTAACTCTGGAGATATGATAGAGACATTTAAAGACCACAATGATATAAATCCACAGCATGCATGTCTCTTTCAATTGAAAGGAAACCCTGAAACCAAGGGTCATAGGATGAAAGTGACAAAATTGCCAAGTTACCCAGTTCGACGAGTGAGATATTTTACTAGTTCTGGTTTTATATTTGCATTGCAATGCAGTATGGTATTAGTAGTCTCTGATTTTGCCCTTTGGAATAAGTGTTGCAGATCCCATAATGCATCAGGATGAGATTGTCAGAAATCCAGGACTGGCTTAAAATCTCACTCATGGAACTGGGTAACTTGGCAACTCTGAGGTAAACAAGGGGGGGAGGGGAGACTGAGCAGTAATCTAGGAAAGGTAGTGAATGTATGGAACAGCCCCCCAGTAGATGTGGTGGAGAAAGAACAGTATCTGAATTCAAGAAAGTATGAGCGAAGTACAGAGGATCTTGGAAAGAGAAGGGATTGAAAAGCATAGGTTGTTAGTTTGGATGGGTAGAATGGATAGTCTTTTTCAGCCACCAGTTTCTAGGTTTATGTAACTATGATTTTGTTTTCATACATCTCCATTTTGGGGATCATTTTATAGAGTCATCTTTGTGTTTTATGTGGCTACATATGTGTGTAAATGGTCTCATAAAATAATGACCAGTGTAAAAGTACACCCATTGATATGAATATAAGAACAGAAGATTTGTCATACTGGGTCAGACTAAAGATCCATCAAGCCCGGTATCCTGTTTCCAACAGTAGCCAATCCAGGTCACAAGTGCATGTCAGGATGGTTATGGTTTATTGAAATTTGATATATGTTGTTTATCCCAGGATAAGCAGTACATTTTCCCCAGTCCACTTTAATAATGATTTATGGCATTTCCTCCAGGAATTTGTCCAAACCTTTTTCAAATCCAGCTACACTAACAGCTTTTACTACATCCTCCAGCAATAAATTTGAAAGTTTAATAATGTGTTGATTGAAGACTTATTTTCTCCAATTAGTCGTAAACATACTATTTTGCAGCTTCATTATGTGTCCCATAGTTTTTATACTTTTTGAAGGAGAAAACAACCGATTCCCATTTACTTGTTCTACTTCACTCATTATTTTTTAGACTTCTATCATATCTCCTCTCAGTGGACTCTTCTCCAAGCTGAAGAGCCCTAACACCTTTGAAGCTTTTTCTCACAAGGTATTCTTCCATCCCTTTTATCATTTTGGTTGCCCTTCTCTGTACCTTTTCTAATTTTGCTATATCTTTTTTAAGATGCAGTGACCAGAACTGCACACAATACTTAAGGAGGCATTTATGATATCCTTTGTTTTATTCTCCATGTCTTCCTTATAATTCATAGCATTTGTTAGCTTTCTTGGCTGTCACTGCATACTTTGCCAATAAGTATAGCTGGGGATTTTATTTATTTATTTGTGTGTTTTATATATCGCTATATTGGGTAATCATAGCGGTTTACAATTAAAACAACTGATACATTAAACATTGTAACAATAAGTGGTGCAATAACAGGCAATCAGGAATGTACATGATTCAAGATAGTTTTAACTTATATACATATTTACAGTTTTGTTGATTGATAATATCCGTCAGTACAGAATGGGGTTAAGGGATGGGTGATTTATTGACCAGTTTGATTGGTCGGATAGCCTAGTGGTGAGGAGGGGGGTAAATTATGTTGGGTCAGTGAGAGTTGTAGTTTCATTTTGACCAAAATGTTCTGTGACAAGATGGGTTTTGAGTTGGGAGCGGAACGAGGCTAAGTCTGTAATGTTTCAGAGACTGGGTGGTAGGGAGTTCCAGATTTCTGTAAGTCTAAACAGTACACTCTGGTGTACTGTTTGGACTTACAGAAAGCTGATGAGGTAGAGAGAGTGTTGGTCATTTGTTCTCTTCTTAGTCAATTGATGGGGGCCACTTTAATTAATTGGGAAAAGGTTTGGGGAGCTATTTTTCTGATGATTTTGAAAGTGGTCATTAATATCTTGAATTTGAAGCGGCTTTGTACCAGCAGCCAGTGTAAGTCATATAAGATTGTCGTTATATGATCAATTTGGCGTGCATTGTGGATGCAGTCTGGGCAGAGCATGGCAGAGTTCACATATATTCTCACATTGATCATAAAATACCTAAATCTACAGATATATTTGTGACTTAATTCTTACAACTGAATTTAAAGTGTGACCTCTGCCACTTCCGCTAGTATTTTATAAAGACAAGTAGCATCCTATTTGCCTTTGTAAAAAAAAGTTGTGTTTAGCTGCCTTAACCTAAGTGCCTTGTTATAAAATTAGTAGCTTTTTAGTTATGCCCCTCTTCCCCAAGGAAAATGTTCTGTGGGCACACTGTTAGTGATGTTAATATTTGCATTAAATCAAATAGAACGTCCTTTTAGAGCTCATCCTGTCACATTAAAGAGGCAACATATCACGTGAATTTGAGAGATCATTCTAATCCAGCCTTTAGCACACTTAAACGCTTTCCTCGGAGTTTATGTCTGCACCTGTTAAGCTGTGAATTGATTTATCGTGTGGCACAGTTCACAATCGGCCAATGACGGTGTCCAGTTTACAGGGAGAAGAGAAACAGAGAATCAGTTGGTGCCAATCAGGGAAGGAAGAAGTGGGATTGGCTAATGATGAAGCGAGATGCCTTCCCTGCGGCCAAGCCCCCTGACTTTCTTCTTAAATTCAAAGCCCTTAAGTTTACTCTATGAGTGCCTGCTCTTCCACGCATGCGCACAAATGGCCCTAGCCTAGACCGGACTGAAAGGGGCTCGCAGGAGGAGCGGGCCGTTGCGTAATCGTGACGTAACCGTTTTGTTCCTCCGCTAGCTCTATTGTGAAAATCAAAGCAAAATAAGCCAACTGCACATGTGCAAGTTATAGCACACACACACACATGTATATAATACATATACATGTATCAAATAATACACCAGTCACGATTCCTGGAAAATGAATGATAGTGGAGTCAATCGCAAGGGGACAGAGTGCCATTTATTTCACTTGTGTATCGCTCCGCAGGTGGCCGGGCCTCGCTCTTTTTCGTCCCGCCCCCTCCCCCACGGCTGCTGATCCCTGCGCAGCTCCTGCCCTGTTCCCCCCGCAAGTGATTAATTTTTTTATTTCCTTTTTCCTCCCCAGAAATTCTCCCCTATCGTTAAAAACCAATTTATTTCTCGGCCCGTTCCCACCGTCCCCGTCTCCCACCAAGAAGATGAATCCCATCGGCTCCAGCAGGGAAGAAAACATTTGAAGATTTATTAATTATTATTGTTTTACAGAAACGTTTATTTTATATTATTTTAATGGACCGGATGCTCGCGCGATGCAACTGTGAATCTTCCAGCTTTGCAGGGGAGGTGAGGAAGTGGGGCAGAGAGGTTAATGTTGCTGCCGAGTCCTATAATCTCTCCCCTCCCCCCATCCATCCTTTTATTATTTAATATGTTACTAGATGAAGGCATATAACTAACTATAATGCTGATATGATTTCTTAACACCACCTTACTTTTCCTTTCCGGGCTGTGGGTCTATCCTTCGTTTGTTTTTCTTTGTGTGTCTGATTTCTCGCTACAGCTGAGATATGATAAAACTGGTGAAGTTATTAGATGGGGATGGGGATTGTGGATACTGTGTTAAAAATGTAAATCTGTTCACAGGGGGTGGATGTGTCAAGGGGTCCCCCTCCCCCCGTTAACACCAAATGAGGAGACCTCTTCAATTACATCTGTCCCAGTGTTTCTTGCTGCTTAAGAGTTCTGGCCCTGAAGTGTGCTGTAGTTGGAGCCACTTTCGTATAACAAGGGTCACTGTCCCTGCCCTTAATGTAAAATAATAAAGATTGTATTCGAAGGTGATTATCATGCTTTCTTTAATATATCTGAAAAAGCGGCTCGGGCGAAAGTTTTGCCCCCTCCAAGCTGCCACTGCGCGCACCAGCCTCGTACCAAAAATACAAGCAGGGGAGTGTCAGACAATTGAGTAGTTTCATTGGCTGACTACGAATTTTAGCCTGTTGTATAATAGGCTAACAGATGTTTTGGGAAGTGCAAAGGTCCCTGGGTAGGGATTTTATTGGTCCCTAAAGCTTGCAGCTTTAGATATGCCATCTCATAACATAGCATAACATCTAGCTATGTTGTTTTCCTATGATTGATTAATTATAAGTAGCCATTCTCTCAGTATCCGCTCCTTAGTGCAAAACTTTTGTGGTTAACTTATACATTTCTTGGTGTTTCAGAGTTTGTGTTTTCAAACGCTCAAAACTGTGCTTTTTCTCTCCTGAAGAAGGTTATTTGAGATCTGAGTTAACCCCATTGTTTCTTCCACTGTTTTTCACACTGTGGCAGTATTTAGGTAAACTTTAATAAGATCTTCTATTCAGTTGTAGTTTGGTGTGGCTGGGGTAGTTACACTTTTTTTTAAGAAATCCAAAAAGCACTGGTGGGGAGGTTCAGCATTCTTTGATGGGCTGGCCCTGCTTTCTATATCTGAATTATGTTGCTGTGCCCAGTGGAAGAAAAGCCTGGCAATCTACTTCCGGTTACACTGCCAAGAAAACCCAGGAGCTGCTGGGTCGCCAGGACTCAGCAGTGACTCGAAGGCACACATTGCATTGTATTGCATTGCCCAGTGGATTGGACCATACCACTGATAGGATGGTCTTTTTTGTGCACCTCTTTGTAAGAGACAAATAGACTGGGCCTTATTCAAAAAGGAATCTTCTCATTCTGTGACTATAGAAAAAAATCTGTATTGAATAAAGTTAAATTTTTGTTCTTTTGAATGCATGGTTGTTTGGCAGGCTCTCTTACGTAGAGTTGAGCAGGACTGGCCCAAACAAGGCCGTTGCTTCTTGGGGGGAGGGATGGCAAAGAACAGGGCATTCATAGCTAAGGGGGTGGGGCTAAAGGGTTGCCTAAGGTGCCAACATCTTGAACCACCATTGAGGCCAGCCCTGATCTCACACTAGTTGTACTAAATGTATGTACTGTGTGATACTGGTACCCTACCTGGCATGTTCAGGTCATTTGGAAACCCTGGTCTACCCAAAAACTGGAGAGGATCTACTCTGATTCTTCTTCTTTGTTGCTGCTCTTTGATCATCATTAGGAGTTTTCTCAGTAGTGGCCATCTTTGTTCTCTTCATCCTTCCCTGGACTTGAACACATTACTTTGCAATGTGCCCAAACCTTGCTGTCTCTGTCTTGAGGTTCAATTGTGAAGCTATTAGGAAGCAGTAAACAGTGCTAGAGCCTGAGCCCTGGAGTTGTCCTGTGTTGTATGAAACTTCATATAATAAGAAACCCTGCCCACTGTTCTTTTGAGATGGATTGTATTCCTCTCCCTTGTTGAACATCTAAACTATACTACTGCGGGAAAGAAAAAAGCAAAACGAAAAGTTGAAGCTGTTTGTTCATTTAAGTTCTCAATGTTCTAGCTGCCACAGTGCCCTTTGGAGGGGGGGTTCATTAGAGTTATAATTCATTCTAGCAGCCTTTGTAATTTCATGTGGTGCACATTCATATGCAGTTTTTTCTTCATATTTGATTTTGCAGGTAGCTGTATACAGTTGGGTGGCAGGCATATCCAAGGGATACCATGAAGTTTTCAGGACCCTTGGAGAGCCAGAAGTTGTCATTTCTTCTACAAATGGCAATCTCTAGAGAAGCCCAGATGTGGAAGGTGTACATGCCTAAAACACCAACTGATCAGGTAAAATTCTCTTTGTCGTAAGAAACACTCTTCCAGATTTCTTATTAATGGCTTTGTTATGTTTGGTAGTTTATTTAACATCTTTGGGTTTTTTTGTAATTTCAGCTTGTTACTGAATGATTAGAGATTGCAAAATTAAGTAAAGCTCTAATTTTCAAGAAACTCCTTTTTTGCTTCCTATACTGGGAATCTGACTGAAGATTTCCTTTGGAACATGCGCATGGCCTCTGTGCAAAAACTGCAGTTTTAGTTGAATGTGCCAGTGGGTGTATCAAGCACTTCTAGTCCACACAGGTGCTCCTTGTGACCTTGGGCAAGCCACTTAACCCTCCATTGCCTCAGGTACTGTATATATATTTTTCCCTTGTTCCCGAAGGGCTCAGTACAAAAACACAGATTGTGAGCCCTTCGGGAACAAGGGAAAAATATATATACAGTACCTGAATGTACACTGCTTTGACTGGTAGAAAAGCGGTATAGAAGCCTAGTTAAATAAATAAATAAAAGGGTAGCCTCAGCAGCCTGCTGCTAACAAGTGCCTGAGGTTCCCGCTTGGGGGGGGGGGGAGTGGAAGGAACCTGAGGATCCCAAGTGTTTAACCCCAGGTGAGGCTTGCTCAAAAACGAGGGCAGGCCCTGCCCTACTGCCTACCTTTACTCACCTACCTACCTACCTAGTAGGGAGACTAATCCCAGCATGCTCTGCACAACGTCTGCTCTCTCCAGATGAGTTCTTATATATATATTTTCCTTTGCTTTTAAAAAGGGTCTAATCAGAGAGTCCATTATGCACGAGCTGTTCACTGAGCTGCTGAGAACTGAGAGACTGGAGTCCAGAGCTAAAGAGGGAGTTCTTGTTCCGTTACTTCAGAGTTTTGACATGCTCAGCTCTCAGCTGCTAATGAATGGTGACAACCCATGCATATAACTGGACTGGCCTAGAGGAATGATTAGGAACTACTGTTTTACTTTGACTGTTGATGCTCTTTGCCACCCCTCAAAAGCTGCTGACCTAATGGCTGAGCCGGCTCTGACTTTTGGCCAACTACATATACTGACCTAAGATAAAGGAGGCAAAGTATATCAGGAAACAGCTCTAGAAAAACCTGAGTGTACTATAATGCCATGAGGGTGGGGGAGAAATGAAACAAAGAGCAGTAACTGGGCAGAAGCTCCCAATACTTCACCTCTATAAATGCCTTGCTCTCATCTCCTACCTTATTCCAACCTGCACTTCTCCGTTATCTGACATTCTAGATCAGGGGTCTCAAACTCAAATTGCTTTGAGGGCCAAATGAGGACTTGTAAAGTAACCCGGGGGCCGCATAAGACGTGGGGCCTCATTTGCATAAGGGGCCTCATTTGCATAAATATTTGCATAATGTTACCATACACTAACTTTTAGTAAACATGCCTCTTAATGAGTATGGATAAAGAAAGACTAAAAGATTCAGAAATAGGAAGACAATAATTAAACTGGGAACCCCAAAAGCCAAACTTGGAATGTACAACAACACTGTAGAAATAAAACTATAAATTAATTTCCTCTTGTACTAAACAAAGCGCAAACATTAATGATGCACATTTCCCAGAGCTGACATATTCCAGTTAATAAATTCAAAATAAAGAGATATTTTTCTACCTTTTGTGCATTTTTTTTCAGTTGCAATTGCTCCAGCCACTTCTGGTTTCTTCGTGTCTTCTGCTATCTCCATCGTCTGCTGTCCATTTGTCCTTTCTTCTCTCTTCTAGTTTTTTTTCCATTCTCTCTCCCTACATCTGCTTTAACATACTAATCTTTCTCCTTTTGCTCTTTCCTCATTCCTATTTCATCCACTCAAATTTTACCCCTCCATCCTCAATCCCCACTTACTCTCCCAATACCTGGCCAATTGTAGATTTGTCTTCTCTTCCAGACAAAATATTTTTCCCCTCTCCATTTCACTTTCCCAGCTCCATCCCATTCTAATCCTCCCCCAACATCAGCTCCCTTCTAGTTCCAGCCCCACCCAGCATCTGCTCCTTTCTAGTCCCTGCATCAGTCCATTTCCAGTCCTATCCTAGCCTCACCATCAGCCCATTTCCAATCCTAGCCCCCCATCAGCCCATTTCCAATCCTAGCTCCCTCCCCTCACAGCCCATTTCCATTCCAAGCCCCCCTCCCATCAGCCATTTGCAGTTCAAGCCCCCCTTCCACTCAGCCCATTTCCAGTCCTAGCAACCCCCCCAGCCCATTACCAGTCCTAGACCCCCCATAGCCCATTACCAGTCCTAACCTCCCCATAGCGCACTTCCAGTCTTACCCCCCCATCACCCCATTTTCAGTCTTACCCCCCCCCCATAGCCCATTACCAGTCCTAGTCCCCCCCATAGCCCACTTGCAGTCGTATCCCCCATCACCCCATTTTCAGTCTTACCTCCCCTCATAGGCCTTTACCAGTCCTATCCCGGACATCAGCCCTCCTCCAGTCCTATCCCCCATCACCCCATTTTCAGTCCTAGCCCCCACCATAGCCCATTACCAGTCATAACCCCACCCCTGCCAATAGCCCACTTCCAGTCCTAACCCCCATCTGCCCATTTCCAGTCCTAGCCCCCACCATAGCCCATTACCAGTCATAACCCCCCCCTGCCAATAGACCACTTCCAGTCCTAACCCCCATCTGTCCATTTCCAGTCCTAGCCCCCACCATAGCCCATTACCAGTCATAACCCCCCCCTGCCAATAGCCCACTTCCAGTCCTAACCCCCATCTGCCCATTTCCAGTCATACCCCCCCCCCCGACAGAGGAAAACCAAAAAACCCCAAAACCCTGACTTCTGCCGTTGCTGCCGGGGCCGCGGCAGAATCAATTGTCAAATTTAAAAAAAAAAAGACTTCTGCTGCTGCTCAAGCAGCAATATCACCTGTCCTGCGGCCCCTTCCCCTGTGCCCGGAGATCCGAATCTGCTCATCAGCGGCGTGCTTTTCAAGCCGCGAAGAGTATTCCCCTCTCGCGCGGTTTGCCGCGCGAGAGGGGAATACTCTTCGCGGCTTGAAAAGCACGCCGCTGATGAGCAGATTCGGATCTCCGGGCACAGGGGAAGGGGCCGCAGGACAGGTGATATTGCTGCTTGAGCAGCAGAAGTCTTTTTTTTTTTTTTTTTAATTTGACAATTGATTCTGCCGCTGCCACGGCGGCAACGGCAGAAGTCAGGGTTTTGGGTTTTTTTTGTTTTTCTCTTTCGCGGGCCGCACAAAGTTGTCTCGCGGGCCGCATGCGGCCCGCGGGCCGCGTGTTTGAGACCCCTGTTCTAGATGATCACATTGCCAGGCATTTCCATAAATGCCCCTCACTATGCAGAAGAAAACAAAGCTTCATCTGCCCAATAGGTGACATATGGAAAATTGTATTTCTATTAAGTAAACTGAGCAAGCCTTAAACACGTGGGACCTGATGAATTAAGAGGCTTCTGTCATTTTGAGCACCTAGCATAAACCCCAGTCCTTCCGGCCCAAGGTTGCTGTCCTTTAGCATGATTTGAACCCCCTGTCCTCTGGCCTGAGGTAACTTGCGCCGACCACTAGGCCACTCCTCCCTCTGACCTAGAGAGATGCTGTACTTCAGCACGGTCCGGGAGAGCTGGTGAGGTGAGTGCAGGCTGCACTGATAGGTCTCGGCGGCTGGTTCTTTCCCCTCATGGTGCGTTTGGGACTTGATAGTGGATTTGAGGCTCCCCTGCAAAAGGGTGGCTTGCGGCTGGTTTCAGTGGGGGCTCCCCTCTCTTCGGCGCAGCGTGCATGCTGCTAGCTCTCGCTGCCTGTGTGCAGGAAGCCGTGGTTTGACTTTTGGGGGGGGGGTTAGCAGGGTATGCTTGAGGCAAGGCAGGCTTTTTCAAGTGCTCAGCAGAGATCAGAGATCCCTGCAGGAGCTTCCCCAGGAGCTGCGGTTTTGGCGGGAACCGCGGCCATTTCCCTTGAGGCGGCCATTTCCCCAAAAGGAAAAATGAAGTGAAGGAAAAGTAAGGTCAAGGGGTCTGCGGCGTCACAGCCAGATCAGCACCGCGGACAGTGCCACTGGCTGGAACAGAGCTGCAGGAGACGGTGTTTTTCGCCGGATTTTATTCCCTATCCATAAGGCTTATTGCCTTAAAAGGAAGCAGGCTGAGGCTTCTGCTAAGCCTACCACAGTCTCTGCTCTTTTATCTGTTGAGGCTATGCAAGAAGGGGGACCCTATGGAAGGGGGTCCCTTCGGAGAAACATGGGTCTGGACTCTTCCCAATCTCCAGTTTCGGAGGATCTGGGGGAAGGCCCCTCGTTTCTCTGGGGCGATCCCTTAGCTCCAGAGTTAGAAGATGGGGAGATACCTCCAGGGGAGGACCTCAATATTTTTCACATTTTTCACAAAGAGGAGCTGTCGGCTCTTATTAGCCATTCTCTACAGCCCTAAATATTGTGTCTCTGCCAGTTCCGGTGGAGGAGCACTTGGAGGACCCCTTGTTGCAAGAGTCCAAGGGGGCGCAGGCTTATTTTCCTGTTGAAAGGGTAATCAAAAAAACGATTGAATCGGAATGGGAATTTCTTGAAGTGACCTTAAGGGGCAGCAGGGCGATGGCTTGGCTGTACCCTATTCCACTGGATGAGAAGGAACTCTTGCAGGTGCCTAAGGTGAATACCTTGGTTGCGATTGTGACCAAGAACGCTAGTGGAAGGCGGGTCTGCCCTTAAGGACCTCCAGGACCGGAAACTAGAGTCACCTCTCAAGCAGGCTTTTGAATAGTGCCCTAGACATGCAGGCATCCATCTGTAAGGCATATGTCTCCAGGGCCTCCATCCGCTGGCTTCAAGGCTTAACTTCTTCCGGCCTGGAGGACCAGGTGTCAGCCATGGCGTAAATGGCAGGCACTTTCTATGACTTAGTTCGTGTTTCTTCTAGGATGATGGCTTCTATTATTGCAGCCCGGTGTTTCCTGTGGCTCCACAACTGGTCAGCGGACACCTCCTCCAAGTCCCAGCTAAGTAAGCTTCCGTTCAAGGGGAAATTACTCTTTGGTGAGGCACTGGAAAAGATAGTCAAGGACTTGGATAACTCCAAAGGGGGATGCCTACTGGAGGACAAGCCTAAGTGTCTGAAACAAAGGGCACCCCAGCGGGGGCAGCCAGGGATTTTCAGAGGTTCCGAAGCAACATATTCACTCCCTATCAGCGCAGATGTTACAGGGCATGAGGGCAGCCCTTTTGGGGCTCCTGGGGATTCAGCTGAGGGTATTATATTACCCCCCTGGTCCTGCCCAAAATGCCCCAATGAAGCCAGGTCAGCCTAGGCGGCGGTGGCAATAGGTGGTCGGTTACAACAATTTTATTCCATCTGGGCCAGCATTACAAATGATTAATGGGTCTTGGAGATAATTCGAGAGGGTTACACACTGGAGTTTGCCAGACCTCTTTCCGAGGCTTTTGTTCTCTCGCCCTGCAAGGCTCCAGAGAAGACGAGAGCGGTCATGGATACTCTGGAACATTTGCTGCAATTAGAGGCCAAAGTGCCAGTGCCCCCGCATCAGTTTGCGGGGCAGGTCGTTACTGTATCTATTTCATAGTGCCAAAGTAGGAGGGTGCATCCTAGATCTCAAACATGTGATTCGGGCCTTGTGCCTCCTGCACTTCTGCATGGAGACCTTGAGGTCGGTCATCTTGGTAGTGAGACACGGTGAGTTCTGTCCGCTTTGGATTTCTCATAACTTATCTGCATATACCCATCTTCCTGGAGCACCAGCAATTCCTGTGTTTCACGGTACTCTTGGGCCACTTGCAGTTCAGAGCTCTGCCATTCGGCCTGGCTACTGCCCCATGCACTTTTACCAAGGACATGGTGGTGGTGGTGGTGGTGGTGGACGACTTCGTCGGAAGCTTTGACGTCTCGGGAGCTGTCTGACTCTGAGCATCGTCGTGGGTCTTCTGAACAGGGGTCTCCCTTGCGGGAACACCGGAGGAAGAAGAAACCTGCGAGGGCATCGTCGTTGGATGCCTCTGATCGGCCTGGGCCCTTGCGGACCAGGTTGCGGAGTCCTGACTGCTGCCCTCGGAGTCAGAGCGCCCTGCAAAGGTACCTCGCACGGAGCCGGAGACGCTGAGGAAGGTAACTGCTGTTGTCCTTGTTGACTCTCCTCCGATAGAACCGACATCGGGCCCAACGGCGTTGGGACCCGAGCCGGAGGCTGCGGAGTCTTCTGAGCTCGGTCTCAGGATGATGGCCTTGGAGCGCAGCATGTCTGCCTTCTTGGAGCAGCAGCGGGCACTGATGGCTGGTCTCACTGGTCCGTCTGCCCCGACCACGGGACCTCGACGTCCAAGTCAACCCCGGAGGCCAAGCCAATCCTCGAGACTCTTAGCTCATCCTCGGCCAAGGTCTCCCTCGACCTCCCGTTCGGGGCCGAGGTCATCGACGCCGGTGCCCTCGGTGTCGGGGCGGTCGAGATCGAAGCCCGCATGGCCGGAGCCCATCGATTCCTCTTCGGAGGAATCGGCATGGAAAACGGAAGATGAAGAGTCCCCGGACACCCACCGGACTCGGTGTGTCCCATTGGACTCACCGGGGTCCGAGCCTCGGAGAAGATCCCCCATGGAGGATATCCGGTTCTCAGACTTCGTCAGGGACATGTCCAAGGCTTTGGCATTCCCGGCGGACACCGAGGAGGAGCCTCGAGCTCGAAGCCCTCCAGTATGATTTTCCCCCCTCGAAGACTTTACGGTACCGATTCCTTCGATGTGGGAACGGCTGATGCTCCGCATGTGGGAACAGCTGATGCTCCGTATGTGGGAGTCACCAGCCTCGATGCCGGTTCTCAGCAAACGGGTCGATTCCACATATTGAGTCCGAAAGAGCCCTGGGTTCCAAAAGGCACAGCTGCCACACAACTCCATGGTTGTGGAATCGGCCATGCACAGGCTCAAGAGCCAGAAAACGCACTCCTCGGTGCCCCCTGGCAGGGAGGCCCAGAACCTGGACGCCCTCCGCATCGAGCCTGGTAGCACTTTCTGCTATCATGCCGTGTCCAAACATACTAGCTGTACATGGGCATGTACTTACGAGACTTGGCAAAGGAGATTGCCGGGCTCTCTGCTGGCCTCTCTGAGGAACCCTTGCAGAGTTTCAAGAACTTGTCCACTGGGATTCGGGAGTGCTCGAAGTTTGTATCGAGTAGCCTATGACAGCTTTGAGGCTTCGGCCCTGGTAGCCGCAGCCGGCATCTGTGCCCGACGCCAGGCATGGCTAATGTCGTCGGACCTAGAGCCATGGGTTCAGGACAAGTTGGTTGATGTCCCTTGCCGAAATGACAACCTTTTTGGCAAACCTATGACTGAAAAGGCTGCTGAAATCGAGACCGAGTACTTGACCCGGACAAGACTCTCCAAAAAAGACTTCTGTCTCTTCCGAAAAGAAGAGCCTGGGTAAAAAGTCATTTTTCCCGAGGAAGGGTACTGCTTACCACAACTACCCCATTCACCAGGCCTCCCCGGCTCCCCAGCAGAGGCAGCAGGCCAAGGGACAGGGGCACGGCCCGCTTAAGCAGAAAATCCCCAGGCACCGGCTCCTTCCCAGCCGGTAGGGGGTTTTTGACTGTCACAGCATAGTCTCTCTCCAACCAGGGGTGTGAGGCCTTGCACAGGAGGAAGGTTGGCACTGTACGCCCACAGGTGGCCTGCAATCACCACCGATGCCTGGGTCTTACAAATAGTCCAAAAGGGCTATTTGCTCCACTTCAACCAGTTACCTCCCTCCTACTTTCCAGGAGAGCCTCTCAGCCCCTCTACACAGGAACCTCCTCTTACAGGAGTTGGCTGGTCTTCTAGAGGATCAGGCGGTGGAGCCAGTGCCCCACAGCCTGCTAGGACAAGGCTTTTACTCCAGGTATTTCCTGATACCAAAGAGAACAGGAGGCCTCGGGCCCATCCTCGACCTGCGAAACTTAAACAAGTTCCTGGTGAGGGAAAAGTTCATGATGCTTCCCCTTGGCATATTGCTGCCTTACCTCCACCAGGGAGACTGGCTATGCTCTTTAGACCTGAAGGATGCTTATACGCACATCCTCATACATCCAGACCACAGGCAATATCTCAGATTTGTAGTGGGAGGAAACCATTTTCAGTACATCCATTCAGCCTAGCCTCTGCCCCCAGAGTGTTTACCAAATGTCTGGCAGTAGTAGCGGCTTTCCTCAGGAACCAGGGAATTTTTGTCTTCCTGTACATGGACGACTGGTTCATCAGGGCCCTGTCGCCTCAAGAAGCCCAACAGGCCACAGCTCGCACTATCAACATGTTGCAGCATCTAGGCTTTGTCATAAATCAAGCAAAGTCCACTTTGCTCCCCACTCAAAATTTAGAGTTCATAGGGGCAAGGTTAGACACCCTTCAAGCGAAGGCTTACCTGACAGAGGGCAGAGCACAGAGGCTTCAGGAGCTGGAGCACCAAATCAGCCACAAGACTCTGATATCAGTGAGGCACTTTCTGCGCCTTCTAGGACACATGGCCTCCACGGTTCATGTGACCTCAAATGCCATTCTCCACATAAGGACAGCTCAGTGGTGCCTCAGAGATCAGTGGACCCAAGCCACAGGAAGACTCCGAGACAGGATCAGAGTGTCCAAACGACTACTGAAGTCGTTGACCTGATGGTGTACGAGGGAGTGCCTTTCCAGCCTCCCTCGTACACAAGAGTACTGATGACAGATGCATCCCTGCTGTGCTGGGGAGCCCATTGCCAGGGCTTATGCACTCAAGGGTTGTGGTCTCCTCAAGAGAAGACGCAACAAATCAACCTCTTAGAGCTCTGGGCGATACGCCTAGCTCTTCAGACCTTCTCTCATGTTCTCTCACATCAGTCTGTCCTAGTACAAACAGACAACCAGGTAGCTATGTTCTACGTGAACAAGCAGGGAGGGACAGGGTCCCGCATTCTCCTGTTCCTTTGCAATCCGACAAGATATGTCTTTCAAAGCAGTTTACCTGCCGGGTCAGGAGAACTACCTAGCGGACAAGCTAAGCAGAATTCTCCAACCTCATGAGTGGCAACTGAATCCAGAAGTAGACCAGCAGATCTTCCAGTGCTGGGGACATCCAGTCATAGATCTCTTTGCCAGTCTGCAGAATCATCAGTTGCACAACTTTTGCTCCAGACAGCCACACCCCCAAAGGATGGCTGCAGATGCTTTTCTGATTTCCTGGTCCGTAGGCCTCCTGTATGCATTGCCTCCCATGCCTCTGGTGGCCCGGACTCTATTCAAAATCCTTCAAGACAAGACCTCGGTCATCCTGGTAGCCCCCAGATGGCCACGACAACCTTGGTTTCTGCTTCTCCTCCAGCTGGCAGTGGAAACCCACTCCCTCTGGGGACGCAGACTGACCTCCTGTCCCAGGAGCAGGGCTCTGTCTTACACCCCAACCTCAGGTCACACAACCTGATGGCATGGCTGCTGAAAGGGTAGTGCTGGCTTCTCTCCTTCTGCCTAAGAACGTGGAAGAAGTGCTACTGGCCTCAAGGAGGCAGTCCACTAGGAAAGCCTATGCCTTCAAGTGGTGTAGGTTTGAGGTATGGCGTAACCAGCACAACGAGAACCCTTTCTCTTGTCTAGTACCGGTAGTATTACAGTACTTGCTTCACTTCTCAGAATTAGGCCTCAAGTCTAACTCTGTCTGGGTCTACCTGAGTGTTTTGTCAGCACACCACTCTCCAGTGGAAGGACAATCTCTATCGGTTTACCCCTTGGTGTCCAGATTCCTCAGAGGTCTACTTCTACTAAAACCGAGTGGGATTTGAATATGGTCTTGGAGAAGCTTACTTGCCCACCTTTTGAGCCGATGTCTGCTTGCCATCTGCGCTTCCTCTCCTGGAAGGTGCT
Organism: Ichthyophis bannanicus; assembly: GCA_033557465.1. NCBI lineage: Eukaryota > Metazoa > Chordata > Amphibia > Gymnophiona > Ichthyophiidae > Ichthyophis > Ichthyophis bannanicus. The sequence goes on from CM066032.1 coordinate 1,057,822,630, forward strand.
CTTTCTGGTGGCACTCACATCTGCCAGACGAGTGAGTGAGCTACAAGCTCTTGTGTCGGAAAGACCGTACACACGGTTTTATAGGAACAGGTTGGTCCTGCGCACCCATCCCAAGTTTCTTCCAAAAGTGGTCTCTCCATTCCATCTCAAACAAGAGGAGGTTCTTCCGACATTCTTTCCCAGACCGCATGCCAGCTGGGCAGAGGCGGTGCTGCATACCCTTGATTGTAAGAGGGCACTAGCCTTCTACCTGGAACATACACGGGGACATCAAAGGGCTACCCAGCTCTTCGTTTCTTATGACCCCAGTAAACTGGGGCTACCTGTCTCCAAGCGCACATTGTCCACCTGGGTGGCAGACTGCATTGCCTGGGCGTACAGGGCGGCCGACCTCCCGTTGCAGTGTCGAGTCACGGCCCACCATGTCAGGGCTAAGGCCGCATCTTATCCTAACCCCCGTCAACTTTTATGACCAAACTCTAGACCAAACTGTACCACACCATACCTTGGCGCTGAACTGACTAATGCTCTGTACTGTTCTGACTAGATTGTAAGTTCCGATGAGCATGACTCTGACGGGCAGGGACTGTCTCTTCTATGTTGGCTACCTCTTGTAGGTTAGCTGTGCAGCGCTGCGTGCGTGGCGATTTATAAGTGGTGAATAGTAGTAGTAGCATCTGTGGCTCACTTCTGCTCTGTTCCGCTGGCAGACATCTGCAGGGCCGCAACCTGGTCTTCAAGCCAGACTTTTGCAGCCCATTACTGCTTAGATGGAGAGTCCCGACGGGACAGTGCTTTCAGCCAGGCGGTACTCCATAACTTATTTGAGGTTTAGGCACCTCCTACTCTCCGGCCCTCTGGTGTCAGGCTACCGGGGGTGTGGCGTCTCCGCTGAATTCCTATCACAGTTGCTGCGGCTCTTCTAGAGGGAGCCATTTTTCAGCTAGGGATTCTCTGTAGCCTATAGCTAGGGAGTCCCGTATGTGAGGACTGACTTCCTGCTTGTTCCTGGAGAAAGCGTAGTTACTCACCTGTAACAGGTATTCTCCAGGGACAGCAGGAATCAGTCCTCACGACCCTCCCTCCTGCCCTAGAGTTGCAGTCCTACTATTGCTTTTTATTAATTTTGCCGTCTTTTTAGCTTTGTCATTTGACTGAGCAAGATGGCACCCTTGGGTGGGAAGGGGATCGCGCATGCGCGATGCAATCCCAAAGGCTTTCTTGGAAAGCTGGGGAATTGCTCCGCCTGGGGGCTCCGTAGGTGCCGATGTCACCCATATGTGAGAACTGATTCCTGCTGTCCCTAGAGAACACCTGTTACAGGTGAGTAACTATGCTTTCTCTGTCTTGCCTTTCACCGCTTGGGTCAGTGTGGATTCAGTGCTCTTGTCTCTTGATGGAGGTACCAAAGGGAATAGCTCCACTTACCAAAACTCTGTCATCTGAGACATTACTCTGGGCTATTTGAATAGTGTTACTGTTCATATTGTTAGTCTGTTTTTTTAGATCTGGTGAATTGAAACAGAAACTGAATGTCTAATTAAAATACCACTGGTATACAACTGTAAATTTGGTTTCCGTGCATTTATATAATATAGAAGGGAAAGGCCCCTTCTGTTTGCCATTGGCCCTTACTGGATTTGAAGATGGAGCATGCATATGTTGAGCTCCATAGGAAATGTAAAATTTGTCTATAAGATAAAATGTTGTCTGGCATGAGCAGTATTGTCTTATTACTCAAAGTTCTCTTATGTGTTTTTTATTTAAGGGGTGATTTGAAATTTGTGCCACTTGTATTTGATTATTCCTTAACCTGCCAAAACCAGTCCAGATGAGTGGATTTATGCTCCCTTATCAGCAGGTGAGGCTGACTTGAGCATCTTTCAGTAATATTATCACTTGGTATATCCAATGCTGTGGCACTGAAAGAAGCCAGTAGGCCTGACTCTCTTGGCTCACACTACAGTGTTGTGGTTGCTATGATTTGAGTCCGGTAGGGCCTAGTGTTGCTTGGAGCAAGGTACGCACTAGTCTCCTGGAGCTGACAGCCACCCTATTCCCAGGGCTGTTTCCCACAGTACTGGTAAGCCAAAGAGGAGCTGGGGCACTCCATTGGGCCCCTGAAGGGAGTGGGTAAATTGGGCCCTGGCCCACCCCTTCCCTCTTGCTGTTCCTTATCTCAAATGCTAGCTTTTTCTAATTTTTTCCAATTGTAAGCCAGTTCAATTATGTTCTGCAGTATTTGGCTCTCTTACTGCTTGAATAAATCTGATTAAAAAAAAAAAGTTAGGACTTGTTTCCCAGCAGCACGATCTGGGAAAGCTCAGATCATGTTTCAGTGATTGGCCTTTCAGGTGCTGAGGTTCCCTTTACAGCACTCCCTTTGTGCCATGGCAGTGCTGTTTTTTTCCCCTGTTTCTGGTGATCTCTTTTTCATGGCTTTTTCTTTGTGGTGTTTCTTTTTCTTCCAAGTCTCATAGAGTCTGGCAAGCATGCCTGGTGCTATGCCCCCGTGCCATGTGCAGGGTCAGCTCTGTGGTGGGCTGCTTTTGTCTCATGTTTGATGGTGATGGCAGGAGTCTGAATTCTTCAACATCAAGACTCTTCACTGGTTCTGGAGCCTCCTATGTGTCTTCTACTCCTTCACTTGTGGGGCAGGCAGCTGTCATGATAGTGAGTATGGGGGACTGTGAAGAGGACCAAAAAGGTCTCTGGCTCAATCCGGCAGACTTCCCTGGAGACGCCGAGATCCCTGTCTGCTGGATTTGAGCTGCAGCTGTTGCTGAATTAGCCCATAGTTGTTTTTAGCTGCTTGGCAACCCTCAAGGGTCTGGGCTCAGGCTTCCCCTATGGGGGATTCCATGCTCTTAGATGATACTGCCTCTGCCTCACCCTTTCAGTCAGGTGCTCTTCTGGGAGCCCAGTCTTATTCCCTATGGGGGTTAGTGGGATGCTGAAGAGGACTCTCTAGCCTCAGAAGGTGAGTCTGAGGAGGAAGGGGAGTTTTCCCTTGTTGAGAGCGAAGATCCTTCTGTGATCTGCCTCTTTCACAGAGAAGACCTTTTGGTTTTGATTCAGGAAGCAATGGTGGCCTTATACATTGAAGAACCAACATCTGCCCTGCCTTCTCAGATGGACCCCATCTTGGAGGGTTTTAGGTATCCTTCTGGCTTTTTCCCTTTGCCAAAGCCTATGGGAACAGCTCCTGGTCTCTGTGAGAATCCGGAATTTGGCCTTAAGGGCCCAAAGGGCATTTCTAGATTTGTCTCCTGCCCCAATTCAAGCTGGATCATTTTTTTTTCTCTCTCTTGGATGGATGCTTTTATCATGGTGGTGACCAAGTGCATGACTATTCTGGTGGAAGGTGGTGCTACACTCAAGGAGTCTCAAGACAAGAAGGTAGAAGCACTCCTGAAGAATGCCTTTATGTCCTCAACCTTGGGCTCTTGGGTGTCTCTATGTGAAGGCCATGTGACCAGGGCACTTCTGGGCTGGGTTCAGTTGACGGACAGCCCAGGGGCTGCCAGATTAGAGTCAGGGAGCTGCGCATGCAGCCAGTGCTCTATTATGTGATCAGATTCTCCTCCAAGTCTGTGGTGGTGGTTGTTGTAGCAAGGCGGTGGCTCTGACTTTGCAACTACTCAGCAGACACAGCCTCCAAGTTGCAGCTCAGTAAGCTTCCCTTTAGGGGCAAGATAATCTTTGGGGATGATCTCGAAGTTGGTAAAGGACCTGGGAAGCCCCATCCTTGTAGACTTCCTGAAGACAGACCCCAAGGGCACTAGATCTGTCCCCTGGAGGGCTTTCTGTAGAGCTTGAATGCATGCTCAAATCGGCCAGAAGCCCGGATAGAGCTTATTCGTCTTAGGACAGACCCTTCTTGGATGTTTGCCCCAACAGAGTTCTCAACTATCTTATAGAAATATGACTGCAGAAAAAGATCACATGGCCTATCTAGTCTGCCCTTCCATATCACTCACTATGAGTTCCTTTTTTTCCTTTAGAGAGCCTCTGTGTTTGTCCCGTGCTGTTTTTAATTTAGATACTGTCCTCATCTCTACCACCTCCACTGGGAGTCTATTCCATGCATCTGCCACTCTCCGTAAAGAAATATTTCTACATATTGTTCCTGAGTCTATCCCCTTTCACCCTCATCCTATGTCCCCTTGTAGCAGAGCTTGCTTTCAACCGAAAGAGGCTCTCCTTCTGTGCATTTATGCCACAAAGGTATTTAAACATCTCAGTCATATCACCTCTGTCCTGCCTTTCCTCTAAAGTCTACATATTAAGGTCCTTAAGTCTGTCCTCATATATGCTTTATAACAAAGACCATTAATCATTTTAGTAGCCACCCTCTGCACTGACTCCAACCTGTTTATGTCCTTTTGAAGGTGTGGTCTCCAGAATTATACACAATACTCCGAATGAGGTCGCAACAAAGACTTTTATACAGAGGCACAGGCACTATCACCTCCTTTCTTCTGCTGGCCATTCCTCTCCCTATGCACCCAAGCATCCTTCTAGCTTTTGCCGTCATCTTTTCTACCTGTTTAGCTACTTTGCGATCGTCAGACACAATCGTGCCTAGGTCCCATTCTTTCGTGGACAGAAGTACGGCACCCCCTATACTGTACCGCTTCCTTGGATTGTTGTAGCACAAATGCATGACCCTACATTTTTTAGCATTAAATCTCAGCTGCCAAATTCTAGACCATTCTTAAGCTTAGTTAGATCCCTCCTCATGTTATCTACACCTTCTGTGTTGCAGATTTTGGTATCATGCGCAAAGAGGCAAACTTTATCCGACAGTCCTTCCGCAATATCACTAACAAAGATGTTAAAAATAATCTGACCAAGGACAGATCCCTGCAGCACTCCACTGATAACCTCCTTCTCAGAGTGAGCTCCATTTACCTGTACCTTTTGTCACCTCCCACTCAACCAATTTCTAACCCAAGCAGTAACCTTAGGGCCCATCTCAAGGGTGCTTGCTTTGTTTATAAGTCGCTTGGGCAGAACGGTGCCAGATGCTTTACTAAAATCGAAATACACCATATCTAGGGCTCTCCCTTGGTCCAACTCCCTGGTCACCCAGTCAAAGAAATCAATCAGATTTGTCTGACAGGACCTGCTCCTGGTGAATCCATGCTGCCTTGGATCCTGCAATCTATTGGACTCCAGAAATCCATTGGACTTGCTAGTTTCTCTTTCAGCAGCATTTCCAATAATTTATTCACCACTGAGATTAAACTAACCAGCCTATAGTTTTCAACCACATCCTTACTTCTGCTTTTGTGTGTAAAGGGGCCACACGTGCCTTTCTCCAGTCCTCTGCAACCACTCTTGACTCCAAAGAGGCTTTGAAAAGGTCAGTCAGTGTTGCTGCTAGAACGTCTCCAAGTTCCTTCAGTATTCTTGGATGTATCCCATCTGGTCCCATTCCTTAGTCCACTTTTAGTTTAGCTAGTTCCTCATGAACACAGTGCTCTGAAAATCATTTGAGATGCCCTCGATTTTGTTCCTGTTTGTGGGTGTTGTCCGAGATCCTGCTCCCGGTCCTTCATCTGTGAACACAGAACAAAAATATTTGTTAAGCAATTCTGCTTTATCCTCATCAGCTTCTATGTATTCCTCCGCTTCACCCTTGAGTCTGACAACACCACTTTTGCCCTTCCTCCTCCCCCTAACATATCTGAAAAGTGTCTTATCTCCCTATTTTATTGCATTGGCTATTTCTTCTTTTTGTATTTTTGCTTTCCTGACTACTTTGCCAGCCTCTCTGTTTTTTTCAAATATAGATGCCTGTCTTCCTCTCTGTGTGGTCTCTTGTATTTCATGAAGGCCTCACTCTTTTTCTTCACCTTTTCAGCTACTTCCTTTGAGAACCGTAGCGACATCCTTTTGTTTTTATTTACCGTTCTAACAAAAAGGTTGGTTGCCCTTAAAATATCCCCTTTCAGTTTTGCCCACTGTTTTTTTTCTACATTCCCCAACTGTTCCCATCCCGCTAATGACTCCTTGAGGCATTAGCTCATCTTGGCAACGTTAGTTTTCCTAAAGTCATGACTCGTTGGTGTCCAGAGCTAATAAGCCCTCACAATGAGAAATGGCTTGTCATGTTTGTGGAGGTTCCCTGCAGATCCTATGCTCAGCTACATTCCAACTTCTCCATGGACTTTTAGAAATATATAAAAACGACAGCAGATAAAAACCATATGACCTGTCCAATCTGCCCTTCATCCCAGCTACTAAGCTTTATAGTTCCTTTTTTTCCTTTAAAGATCCTCTGCTTGCCCCTTGCTTTCTTGAATTCATATACAGTCCTCGTCTCTATTACCTCCATGCATCTACTACTCCTTTCCATAAAGAGTATAGGCAAAATACCCCTGAGCCTATACTCTTTTAGGGAGAAAATCCCCCAAATGGATCCCAGGGCCCTAAGGTCCTGTCTCATCTGTTCCCTCAGCTCAAGGTAAGCTGGCTCAGCCCTTTAGGCCCTTGGTATGGAAGTCTTCTTCGCGGCAGTAACGAGGCACATGATTGTCCTGGGTGTGGAAGGTGCTGTATGTGGGGAATCTCAGTTTGGAAGAGTCAAGGTCTTAGAGAAGGCCTTTTTAGTTGCTGCTTTCAGGTAGTGCTGTGTGCATGCCTGGAGGCTAGCCCTTTGAGGGCTCCACCCTTAGTTAGTGGCCCATTGGCTTCAGCCATACGGCAGTGGCCCCTTGCTCCCAAGGTTGCAGATTTGTTCCTGACAATGTCTAGCTTGGTTTAGGTCATATAGGCCAGTCTTCTTCCAGAGACTAGGAGACTAGCAGCGGCCACCTAGACAGGCCACTGTGAGTTAAGGCTGGTTCGGAGTCTCTCTTAGCTCCATGGTAGTGGTATTGGCCAGTTGTTAGTGCTGGCATTATTCTAATAATGGCTCTGGTCTGTAGCGGAGCAGCTCTTCTAAGGGTTGCACTGTCTCTGAGGAGATGCTAGCCCTTAGAGACCCCCTGGCAGACAAGTATAGAAGGGGCAAAAGACCTTCTAAAGCCTTGTGTAGAATCTGGAGTTACCTTCAACAAAGGTGAGTCCTTTTGGGACCTCCACTGTTGTGGGGGAAATCCTGGTGGAGCTTCTGGTAGACTCTAGTTACTTCCATGGGACCTTTTGGGGGCCTGTAATTCCCCTCACTGAGTACTGGCAGTTCCTCCTGAGATATATAGCAGGTTGGAGTATAACTCAGTATGTTCCTTTTGAGCATACTCATGCCATGTTAAACTAGTGAGTTTTGTGGTCCTTAGGCAAGATATGTTTGTCTGCTCCTTTGACAAGCCACCTCTCTTTGGGTCCTGCCAGCCAAGGACTTCTGATGTGCACTGTTTGAATTACAGCAGTCGCTTGCAAGGTCTCTCCAGGTCTAGATCCACTGGATCTAACTTGTCTTTCACTTATGGCATAGAAGCATGACCAGTGCTGCATATTAGTGCCAGGATATGTTTAAATCCCCGCCATCAAGTAGGTTAAAAACTGGATCCTTTGGGGATATGATCTAAGGTGGTATTGGCTAGATCAGAGGAATCCTTTTTTTTTTCTTCAGCCTTCTGTGAAGCAAACTCCCCCTGCCATTAACCTTTATTTTTTTTCTTTTTGCAGGCGATCCCAGCTCTCGGGCAGTCTTGGAAGTACTGGAGAAGGCTGCAATTGTGCACGAGAGTGGTGCTGTCTTCCTGCTGGGACTCTATCCCCTGTGAATAGAAGTGCTGCTAAAAGTTGCTTTATCAGCACGTCTGCCCATCGGGTGATGGGGCCTCTGGGCGTACAGAATTGGGGTTGACATTTTTACAGCAATTTGGGATCTCCATGCTGCTGCACAGGTGCTCTGAGCCCCAGGCACCAGGTCTGGGTGTGTATTTTCTTTTTTTTTTTTAACTTTGTTTTTATTTAGTCACCACGGCGATCTGGCGCCTGGGGTTTGTTTGAACCCTGTGTGACATACACACACAAGAAAATAGTTAAATATACAAAACAAAACATATATATATATATATACACAGACGCAAGACAAACACATGTGCATCTACTTCTTTCATGATTGCTTGTTTAGGATATAAAGCAGATTCCTCTTTATTCCTGCTGGAATTCTGCAAACAAAATTCAAAATTCTGTGTCAAAAGGACTGAATTTATGAAAAATTCCACATGCTTTGTTGGTCAGAATAACAAAGCATATTGTATTTGAGTGATATTTTATTTCTAGATTGTATTTTGAATTATATATTTTGGATTATTTGCAGAATAATAGCAGGAGTATCTTTTTTGGTTTTTTTTTTTTTTAAGTATGTACTTTGTACTCCTAGCTTATGGCAATAGTCTCATATGATTTTCCCTTCCCCCAACTTTGCGCAGGTTCCTCAGTTGACAAGGCTGTTGCATAGTGCATAATTTTTCTGGGACTCTGGTTAGCTTACATTTTTCCTCAACCCTGCTAGCTAGTGGATAATATAGATCTGTAGTCTGTTCATTGAAATTGAGGTGTTTATATATTTTTTTCCATTTCTTTGGGCTTTCAACTCAGTAGGAACCAGGGCAATGATCAGGTGCCAGAAACATTCATTTGCAAATATCAAAGTGTTTTTAGTAGTAGTATTTCTCCAGGACCAAGCAGGAAGTCAGTCCTCACATAGGGTGACATCGACGCCGATGGAGCCCCCTGCAGAGCATTTCCCCAGCTTTCTAAGAAAGCCTTTGGGAATGCAGGCACGCATGCGCGGTCCCCTTCCCACCTAAAGGTGCCATCTTTGCCAGTCTCTCTTTTTCCGTGGAGCCCGTTGGATGCTTGTCCTAGTCGCCCGGAAAAGTTGACTTTTTTTCTTCAGCGATTCTTTGTTTTTTCCCCGGTTCGACGCCGGTTTCCTATTTTTCGGTTTTTGCCCTTCGTGGCTGGGGTTCACGCCTTTTTTCTCTGTTTTCCCTGGATAGCCGGTCCTTTGACCTCGCGGGGGCCCTTTTTTCCCCGATGGCTTCCAGTGGTTTCAAGAAGTGTGATCGGTGTAAGAAACTTATGTCTCTCACCGACACACATGACTGCTGTCTTCGGTGCCTGGGCCCGGACCACAATCCTCAGTCCTGTGGCCCATGTGGTAAAATGTCTACCAAGGTACTATGCAGCCGACAGCACCTCGTCTGAGGCCTCGATGTCTCGGGAGTCGGATCCCGAGCATCGCCGGGGTTCCTCGGACAGGGGGTCCCCCGACCGGGAATGCAAGAGGAAGAAGCGGCTCGCGAGGGCAGCGTCGGAAGAGGTCCCTGGCTCCTCGAGGGCCAGGTCTCAGACCACTGACCGCCACCCCGGGCCTTTGGAGCCAGAGAAGCCGACCAAAATGCTTCGTGTGAAGTCGGAGTCCGTCGGACACGTAAGTCCTGTAGTCCTCGTGGATTCTCCTCCGAGGGAGCCGACGTCGGGGGGCTGCTGCGTCTCCTGAGCTGGGACTCAGGCTGATAGCCTTGGAGTGCAGATTGTCTGCCTTCATGGAGCAGCAGCGGGTACTGATGACCAGCCTCGCTGGTGCATCTGCCCTGACCACCGGGACATTGACGTCGAAGTCGACCCCGGAGACTGAGCCGATACTCGAGGCCATGAAGGCTCGAGGTCGTCCTTGGTCGCGGTCACCCTCGACCTCCCGTTCGGAACCGAGGGTGTCGACGCCGGTGCCTTCGGCGTCGGGGCGGGTGCCACCGAGACCCATACGGTTGGAGTCCCCCAACTCCTCCTTGGATGAGTCTGCTTGGGAGACGGAGGACGAAGAGTCTCCTGATACCTTCCAGACTCGGTGCGTCCCATCGGACTCACTGCAGTCCGAGCCCCAGAGTAGGTCCCCTCCGGAGGATACCCGGTTCTCGGAGTTCGTCAGGGATATGGCTAAGGCTTTGGCCATTCCTGCAGACCCCGAGGAGGAGCCTCGAGCCAAGGAGCTCGAGGCCCTCCAGTATGACTCTCCTCTGAAGGGGGCTTTTACTGTGCCGGTTCCTCCAATGCTGGAATGGCTCCTCTTCAGGATGTGGGAGGCACCGGCCTCGGCGCCGGTTCTAAGCAAGAGAGTCGATTCCATCTATCGACTCAGGAAGAGCCCTGGATTCTAGAAGGTGCAGCTGCCTCACCATTCCATGGTGGTGGAATCGGCCATGCATCGTCTGAAAAGCCAGAAGATGCACTTTGCGGTGCCTCCCGGCAGGGAGGCCCGGAACCTGGATGCTTTCGGCAGAAAGTGCTTCCAGGGCTTGATGCTTGCTTGCCGTGTCCAGTCTTACCAGCTGTACATGGGCATGTACCTTCGAGACCTGGCCAAGGAAATGGCCGGGTTCGCAGCTGGCCTCTCCGGGGAACCTTTGCAGAGGTTCCAGTCCTTGTCTACAGGTATCCGGGACTGCTCTAAGTTCATGTCCTGAGCGGCTTACGATGGCTTCGAGGCTTTGGCCCGAGCAGCGGCAGCCGGCATCACCGCCCGACGCCAGGCGTGGCTGCAGTCATCGGACCTCGATCCTTGGGTTCAGGATAAGTTGGTCGATGTCCCTTGCCGAGGTGAGAACCTTTTTGGCAAATCCATGGCCGAGAAGGCTGCTGAGCTCGAGACCGAGCACCTTACTCGGACCAGACTGTCCAGAAAGACCTCTGCCCCTTCTCAGAAAAAGAAGGGCTCGGGTAAAAAGTCCTTTTACCCGAGGAAGGCGGCTGCCTACAAACCTTTCCCTCATTACCAGGCCTCCCCAGCTCCCCAACAGGGGCAGCAGGCCAAGGGGCAGGGACGTGGGCCCCGTAGGCAGCCAACCCCCAAGCCTCCGGCTCCTGCTCCTACACAGCAGGGAGGGGTTTTTTGACTCCCTAAGCATAGCCTGTCCTCCCTTGCTGTCCCCTCTCTGCACAGGAGGTCGTCTGGCCCTGTTTGCCCACAGGTGGCCACCGGTAACAGGAGATGCATGGGTGATGAGCATAGTCCACAAGGGCTATATGCTCCATTTCCAACAGTTTCTCCCTGCTTACTTTCCAGGAGAGCCTCCAAGGCCTTCCTTGCACACAGACCTTCTCCTTCAGGAGCTTCAAGGGCTACTTCTGGACAAGGCGGTGGAGCCTGTCCCCTTACACCTGCAAGGGCAAGGGTTCTACTCCAGGTATTTTCTGGTGCCAAAGAGAACCAGGGGCCTCAGGCCCATTCTAGACCTCAGGAACCTCAACAAGTTCTTAGTGAAAGAAAAGTTCAAGATGCTTACTCTTGGAACACTTCTGCCCTACCTCCAGCAGGGAACTTGGCTATGCTCTTTGGATCTAAAGGATGCGTATACTCACATCCTCATTCACCCCGACCACAGAAAGTATCTCAGGTTCATTGTGGGAGGAAACCATTATCAGTACAAGGTGCTGCCCTTTGGCCTCACCTCCGCACCAAGAGTTTTCACAAAGTGCCTGGCTGTAGTGGCGGCCTACCTCAGGAACCAGGGGGTATTTGTCTTCCCCTACCTGGACGACTGGCTTATCAGAGGTCAAACTCACCAGGAAGCCAGACAGGCCACCTTCAGAGTGGTGTCCCTCCTGCAACACCTCAGTTTCGTCATAAACTTCGCAAAGTCCACTTTGCTCCCCTCCCAGAACCTAGAGTTCATAGGAGCAAGGCTGGACTCCAAGGAGGCGAAGGCCTTCTTGCCCCTGGACAGAGCACAGAGGCTCATCGCCTTGGCACACCAATTCCTCACTGTACCAAGGGTGTCTGCCAGGCTTTGCCTGCAGCTCCTGGGCCACCTGGCATCAACAGTGCATGTGACCCCTAATGCTCGTCTTTATATGCGGCCGGCCCAGTGGTGCCTCAGAACTCAGTGGCAGCAGGCCACAGGCCACCTCAACGACAGAGTGTGGGTGGCCAAGCCCTTTCTGGACTCCCTTCAGTGGTGACTACACCCCCCCAACTTACTACAGGGGGTGTCTTTTCAGGTTCCTGCCCCCACTGTGGTGTTGACCACGGATGCCTCTCTGCAGGGCTGTGGTGCTCATTGTGCAGACAAGTGCACCCAGGGCCTCTGGTCTCTGGGGGAGGTCACTCAGCAGATCAACCTCTTAGAGCTTCGAGCCATTCGATTAGCTCTCAAGGCCTTCTCTCACACCCTGGCTCACCAGTCTGTTCTGGTACAGACGGACAATCAGGTGGCCATGTTTTATGTGAACAAACAAGGGGGCACTGGGTCCAGACTCCTGTGTCAGGAAGCACAGGCCCTGTGCTCTTTCGCGCTCAAACACGGCATAGTGCTCAAGGCAGTCTACCTGCTAGGTCAAGAGAACTTCCTAGCAGACAGGTTGAGCAGGACTCTGCAGCCCCACGAGTGGCAGCTGCACCCATTGGTGGTTCAACAAATTTTTCTGAAATGGGGACTTCCAACAATGGATCTCTTTGCCAGTCCCCTGAACCACCAGTTACCCAGGTTCTGTTCCAGGCAACCGCATCCCTTAAGAGTAGCAGCGGATGCTTTTCTCATTTCCTGGAACCAGGGCCTTCTCTATGCGTTTCCTCCCACGCCTTTGGTGGCCCGAACTTTGTTCAAGCTTGTGAGGGACAAGGCCTCGGTGCTTCTGGTGGCTCCCAGATGGCCGAGGCAACCCTGGTTCCCACTTCTGCTTCAACTGGCAGTGGACACCCCACTGCCTCTGGGGTTACAGCCAGATCTCCTATCTCAGGATCAGGGTTTCCTTCTACACCCCAATCTCAAATCTCTCAATTTGATGGCCTGGAGGCTGCAAGGGTAGTGTTAGCTCCCTGGGGCCTGCCTCAGGAGGTGGAAGAGGTGGTACTAGCTTCTAGAAAGCAATCCACCAGGAAAACCTATGCCCTGAAATGGAAAAGGTTCTCATTGTGGTGTCAAGAACACCAAGCGTATCCCTTCTCCTGCACTGTGCCAGTGGTGCTTCAATATCTCTTGCATTTGTCCAATCAGGGCCTCAAGTCTAATTCTGTTCGGGTACACCTCTCGGCTGTAGCAGCTCACCACTCACTGGTGGAGGAGACACTCCTTGTCGGTTCACCCATTGGTGTCCAGGTTCCTCAGAGGCTTGCTTCTGCTCAAGCCGCCTATCCGTCCACCAGCCCCTGAGTGGGAGTTGAATGTGGTCTTGCAGCAGTTAACTCGCCCACCTTTTGAATCCATGGCTACATGCCATCTTCGCTTCCTTTCTTGGAAGACTCTCTAGTGGCCTTAACCTCGGCCAGGCGAGTAAGTGAACTTCAGGCCTTAGTCTGTGATAGGCCTTACACTCGTTTTTATAGGAACAGGGTAGTCCTTAGGACTCATCCTAAGTTCCTCCCCAAGGTTGTCTCCTCCTTCCATCTCAACCAGGAGGTGGTTCTTCCAACATTCTTCCCTAGGCCCCATGCTAGCCGGGCTGAGACAGTCCTGCATACCCTGGACTGTAGAAGGGCCTTGTCCTTCTACCTTGAGCGTACGCAGGGGCATAGGAGGGCTACTCAGCTCTTCGTGTCTTTTTACCCTAATAACTTAGGGTTGCCTGTTGCCAAGCGTACTTTGTCCACCTGGTGGCTGACTGTATCACCTGGGCTTACAGGGCAGCAGACCTTCCCTTGCAGGGGCGGGTTACGGCCCATCGTGTCAGGGCTATGGCAGCCTCAGTAGCTCATCTCCGCTCTGTACCGTTGGCAGACATCTGCAGGGCTGCAACTTGGTCCTCAAGCCAGACTTTTGCAGCTCATTACTGCCTTGAGAGGGAGTCCCGTAGGGACAGTGCTTTCGGTCAGGCAGTGCTCCGGAGTCTCTTCGATGTTTAGGCAACTCCTATCCTCCAGCCCTCTGGTTGGGCTACCGGTGGAGGTGTAGTCTAGTAAAATCTTTTTCTCTGATGCTATGGCTAGAGGGAGCTCATTTTTCAGCTCTAGGGTCCCCGGTATCCTGAAGCTGGGGGAGTCCCATATGTGAGGACTGACTTCCTGCTTGGTCCTGGAGAAAGAGTAGTTACTCACCTGTAACAGGTGTTCTCCAGGAGCAGCAGGAATCAGTCCTCACAACCCTCCCTCCTCCCCTTGGAGTTGCAGTTGTACATAGTTTATAGTTTTTTGCATTTTAAGTGCTGTTATTAGCTATGTCATTTGACTGGCAAAGATGGCACCTTTAGGCGGGAAGGGGACCGCGCATGCGTGCCTGCATTCCCAAAGGCTTTCTTAGAAAGCTGGGGAAATGCTCTGCAAGGGGCTCCATCAGCGTCGATGTCACCGATATGTGAGGACTGATTGCTGCTGCTCCTGGAGAACACCTGTTACAGGTGAGTAACTACTCTTTATCTCATGCCTTCACTTATTTTATATCCCCTCCTGTCTTTAGTCCAGCTATTACAGCGACAGTACCTCAGCAAGGTCCATGCACTAGGGCTCTTTCCAGAATGCTGCAATCCAGTCATTAGATGTTGCAACTGCATAATAATGGGGACTCCTTCCCTCCACCCGGGGGCTGTGAACACTTCTTGCTTAGCATGCCCAGCCTTGGCCTTCCTGGGGGAAAAGGAGACTTGAGCATAGAATTGAATCCAGGTCCTCTGCATGGCCAGATGAAGCACTACCAGTGACCCATCAGGCTGCCCTAGTATTTTCTGTTGTGTATTTTTAATTCCATCTTAACTTCTAACACTGCCGGATTTCTCAATTGGTGATTAAACACAATAAAGATAAAAGCGAAGACAGTGGATGTGCTGAATAAAATTTCTCTGTGGACAAGCAGGAATGAGACCTCATGTATGGGTGAAGTCCCTGGCGTAGCCCCGCAAGGTAACGTTCCCCAGCTCCTTCTGGAAGGTTTTGGGAGGCTCCACCGTGTCTGCACACCACCTTCCCGTCTGCTGCCATGGGCCATCTTGGATCAGTCGTTTGTTTTCCATGGAATCCCATGGACATGTTCCAGTCATCCTCTGCATGGTAAATTTTCTTTCTTCCCTACAGGGGTTTCTGCGTGTCAGGTTTTTGCCAAATCACGTTTCTTTTCCCTTTTAGGTTTCTTTCTCGCCTTCGATCATTAGTTTTTTTTCTTTTTCTGAGGCACCTCTGCACCCTTAGGCGCTGGTGCTCCGGTCAGGCCTAACTTCCAAAATTGAGTTGTTCCTAATTGTCCCTCCAGTCCAATCCAGTACATATGGGTTGTCTCCCTCCTTCAGCAGCTGGAAACAACCCATGTCTGATTCTTTTGATATCACAGTAGAAGAGCACCCCCTTGTAGTTCAGGAGCCAGTATCTGTCCTCAGCAGCTGGAGGAAGAGCCTCTGCATGATGGGCTCCATTGAACGGACCTTGACTTCATTTCTGCCAAAAAGAAAGGAAAGAATACCACTGAATGATACAGAGAAAGAGGAGCTAAATAGAGCAAAAGGCAGCTGTGATTCTGTGAGCTGGGCATTACTGTGTCAATAAATATACCAGTGTTGGGCCAGCAGATATCAGGGTCTGCTTTCCTTAGGTGCCAAAATCCTTGATTGGGTCTGTCACGGCCCAGGGGTTAAATTACCTGGTGGTCCAGGTCCCTTTTCCCCCAGTCAGACAACCCAGCATTCCTAGAGCAAATTTAGCAGGTTTAGTCCTCTTCATAAATCTGATGGTGGAAAAAGCGCTACTGTGCCTTTTAAATTTCTCTGTAAGTGGAAGTGAAGGTAAAATAACAAAGTCTCTCGTTCCAGTGGCTGCCGACATTACCGGAGGGGTATTTTATGCTTAGATTTCTGCCTGTCTGTGGTCAGAACCTTCATTTCTGACAGGGATTTTGGTGAGGATTATTCCCTCTCTCTCTCCTCGCGTTGGGCAAGCCATTGGTATAGTTTATTGCCGCAGGTCTGTTGCATGCGTCGGTTTGTTCCGCATGTGCAACGTGTGGGGGATCCCGCAGTATACTGTTAGCAGGGGTCTGCCAGGTCTGTACAAGGCAAGGCAGATCAGTGGAGTTGGTTTTTGGCACTGGTGCGATGGATGGTAAGCCAGGACCTTCAGAGCAGGACGTCTCCCTCTCTGCCAGGCCCGTGGTTTTGGTGGGAAATGTGGCCATTTCTGATCCAGCAGCCATTTGCTTGGAAAAGGACAAACTTAGTAAGAAGCAGTGTAACAAGCAAGGGAAAAAACGGCAGTCTGTTTCAGCACCAGGGACAGAGGGTCCTGCTGCCTAGTGGCCAGAAACTGCTTTCCCCCCTGATTTCTGCTGTTATTACATAATACCTATTGTTTAAAGCGTAAGCAGGGCAATGAGAGGAAAAATCAAATACCAGGCAAGACCTCATTGGATCTGTTGGCTGACATCCTACAGGAGGGCACCCACGGGTGGGGGAGCATCACCTGAAGAAGGCATGCGGGGAGGAAGCTTCCTGGATGAGCCAGGATTCTCCTGTCTCCAGCCTCCGATGATCCGATGGAGAGGTCATTAGACCTTTGGGGGGAATCCGGACAACCGGAACTAGAAGAGGGAGAGATCCCTTGGAGAGAAGACCTCAATACAGTGCGTGCTTTTCATCGTGAGGAGCTGCATGCATTAATAAATCATTCGCTGACGGCACTCAACATTGTCCCTGCTCCTGCTGTAGCTGAAGAGCCATTGGAGGATCCTTTGTTGTAAAGGTTCAAGTGTTCCCAGACCACTTTTCTGGTTCACAGGATCTCTAAGAAGATGATTGAGGAGGAATGGGAAGTGCTGGAAGCTGGTTTGAGGCAGCAGAGCCTTGAGTCGGAGAAGGAGCTCCTCAAAATGCCTAAAGTGGCATCCCTGTGGAAGGCGGGGCTGGGTGGCTCTGAAAGATTTGCAGGACCGCAAACTGGAGATATTCTTGAAGCAGTTGTTGGACATGTGCGCCCTGACCCTGCAAGCCTCAATCTGTGGGGCTTACATCACCAGAGTCTCCATCTGTTGGATTCAAGGACTACTGGGAGCAGATTTGGAATCCCCAGTGGTGGTTCCAGAAGCAGCCAAATTAGAATTGGCCTCAGCTTATCTGGTAGATGCCTTTTATGATTTGGAGTGGGCATCTTAAAGTCCATGGCCTCCATTATTGCGGCCAAGCACTTCCTATGATTAAGAAACCACTTGGTGGATTTTTCTTTTAAGACCAGGCTGAATAAGCTCCTTGTAAAGGCAAATTACTTTTTGGGGAAGCACTGGATCTAGGTGAGACGAAGTGAGTGAAATTACCAGAGGACTGTCCCAAGGCTTCAAAGCAGGGTAACACTCCTAGAAGTTAGCCTCTGGATTATAGGAAGTTCCGTGCGGCACGGTTTGCCCCTATCAACGGGAATTCTTTTCAACTAGAGGTCAACCCTTTCGAAGCTACCGCAGTTCCAGCAGGGGATATTTGGCTCCCTCGGTCCCTTCCAAAAAACTCCAGTGGCACAAGGCAGGCCAAGGCGGAAGTAGTGCATGTAGGAGGTTGGCTACAACAGTTTTATTCCACCTGGACCACAATTACTACTGACCGGTGACTACTGGAGATAATTTGGGAGGGGTATGCGCTGGAGATCTCATCCTCTGTCAGAGGCATTCATGCAGTCACCCTGCAAGGCCCTTCAAAGCAGAGAGCAGTTCGGGATATGCTCCAGGACTTACAGCGGGTACATGCGGTAGTGCCGTTTCCTTGTGACCAGTGCGGCTCAGTTCGATATTCCATTTAATTTGTGGTACCCAAAAAGGAAGGGTCGTTTTGCCCCATTTTGGATCTCAGGTGAGTAAACAGGGCCTTGCTAGTGCCGCTTTTCCGCATGGAAACATTGCGCTCAGTTATCGTCCCCGTGAGACAGGGCGCATTCCTCACTTAGGCATGCAGTCATATCCCAATTTGGCCAGATCACCAATAATACCTGCAGTTTTCAGTGCTGATGGGACATTTTCAATTCAGAGCATTGTCCTTTGGCCTGGCCACTGCTCCGCAAAGGTTCACCAAGGTCATGGTAGTGGTGGCGACGGGAGGGGGTTATGGTGTTCACCTACCTGGACGACTGGTTGATCAGAGCAAAATCAAAATTTGAAGGCATAACCACTATGCAAAGGGTGGTGATGTTCCTGCAGAGCTTAAGTTGGGTGATAACTTTTCCAAGAGCAAGATCAAGCCAGTCCAGAACCTGGTTTGCCTGGGAGCACAGTTCGACACCACAGCAGAATTTGTTGTCTTGCCCATGACGCAGGCGCAGAAAATTCAACATCAGAAATTTCCTCGCCGTGGCAGTGTTCTCAGCTCTTAGAATCCATAGCAGTAACCCTGGACCTGGTGCTCTGGGCACGTGCCCACATGAGACCCCTGTAGCAGGAACTTCTGTCTCGGCGGTCCCCACAGCACCATCCTCTCGCAATGAAACTTGTTTGTCTGCTGCACACCAGGGCTCAGTTGGACTGTTGGCTGTAGCCAGCACGTCTTGTGGTGGGATGCTGCTGGAGCCACCAGATTGGATACTTGTAACGACCAATTCCAGTCTCACAGGATGGGGAGTGCATTGCGGGTCGCAAGTAGCACAAGGCCGCTGGACTCAGGAGAGCATGTGATTGGTCAGTTGGCTGTAGATAAGGGCAGTGTATCTGGCTCTCCAGTTCTTCCAGGCTCAGATTTACCAGCGGGCAGCGAGTCTGTTTTGACAACATGACCACAGTGGCCTACATCAATCGCCAGGGTGGTATAGGCAGGGTGACATTAGCGGATGAGATTTGCCCTTTGCTATTGTGGGCGGAGGAAATCCTTATGGCTCTCTCGATGGTTCATATGGCAGGAAGGCATGGAAAGCGTTCAAGCAGACTTCTTTAGTTGTCAGAAGTTGGATCAAGGAGAATGGGAGTTGAATGCCTCAGTCTGTCACGATATCATTAGGTGGTGGGGTATGCCAATCATGGATCTGGTGGCCTCTTTCCCCATTGCCAAAGCAAGCAGATTTTTCAGCAGATGCAGGGAACGCATGTCCGAGGGGCTCAATGCTCTGGTGCTAAGGTGGTCAATGGAGGGCCTACTTTGTGTTTCCTTCATGGGCTCTCAGTGCATCTGCTGCAACACATAGAGGACACCGCGGACAGGTGATCTTCATTGCGCTACTATGCCAACTTGCTCAATCTGTTGGTAGCTAGTTCGTGGTGTCTTCTGAACAGGATCAATCTGCTCTCGCAGGGTCTGATCCTCATGCTAGAAGTGGATCGATTTCTTGCTTATGGCCTGGCTCTTATGGCTCAAAGAATATGCCACTGCGGTGGTGGCTACTCTACTGAGGGCTTGGAAGAGGTCCACCTCTTTGGCATATATAAGAGTATGGTGAGTTTTTGAAGGCTGGTGTGAGGACAATGGTGTGCATCCCTTCTGATCGTCTCTCCCGGATATCCTGGCATTCCTGCATGCGGGTTTGGACAAGGGATTGGTTTGGACAAGGGATTGGTTTGAACTCCTTACGAATACAGGTGGCAGCGCTTTCCTGTTATCAAAGACATGTGCAGGATTACTCCTCGGCTGCTCAGGTGGATGTAGCACACTTTCTCAAAGCGGTGAGGCAGGTGTGCCCTCCAGTGCGATCGGTGGTGCCACCATGGGACCTTAACTTGTTACTATCTGCGTTGATGGAGGAACTTGTAGGAATGGACAGGTAAAGGGGATACCAGAATCCCCAAGATGTAATTAAAGATAGATGCATTTCTTGATACAGATCTCTAAAAATGTGCTGATAGAAGAACTTTTTAACAATGACTGTCACTCATGGGTTTGTCCTTTCACCTACTTCCTCTTGGGTGGAGTGGGATATCATGATCAATGAGTTCTGTGTAACTGTCTTTAAAAATAGTTTGAGAACATTGTTAACACAAGCATAAAGAGTAAACACAGGCTATGAACTGCGCAATCATAGTTCATTGTACAGTCAACTATAGGTCCCTGCTGCCACAGCATAATTTCTGCAACTCTGCAATTATAAATAATTCTGTCATAATCAAGTACATTTCATCTAATACACTGTAAACAGCTCTTACGCTGTAAAGAATTCTAGCGACACCTTGTGTTATGTTTATGCTTAATGACTGTGTTACTTCCCCTTTTCTCTTCAATAAAAAGAGCTTCAGAGGAGGAAGAATCTGAATTCAACAGAGATGGAACTGTGTTGTGTCCATGGACCTTCTGTTGTTTTCCTCTGAACTCAAAGAAAAGTAGCACTTTGTGTGTGATTGTGTTCTGTGTTACTCTCTGCTTATTTCTCACTGCTTGAGGGACCAGAGACCAAAAGAGCCATGGTATTGTGGCCAGATCACGGGTTTTCTTCAGAACTTTTGAACCTCTAGCTCAGGCTTCCTTAAAAGACCTGACTCCGAAGGTGGTCTTTTTGGTGGCTATTTGTTTGGCTCGGCGGATATCTGAGCTCCAGGTACTATCCTTCAGGAAGCTGTACCTGGTCAAGTCTAGAGTGAAGGTAGTGTTTTTGAGACCAGTGCCTTCCTTTCTCCCCTAGGTGATTTCGTGCTTTCCCTCCTGGTGGATTTGGAGGAAGGGCGTCAACTGAACTTATTAGACGTCTGCAGAGTTCTAAGTTGCTATTTGAAACCTATGGAGTCCTTCTGTAAGTTGTATAGGTTTTTCGTTCTGTACGGGGGTCTGCGTAAAGGTGAGGCGGTCTCCAAAGCTTCAGCAGCTCACTGGGTAAAAAAGGTGATTTGCCTCTGTCTATCTGCTAAAGGATAAAGAGGTACCGCGTGGTCTTTGATCACACTAGACCAGGGCACAGGCAGAGTATAGCTTGGTCCTGCCGGTGGATATTTCATTCCTGCATACTTTCACACATCACTACCGTCTGGATGTGCAAGCGGCAGGTGATTCACGTTTTAGAGCCTTTGTGCTTCAGGCCGGACTTGTGGGTCCCTCCCATGCCTTGTTAGTGCTCTGGTACATCCCATGTGCACTGCACTGCACTGGACTGGACTAGAGTTATGATTAGGAAGGAGAAATTAGATCTTACTTGCTAATTGTCTTTCCTTGAGACCCTCCAGTCCCAGGACACACTCTTGTGGCGTATAAGTATCTCTGTCTGCTATATATCAGGATTTAGGAGAGTGGGTGTATCTGGCTCAGCTGGGAAGATTCTGATAAGAATTGCATCGGATACATTCTGGGGTCTTCCTCATGGACAGTAATGGTGTTGGCAAGTATGACCTTGATATCGTGGTTCTTCACCACATTGTGTATAGTTTATACAACTGGCCAGGAGAGAGATCCAGGTAGAGACTCGGAAGTACTTTGACTTCCTCTCTGAGTCTGATTCTGACGGCTGGGTGACTAATGTGGAATTGGAGGCTTTGTTGGAGGATAGGTCTCCTGAACGCCTATCGGACTCTTCTCCATCTCCATGAGCGACGTAAGCCCCTTTCTGAGGACATGGCCTTCCAGGATTTCATAAGGGACATGGTGAAGGCCATACCATTTTCTTTGGAGATTGAGGATGAACCCAGGGCAGGAGAGTAGGAGATCGTTCAGTACTACTCGGCCCCTAAAGAGGTGGTGACAGTCCCTGTGCACCGCATCTTGCAGAGAGTGCAGATGAGAATGTGGAAGAGCCCCCTCTCTGTGGCAAAGGTCAGTAGAAGGCTTGACTCCATGTACAGAGTTCAGAAGGCTCCCGGTTTTGAGAAGCCTCAGCTTACTCGCCATTCCTTGGTGGTTGAATCCCCCTTAAGTGATCCAGGTGCAACAAGACTCCTTCCTCGGGAAGGGAGGCCTGGACATTGGAGAAAATATATTTAGAGTTCCATGCTCATAGCCCATGGGCCTCTTACCAGCACAGCAAACACAAAGAAGAGCAAAATCTCTCGCAGAAATACACAGGAACACACGAAGCGAGAGACTATGTTGGTCAAGGGTGCCTTTATTAATGAACCCCAAAGCATTTCAGCAACGCCTTCTTCAGGGGAATGCAGCTCATAAAATAAAAACAATAAGTAATATAATAAGAACCAAACATAACATAAATATTTAAAAATTATAGAAAACATAGATAAATTATCAAATCATCATGGTAAAATCATATTAAAACCATATGTAAACAATGAAACCATATGTAAAACAGAAATTAAAAATGCAATGGTGACTAAGAACGTAGGGCAGAGGATAAGATTTAAAAAAAAACAAGGTAGAAAAAGGAAGTATTGAACAAAATATATACTTACTGAATGCACCCTGTACATAGACTTGTAGAGGAATATAAACTGTTTGGACTTTCTATATAAAGGAATTTTTATAAATAATTAATTGACAAGTAACATAAAAACAAAAGGACATTACATCTAGAGTGCAAACAGGTAGAAGCCATGATAAAGAAGGTGCTCAATATTGTGAAAATATTAAAAACAGAGACCTGGTACTGTATATTTTAAAACGAAACAGTGAACATGAGGTGGAGATAAACAAGGTAGCACGCTGGAGAAAGGTTTATCTTACGTACCTACAAAAAAACATAAGTTTACCACTCATGTTGAATTGTACATATTCTTCCGGAAATGAAAGATCATTGATTATTTTGAAAAAATAGGCCCTGTTGAAAATGATAACTCTGTGGTAAAGAATCCTTCTACATGGGTGCTGCCTACTAACTTGAATGCTATACTTATGGCATATGAGACTATTGTTACATCAAATGTTGAACAATTATATGGAAAAGAGTCATACTTTCTGCAAACTTGACTATACCCCATAAAGCTGCATTACAAGGTCTAAAAACTAACCAGGCCATAGTGATAAAACCGGCTGACAAAGGAGGTGCCCTAGTTATACAGGATAGAAGTACTTATATTGATGAAGTATTGTGACAATTAAATAATAAAGAATTTTATTTGAAAATTTATGATGATCCGACACCCTTCCTTCTGAAAAAAGTAGATGCATGTTTATATATAGGGAAAGAGGCCGGCTTTTAACATCAAAGAAAATTAATTTTCTTACGGCCTCTCACCCTGTGACTCCCACTATCTACCCTACCTAAGATTCATAAATCTATGGACAATCCCCCGGGACGTCCGATCGTGTCTTATATTGGTTCTTTGTTTGAACCATTGTCTAAGTTTTTAGATGTCTTTTTGAGGCCTTTTGTTATCAAAGTGGACTCTTACATGCGTGATTCTGCACATGTGATCAATATTTTACAGGGGTTTGGTGATTTCCATAAGAACATAACATAAGAACATAAGATATGCCATACTGGGTCAGACCAAGGTCCATCAAGCCCAGTATTCTGTTTCCAACAGTGGCCAATCTAGGTCATATGTACCTAGCAGTTTCCCCAAGAGACACAAGTTCCACAATGCTTGTACTGGGTCAAGCATTGATATCTTCGGTCACTTCTTAATAATGGTTTATGGACCTTTCCTCCAGGAACTTGTCCAAACCTTTTTTAAACCCAGCTACACTAACAGCCTTTACTACATCCTCCGGTAACAAATTCCAGAGTTTGATTACACGTTGAGTGAAAAAATATTTTCTTTTATTAGTCTTAAATAGTTTACCCTGTAGCTTCATTCCATGTCCCCTAGTCTTTCTATATTCTGATAACGTAAACAATCGATCTACGTTTACCCGTTCCACTCCCTTCATTAATTTATTGACTTCTATCATATCTCCCCTCAGCTGTCTCTTTTCCAGGTTAAAGAGCCCTAGCCTTTCTTCATAGTATCCTTCCATCCCCTTTACCATTTTGGTGGCTCTTCTCTGAACCTTTTTCTAAAATCGCTATATCCTTTTTAAGATACGGCGACCAGAATTGCGCACACTATTCAAGGTGCGGTCTCACCATGGAACGATATAGAGGCATTATAATATCTTTTGTTTTATTTTCCATTCCTTTCCTTATCATACCTAGCATTCTATTTGCTCTCTTGGCCGCCGCTGCACACTGGGCCGAGGGTTTTAACATGGTATCCACAATGACGCCTAAATCATTTTCCTGGGTGGTGGTTCCTAATGTGGAACCTTGCATCGTGTAACCATAGTTTGGGTTGTTCTTCCCTAGGTGCATAACCTTGCACTTGTCCACATTAAATTTCATCTGCCATTTTGATGCCCAGTCTTCCAACTTATCAAGATCCTCTTGCAATTTTTCACAATCCTCTTGGGTTTTAACAACTTTAAATAGTTTTGTGTCATCTGCAAATTTGATATTCCTTAGCGTCCCTCTAGTCCAGTCCCGGAAAGATAGAGTTGTCAACCTCCACCAGCAGCTTTGGAGACTGAAAGATGTCATCGTCGTGATGTCACTGGTACAAATAGGCTCGCTCCGCCCACTTTCACCAGTACTTTCAGTCTCCAAGCAGCTTGGAGGTTCTGAGCCCAGGACTGGGCTCAGAGGAACAAATAAGCAGAGCTTAATCTTTTTCTTTAGTTCATCTTTTGTTTTTAAATTTAGATTTTCTTGCTCTTTAGGTGCCTGCTGCTGCTATAGAGAACTGTTCTGCTGAGGCTGTTTCTCCTTTCTCTGCTCCCTAACCCCCCCCCCTCCCCTCCCTGCCTCAGCATTGAAACAAGCATTGCAGTAGCACAGGAGTGTGCCTGCCTTTGCCTCCCTGCCCCCGAACCCACTTGGAAGGGTGAGGAGCAGGTAGAAGGCTATAGAGACTCCCAGCAGCAGGCAGTGGTTATTACCACAGGATTTTGAGTCTCTCCAGAAGCTGATGCCGCTTTGAAGGCTGTGCTCCTGAGGGGTCCAGCGCTGCCCTTCTTCTCTCTCTCCCGAGGTCTGGTGAGTACTCTGGACTTTGGGGTTTACCTGGGGGAGGTATTTGGGGGTTAGTTGAGGTGTTTTGGCAGCTCCTTAGGAGTCAGGGAGGCCTAGCCGCGTGATTTTTCGTGCCGAAAAAGTGGCGGCGGCCATTTTTAATTTTTCATTTTCAAAGTCAATTTTTTCGGGTTTAGAAGCTTCGTTTTGAAAAACGGTGGTTAGGGGGCAGCTAGTTACATCTTGCTTGATTGATCACTGCCAAAAAGTAAAAAAAACAAACAAAAAAAAAAACCGCGTTTAAATTGGAGCTTATCTTGTAGCTGTGCAAGGCTCTGTGCAAGGCTCTTTTACTGGCATTGAAGCGCTGTTACTTACCATGCCTGCCAAACCACGCTGCTTGGTCTGTGGGGTGCGGCGTGGGGAGCTTCTGGACACTGGCGGTTGCAAAACATGCTCTTTAGAGGCCATGGGCATGGAGAAGTCCTTGGGGGAAGGTTCTCAGGACCACGCGACCGCGTCTCAGGATGGCAGGGGTTCTGACCCTCCCTCCTTGCCTGCTTCGGAACCGGTAGCGGGTCCATCCTCCGCTTCCAGTGTTCCCTTGGTGCCAGAAGGATCCCAGGAGTCTGGGATTCCAGGTCTCCCTTCCGAATTCCTCTCCTTGATGCAGAAGGCGTTTGCCTTGCTGCAGACGGACAGGGGGGTTCAGTCTCCCGGTCCTTCTAGCAGGAAAAGGAGTCGGGCTGCCAGTCTTCAGGAAGGGGAGATGACGCTACCCAAAAGGCGATGGGGTGATTTGGAACCGCAGTCGCCTGCCCTTCTAGAGGAGGACCTGGGGATGCCGGACCTTGATGAGGAGGTCTCGGATGAAGACTTGGAAGATGGTGAGTTGTTGGAGGAGGAGCAACAGAGCAGGGTGGTCCGTGTTTTTTGGCGAGAGGAGCTCCCTGCCTTGATTTCCGAGACACTAAAAGTTTTAAATATGCCTGTGGGGTCCGCACCCTCAGAAGAGGCGTTGGAGGATCCGCTGTTGCAGGCTGTGCGCACCTCGCAGCGGGTGTTCCCTATCCATAGAGTATTTCGGAATATGATTCAGGAGGAATGGGGAGTCGGCGTTGCGGGGGACCAGGGCTTTGGACCGCTTGTACCCGCTCTTGGAACAGGATAAGTGGATATTTCGGTCTCCAAAGGTTGAGCCGCGGTGGCTGCTGTCACGAAGAAGACCACCATTCCGGTGGAAGGAGCGGCAGCATTGAAGGATGGCCAGGATAGGAGGTTGGATACCTTGCTGAAGCAGGTGTTCGACATGAGTGCCCTTTCCCTGCAGGCCTCCATAGCGGGGGCGTGGGTGGCGAGAGGCTGTTTACGCTGGTCTCAACGTCTTCAGGGCTCCCTCTCAGACGACCAGATGGCGGATGCGTCTCGGCTGGAGTCTGGCACTGCGTACCTGTCCGATGTTCATTATGGTCTAATTCGTGGCCTAGCTAAATGTATGGCTTCTGTAGTCGCGGCTCGCCGTTCTTTGTGGCTCCGAAACTGGTCGGCGGATAGTTCGTCCAAGGCTCGGCTCAGTAAGCTTCCCTTCCGGGGCAAGCTCCTCTTTGGAGAGGATCTTGAGAAGTTGGTTAAGGACCTCGGGGAGTCCAAAGGGGGGCGTCTCCCTGAGGATAGACCGAAACGGACTCGCGGAGGATCGGCATCTAGAGGCCTCTCGAGGGATTTTCGCAAGTTTCGCACATCTCGCTTTCAACAATCGCAGCGGAGCAGGTTTCCAGCGCGGAGTCAGTCCTTTCGAGGGTTTCGGGGGGCAGGCAGGGGTTTTGGTCCCTACCAGTCTTCCGGTGCGAACAAGAAATCACAATGAGATGAGGCGGGCCCAGGTAGTGGAGGTGCCCGTGGGAGGCAGGTTGCGGGAGTTCTACCCTGCCTGGGTCCAGATTACATCAGACCGGTGGGTCTTAGAAGTCATTCGGGAACGCTATGCCCTAGAGTTTCAGCGTCCAGTGCGAGATTCCTTTGTTCTTTCCCCTTGCAAGGCGCCTCGGAAGCGCCGAGCGGTCGCAGACACCTTGGGCCGTCTCCAACGGCTCGGGGCAGTCGTACCCGTTCCGATCGACCAGTGCGGCGCAGGACGATACTCCATTTATTTCGTGGTCCCCCAAAAAAAGGAGATACGTTTCGGCCACTTCTCGATCTCAAGAGGGTGAATCGTTGTCTCCGAGTGTCCCACTTCCGCATGGAGACCTTGCGCTCCGTCATTGCGGCCGTTCACGCGGGCGAATTTCTTACGTCCTTGGATCTGACGGATGCTTATCTTCACATTCCCGTGCGGAGGGAGCATCAACGTTTTCTGCGATTTGCTGTACCGATGGGACACTTTCAGTTCCGGGCGTTGCCTTTTGGTCTGGCGACAGCTCCTCGGACATTCACAAAGATTATGGTGGTTGTAGCGGCCGCGCTGCGCAGAGAGGGGATCCTGGTGCACCCGTACCTGGACGACTGGTTGATTCGGGCAAAGTCCAGGGAGGAAAGCGTGGTGGAGTTCTTGGAGAGCCTCGGTTGGGTAGTGAACGAGGCGCAGAGTCAGCTGTCCCCCTCGCAGAGCCTGGAGTACCTGGGGGCGCGCTTCGAGACTCGACAAGGACGGGTCTTTCTTCCCAGTTCAAGGGCGCAGGCCTTGCGCGACCTGGTGCGTCGGTTTCTGGGGCTGCGAGCGCCGACGGCTTGGCAGTACCTGCAGTTACTGGGGACCATGGCGGCTACAATAGACTTAGTGTTGTGGGCCAGGGCTCACATGCGGCCGTTGCAGAGTGCTCTCCTCAGGCGCTGGTCTCATCAGAGAGATGCGTTGTCGCAGTGTCTGCTCACGACGGATGCGAGTCTCGCGGGATGGGGGGCTCATCTCGAAGGCTCGTTTGCGCAAGGAACGTGGTCAAAGGAGGAACGACTATGGTCCATAAACCGTCTGGAAATGCGCGCAGTGTTTCAGGCTCTTCTAGCTTTTCAGCAGAATCTGCGGAAAGCGGCGGTTCGCGTGCTGTCGGACAACGCGACCACGGTGGCGTATATAAATCAGCAAGGCGGCACGGGCAGTGCGGCCCTGGAGGAAGAGGCGAGTGTGCTACTGGCTTGGGCAGAACGGAATTTACTGGCCCTGTCGGCTCAGCACGTCGCCGGAGTCGCCAACGTCGAGGCGGATTATCTGAGTCGGTGCCGCGTAGATCCGGGGGAGTGGGCTCTGCACCCGGACGTTTTCGAGATGATTGTGCGCCGTTGGGGGCTTCCGGTGATGGATCTCATGGCCACCTTGCGGTCAACAAAGGTGGAGAGATTCTTCAGCAGGCGGAAAGAGTGGATGGCGGAGGGCCTGGATGCCCTGGCGCAGAAGTGGCCTGTGGAGGGTCTACTGTATGTATTCCCTCCCTGGGCGCTAATTGGCAAGGTGGTTCAGCGCATTGAGCGGCACAAGGGCCAGGTGGTCCTGATAGCACCCGATTGGCCGAGGAGACCGTGGTATGCAGATTTGGTTCGTCTGTTGGCCGCCGTTCCATGGAGGTTACCTCTTCGGGAGGATCTGTTGCTTCAGGGTCCCTTGCGCATGCCTCAGGTGGGTCGGTTCTCGCTTACGGCTTGGCTCTTGAGCGGGCGCGGTTGACGGCCCGTGGATACTCGACGGCGGTTATAGACACTCTCCTGCGGTCGCACCGGAGGTCGACTTCCCTGGCTTATATCCGAGTTTGGCGTGTCTTTGAGAACTGGTGTTCCGATCACTCTATCAACCCCTTACGAGCTTCGGTGTCCAATGTTCTTTCCTTTTTGCAGGCTGGATTGGATAAGGGCCTCTCGGCCAGCTCCTTGCGGGTGCAGTTGGCGGCTCTCTCCTGTTTTCGTGGAAAGATTCAAGAGCAGGTGATCGCAGCGCATGGCGATATTCGTCGGTTCTTGCGAGCGGTGGTGTTGCTCAGACCGCCGAGGCGAACTGTTCTTCCTCCGTGGGATCTTAATTTGGTCCTGAACGTCTTGGTGGGGGAACCCTTCGAGCCATTAGGACGGGCTTCGCTCAAGGATTTGACGCTCAAGACGGTGTTTCTCGTGGCGATATGCTCCGCCAGGAGGATTTCCGAGCTGCAGGCGCTCTCTTGCCGGGAGCCTTTTTTGACTTTCTCTGCGGACAAGGTGGTCTTGCGTACAGTACCCGCCTTTTTGCCAAAGGTGGTGTCCACTTTTCATGTTAATCAAGTGGTGTCGCTCCCGGTGTTTTCCGTGGAGCAGGGAGCTCAGGCAGGTGGACGTTTGCACCGGTTGGACGTGCGGAGAGTGCTCAAGAGGTATCTTGGTCGTACGGCGTCATTTCGGAAGTCGGACAGGCTTTTTGTCGCATTCGGAGGCCCGCGGAAGGGCGAAGCGGCGGCAAAGTCTTCCATTTCTCGGTGGCTGAAGGAGGCGATTGCTTCGGCCTACATTTTGAGAGGCAGAGCGGTGCCGGTAGGGTTGCGGGCGCATTCCACGAGAGCGCAAGCAGCCTCGTGGGCGGAAGTCAGCCTAGGGCCGGTGGCGGATATTTGTAGGGCGGCGACCGGGTTCTCGTTACATTCTTTTGCTCGGCATTATCGCTTGGATGTGCAGGCGCGCAGGGATAGTTGTTTTGGATCGGCCGTCCTTCAGGCTGGCATATCGGGCCCCTCCCATTGAGATTTACTGCTTTGTTACATCCTCTATCTTTCCGGGACTGGACTAGAGGGACGCTAAGGAAGAGTAAATTAGACTTACCTGCTAATTGTTGTTCCTTAAGGAACTCTAGTCCAGTCCCGGCTCCCACCCGTTCAGTGGGTGTTCGCCAGCCTGAAGTGTCCATAGGCGGGAGAGAGTGAAATTGACAGCTGGTGAACCCGTGCGGCTTTAAAAAAAAAACAAAAAACAACAACAAAAAAACCCCCAGAAAATAGTAAAGAATAAAAGGAGAACACAGCCAGACGGAACACTTCGTTCCGTGCATAGATATCCGTACCCACTACGCTTTTCAGGGCGCTCTGGGGGTGGCCGAAATGGGAAGCGCTCTCAGAGGGGATTTCTGTGTGGCGGCAGGCGGCTGGGGCGCAGAGGAACCGGGCTCCTGCCCTTCCGTTCCCCGTCCGTTATAGGGCGCGCTCTGGCTCTATCCTTTTCTTATAGATATATCTCTATCTGTACATAATTGTTTTGTATAGGTTTTTGAAATAACTACTTATTTGTTGCTCTGCTGAGTCTGCTTTGTCAATAGGTGCTGGTGAAAGGGGGCGGAGCGAGCCTATTTGTACCAGTGACATCACGACGATGACATCTTTCAGTCTCCAAAGCTGCTGGTGGAGGTTGACAACTCTATCTTTCCGGGACTGGACTAGAGTTCCTTAAGGAACAACAATTAGCAGGTAAGTCTAATTTACTCACCTCACTCGTTATTCCACTTTCCAGGTCATTTATGAATATGTCAAAAAGCAGCGGACCCAGCACAGATCCCTGGGGTACACCACTATTCACCTTTCTCCATTGGGAAAATTGGCCATTTAGCCCTACCCTCTGCTTTCTATCTTTTAACCAGTTCCTGATCCACAATAGTACACTGCCTCCTATCCCATGACTCTTTAGTTTTGCCAAAAGTCTCTGATGAGGGACCTTGTCAAAGGCTTTCTAAAAGTCCAGATACACAATATCAACCGACTCACCTTTGTCCACCTGTTTATTCACTCTTTCAAAAAAACATAACAGATTAGTAAGAGAAGATCTTCCTTGCCTAAAGCCATGTTGGCTGTCTCCCATTAGGTTGTGACTATCTACATGCTGAGTAATTTTATTCTTTATGATGGTTTCTACCATTTTTCCTGGTACTGATGTCAGGCTCTGTAGTTTCCCGGATCACCCCTGGAACCCTTTTTAAAAATTGGTGTTACATTGGCGATCCTCCAATCTTCAGGTATTAGAGATGATTTTAATGATAGTTCACAGATTACTGATAGCAGGTCTGCAATCTCATATTTCAGTTCTTTCAACACCCTTGGATGTATACCATCCGGCCCAGGTGATTTGCTACTCTTCAGTTTATCTAATAGTTGTAAGACATCTTCCCGATGTATCGATATTTCCTTCAATTCTTCCGCACCTTTAAATACCACTTCAGTCATGGGTAACATCTCTACATCTTCCTCAGTAAAGACCGAAGCAAAGAATTCATTCAGTCTCTCCGCTATCGCCTTGTCGCCTCTTAGTGCTCCTTTAACCCCTTTATCATCTAATGGACCAACTGACTCTCTCACAGGTTTTTTGCTACGAATGTACTTGAAAAGGTCTTTATTTTGCGTTTTTGCTTCCGCAGCAAGCTTCTTCTCAAATTCTCTCTTTGCCTGCCTTATCAATGCCTTGCATTTGACTTGCCAGTGCTTGTGCTGTTTCCAGGTTTCGTCGTTTGGCTCTTTTTTCCATTTCCTGAAAGATGCTTTTTTGGCAACAACAGCCTCTCTGACCTCACCTTTAAACCATGCTGGCAGTTTTTTGGACTTCCTTCCACTTTTCTTAAAGCGTGGAATACAGCTGGTCTGGGCTTCCAAGATAGTATTTTTCAACAACACCCAAGCTTGATGTACGTCTTTAACCTTTGCAACTGCTCCTTTTAGTTTTTAGTTCCATGACCAGTTGTTACTGGTTACCCTTGATATCAATTCCCTATATACAAATATACCACAGCAGGCTGCTCTAGAGGTTCTTTCAAACATTCTTATTCTTATTCGGAGACCAAAACCAGTACGTATACCGACCTTTTTTCTTACGCAATTGACTGCACTTGCAATGACGGAGAATTTTTTCTGTTTCAAAGGAGTTTTTAATAAGCTGATAAGGCGTTGCCATTGGCTCCTCAATGGCACCAGATATTGTTAACCTATATGTTGCTGATTTTGAACAACGTTTCTTAACTCATCATCCTTTCAAAACACAGATTAGGCTATGGAAACGTTACATCGATGACATTCTTATGATATGGGATGGCACAGAGGCCCAACTGCGGACCTTTTTCTCCTGGTTAAACTCATTGGACATTAATTTACAATTTGAAGGGCTCTACAGCTTAGATTCCATTCCTTTTTTAGATATTTTGATTTAAAAAAGACAACCAAGGCTTTATCGCAGATTTATATCGAAAGGTTACCGATAGAAATACGTTATTAAAATATGACAGTTTTCATAACACTGCCCTTAAGTATAATTTACCGATTAGCCAATTTTTGAGAAACAAAAGATTGTGCACTTCAGAAATGGACTTTGAACGCAATGCTGTAGATATGCATAGAAGATTCCAACAACGTGGATACCCACGGGACTGTATTAAGAAGGCTTATTTACGAGCTTGCACCACTAATCGCAGCTCTCTGTTGGAAAAATGTAGTAATCCTCAATTAGATAGAGTTGTCTGTGCTCTTACCTTCTCCAACCACTCAAGAGAGATTGTTCGGATACTTAAACAAGAATGGTATCTTCTTACCTCTTTACCGGCATTTGCTTCTAAGCGTTTAACTATTGCCTATAAGCGTAACCCGAACCTCAGCAATATACTGGTTCCTTCTGCTTTAACCAGACCACGACCACAGCCTAGAGTTAAAGGACACTTCCAGTGTGGTGGTGGCTCTGTGTGTCAGCATGTTTTAATCACTAAGGAACTCTTTGTACATCCTGTTTCTGGCAAGAAGGTCTATATACAACACTATTCTAATTGCAAAACTGAAAATGTGATTTACTTGATTTTGTGTCCATGCAATTTGGTCTATATAGGCAAGACTAAAAGACAAGTACGTACTCGTATCATTGAACACAAGAGCTGCCTACACAGACAAGTTCCCGATAGACCTCTTGTATCTCATTGGATACAACAAGGGCATTCTGTTAATGAGCTGAAATATCTGGTGCTCAAGGCAGTGGTACCACATTGGAGAGGGGCGATATAGATAAAATTGTACTTAAATTAGAACAGCGCTATATCTATGAGTTTAATAGCCTGGAACCTAAAGGTTTAAACCAAGAAAGTAATTTATCCGTCTTTTTATAAACTACTGGTGCTATTTTCTCTGTTTTACCTGCATTATTATTCACGGTTTTATTCTCTTTCATATAGTCTATATTTATTTGTGCTCCATATGATCTCCATTTTGAATGCTCTTTAATATATTCAGCTTTGTGCTTTATAGTGTTTTTTTTTTATAATTAAGCACGTAAGGTTAAGGTGGTATTATTTCCCTTTCCTTTTCTCCCCCCCCCCTTTTTCCTTTAATTCGCTCTCAATGGTTTGAGGATATGAGTTTTAAATGCATTTTCTTATTTTTGATGATATGAAGGTTTAATGTTTCTGGTAGCCTGGAGCCCAATGGTTCATACTAAGAAAGTCAATTATCTGCTTTACTTTTTATTTACTTACTATTACATTTTACATTTGGTGCTTTGTGTGACTGATTTTATCACATTTATGCACTTATACTCATATTTTGCTGAGGTGGTTTTTATCCCCTCTGTCAATGGTCCTGCAGATATGGTTTTTCAACCGGTTTTTCAACGAGATATTAGACCCCCTGTTTACTATTTATATCTATGTGCGATTTTGCATCTATGTGCATCTTTTCATTTGATCCATCTGTTATTCGTTACTAGATTCCCTACATTCATGATTTTTTAACCTCACTCGATCCTTGAGTGACATTTGATGGCCCCTCCCCCTCTCTCAACATAGCTGCTCCGCTTGAGAATTTGGAGTGTATTCTGCGAAGATAAAAAGGTTTTTCCTGAAGTTGGTGATGTGTTTTATTTATCTTTTTCAATTGATCCACTCATTATTCGTTGCTAAATTTCCCATATTTACAATTTTTAACCTTATCCATACTTTGACTGACATTTGATGGCCCCTCCCCTTTTTTCACCTTTCTTTGACGCGCAATTATGTTTATAATCACATGACCTTCTCCTCTAACAAAACTGCTCCGTTTGAGAACCTTGAAGTTCCTGAATCTCCCTGGAGTTTATTGTGTGAGGATGGAAAGTTCCTCTTGAGGTTGGTTATGTAGTGCTTTGACTGGTTTTTAACTTTTATAAACACAAGATGTTATTCTCGGTTACACAAGTGGTAGCACTTAACGTGGTACATTATACCGGCTCCGTTTTTTAAGCCTTTTATATGACTGCTCTAATCATTACAGCGTGCCCGTTTTACTATGGCAATGTTTTATGTGGATTTCCTAATATGGTATTTAGTTCATTATGGTTAAACGATTGACATTTTTGAAGCTTAATATAGCGGTTTGTTTTACGGGTTTATCCGGGCTTGATTTCTGAGATTGTCTAAGCGATACAGCATGTTACTTTGTCTATCTCTACTTCGATTTCTCCGTTTTTAAGCACACAGTATTAGTGCTTTGTTCCAACTTTAAAAAACAAACAAACATAGTACCAGTGCTCTGTTTCAACATTTCCACAATACTAAGCACCTCCCTTGTCAAAGCCTACTATGTTAGTTTCTGCCTGTTAGTATTTTAGATATATTACCCTCCTTTGTTTAGTTCACTAAGCTTAAACGCTCTATGTTGCTCCTGTGGAACTTTGTTTTGTGGGTTTAACTGTATTATTTTTTTAAGACTGTTTAAGCGATATAGCATGCTACCTTGTTTATCTCCACCTCGTGGTTCACTGTTCAGTTTTAAAATATACAGTACCAGGTCTTTGTTTTTAATATTTTCACAATATTGAGCACCTTCTTTATCATGGCTTCTACCTGTTTGCCCTCTAGGTGTAATGTCCTTTTGTGTTTGTTACTTGTCAATTAATTACCGTATTTTTCGGACCATAAGACGCACTTTTTCTTCACCAAAAAGTGGGAGGAAAAGTGCCTGCGTCTTATGGTGCGAATAGAAGAAGTTGCAGAGCGGCAGCGGGTCCCCCGGGACCTTCCGTGTCCCTGGGGCTGCATCATCCCTCCCCCGCCCCGTGTCCAGGCTTCTCAGGGAGTGTTATTGGCAGAGCGGCAGCGGGTCCCCCCCCGTGTCACCTTGCCCAGGCATTAGTGGCAGAGCGGCAGCGGGTCCCCCCTCACCTTACCTTGTCCTTGGGAAGCCGATCTGTGCAGGAGGTGCGATGCTGCTGCTGTGCTGTGCTGTGTCACCGCCGTATGCTATTGGAGGATAGCATGTAGTAGGCGGTGTTACAGTACACAGCAGTGCGCATGCCCCTCACTCCAGTCATCGGCTTCTGAGGTAAAATGTCACTACACACTACACTACATTTTCCCAATAAACTGTTCCCAATAAATGTTTTCCCTCTGTCCCTTTTTTCCTTTCAATTGTCACTCTTTTTCTTTTAATTGTCACTCTTTTTCTTTCAGTTGTCCCTCTTTTCCTTTCAACTGTCACTTTTGTGATCTGAAGTACCGTACCATATACGGTACTTCAGATATACGGTACCATAAACCATACTCCCATATACGGTACCATAAACCTGTATGAAAAATACCGTATACAGTATGCAGTGACAACGCAAATGGTGATTGCGCAGTGAAAACGCAAATGGTTAGTGCTCAATAGTAATCATTGAAGAAATTATGGTATACTGAAAGTTCCTTCATTTCTCGCAGAAAAATATTGTACCGTACTACTGTACCTCATTCTACAAAGATGCTGAAGCAGAAAAGAATAGCCTATAAAATTCCATACAAACTGGAGGTTATCAAATATGCTAAAGAGCATAGAAACAACAGCAGCGGAGAGGCATTTTGGGCCGCCTCCAACTGAAAAACTGATTAGAGAGTGGAGGAAACAGGAGGATCAGCTGCAAAAAGGAGACAAGAGCAAGCACACTTTCCGTGGGCATGCTGCAAAGTGGCCAGAGTTGGAGGTGGACGTGAAAGAATGGATCATGCTTCATTGCAATAATGGCTTCTCCATCTCAACAAAAATGATCATTTTTGAAGCGAAACGCATTGCTAAAGAGAGGGGCATTCAAGACTTTACAGGATCACCATCATGGTGCTACAGATTCATGAGAAGATGTGGTCTTGCTATGCGTACCAAAACCAGAATTGCCCAAAAAATGCCCAAAGAATATGAGGCTAAAATTCTGTCCTTTCACAATTTTGTTTTCAAAGCCAGAAAGAGAAACAGCTTTGAAATTGGCCAGATTGGGAACATGGATGAAGTCCCGCTAACATTTGATGTGCCTTCTAATAGGACTGTCGACCTGAAGGGTGCCAAAACCATCACAGTGAAAACTTCAGGGCATGAGAAGACGCATTATACAGCTGTGTTATCCTGCTGTGCCGATGGCACCAAATTGCCACCCATGCTGATTTTTAAAAGGAAAACATTTCCAAAAGATGCCATTCCAAGAGGTGTTGTGGTACACGTCCATGAAAAAGGATGGATGAATGACAATGGCATGAAAATATGGGTTGAAAAGGTGTGGTCCAAACGTTCTGGAGGACTTCTGAAAAAACCTGCCCTATTAGTGCTTGACCAATTTAGAGCACATATTAGTGAACCAACCAAAAAGTGCTTCAAGGAAGTAAAGACCCATCTAGCTGTCATTCCCGGAGGTCTTACCAGCCAGTTGCAACCTCTTGATGTCTCCATAAACAAGCCATTTAAGGTCTTTATGAGAGAAGAGTGGAACAAGTGGATGGCTGCTGGTAACCATGATTTGACACCCACTGGACGAATGAAGAGGCCCACCATCACTCAAGTTTGCGAATGGGTGAAAAGATCATGGGACTCAGTGAAGGAAGAGATTGTTGTACAGTCGTTCAAAAAATGTGGCATTAGCAATGCCTTAGATGGAAGTGAAGACTGTATTTTATACGAAGACAGCGAAGAAAGTGATGTCAGTGATTGTGACCCAAATGAGCTTCATGAATTCTGACTCTAGCGAAGAAGAGTTCTTGGGGTTTTCCGAAGACTAGAGTACTCAAACCTTTGTCTTTATGTGTTAATGACAGTGATAATGGTTCTTAATGCCACTGTTGACTGCTGTTCAGTTTATATGGTTCAAATATTATTCTGTTATACTTTATTAAATATTTTATTACACTATTTGGTTCAGAATAATTTTTTTCCTATTTTTCTCCTCTAAAAACCAGGTGCGTCTTATGGTCAGGTGCGTCTTATGGTGCGAAAAATACGGTATTTATAAAATTCCTTTTTATAGAAAGTCCAAACAGTTTATATTCCTTTACTAGTTTATGTACAGGGTGCATTCAGTAAGTATATATTCCTTATCGTCCCTCCAGTCTAGTCCCGAACCTCTGGGTTGTGCACCTCTCACAGCAGCTTGGAGACTGAGAAACGTCATCCTTTTGTGATGATACTGGTATATCCGCCCAGGATCTGCCTCTTCCTTCCAGTTTACTCAGTCTCCAAACAGCTGGAGGTCCGGGCTCCACAGAGAGACAATTAAGGAGAGAGTGGTAGCTGTTAGGCTTTATAAAAAAAAAAAAGGGGGAGAAGTGCATTTTTTTCTGATGCGGGGGGGGGGGGGGCCAGTATTAAGGTATTTTTTACCTTTAATTTTAACTCTTCCCTTCCCCCCCTCCCCCCCCCAACTCTCTGCCTTACATTGTTTCGGGGGCCATTTGGTGGGCAGGAATTGCTTGGGACCCTCGTGCCAGCTCATTCGCGGACTCGGGGTGCAAGCTGGTTGCAACAGGCAAGAGATCCTGTG
Organism: Ichthyophis bannanicus; assembly: GCA_033557465.1. Taxonomy (NCBI): domain Eukaryota; kingdom Metazoa; phylum Chordata; class Amphibia; order Gymnophiona; family Ichthyophiidae; genus Ichthyophis; species Ichthyophis bannanicus. The sequence continues at coordinate 1,057,860,047 of CM066032.1, forward strand.
AAGCCGTCAGTCAGCGTCTGTGGAGGCCTTGCCCACTTGCGCTGGGAAGATCGCCAGACAGCGGATGCCCAGGGCGTTTCCGACACTACCTGAGTCTCCTCTGCTCCCGACACTGTTAGCAGGTTCAGTCAGTGAGACAGAGAGACAGGCGCATACAAAACTGAGAGAAAGTGGCGTTTTTTCTTCAAATACTCACATCCGCGCCTGCCCCCTGACGCTCCTGAGAGAACCGTTAGAGGAGCAGGCCTGTACTTTCGGCGGCAGGTGAGCAAGGACAGCGCTTCTTTGTCCCATACTCTCTCCGGTTCCCAGACCGGCAGTCAGCAGTGTCGGGTGAACGGAGAGCAGGACGGCACACTCCCAGGCCATAAGAGGTAATTTGCCTTTCAGTGCGGTGGGCCTGATCGTGTGGTATGCGCGCTCACGCGGGAGGCGCCAAAATTTACAGTAGGTCCTGTAGCAGCTTCTGCTTGCGCGGGAAGCCTCGTTTTCAGTACAAAGGTGGTATTTTGGACTGCAAAGAACTTAGCAAGCATTTTCATTGTTTTTTCTGCATTAGTTAAAAAAAACCCAAAACACATTTAAGTGTGAGCTCTGCTTACTATAGAGGCTAAGCGACTCCTCAGCCTTTGTAGTAAGGTATGTCGTCTAGACCACATTGTATGGTCTGCGGTTCTAAGTGGAATTTTGTAACAGAAACCAGACTCTGCAAGCGGTGCACGCAGGAGGTGGCAGCCGTGGAGCACGGCTTGGACAGTGCAGCTGAGGATCAGAAAGAACTCGGCAGCACGCAGGATTCCTCTGCCTTAGTTCCCCCATTAAAGGAACCCGTAGCTGGTCTGTCCTCGGCCCCAGATCTTTCTTCCTTGCAGATAGCACTACCAGAAGGGCTGTCAGCCATTTTTTTCGCCAGGTTTTGTGGCACTGATTCAGCAAGCCTTTGGTCATCAGAGGAAAGACCATGAGGCTACTTCTATTGGGGGTTCCCGCGGGGAAGAGAGGCCGGGAACCCCTTTGAAGGAGGATATTCTGGGGCAGTCGGCGAAGAAAGCCAGGTCAGAAAGAGATCAGAAGGTACTGTCGGTGGACTCGGAGGGAGGCCACTTGGATGACGGGGACCCTGCGTTAGAGTTTGATGAGGAATTGGAAGAAGGCGAGATTCCGGACAAGGAGGATCAGGCGAGGGTCGTTCGAGTGTTTAGGAGAGACGAGTTGTCCGCACTTATTTCAGAGACTCTTAAGGCTCTCAATATGCCATCGCCAGGGCCGGCAGAGGATCCTACGCTGGAGGATCCCTTGGTGTTTCGGAAGACCCAGAGAGCTTTCCCAGTTCAGAGTCATTAGAGAGATGATTCAAGAGTGGGACATGCCAGAGGCGGCTCTAAAAGGTGCCAGAGTAATGGATAAGCTTTACCCCCTCGTGGACCAGGATCGGGAGTTAGTTAAGCCTCCAAAGGTCGATGCGGCCGTCTCGGCAGTGACAAAGAAGACTGCGATTCCAGTGGAAGGTAGTGCTGCACTCAAGGATACCCAGGACAGAAAGCTTGATACCTTGTTGCGCCAGGTCTTTGACATTAACACGTCCGTTCAAGCAGCTATTTGTGGAGCATGGGTAGCTCGAACCTGCCTGCGATGGTCACAGCGGGTACAAGGAAGCCCCACTGCAGAAGCGGATGGAGAAGCGGCGAGACTGGAGTCGGGTGCAGCTTACTTAGCGGATGTCCATTATGACCTCATTTGGGGTTCGTCGAAGAGTATGGCGCCAGTGGTAGCAGCACACCGTTATCTATGGCTGCGCAATTGGGCAGCGGATGGATCCTCGAAATCCAGACTAAGTAAGCTTCCCTTCTGGGGGAAGTTGCTGTTTGGAGAAGATTTGGAGAAGCTCGTAAAGGATCTTGGGGAGTCCAAAGGAGGCCGTCTACCAGAAGACAAACAGAAACAAGGACGCTGTGCTAGCAATATCAAAGGACAGCAGAGGGAATTTAGACGGTTCCGGTATCCACATTTTTGTCAAACGCAGAGAGGAAGGTTCCCTGCTAGAAGTCAGGGGTTTCGTGGTTTTCGAGGAGCGGGAAGGGGCTTTGGGGCCGCCTCCTCTTCCACGAATTCCCGGAAGTCACAGTGAGATCTTTCTCTTCATGAAAGATGTTACGTCACTCTTTAAACCTGATTGATTGGGCTGTCTGCATATGAAATTAATGTTGGTATTTAGGTTTAAAGAGTGACGTAACATCTTAGTAGGAACAAAACCTCTAGTTCCCACCCACTTTTCGACTCCGGACCCTGGGTAAGATACCGGAAGGCTTAGCGTATAAAACATGGCTGATACTTAGTGATAACGCATGCGCGGCGTTTTTTCATGCAGACAGCCCAATCAATCAGGTTTAAAGAGTGACGTAACATCTTTCATGAAGAGAAAATTGGGAGAAGAGAGGCAAATGGTATGAATGGATTTTCTTAGAAATGGTACTCTTCCACTGTTGTCAAAAATACTGATTCTGTGTACTTTTGTTTGCTTTCAGAGTTTGAGCCGAAAGGCCATGTGAGAAAACAGACTGATAGAGCTGCATGGCTGCATGTTTACCTGGCATAGTAATAAGGCTGGATCCCCCGAAGAAACCGCTTGCGCGGTGAAACGCACAAGCGCACCGGATTGGCGTCGGGATTAAAGATAAGATTTTGTCTATGCTAAGTTTAACCTTGCCAGCACAACAGAGTTTGATAGGTGTGATAGACCTCAAGTTTTTACTTGTTACGCTTCTAAGAAAAAAAGACAAAGAACGATATGCTTTATTTGGTCTATTGAAGAGATCACACTCATCATTCTGTCTTTGAAGAGAACACCACTTAGTTATAATTGCCATGAGCGCTTTTTGAATGAGTAAAGAAAGGGGAACATTGGGTCTTTGATGCAAGATACGGGGTTGGTTAACCACAGCTGAGGTATACCTCCTGGGTTCTACCCCAAAGAAGTCTGAGACCTGTTCCCTGAAATGTTTCTGTATTTTTTGAATTGTTGAGAGAGTGGAGCAATTTCTTGTTTATCTTTGGACACTTGCTCCAACAAACCCGGAGATTTTTTTTTGTTTGATACAAAAGCAATATTAAAGCTACTGAAATGCAGGGGGCATGGTGAAAAGAAGAAGCGCTCTGGGTTGTGTTGGAAAGAGGAGATGGCACTGTCATCCATCTACAGACCTCCGACTCAAATCGAAGAGTTAGATAACGAATTGATTATAGACATTGTCAAAATAGCCACAAAGGGGGAAGCGATCATATTGGGTGATTTTACCTGATGTGGATTGGATTATTCCTTCTGCAAATCTGGAAAGAAGCAAAAAATTGTGGATGCTCTGCAAGATGCGTTACTTAGACAAATGGTGATGGAACCAACAAGGGAAAGCTGAACACTGGATTTAGTCCTCACCAACGGTGATAGCGTGTCGAATGTCTGGATGGGTGCACCTGTGAGCAGCAGCGATCATCACACGGTGTTGTTTGAGATAAAAACCAAGGTGCAGTCCAACTATAGCAAGCTCAAAGTCCTAAACTTCAATAAAATGGCCATGTACCTAAAGGAGGAGTTGACAGGGTAGAAGGAAATAAGGGAAGTGGAATTGCAATGGGCTAAACTAAAGGTGGCAATAAAAGGGGCAATGGATAAATATGTAAGAAAAGTAAATAAAAACAAAAGAAGAAGGAAACCTATTTGGTTTTCCAAAGAAGTGGCTGCTCAAATAAAGGCAAAAAAACCAGCTTTCACAAAATTCAAAAGCTTGCAGAGGAACACAGAAATGAATACAGGATCAAACTTAAAGAATCAAAAAGAGAAATAAGGATAGCAAAAATCAAAGGCAGAGGAAAAGATAGCTAAAGATGTGAAGTGTGGCGACAAAACTTTCTTCAGGTATATTCGGGAAAGGAAGAAGATCAGAGGTGGAATCGCAGGACTCAGAAGTGCTGGGAATGGACTCGTGGAAAGGGACATTGAAAAAGCGGAATTGTTAAACAAATACTTCTGTATAAGTCTCTGGTGAGGCCTCACTTAGAATACTGTGTTCAGTTTTGGAGACCGTATCTTGCAAAGGATGTAAAAAGAATGGAAACTGTTCAGAGGATGGCGACCAAAATGATTTGGAGCCTGTGTCAGAAGCCTTATGAGAAGAGACTTGAAGACCTAAATATGTACACTTTGGAGGAGAGGAGGGATAGGGGTGATATGATTCAGACCTTTAAATACTTAAGGAGAAATAATGAACAAACAAACCTCTTCCAAAGACGGGGAAGCTGTAAAACGAGAGGGCATAACATGAAGCTGCAAGGTGGAAAATTGAAAGGCAATATCAGGAAATACTTTTTCACTGAGAAGGGTAGTGGATGCTTGGAATGCCCTCCCGATCGAGGTGGTGGGGGCAAATACAGTGAGAGAATTCAAAATGGCATAGAACAGACACAATAGATACATTTTATAGCAACAGAATAAAATCAAAATAAACTGAACCATCTAACTTCTCAACAAATAGGGGTGTCCTGCATGGAGCGGTGGGTTCACCCCTAAACAAAGACATGGGGAGGGGTGGCCTGCACAGAGTGGCACCTACTCCTGCCGTCTTACTCCTGCCATCTTACTGGGCAGACTAGATGGACCATACTGGTCTTTAACTGCCGTCATTTACTATGTTACTATGACCTGGATTGGCCACTGTTGGAAACAGGATACTGGGCTTGATGGACCTTGGTCTGACCCAGTATGGCATTTCTTATATCCAGGTGATTTGCTACTCTTCAGTTTATCAAATAGTTGTAATACATCTTCCCAATTTATCGATTATTTCTTTCAATTCGTCTCCAGGAACAAGCAGGAATGTAGTCTTCGCATATGGGTATTGTCGGTACCGACGGAGCCTGCGTGGGAACGCTCCCCAGCGTCCAATAGGAAAGCTTTTGGGAGCATCCCACAGTGCTTGCATGCTGCCTTCCCGCCTTTCCCAACTGTCCCTCTCCAGTTCTTTGTTTTCCGCGGAACCGACAGGTCGCACATCCTGTCACCGCAGAAAAAATTCCCTTCTTATTCTTTTTTGTGATCGCGTCTGCCTTCCCTCGACACTACACCGGTACTGCCGGTGGTTCTTTCTTTTTTTTTTTGGAAAAAAACCCTTTCTTTCTGGAGTCTTTCCAGTAATTTTCTCCTCAGGTGCCACGCGCCATTTTGGGCACTAGGCCCAACTTTTTCCTTCAGAATGGAAAAACCCGCATCGGGTTTTAAAGATTTTTCTAAGTGTGGCGGTACCATCTCCGTCACTGACACCCATGAGTGGTGCCTCAAATGTTTAGGTCCTGACCACTCTATTTCAGAGTGTGTTGCCTGTGGGATGATGTAGAAAAGGGGCCGGCAAAACCAACCTGCTAAACATAGAACCCTTTTTCCCTCCGATGCAGCCTCCGTGGCATCGATGTCTTCCAGGGCTTCGTCTTCCTCCCATGGATCTCAAGTAACTAAACATAAATCTAGCCGGTCCTCAAAGGGTAGATCTCCTTCTAAACATCGAGATGCCTCTGGTGTTGCCCTTGAGGGACTTTCACCAGCAAAATTGCCCCGGTGGGAGACTTCGGCTTCCAAAGCACTAACGGGGCTCCAGGATGTTCTCGAGGCTTCAACCTCAGCAGAACCACTGGTGCCATGCACTGGGGTTCCAGCCACTTCATCCGGCACCGATACCCAAGCATTGGCAGCGTCGATAGACCAGAGATTCTTGGCTATTGAATGCAGTCTGGCGGCTCTTCTCACGGCCTCGATGCCCCTGAAACCGCTTCGGACAATTCAACTGGTACCAGCACCGACTGCATCGACATCAGCAGGTATTCTACCGGGACAGAGTCATGCGTCTCTATCCGGCATCAACAAGTTGGTACCAGACCACTCTGATGCCGACTTCAATCGGTACCGGTACCGTGCCTTGCATGATCACCCGGATCGGAGATACTTCGAATCCTCGGATGAGTCTGAAGACTCTGAAAGCTCTGCCGATACCAGAGTACTTCTTCCTGAGGATTCCTCTTTTCCTCAGCATAAGATGTCTCCACCAGAGGATATGTCCTTTCAGGATTTTATCCGAGATGTGGCCCGAGGTCGTTCCATCACAGGGGCTCCTGGAAAAGAGCCTAGGGCAAAGGAATTAGAAATCCTAGGATACCCTAAAGCTCCCAAGGAGGCAGCTACCTTACCTATTCATGAGATCTTGCATGATCTTATGTTAAGGATGTGGGAAACACCTCTAACCACATCTCCTCACTCTCGAAGACTTGACACCATGTATTAAGTTCCTCCTTGTCCTGGGTTTAAGAAGACTCAATTACCACACCAGTCCATGTGGGTGGAATCAGCCATGAGACGGATAAAGAGTGCAAAAAGGCATGCATCTAATCCTCCAGGACATGAGTGTAGGACTCTTGACGCCTTTGGATGTCGATCCTTCCAGTCTTCCATGCTTTCTGCTAGGATCAGTTCCTATATCTTGTATATGGGAATGTTCCTTAAAGAGGTCACAGGAGATTTAGAGCTTATGAGCCCTCTCCTTCCTGATGATAAAAAGGCAAGATTATCTCGCTCTTGTCAAACATGCTCAGGATGTTTCCAAGTTTGTGAATGGTGCAGCCTTTGACTGCTTTGAATGCATAAGCAGAACCTCTGCCATTGCCATAGGTGCACGTAGGATTGCCTGGCTCCAGGCATCTGACTTGGAAATTTGGGTACAGGACAAACTAGGGAATATACCTTGCACAGGAGCGAATCTCTTTGGCAAGAATTGGCAGGAAAAAGCTAATGAGATAGATGCTGACAATATCACTTTGGATAGATTGTCTAAATCTACAGCTGATCCTGCAAGGAAAAGATCCTCTAAGAAACCATTCTTCAGCAAGAAGAAAAAGATTTATCCCTCCTATACCCAGCAGGGACATCGTTTAGGTCAGTCTGCCCAAAAGGGATAGTCTCAGGTCAATTCACAGAGTAATAAAAAGTGACCAAAATTAGTAAAAATTACTCAATTAACAACAGCACCTATTGAAGGAAAACATGTAATTGTAGGAGTACTTATATAACTCACAAACTTTAAAAAGTGGCTCAGGGACGTCTCAGACCAATCGGCTTAAAACAGAGACACAAAAGTGTCTAAGAGCGCCGCAATAGCATCAAGGACTGCCTACCGGCCATAAAATTGACATTTGCAATACTCCTACAAAATATACCAAAAACTGTGCAAAATAGCAATAGTGTTTAATAACAGTACTTAACTTCAGATACCCTTCAGATTCTGAAGTTAAGTACTGTTATTAAACACTATTGCTATTTTGCACAGTTTTTGATATATTTTGTAGGAGTATTGCAAATGTCAATTTTATGGCCGGTGGGCAGTCCTTGATGCTATTGCGGCGCTCTTAGACACTTTTGTGTCTCTGTTTTAAGCCGATTGGTCTGAGACGTCCCTGAGCCACTTTTTAAAGTTTGTGAGTTATATAAGTACTCCTACAATTACATGTTTTCCTTCAATAGGTGCTGTTAATTGAGTAATTTTTACTAATTTTGCCCAAAAGGGACAGCAGCAACAACCTAGGCAAAGAAAGACAAAAGCAGCTAAGCCTCAACCGGCTCAGCAGACTCAGCCTCCACAGGGGCTTTGACTCCTATCTAGAGAACTTTGCCTTCCTGGCTCTGAACAGCCCAGAACCCTCCACCATACCAGGAAGGTTAAGAAATTTTGCCCCCAGATGGTGTCAGATAACAGCAGAAAATTGGACTCTGTCTATTGTAAGAGAGGGGTACAAGCTTCATTTCCTCAGCATGCCCCTTCCTACAATGGTAAGACAGTTCATTTCTCAGACCTCTCTCAACGACCGGTTAGATCAAGAGGTCACTGTGCTCCTTGCTCAAGGGGCAATAGAAGAGGTACCCATTCCCCAAGGGGGTAGAGGGTTTTACTCCCCCTATTTCCTTATTCAAAAGAAAACAGGAGGACACAGACCCATTTTAGACCTCAGAGACTTGAACAAATTCCTGTTCAAAGAGAAGTTCAAAGGGATTTCTCTAGGAGCTCTGCTGCCATACCTTCAGAGTCAGGATTGGCTTTGTTCTCTAGATCTCAAGGATGCGTACACTCATGTTCTCATCCATCCAACTCACAGAAAGTTCCTTCGCTTTCTGTTTCAAGGGAAGCACTACTAATACAGAGTTCTTCCTTTTGGCCTGGCCTCGGCACCAAGGGTGTTCACAAAATGCATGGCTGTGGTGGCAGCATTTCTCCGCACCCTGGGAATATTCGTCTTCCCTTACTTAAACGACTGGCTCATTTGAGCCCCTTCAGAGCCAGAGGCCAGGGTTGCTCTCTCTCGCACAATGCGCATCCTTCAGTATTTGGGACTTGTCATAAACTTCCCAAAATCCAACCTTGCTCCCACTCAATCCCTAGAGTTTATAGGAGCTCTGCTGGATACCAGATAGACAAGGGCCTTTCTTCCACAGCCCTGCTGCCTTCGCATTCTGCAGTTAGCTTCCCAAGCAATGCTAAAACCTCACCTCACTGCTCGGGAAATGTTACAGTTGCTAGGCCACATGGCATTCACCGTGCATGTGGTTCCTTATGCTCGCTTCCATATGAGGGCAGCCCAGTGGACATTATCCACTCAGTGGACTCAGGCGTCAGGTTGCCTGTCAGACAAAATAGCAAAGTCAGATCGCCTTATTGTGTCCCTCCAATGGTGGCAGTCGCCCCAAAACCTTTTGGTGGGGTCTCCTTTTCAGCAACCCCCACCCCAAGCCACTCTAACAACAGATGCTTCACAGGTGGGTTGAGGAGCCCACCTGCAAGGCCTCTATCCCAGGGTACCTGGATTCCACAGGAGGCCTATCTCCACATCAATCTCCTGGAACAGAGCAATCTTCCTTGCTCTTTGAGTATTCCACACCCAGCTCAGCTACAAGACAGTCCTAGTTCAAACGGACAATCAAGTAGCCATGTTCTATGTGAACAAGCATGGCAGAACAGGCTCTCTGTCGCTCTGCAACGAAGCTTTGCGACTATGGGCCCTCGCCAGAGAGCATCAGATTCATCTTCTTGCGGTGTATCATCCAGGCATTCAAAACTCTTGGGCAAACAGTCTCAGTCGAGTTCTGCTTTCACACGAATGGTCTCTCCATGCATACCAGGTGGCCAAAATATTTCAAATTTGGGGAACCCCGGACATAGACCTCTTTGCAAGTCCGCTGAATGCCAAACTTCCCCAGTTCTGTTCCAGAATTCCGGCTCAGGGTTGTCAGGCCAGGGATGCTTTCCTCCTCCTTTGGGGTCAGGACTTCCTGTATGCCTTTCCACCCATTCCCCTAATTCCCCAAACCCTGTTCATCTTCAGAGAGACAGAGGTCATATGATTCTCATAGCTCCACGTTGGCCACGGCAAATGTGGTACCCTCGGCTCCTACATTTATTTATTTTATTTATTTATTTTATTTATTTATCTATTTCTTCTATACCGCCCCTTCCAGAGATCAAGGGCGGTTTACATGTAACAGCTAACAATTGTATACTTAAGCATACTTTACATAGAACGGTGTTTGTAACTATGTACAGGTAACATTACAAGGAACAATAATAACAGAACTAATTACAGGGAACTATTTACAATGAGCATCTCTCTCAAGCTCCGCCTCTGGAGTTAGGATCTGATCCAGATCTCCTTTCTCAAGAGGACTGGATGCTGTGGCATCCCAATCCCCAGTCTCTGCATCTTAAAGTAGACAAAGCGATGGGACCGGATGGGATACACCCTAGAATACTGAGGGAACTTGGGGACGTTCTAGCAACTCCACTGACTGACCTTTTCAATGCCTCGTTGGAGTCGGGAGTGGTGCCAAAGGACTGGAGAGAGGCTTATGTGGTGCCTTTACACAAAAGCGGTAGTAAGGATGTGGTTGAAAACTACAGGCCGGTTAGTTTAACTTCAGTGGTGAGTAAATTAATGGAAATGCTGTTGAAAGAGAAAATAGTGATGTTTCTGGAGTCCAGCGGATTACAGGATCCGAGGCAGCATGGATTCACCAGAGGCAGGTCTTGTCAGACAAATCTGATTGATTTCTTTGACTGGGTGACCAGGGAGTTGGACCGCGGGAGAGCTCTAGATGTGGTGTATTTAGATTTCAGTAAAGCCTTTGACACTGTTCCTCACAGGCGACTTATAAACAAACTGAGCACCCTAGGGATGGACCCTAAAGTTACTGCTTGGGTTAGAAATTGGTTGGGTGGGAAGCGACAAAGAGTACAAGTAAATGGAGCTCACTCTGAGGAGAAGGATGTTACCAGTGGTGTGCCCCAGGGATCTGTCCTTGGTCCGATTCTTTTTAACATCTTTGTTAGTGATATAGCGGAAGGGCTGTCGGGTAAGGTTTGCCTCTTTGCGGATGATACCAAAATCTGCAGTAGAATAGACACCCAGGAAGGTGTAGATAACATGAGGAGGGATCTAGCTAAGCTTGAAGAATGGTCTAGAATTTGGCAACTGGGATTTAATGTTAAAAAATGTAAGGTCATGCATTTGGGCTGCAGCAATCCAAGGGAGCAATACAGTATAGGAGGTGAAGTACTTTTGTCCACTAAAGAAGAGCGGGACCTAGGCGTAGTTGTGTCCGATGATCTTAAAGTAGCTAAACAGGTAGAAAAGGCGACGGCAAAAGCTAGAAGGATGCTTGGGTGCATACGGAGAGGAATGGCTAGCAGAAAAAAGGAGGTGACAATGCCTCTGTATAAGTCTTTGGTGCGACCTCATTTGGAGTATGGTGTGCAATTCTGGAGACCGCACCTTCAAAAGGATGTGAACAGGATGGAGTCGGTGCAGAGGGTTGCTACTAAGATGATTAGTGGTCTTCATTATAAAGCATATGAGGACAGACTTAAGGATCTTAATATGTACACCTTAGAGGAAAGGCTGGATAGAGGTGATATGATTGAGATGTTTAAATACCTCCGTGGCATAAATGTTCAGGGAGAGAGCCTCTTTCAATTGAAAGCAAGTTCTGCGACGAGGGGACATGGGATGAGGGTTAAGGGAGATAGATTCAGGAGTGATATGCGGAAATATTTCTTTACGGAAAGAGTAATGCAGTGGTCACCAACCTCCAGAGGGCCGCGGGCCGCACAGCCGTCTCCCGGGAGCCTCGCGGGCCGCACCCCCCTTCTCCCCGCCTCCGCGAAAAAAAAAAATGCTTATAACCTGTAAAAAACGTCCCGACTTAAATGTCTCAGTGCTATATTCTTACGGCATTTTAGTTAGTGTGCTAAATGTGGAGCAGTTTCTAAAAACACATCTTCATGCAGCAGGAGCTATTTCAGAAGCATACATGAAGGGGTGAAAATAATCAATGAGCAGGGCTTAGCAATAAACGTGTAAGTGCTGGCATTTCACAACAAACACTGTAAATGTCGGCACTTACGGATATCCGAGCCATTTTGCTAACCTAGACATGCCGATTCTCAAGTTCGGAGGATTCTCTCTTGCCCCATTTCAATTTGAAGGGAGAAATAAACAGAGTATTAAGAGGAATACCTTGCTGACCGCCGCATCTTCTCAGCTCCCGCTAGCAGCGGGAGAGCGGAACGAAGGCACCTCGCTGCTTTGGCGGGCCGCACCGGGGTAGAGCCTCGCGGGCCGCACGAAGGGACCTCGCGGGCCGCAGGTTGGTGACCACTGGAGTAGTGGATCCGTGGAATAGTCTCCCAGTGGAGGTGGTAGAGATGAGGACAGTAACTGAATTCAAAAAAGCATGGGACCAACACAGAGGATCTCTAAAGGGGGACTTACGCAAGAACACTTTGCTTGTAACCTGCGTTCCTTGGACCTTAGGTGAGGTTCCGTCGCTTTCTGGGAGGTCTCTTCGCTGCCTGTCCCTCCGTGGAGGCGGGTTCTGCGGGAAAGCAGCGGTGGCTAACACTTGACACCCTGGTGGGGTTGAGAGCCAAGGGGGAGCTCAAGCGGATTTTTCAGGCGGAGCTCCGGTAGCCTTCTCAGTAGGTCTGTTTCTAGGGCGTTCAGTGTGTTTGCGATGGCGAGTTTGTCTTTCTGAAGCACTAGCGCTGCTTGGGGCAGAGTTCTGTGCTGTTTTCACCAGTGAAGAGGATCCAAGTGGGCTCTCGGTCGTGTCTTCCTGGTTGGCTTACCGCCTGTTGACGTGAGGAGCGGGCTGGGGTCGGTGCCTGCTCTGTTCGTTTAGGGGCCGAGCCGACTGGATAGGTCCCTCCCAATGATTACTGCTCTGGTACATCCCAGTGGTGGAGGACTGAACTGTAGGACCGATAAGGAAATGGAAATTACACTTACCTGGTAATTGATGTTCCTTGAGGGAGTACAGTTCAGTCCTCATTCCCGCCCGGGGATGGATGTTTCAGACGCGAGGCGTCAGTTCCGAGTATGCTTTCGGATCCTAGAGTCGGCAACGGGCTCTGATTGGCAGGTAATCGCGAGAGCAACCTTTTCTGCCTATACTCTTCCTTAGTTCTCCTTCCTTCTAGCTCTCTGTCTTCCGCTGTTTGGTGCGCAGGGGGACAGGGGCACGGAGGAGGGTGTTTTCGGCCTTTCTTTTTGGGGCCCTGTGATTTTAAAGTTGAAGTTTGAGCATAGCTTTGTATTTAGTACTTTAACTGGTTGTTTGTTTGCTCCTTTGAGTCTGCTTTGACAGTAGGTCACTGGGGGATCATGGGAGAAGACCAGCAGGATATACCCGGTGATGTCACAAGTTTCACTTGTCCAGTCTCCATGTTGCAGGAGGAGGTGCACTACCCAGTGGTGTAGGACTGAACTGTACTTCCTCAAGGAACATCAATTACCAGGTAAGTGTAATTTCCATTTGTGTTCCCCTACCAGCAGATTGTTTGAGACAAAGAATCAATGAAAAGCCCAGTTTTCATTGGCATCATTCCCATGCCCCTCTCAGTCACCAGAGATCTTTTCAGTAATTTTGTCTCCAGTAGATGGTGGATGAATTTTCTCCTCTCTGAAGAAAATTCTGAAGATTGAGAGGAAAAGATTAATTAAACGCTTGTGAACGACCACCTTGAGGGTGATTCTCTCACTTGAGTGTGACATGGAGGCTCCACTATACTGCAGGCTTTTTTGTAGCCATAAGAGGAGGGAAAATTGGTTCAGCTCCAAGTGCTTATGATAAGAGCCTGTTGAGCAGCCAGAAATTGGATGTATCTGGAAGAGTGCAGCAGACTCCTTCAACCTCATCGCCCCCTCCCTTCTCTTCCCCCTTGTTCTCGCCCGAAGATTGTGGTAGGCTCTCAGAGGGATCTGCCTACCAGTCACTTTGAATGCAGTGCTGCAAAGCCAGTGTTTACTGTATCAGGGTAGTAGAGCTGAGTCTGGCATGGATCCTCTGCCTGAGACTCTCAGGAGGTGAGTACCAAGGCTTGACCTTGTCATTGTCCTAGTTGGGGGCTCCCGATTCCGTATGTGTGGGATGCAATTCAGGGTTGACTGCTGATGACTGTTGGCGCCGTGTGGGGGTTTCCCGCCGTTTTCTGTATGCAGAAGTAGCGTTTTCTCCTGTTGTGTGCCTGGAGATCACATGGTCTATATGTGCGTTCTGCCCAAGTGACTCCAACTTGTATTCCTACCATACTGCATGTTGCATTGATATGTTGCATGTTGCAAGGATATCAATGCTTGAACCAATACAAGCATTGTGGAACCTGTGTCCCTTGGGGAAACTGCTAGGTACATATGACCTAGATTGGCCACTGTTGGAAACAGAATACTGGGCTTGATGGACCTTGGTCTGACCCAGTATGGCATATCTTATGTTCTTATGCAGTAAAAGTGTAGTTAGCGCTCACCGCAGTAAAAGTGTAGTTAACGCACGCCTTTAGGCTGCTGCGGCCTTAGCACGAGTTGCTGTGATACTTGTGTGAATTCTTTTGTCTTTGTTTGGCCTGTGGCAAGCGTGGTGCCTTATCTCTGGCTTCTAGATTCTGCTCTTCTAGCATGGCAGCTCCTGAGTTGTCCCTAGAGAGATTGCTCCCCCATTCTATTTCAGGAGATGTGGTTAGTCTGGCCTTGCCTGCCTAAGAGCAAGAGGTGGTGGATGGCGCTGTGGGTAAGGATAACCAGCCGGCTGGAGGTTCCGGCGACCATGCTGTGTGTTGCTTCCCAACCTCTAGGGGATTGATGACGACTGTGTCCCCTTGTGTAGGGGGACTCATTTCTGCAAGGAGAGCTTGCGGAGTCTGATTTTCCTCCCCAGAATTCTTTTCCTTTTTACAACAGGCCTGGTCATTGTGGCATGGAAATTCAGACCCTGCAGCCTCTGGATTGCTCTGAGCAGTTTCATGAGGGGCAGACTGAGTGGAAGCCTTGTTAGATTGCCTATGGCTAAGAGTCCCCGGCAAAGGGTGCCCCCTGGAGATGGGGATTAGCTGGGATCTATCCGAGATTTGAACTGTGGCTTGAATTCAGATGTCTGAAGTGGATGAAGAAGTACTCTCACCTTTAGAAGATTGTGAGGAGGCCGATGTTGTTCATCTGTTCCGGAAGGAGGAACTGGAGGCGTTGATTCCCAAGGTCTTATACACCTTGAATTTGGCAGAAGCTCCAGGCATGGAGCAGGAACCGAAGATGCATCCATTCCTGCAAGGGGTGTGGAAATCTACTACTGTTTTCCCATTCCCGGAGGTGCTCAAGGATCTATTCCAGTCAGAGTGGAATTCCTCCAACTCCCCGCCTAAGGGGCCAAGGGGGTCTATAAGATGCTTGCTCTCCCAGAGAAGTTGTGTGGCTCGATATTTCCAAGGTGGATGCGCAGGTCATGGCAGTTACTAGTCGCATCATCATTCCCGTGGAAGACAGATTGGCCTTAAAGGAAACTCTGGACTGAAAGGTGGATTTGTGTTGAAGAACCAGTTCACTACCGTGGCTGCTGTTGTTAATTTGCAGTATATGCAGGCCTGACATCTCAAGCCCTGCTCCAGTGGATTCATTCTCTTCCGCCGGATGATTCTACTTCTCTTTTGGAGACTGCTACAGCCTTCCTTTCTGATGCCATGTATAACTGTTATGTCTAGCGGCTATGCATTATGCCCTTTTGACAATAACACAGTGTTGGCTTGGCTCTGACATGGGGCAGTGGACTCCTCTTCCAAAGTCTGATTGCGCATCTGGTCTTAGAGGGATGTTTCTCTTGGGTCTAATTTGGAGAAGCTGGTGAAGGAGCTGGGTGAGATAACATCTTACTGCTATCCGGAGGACAGGTCCAAGTGGCCTGTGAAGCGAGCAGGAGCCCCTTTTTTGTCAGTCTGCACCTGCTCCTTATGGGCGTGCTAATCGGACTCCCAGGGGTCTCGGGGCTTCTGTTGCTGCCCTGAAAAGCCTTTCTTCCCCTCTGTTTATGGACTTCAGGTTCGTTCCCAGTACTTTCATGGAGCGCTTGGGCCGAGAGACCTGGTCCCATCCAAAGGAGGACCCTCCCCATTCCCTGGTTCCTCCAGTTGGGGGCAGGCTTCACCTCTTCCTTCAGGAATGGACCCGGGTCACCCAGAATAGTTAGGTTCTAGTCCCCATTCAGTATAATTATGTCCTGGAATGCAAGAGCCGATCCTGGCTGCTTTAGTCTTCTCACCTTGTGGAACTCTGAACAGCAGGATCACTGTGTGGATCCCTTTCGACAAGTTGCCTCTCCTACAGGCAGTGATGCCCATTCCCTCAGAAGATCGGGGCAAGGGCAGGTATTCCATTCATGGTGCTGACATGGAAGGAACATTCCAGCCCATTCTGGCCTCAAGTGTGTCGTCGAGCCCTTGTTAATCTGCGCTTCTGGATGGAAACTTTGCTGATCCCCTGGATCGGGATATGAAAATACACCTTGGCCAAATCCAAAGATGCCAGGAACTCTCCTTGGTGCACTGCTTGAAATCATGGATCGCAAAGTATTTGTTTTTGCCATGCTTGGCTCTCACCTTCAGTTCACCACTCTCCCATTCAGACTCTCCACTTTCCCAAGGACATTCTCCTAGGTCATAGTGGGGTGGCTGCAGTGATGTGGCACCAAGGGATTTGTGTGTACCCATATCTGGATTTCTGGCTCATCCGAGCCCATTCTCTTTCAGAGGTGTCTCAGATAACTCCCCAAGTGGTATCCTTTCTGATAAACCTCGGCTGGGTGATCACTTGGCGAAAGAGCAAGTTCTTGCAGTCCCAGTCCTTGAAGCTTGTGAGCATGTTTTGAGACTCGAATGTGTTTTCTGCCAGAGGGGAAGGAAAAAAAAGCCAAAGGTTGTTGGATTGCCTAGCATTGTTCTGTTCCCAGCAGGCTTCCAGAATCCGGTATTATTTCCAACTCTTTGGATTGATGGCAGTGCCATGGGTGCGTGCTCTTTTTGCGGCCTCTACAATGGTCCTTGCTACTCGGTGGCCCCAGAGTTCTCAGTGTTTCGAGCTCAGGCTCCTGCTTCCAATGATGGTGATGGCCAGCCTGCAGTGGTGGCAGTAACCCAGTCTTCTGAGGAAGAGCATACTGCTGGACAATTGCTCATAGACCCTTCTGTCTATGGATGTCAGTTTCTCGGGCTGGGGAGCCCATTTTCAAGGCTGAATAGCCCAAGGCTATTGGAATTGCAGGGAGGTGGTGTGGTCCATCAGCTGCCTTGAGGTTGGCTCTTGTGTGTTTCCAGCCAGGGGCCAGGGGGTTCGAGTGTTCTCGGACAACACCGTGGTGGTGGCTTATTTCTATTGGCAAGGCAGCATGAAGAGTGCTGGAGTAGTCCTGGAGATGGCTCTCCTGTTTCCTCGGCGGCGAAGAACCTCCTAGTTTGTCAGCTCTGCACATTGCTGGGGTGACTACAGTGGGAATGGATTTTCTCAGCTGGCACTCTGGTTCCAGGAGAGAGTGGGAGTTGAGTCAGGAGGTGTTTCCATTATTTCTGCACCACTGGGGTCACCCCGAGAGGGATCTGATAGTGACCCCTTCCAATGCCAAAGTGTGCTGCTGCTTCAGTTGCTGCATCGGCGCCCTAGCCCAACCTTTGACCAAGTTAATATGTGTTGTATGTGTTTCCTCCGTGGCTCCTGATGGGGGCATGTGATTCGGCGTATGTAGCGCCACCTGAGAAGGATTGTTCTGGCGGCGCCAGATTGACCAATGAGAGCGTGATTCAGAGATCTGATGTGGCTCTTGCAAGCACCACCTCTTTGTTTGATTCCGTCTCGGGGCCTATTGTATCAGAGGCCGCTTGTCCTGGAGGACCCAGCTCCCATCTCACTTTCGGCTTGGCTCATGTAAGGAGATGGCGTATACAAGCCACTCTCCAGCAGTGGTTTTCCACTCTGCTCGGAGCCTGGAGGAGGTCTACCAACCTGGAATAAGTGCAGATCTGGTGCCTTGAGTGCTGGTGCGGTGCACGGCAGTTGGCTCCTGAGGCGGCCAAGGTGCCATCTCTGTTGGTCTTTTCTGCAGGACAGTCTGGAGAAGGTCCTTTTCTCTTAGCTCCCTGAAGATTCAGGTGGCAGCTTTGGCCTATTTCAGAGGTCCGTTGACTGGTAAGCCTCTAGCCTTATACCCAGATGTTTTGCGCCTTTGCCAGGGCGATCAGCGCCTGCTTCCTCCCCTCCGGTAGGTGATCCCTTCCTGGGATCTGTGTTTGGTGCTTGGGGCCCTGATGTCGGAGCCCTTTGAGCCGTTGAAGAGCACTACTCTGAAGAATTTGACGCTCAAGATTAATCTTGGTTGCGAATTGCTCCACAAGGAGGATTCTGAGCTGCTGGTTCTGTCTTTCCAAGATACTTATCTTTTTTTGAGGAGGTCGTTTCCCTTCGGCCTGCGTCTACCTTCTTTCCTGGTGATTTCTCCCTTTCATGTGAACCAGGAGGTTTGCCTGCCCCCCTCCTCTAAGGAGCAGGGTCGGGGGAACAGTCAGGATCTTCACCCTGTGGATGTCCAGAGGGTGCCTCCCTGGTTCTTGGAGCTTACAAATTCTTTTCGTAAGTCAGACCATCCTTTTGTGCTGTTTGCTGGCCTGCGCAAGGTGATGCAGTGGCTAAGTCTGCACCGTATCGACAGAAGGCAGTGGCTCCATTCCACTGCCTCCCTCTCCCATGACCTCCGCTGACCTTTTATTGCTACACCCATTTGTGTGTATGTGTATGTTGTAGAGGTGGATGCCTGTGTGTGTTGTGGGTGCCTTTTACTTTCCTTGCATTCATCTCTTCACCCTCCAACCTCTTGCACTCTTCCCTCTCCCCCTCTCCCCCTCTACTCCAACCCTCCTCGCCCCCAACTCCTTCCTTTCACTATACTCTCTCCCCTTCTTCCTCCGCTCTTGAACGCACCTGCCTGCCTGCCTCCATTCCTCCACCATTCTTATAACTCAGGCCTACTGCCCCTTTAAACTTCCTCAGCCTTCTGTGAAGCAAACTCCCTTTGCCTTTGACCATTTTTTTTACTGGTGATCCCAGCTCTTGGGCAGTCCTAGTTGTGATCACAGCCTTTATCAACATTTCTGCCCGCACGGGAAAGAAACCTTGAGGGCAGACACAGTTTATCTTGGCTGTGATCATGGCCTTCTCCAGCACTTTGCGATCTCCATGCTGCTGCACAGGTGGTCTGATTCTTAGTTGCCAGAGCAACCTATTGCCTGCGGTTTGTCAAGCCCTGGCTTACATGCACACCAGACTTGCTCTCACCAACCAGTAAAATACAAATTTTGGAATTTCCCCAGCAAACCGATTGAAAGTAAATACAGATGAAGGAGCATGTGCAATATGCAGGGACGGCCCAAGGGTTCTTGCCGCCCTAGACAGGCCGGATGTGCCGCCCCCACAGCACCACCTCGCCACCCCTCCCCCCGACATCCAGCCTCTCACTGGGGGTTAATGGGTAGCATGACACCTCTTTGAAGCCGCAGCAGGCCTTAAAGTGCATGTGCGCATTCATGGCCTGCTGCTCCTGCCCTCTCTGACTTCGTCGGAGGGGGCAGGAGAGACAGGATGCAAGTGTGCGCATGCATGTGCCTTAGATTGCCATAGCTGCAAAGAAGTGATTGCTGTTCCACCCATCAACCCCCGGTGAGAGGCTGTATGTTGGGGGCAGCACATTGGGACTGTCTATGACTGAGCCACTCACCAGGGTTTGTTGCTCTAGGCAACTGCCTAGTTTGCCTAGTGGACAGGCCGGCCCTGGCAGTATGGATTCTGAAAGCAGTAGAGCAGTCAGGTTCATTGTGTACTCTACTGGTTCAACTGCTGGAAAGTGCAGTGGGTTAGAACCATGTAGCATGCAGGACGTGGAGGCACCTTCCACTCTCTAAAGCCTTGCATGTTTTTCCCCCTCTGTCCAGAAACAAAACAAAATTAGCATTTCCCTCATTCATTGGTGCCTGCAAATGCAATGTGAGTCAATGCTGACTCCTCGCGACACAGCAACTCTTGGGTTTTCTTGGCAGAGTGACCTGGAAGTAGATTACCAGGCCTTTCTTCAGAGACAGTGGAGGGTTAAGTGACTTGCCCAAGGCCACAAGGAGTGCTAGTGTGAATCAAACCTGGTCTCTTAGTTACCAAGCCAGTGCTGTAACCATTAGAAGTCCGATATTCAAAGACATTTACACAGTTTACAGACCTGTAAATGCCGCTTAAATGCCTGTGTAAATGCCGCTTAAAGGGATATTCAGCGGCACTAATCCAAATTAACACTGCTACACGCTCCGATACTAACCTTGTAAGCATTGGGGCGTATCGTGAATGTTCTGGAGTGTAGCGGAAGTTTCTCCGGGATCAAGCAGGAAGTCGGTTCTCACCTATGGGTGACGTCTGCGCCGACGGAGCCCTCATGCGGAGCAAATCCCCAACTTTCAGAGAAAGCCTTTGGGAGTTGCATCACGCATGCGCGGTCCCCTTCCCGCCCAAGGGTGCCATCTTGCTCAGTCTCCTTTTTTCCGCGGAGCCCTTTGGACGTAGTCCCCATGTCCCCATGAAAAAAAAGTTATCGAGTCTGGCTTTATTTTAGTTTTTTGTCCTTCGTGACTGGCGTTCGCACCTTTTTTCCTTTTTCACTGGCAAACCAGGTCTTTGACTCGCAGGGGTCCTTTTTCCCCTGATGGCTGCCAGCGGGTTTAAAAAATGCGATCAGTGTGTAAAACTTATGTCCCTCACCGATACATACGACTGCTGTCTCCGGTGCCTTGGGCCCAACCATGACCCGACGGTCTGTGGTCTGTGTAGGAAGATGTCCTCTAAGGTCCTGAAGAGCCGCCAGCAGCAGCATGATAGGATTTTTTCTGGGTCCTTGCCTTTGAGAACCCGGACCTCGTCTGAGGCCCCTACGTCTCGGGGGGAGCATTCCGAGCCTGAGCAGCATCGAGGTTCCTCGGAGAGGGGGTCTCCCTCAAGGGAACACAGGAGGAAGAAAAAGTCCTTGAAGGTGTCGTTGTTGAATGGCTCCGAGTGACCTGGCTCCTCCCGGGGCCTGTTGCGGAGCCCCGAGCGCTGTCCGGGATCTTCGGAGACAGAGCGCCCGGCAAAGGTTCCTCGTCGGGAGACGGATCAACTGAGGCAGGTAACAATTGTCCTCATCGAGGACTACCCTCCGGGGAAACCGGCCTCCGAGCCGGTGGCTGCGGAGCCTTCCGGATGAGTCCAGAATGGCGGCCTTGGAGCACAGTTTTACTGCCTTCATGGAGCAGCAGCAGGCATTGATTGCCAGTTTGTCCGGTTCTTCTGCCCCGACCACCGGGCCACCGACGTCAAAGTCGACCCTGGAGGCCGAGTCGATCCTCGAGACCTTTCGGGCCTACCGTTCGGGACCGAAGTCATCCCCGCCGAGCCTCTCGGCATCGGGGAGGTCAGTGCCAGGGCCCTTGATGCCGGAGCCCCTCGATTCCTTTTCGGAGGATTTGGGGTGGGAAACAGAGGAAGAGGAGTCCCCGGAACCTGTCGGCAGGGATGTTCCGTCCGATTCCCCGGTGTCCAAACCTCGGAGAAGGTCCCCTCCGGAGGGCATGAGATTCTTGGACTTCGTGAGGGATATGTCCAAGGCTTTGGCTTTCCCCACAGAGTTCAAGGAGGATCCTCGAGCCAATGAGCTCGAGATCTTACAGTATGAGGCCCCCCTTAGGAGGTCCTTACTGTACCTGTGCCTCCGATCCTGGAACGACTGATGCTCTGCATGTGGGAGACACTGGTGTCGGTGCCAGTCGTCAGCAAACGGCTCGACTCGATGCATCGAGTTCGCCGGAGCCCTGGGTTTCAAAAGTCACAGCTGCCCCACAACTCCATGGTTGTGGAATCAGCCATGCGCAGGCTGAAGAGCCAGAAGACGCACTCCGGCAGGGAGGCCCATGCTTCCAAGGTTCCATGCTGACTTGTTGAATCCAGGTCTACCAGCTGTGCATGGGCATGTACCTGAGAAACCTGGTGAAGGAACTCGCCAGATTCTCAGCTGGTCTCTCCGAGGGACCTTTGCAGCACTTCAGGAGCCTGTCCACTGCCATTTGTGGGTGCTCAAAGTTTGTCTCGAGCGGCCTATGACAGATTCGAGTTGGAAGCCCGGGTAGCTGCAGCTGGCATCGGTGCATGCCACCAGGCATGGCTACTGTCGGACCTCGAGCAATGGGTTCAGGACAAGTTGGTCGATGTCCCATGCAAAGTGGAGAACCTCTTTGGCAAACCCATGACCGACAAGGCCACGGAACTGGAGACTGAGTACATGACGAGGACATGGCTCTCCAAGAAGACCTCTGCCCCTTCTCGCAAGAAGGACTCGGGTAAAAAGTCCTTTTACCCGAGGAAGAGTGCTGCTTACCAAAGCTACCCCTATTTTCAGGCCTCCCCAGCTCTCCAACAGGGGCAGCAGGCCAAGGAACAGGGGCATGACCCGCGTAAGCAGAAAGCCCCCAAACCCCAGGCACTGGCTCCAGCCCAGCCTGGCAGTGGCTTTTGAGTCTTACAGCATGGCCCCTCTTCCCACAGAGGACAGGCAGTGCACAGGAGGCAGGCTTGCCCTGTATGCCCACAGGTAGACAGCCATTACCACCGATGCCTAGGTCTTACAGATAGTCCAAGAGGGCTACCACCTTCACCTAGCCCAGGTGCCTCCTCCTTACTTCCCAGAAGAGCCCCTCAAGTCTCCCCTTCACCTGGACCTTCTTTTAAAGGACTTGGTGTGTCTTCTCGAGGATCAGGCGGTAGAACCGGTGCCCCACCACCTGCAGGGCAAGGGCTTCCACTCCAGGTACTACTTGGTACCAAAGAAAACAAGAGGCCTCAGACCCATCCTTGACCTGCGCAATCTAAACAAGTTCCTGGTAAGGGAGAAGTTCAAGATGCTCTCTCTTGGAATATTGCTGCCTTACCTCTGCCAGGGAGATTGGCTATGCTCCTTAGACCTAAAAGATGCGTAAACACACATCCTAATACACCCAGACCACAGGCAGTATCTATGCTTTGTGATGGGAGGCAATCACTACCAATACAGTGTACTCCCCTTTTGGCTTGGCCTCGGCCCTCAGGGTGTTCACAAAGTGCCTGGTGGTGGCTGCTTTTCTCAGACTCCAAGGGGTCTTTGTCTTCCCCTACCTAGACGACTGGCTCATCAGAGGTACTTCAGCCAGCGAGGTCCACTATGCCACATCCCATGCCATCCAGGTGCTTCAGCATCTGGGGTATGTAATCAACTACCCCAAGTCTAGCCTTGCTCCAATTCAGCAGCTGGAGTTCATTGGAGCCAGACTTGACAGCCCTTCAGGCAAGGGCCTATCTGTCTGCAGACAGGGGAAGCAGGCTTCTGGCTCTGGCACGTCAGGTGAGTCGCAGGTCCGTAGTGTCAGCAAGACAATTTCTGCGCCTCTTCAGGCACATGGCCTCCACGGTTCATGCGACCCCAGATGCCGCCTCCACATGTGGACTGCTCAGTGGTGCCTCAGAGACCAGTGGTCACAAGCCACAGGTTGCCTCAGGGACAAAGTCACAGTGTCCAGGCAGCTAGTACGGTCCCTGGACTGGTGGCTTCTGCCACTCCACTTGGAGGCGGGGATGCCTTTCCATGCTCCTCTACACACGAGGATCATGACCACGGATGCGTCCCTGCTGGACTGGGGGGCCCATTGCCAGAGGTTCCGTACTCAGGGAGTGTGGCCCCCAAACGAGAGAGCACAGCAGATCAATTTCTTTGAGCTCCATGCCATCCGCCTGGCTCTAGGAGTTTTCCGGCAGATTCTGGCCCACGAACCTGTCTTGGTACAGACAGACAACCAGGTGGTCATGTTCTATGTGAATAAGCAGGGTGGCACGGGGTCCCATCTCCTATGTCAGGAAACCCTGGATCTGTGCTCGTTTGCAGCCTGGCATGGCATTCATCTGCGGGCCGTCTACCTGCTGGGCCAAGACAACTGGTTAGCCGACAGGCTAAGCAGGGTTCTCCAGCCTCACGAGTGGCAGCTCGACCGTGGGGTAGCCAATTGGCTTTTCCAGATCTGGGGACGGCCAGTGATGGATTTGTTTGCGAGTCCGGTCAATCACCAGTTGCCCCGGTTCTGCTCCAGGCAGCCACACCTGCACAGGGTGGCCACCGATGTCTTTCTGATATCATGGTCTGTGGGCTTCCTGTATGCATTTTCTTCAACTCCTCTGGTGGCCGACTCTATCAAGATCCTCCAGGACAAGGCCTCGGTCATCCTGGTAGCCCCGAGGAGGCCAAAGCAACCCTGGTTTCCACTTCTACTTCAGCTAGCGGTGGAGGCCCCCATTCCCTTGGGGTCCTCCCCAAGCCTCCTGTCCCAGAAGGGGGGCACTCTCCTGCACCCCAACCTCAGCTCCCTCAAACTAATGGCATGGCTGCTGAAAGGGTGATGCTCGCTGCGCTCCTCCTTCCAAAGGATGTTGAAGAGGTCTTGCTGGCCTCAAGAAGGCCGTCGACTAGGCAGGCCTATGCCTTGAAGTGGCGTAGGTTTGTTACTTGGTGCGAGGGGCGGGGTGTTTGATCCTTTCTCCTGCCAGGTTGGGGTGGTTTTATAGTACTTTCTCCACCTCTCGGATTTGGGTCTCAAGTCCAACTCCATCAGAGTGCACCTCGGTGCCCTTGCAGCAAACCACTTCCCGGTGAAGGAGAAACCCCTCTCTGCCCATCCCTTGGTTTCTCGTTTTTTGAGAGGCCTGCTTCTTTTGAAGTCTCCGGTTCGCCCTCCAGCGACCGAGTGGGATCTGAATGTGGTTTTAGGGCAGCTTACTCAGCCGCCCATTGAGCCAATGGCGATTTGCCATCTCCGCTACCTCTCTTGGAAGGTGGTTTTCTTGATGGCACTCACGTCAGCTTGGTGGGTGAGTGAGCTTCAGGCCCTTGTGTCAGACAGGCCTTACACCAGGTTCTATAGGAGCCGGGTGGTGCTTTGCACGCACCCCAAGTTCCTTCCGAAAGTGGTCTCCTCGTTCCACCTCAACCAAGAGGTGGTGCTGCCTACCTTTTTTCCCAGGCCGCATGCCAGTTGGGCAGAAACAGTACTGCATACCCTGGACTGTAAGAGGGCGTTGGCCTTCTATATTCAGCGTATACCAGCACATAAAAGGGCTCCTCTGCTCTTCGTATCCTGACCCCAGTAAGCTGGGGATGGCTGTTTCCAAGCGTACGCTGTCCACCTGGGTAGCGGACTGTATTGCCTGGGCATACAGGGCAGCCGAGCTTCCGTTGGAGGATCGTGTCGCA
Source organism: Ichthyophis bannanicus (assembly GCA_033557465.1). NCBI lineage: Eukaryota > Metazoa > Chordata > Amphibia > Gymnophiona > Ichthyophiidae > Ichthyophis > Ichthyophis bannanicus. Next base: position 1,057,884,774 of record CM066032.1, read on the forward strand.
GCCCATCAGGTCAGGGCTATGGCGGCATCAGTGACTCATTTCCACTCTGTTCCACTGGCAGACATCTGCTGGGCCGCCACCTGGTCTTTGGGCCAGACTTTCACAACCCATTACTTCCTGGATAGGGAGTCCCGATGGGACAGTGCTTTCGGCCAGGCTGTACTCTGTAACCTTTTTGAGGTCTAGGTAACTCCTGCCCTCAGACTCTTCTGTGTCAGGCTACCGGAGTGCCATTCTCTTAATTAGATTCCTTTTGTGGCTGCTTGCAGCCCTTGTAGAGGGAGCCTAGTTTTCAGCTGTGGGTTCTCGGTAGCCTATAGCTGGGGAGTCCCATATGTGAGGACTGACTTCCTGCTTGTTCCCAGAGAAAGCGTAGTTGCTCACATGTAACAGGTGTTCTCCGGGGACATCAGGAATCAGTCCTCACGACCCTCCCTCCTTCCCTTGGAGTTGCAGTCCTATTATTATTATTATTATTTTATTCTTTTGCCATCTTTTTAGCTATGTCATTTGACTGAGCAAGATGGCACCCTTGGGCGGGAAGGGGACCGCGCATGCGTGATGCAACTCCCAAAGGCTTTCTCTGAAAGCTGGGAATTTGCTCTGCACGAAGGCTCCATCGGCACCAACGTCGCCCATATGTGAGGACTGATTCCTGCTGTCCCCGGAGAACACCTATTACAGGTGATTAACTATGCTGTACCCATTGCTAACAGGCCAGCTTTTGCAGTATTGCCGCTGCCCTATCTTTACCCGGAGGAGCTAACCGGGCAATGACTCAATATCGTAGCTGCCTGGTTAGCTTCTGTGGTGGCAGAGACTGTGGGGCAAACTCGGATATTCAATGCCGGTTGTTGAATATGGCCCCAGCATTGAATATCCTGGTTATCTCTTCAGCACCAGTGGCTAGTCGCTGTAATTGCATTAGCCACCGGCCCTGAATATCAGGCCCTAGGTGCTCAGTGATGCCTTTTACTTGTGTTTGAAATCTTTGTGTTGAAGTAAGCCAGTCTTGAACAAGAGAAAAACATTCAGTTAGTGAATATCTTTGAATAGAGATGTGCCGTCTTTAGTGTGCATTTGGTTCACTAAGGCGCCTTTAAATTTAGTGTTAACTAAATTGTTGTAACATGCGATAATTGAATTGGCATGTCTGAATTCACTGGTTAGTATGTGTTAAATCAATTTAGCGTGTCTGAAAGTAACCAAAGAAAAAACAATTGGGGAAAAATTCATGAAAATTAACCACATTTTTATTGCTTGTGTACATCCCTGTCTTTGCTGGAATCTAAGTGGAGTGCACTGGATACAGTAAGATTGCTGAAGGAGCACGTCTAAGGAGCAGGTCGTGCTCCTTGGGCAAGCTCCTTGGAGCGACTAGGTGCTCACAAGTCTCTTATCCATATCTACCCAACCTCCAGTCCTCTCCGTGTTTCCCGGTTAGTTTTACCATTCATCCAGTACGTCTCCCTCTATCTGCCATTTACCTCATCCTGCTCATGACCGCTATCCCTGTCCACTGGGGCCGGCATCCCTCTCCTCCTCCACTGGCGCCCATGTCCAGCCATCCGTCCCAACCATATTCCATGTCTCCCAACCCTTTCTTTGCTGTCCCATGGCTTCTGTTTTCCTCCTCCTCCCCCATTGCTCCTTCATCTGGGTTTGGTTAACTGTTGGTCACTGTGTGCCAAGATGCTTTTAGTTCAGGACCTTCTTCAGGAATCTCTTGACCTCTTCTTTGTTTCAAACACTTGTCTGAAGGAAGATGGGAAACCTCTCCTTGGCCATTACCTTCTGCCAGGTTTCTTGGCTATATCCACCTACCGCCTAGGCCGTGTCATAGGAGAGGTTGCGGTACTTTACTGTGCACTCAGGTTCACTCCTTTTCCCTTCATTACACAGAGTCCCTTCCCCATCCGTCCACTGCCTTTTGATCTACTCTCTACTCTCCCTCTGTCCTCACCTCTGGAATGCCCTCTCCCTTACTATATCGGAGATCTCTTCAGTTCTCCTACTTTATACTTCTGGGCAATTTTAATGTCCACTATCATTCACCCTCCTCTTCTCGTGACCATTCTTTTCTTATCCTTCTCCACAACCTCGCTTTTTCCCAGCATATGAGTATGCCCACTCACATGGTGGGGCATATGCTTGATCTCGTCATCACACACCTCACCTCTTTTCTTCTGCCCTCTGGTCTGTCAAGCCCCTGCCCTGGACTGACCATTTTTGTATCAAGTTCTCTCTGCAGCTTCCTCTGACTACTGCTTCACCAGCCCTCCCTCCTCACTCTGGTCCCCTTTGTCTCTTGCCACATCATCCCTTTCACTCTTCAACACTTCCCTTCTGCTGATCAACTCCTTCCCCACAATTTCTCTACACTCTCTCCTGATTGCAGGTTTCTCTATGGAATTCCTGCCTGTTCTCTGCCTTGGATCAGATAGCTCCACTGTGGTTGTGTCTCCCCCCCCCCCCCCTGCTGCTTCTCATCAACCTTTGTATCACCCCAGACTCTGCATACGTCGCCTCCATCTCTGTTGGTCAGAGTATCTTTGGCAAAATTCCCGGTTCCCCATAACTCTCCAGCACTATAATTATTGTCCGTCCACCAGGCCAAATGCTCCTACATCTTTAGGCTTATTTCCACTGCTCCCAACTCCACTCGTCAGCTTTACTCTGTCCTCAAGACCATATCTAATATACAGCCTTCTGTTATCTCCACTTCAGCTCCCAGCTGGCCTCTTTTTTTCATCTCCAAAGTTCAGGATCTCTGTTCCTCCCTTGCTATCTGTCCCCCGCCTCTGCTGTCGCCCGCGCCTCCCTCCCCACCCTGCTTCTCCCCCCCTCTCACATATTTGGCCAACCTTTGGCCCTCTTACCACCACCACCAAACTCTTAAAGTCCATTTCCACATCCTGTAAGACAAACTGTCCCTCTGATCCTGTACCCTCATCTTACATAGTAACATAGTATCATAGTATATGACATCAGAAAAAGACCAGTATGGTCCATCTAGTCTGCCCAAGTAGGTGCACCTGCCGCTCCATGTGGGTCACCCCTCCCCATGCCTTTGTTTATGTGTGTCCCCACCGCTCCGTGTAGGTCACCCCTATTCCTTATCGTCCCTCCAGTCCAGTCCCACACCTCTGGGTAGTGCCCCTCTTCCAGCAGCTTGGAGACTGAGCATGTCATTTTTTGATAACACCCAGTATATATGCAGCTGGCACTGCCCACCAGCCCCAGTAAGCTCAGTCTCCAAGCATCTGGAGGAGGTGTTGCGCCAGGGTGCTGGGCTCACTGAAGGAACAAATAAGGAGCTTATTTAGGTTTTTGTCTTTAGGTTGGGTTTTTTTTGGGGGGGGGGGGCTTTGGGTTCCCTGGCTTACAGGGCTAGGGTTTTTGTTTTTAAAGTTGTTTAAAAACAAAACAAGAAAGAAGGGGAGTCCGAGTTGGAAGGGAACCCCCTCACCCCTAAGAGAGGATCCATGGAAGTGCAGGACTTTGATCCTCAGGCGGCTTCCGATCCTAGTGATGGGTAAGGAACCGCCAAAGTCAAGCTTGTACTGCTCTGAAAAGCAGCAGAGCTGTCTACTCCCCCCCCCCCCAGCGCCGAAGCCCTGCATGTGCGGCTGAGGGCGGGGGGAAGAGACCTCGGAGGACAATGGCTGCAGTGCAGCGAAGAGCAGGCTGGTAAGCTCGGGGGTGACAGCGGACTGCAGCGGGGGCAGGCGGTTCAGGCTGAAGACAGCGGCAAACGATGCGCCGCGGCTGCCCTTCCCGTTCAGTCAGTGCGCGCAGCTCAGTTCCAGGCTCGTGTACGCCGTGTTTAAGAAGGCACAGCTAGGGGTTGCTGCGAAGGGGTGACAGGCCTCGATTGTCTGATTTAATTGCAATTATTTTGATTTGTTTTAAGTAGATTTGAGTTTATTTAAGTGCTTTTCGTTATCTGGAGGTCTTTAGGTGATTTGACTGGTTTCGTTCGCCCTGTAGGGGCAGGATTCTATTTATAAAGCATATGAGGACAGACTTAAGGATCTTAATATGTACACCTTAGAGGAAAGGCGGGATAGAGGTGATATGATTGAGATGTTTAAATACCTCCGTGACATAAATATTCAGGGAGAGAGCCTCTTTCAATTGAAAGCAAGTTCTTCTACGAGGGGACATGGGATGAGGGTGAAGGGAGATAGATTCAGGAGTGATATGCGGAAATATTTCTTTACAGAAAGAGTAGTGGATCCGTGGAATAGTCTCCCAGTGGAGGTGGTAGAGATGAGGACAGTAACTGAATTCAAAAAAGCATGGGACCAACACAGAGGATCTCTAAAGGTAAAAAGTGGACTGTTGTAGTTGTTGTTATGGAAGGACAGACTAGATAGGTCATGTGGTCTTTTTCTGTCATCATGTTTCTATGTTTCTATTTATAAAGGATCTACATAAAAAAAAGAAAGAAAGAAAAGGAAAAAGAGAGAAGGGGGTGAAGAGCAGCTGGGTCCTGGTTCAGCAGAGCCCAACATGCCAGCAAGACCTCAATGGGAATCGCTGGGGTGTGGTCTCGGAGACCGGAGTATGTGTTGGTTGCACACAGAAGGCTGCCTCCTTGGAACAGAACCTGCATGGCAGGACGAGTCCGGAGACCCCCCACCCTGACACTGGAAGGCCAGGAGGGAGAGGGGTCTGGGTTGCCGCTGCCTGGTGGGGACCGCAGTCCATCAGCCACTCCAGGACCCTCCACATCTATCCCCCGTGAGGTAACAGGACTTCCGGGGGATTTTTCGCCTGAGTTTGTGTTGCTATTGTTACATAGGGCATTTTGTTTGCGCCAGCAAGGTTTGGCGGGTGGCCCTTCTCCTTCTTTAGCGCTAGGGTCAAAAAGGCCAACAAGCGTAACGGAGGGCAAATCGGAAATCCCGGCTAGAAGGCCAGGGTTCCTGAGGAATGGCATCCTTCACTAGAGTCGGAAGGTCCAGATGGAGACGACGTGGACCCGGATCTGAACCTTCAGGAGGAGGTGGAAGAAGGCGAGATTCCCAAGAGGGAAGATCAGGCCAGACTGGTGAGGGTGTTCCATCGGGAGGAGCTCCCGGTGCTTATCACGGAGTCTTTAAAGACATTAAATATGTCCGCGAGCCTCCCAGTGAAGGATGACACGTTGGAGGATCCTCTGCTTCAGGCGGTTCGGAAGTCACAAGCAGTGTTCCCAGTTCACAGCGTGGTCAGACAGATGATCCAGGAGGAATGGGATCTGCCAGAAGCTGGCCTTAGGGGTGGGCGAACGTTGGCGTGCCTTTACCCCCTGCCGGAGCAGAAGCGGGAGCTCCTGCGGTCTCCGAAGGTGGACGCGGCAGTGTCTGCGGTCCCCAAGAAGACTGCGATTCCTGTAGAAGGGAGTGCGGCTCTCAAAGATGGCCAGGACAGGAAGCTGGATACTCTGTTGAAGCAGGCATTTGATATTTCCGCCTTGTCCTTGCAGGCCTCCATCTGCGGGGCTTGGGTGGCTAGGGCTTGCCTCTGCTGGTCACAAAGGCTTAAGAGCTCAGGGGGGGCTTGGAGCTGGTCATGTCTGGCGAAGCGGCAAAGTTGGAGTCCAGGGTTGCCTATCTAGCGAACACCCATTATGATCTTATTAGGAGCCTTTCCAAGAGCATGGCTTTGATGGTGGCGGCCCGCCGTTATTTGTGGCGGCGGAACGTAAGGGGAAGCTTCTCTTTGGAGAAGACTTGAAGTTGGTTAAGGACTTGGGGGAGTCCAAAGGGGGGCGGTTACCCAAGGACAAACAGAAGCAGGGCTGTGGCGCTTCCTTGTCTCGTAGTCAGCCGAGGGAGTTCAAGCGTTTTCGTACCCCTTGCTTCAGCCAGTCCCAGAGGGGTAGGTTCCCTACCAGAGGGCAGGGCTTTCGTGGCTTCCAAGGAGTGGGAAGGGGCTTTGGAGCCGCCACTACCTTGGGACATAAGAAAGGACAATGTTTCAAGGGGGGCTCAGGCAGGGGTGTTGCCCATGGGAGGTGGGCTGCGTGAGTTTTACTTTGCCTGGGCCCAGATCACCTCCAGAACCCATTGGTCGGACGTGGTCAGAGAAGGATACGTCCTAGAGTTGATCTGACCGATGAGAGAATTTTTCATTCAGTCCCCCTGCAAGGCTCAGGGCAAGGTGGCGGCGGTAAAGGAAACCCTGTTACGCCTTCTGCAGCTGCAGGCCATCGAACCGGTGCCTCCAGACCACTACGGGTGCAGTCGATACTCCATTTATTTTGTGGTGCCCAAGAAAGAAGGCTCCTTTCACCCGATCCTCAACTTAAAGGGGGTCAACCGCTCTCTGCGGGTACCGCATTTTCATATGGAGACGTTGCGGTCAGTGATAGCATCATTAATGAGCAGGGAGTGTTTGACGTCACTGGATCTCACGGAAGCATATCTTCATATTCACATAAGGCCGGATCACCAGCAGTTTCTCTGCTTTGCGGTGCCTATGGGGCACTTTCAGTTCCGGGCATTGCCCTTTGGACTGGCAACAGCACCACGCACCTTCACCAAGGTCATGGTGGTGGTTCTTGTGCACCCGTACCTCAACGATTGGCTGGTTCGGGCCAAGTCCAGGGAGGAAAGCAAAAGAGCAACACGGAGAGTGGTGGAGTTCCTCCAAGGGCTCGGTTGGGTGATCAATCTGGCCAAGAGTCATCTGAGCCCATCTCAAGACTTGCAGCAGGTAAGTCTAATTTCTCTTATCTTCAGATATAAGAGATAGTTGTGTTTATTTTGATTTTATCCTGTTGCTATAAAGGGATCTTTTGTGTCTTTTGAAACCCCCTTTCGCTTTTCTGCCTTTCATACTCACCATGCTGAACTCTAGTCTCTCTTCTGGTACTTTTCCTGCACCCTGGAAACATGCTATGGTCCGCCCACTTCTCAAGAAACCATCTTTCAATCCACTTGATCCTGTTCATTATCGCGCAGTCTCAAATCCCTTTTTCTCAAAAGTTCTTAAAAATCCATTTTCTCACAACTATCCCACCATCTTGACTCCATCCATTTTCTCCATCCCCACAATATGTTTTTTGCCCTGGACATAGTGTTGAAACCATCATATTCTTTCCTCAACGAGCTTCACATTTCTCACCATCGCGGTGATGTTTCTATGTCAGTACCTCTTGGTCTCTCAGCAGCCTTTGATCTTGTTTACCACTCTATCCTCTCTTCTTGCATTTGTGATGCAGGTCTTCAGGGTTCAGTGCTTTGTTGGTTTCATTCTTTCCTCTCCTCACGATCGTTCTCAGTCACTTCAGGTACTACCTCCTCTGACTCTGTCTCTCTTTGTTGTGGTGTCCCAAAGAATTCTGTTCTCGCACCTCTCTTGTTCAATATCTTTCTGGCACCACTCACTCTGCTTATTCAACAATCAGGACTGTCAGCGTACTAATACTACTACACCGGTGATATCATTTTGCTGCACCACACCAATCCCCTTCAACCAGATCTTTCCCCCCTTAACACTTGTCTGTGTCAGGTCTCCAGCAGGCTAGTCACAAACTGTCTCCATCTTAATCTGTCTGAGATGTCAGCTATATGGTTTACCTTTGGTGGCCTTCCCTCAGCGGCCCTCTTCCTCTCAAACTCCACTATTCCTCTGGTATCTTCTTTTCGTTATTCGGCATGACACTTGACTCTGATCTATCTTTTCATGACCACATTTCACTGCTCACTCATCTGTCCTTTTTCTATCTTCAACAGATTTGCGCGATCCATCTTTTTTTTCTGTCCTCCTCAGCACTGGCTCCTCTTCTTTTGTCTCTGGTAATGTCCCATCTTGATTTCTGTAACCTTGCCCTTGTTGGTATCCCACAGTTCCAACTCTACCACCTCCAACTGATACAAAACACGGCCGCTAGAATCCTCACACATGCTACTCATTGTGATCACATTACTGCACTCCTCATTCAGCGTCACTGGCTTTCCATTGACTTTCATATCCATTATTTTATTTATTTATTTAAAGTCTTTTCTATACCGCGCTCTTCAAATCAGCTCGGTTCACAGATAACGGAAACTTTGTCCATGAGTAAGGAGAAACCATACTGGACTTGCATAAAACAGGGTAGAAAAACTTGGGTTGAACTGGGGAAACTACATACTCTAGGCTAAGGCAGGTTACCGTCTTAGCTTGCTATCTGTATGCTCCTGCTGGGAGAAAATGGTGCTATTGTGTGGCGCTGGTGTCATGTGTGGTAGTTGGGATGGGGTGACTGTTATGGTGTCTGTGGGAGGGTAGTTTCTGGGTGGTACCGTAATGCAGTAGGAAGAGGTGGTGCTTGAGAGCTTTCCTGAACTGGGTGAGGTCTGTGATTGCACGGATGTCAGGTGGGAGTGCGTTCCAGCATGAGGGAGCATAAAACATGAAGGCCCTCTTTCTTGTTGTCTGTGAGCATTTTGTGATTTCGTTGGGATAGATAGGGTGTTGGCTGTGACTGATCTTCGGGTTCTGTTTGGCGGAGTAGGGTGGATGAGGTCGGTGATGGAAGGGGATGTGAGACTGTTGATGGCTTTGAAGGTGATGAGGAGGATCTTGAAGGTTAGTCTAGAGTGGACTGGCAACCCAGTAAAAACCGTGGAGGCAAGGAAGGAACTATAATACCACCTTTATTTCATAAAGCCAGGCAGATTCTCTACAGTTTCACACTCTCACCCATAGTCTTCGCTCAGTTAACATCAACAGTTTACACCACGTGCCCACTTGCAATCAACTTGCCATTCTGCTTTTTCTTCCTGGGCCCCTCCTTACCACCCTCCTTTTGGAATCACCCTTCTTCAGATTTAAGACTCTCCTAAAAACTTACCTCTTTTGCTCTGCATTCAACCTCCACCCACCACGCTTGACCACCCTTTGTTACTGGCCTCTTCATCTACCTTACCTTTGCTTTGTATGATTGTGGTGGCCTTTCCTTTCTGGTTTTAGCCATCTCTGTATGTTTTCTTAATTGTACACTGCCCTGGTGTTATGAAGCTGCGGTATATCAAGCAATCAATAAACATAAACCCTGACCATGTCGACTGGAAAGAATGATTTAAGTCCTGGTTTTGTCCCATTGCAGTTATAATTCTGATTGTCCCATTAATTTGACTTGGATAATAAAAACTACAACTCCACCTGTGCAATGGACAAAATCAGGACTTTATCAGTCTATTTGGTCAACCTAAGGGGAACTGGAAACCCCTATGTTAAGCTTGAGAATGTTACAACATGAGGATAAGGGTACCAGACTCTGGGAAAGCTTCAGTGGTTTGTTCTATCTCCAGGAACAAGCAGGAATGAGTCTTCACATATGGGTACGTCGGTACCGACGGAGCCTGCACGGGGATGCTGCCCATCTTCCAATCAGAAAGCTTTTGGCAGCCTCCCTCGTGCCTGCGCGCTGAGTTCCCGCCCTCTCCAGAGCCTCTCTTCAGTTTTCGTTTTTCCGCGGAGCCGGCAGGACGTCCTCCTGTCACCGCAGAAACTTACTTATTTACTTACTTTAATACTTTAGTTTTTGTTTTCTTGTGGTCGCGGCTGTATTTCCCGCTCCCACCGGTATCGCTGGTGGATTTTTTACTTAATTCTGAGAAACGTTTTCTTCAGTTTTTGCCTTAACTTGTTGGGCCTACTAGGCCTCTTCATTATGGAGCCTTCTTTTCCTAAGAAGTGCATTCGGTGTGGAAACACCTGTTTCTTTTTAGATACCAATGCTTGGTGTCTCAACTGTGTGGGTCCTGACCCTTTTTCCCCTGGCAAGTCGGGGGATATTTCTGTGAAGAAACCTTCAAATTTTAGAATTTCCCTCGATACCGTTTTTTCCTCGGCAGTAAGGGTACCAGGTTTTCTCTACTTCACAGCATCAGGTAACCCAAAAACAGTCTGTTAAGACTAGTCAATGTTTGAGTGGTATGTCCCATGCCCAGCATGGTGACGGCTCCGGCCTTACCCTCAAGAATCCATTGGCATTACCCCTGCGGGAGTCTATGGGCTCCAAAGCGTTAAAGGGGTTTCAGGTTGTTCCTGGGGCTCACCCCTCACAGAACATACCTGAGCCATGCGCGGAGGTGGTATCCGCTTCGAGCGGTACCGAGCCTCCGGCATCGGCACCGGTGTCGAGTAGCCTACTCTTCACCAAGGATTGGTCATCGGGCATCTTCGGTACCTTCGGGCCCGATCGATTCGCACCGCATTGACTTCCTTCAACCTCAGCCATGCTCCGGGCCGGTACCGGCGTCGATCGGTTCCGATACCCTGGCATCGAGGTGGACCACCTTTCCCTTTGACAAAGGTGCTCATCGGGTATCCTCGGTACCGTCAGTATCGGTCGATGTGACCCAGTCTGCTTTAGGGGTATCGGCATCGCCGATACTGCCATTGGCGTCGGCGCCTTCGCGACACGCATCGATAGTATCACTTACTTCGATGCCGAGTCTTGAGTCCATATCTAGTCTCGATGACTCCGTACCGACGTGCCCTGGAACCGACTCGGGTCGATTCCAGATCGGCAGTTTCAAAGATCATAGTCATAACTCTCATGATCTCGCTACCACTGCAGCAGTTCCCGATGGCTGCTTCATCTGCTACTCCTGTATCAGTATCGATGCCTCTTCTGGCACCCATGCCTACTTTAGAACCGATACCTGGCATTGGTGTAGTCTCCTGTACCTCCTCTGGAGCTCCGGCTTTTTCTTTAGCCGGGCCAGGGATGGTTCCCATAGGAGATCAGTCTTTTCAGGCTTTTCTCCGGGACATGGCAACCTTTCTCAATATATCTATCCCTGGTGGTGGTCCTACTCAGGGCTCACAGGCACAGATGGAAAATATACAATTTCCTTTACATCCTGCTCTGCAGGATCTCCTTCTCAGGGTCTGGAAATCACCCTTACGACTTCCTCCAGTTTCTACAAACATTGAGGTTCGGTACCGGGTGCCACCCTCTCCAGGGTTCCAGAAGCCTCAACTTTCTCATCGTTCCCTTGTAGTGGAAGCGGCTCTGAGAAAAGTTAAGAGCAAGAAGAAGCATTCTTCTTATCCACCGGGTCGTTTTTAAGAACACTCGATGCTTTTGGTCGTCAGGCCTTCCAAAACTCTATGTTGGCCTCCAGAGTTCTCTCATATATTTTTCACATGAGTCTAACACTCCAGGAAGTCACAGAGAAATTGTCTCTTTTGACACCTTTTTTTACCAGAGCCCAAGGCTACTGATTATTCCTTACTCATCAATCACAGCCAGAATATATCTTGGTTCCTGTCTCGTGCTTCTGTAGACTCTTTTGAGTCTGTTAGCAGATCCTCTGCTATTGCCATAGCAGCATGTCGCAGAGCCTGGCTTGAAGCTTCAGACTTGAGTAGATGGGCACAAACTATACTGGCTCATTCTCCTTGTACAGGAGAGGGTCTCTTCAATAAGGAGGCTTTAAGTCAGGTTGCTCAATGCTTCACTGACTCTCCTTCCACTAAGGACCTTTCTAAGCCACCTCCTTCTTCGAGAGGTAGGAAATGTCCTACCAAACCTTCTTTCCCTAAGAAAAGAAAGTTTCATTCCTCTCCTGCCCATCATTCGGCTGTACCTAAACAGGAGACACCTCAGCCTAGTCTGAACTCCTCCAGCTCTAACCAGTCTCAGCATTCCCAGCAACCATAGGAGCTGGGACTTATACTCTATACTTTCCTTCTAATTCATTAGAAGTTTATACACTGTGTTTCTTTTCAGTGTACTACCTTGTGAAACATTTTATGTTCAGGGACTGCTAACTTCTCCTCTTCTTATTCTCTAGAAGAGCAGTTGCACCTATCCCATGATGGTTTTGTCCCAACTGAACATTCTTCCTTCTGTTGACTTACCCTATGGGTATGTCACCCTCTAATTACTTGCTCTACCCTCTCCAATGGGGTTTTTTTCCCTAACGGAGGGGTACCATACTAAATAGTTTTTGCCAAGCTTATTCCACAGACAGGGAGAAGTTATATCTCCTCCCTCTTTATCTGTTTTTTCTTTATGGGGCACAGGGCAATCTTTCTGCTGTTTCTGTCAGCTGCTGTGCCTGCAGGAGTTACAGTGATTGTATTACTGGTACTTTTGCCAAGTTCCAGTCTTTTGTTCAATTTCTGTCTAGCCTTAGTAGTGTTTCCAAGCTATTCGTTAGCTACCTTGGATCCTCCTACTCCCTTAGGCTTTCTCACATTATTCTATCCATCTCCTCTCCTAGGATATGGTAACCAACCTGACTTCAGTCAGTTTATCTCTGCTGCGCAATGCTCTCTACAATCTTCAGAGCAGCTTTCTACTATGAGGGCCTGCTATAGAGCATTGACCTTGTCTCTGAAGCTTCGCTATTAGTAGGAAAAAGCTTGTTCACCCTTCCCATGCCTGTGAAGGTTCTCCACACCCTTTAACCTGGGGTGTTAGCACGAGATATATTCTTCTGCGTGAAGATCCAAGGCTGACATTCATGCATGCTACCTCGGGGTCCCTCTAATAGGTCCCTCTGGTATCTTCCCCTGCATTTTGCACCTCTGCCATGTCAGTGTTCGGTGGAACTCCCGCCTTGTTCCTTACAGATTCATCTTATAATCTGTTCTCACGCAATCATCACGGTTGTTTTGTTGGATTGCCTTCCTGCATCCCTCAATTCATAGAAATAGATTCTCTCTACATATCCCAAGTGGCTTCACCCTCTGGTAGTATACAGAATCTTTTTCTTTTTTATTTCCCATGTACAATCATGGGGCTGGGTGCTAGACATGTTCTTCAACCTGTCATCTTGTATGTAGCATCTCTATATATGTCTACATACCTATATCATTTCTCTGGTGGTGCAATTCCATGCCCCACAAAGATATCTATAGTATATTTATATTTATATGTTTATATGTATATGTATATATATATATATGTATATATATTATAGATATATATATATATATATATATATATATATATATATATATATATATATATATATATATTTTTATATATATCTCCACCCCTGTCCCGATTTATGCATCTGGACATATCGATTCAGGTTTAGATCCCCCCACATATATATATAAACATCTGTATATATATGTGTCTCTTGGGCGTTTTCTTAGGGGTTCATATCTCTATACTCTCACCCTTACTGTCTATACCAAATGTTACCTCCTAGAGGATTTAGACAGTCCATCGCCCTATTTCGCATACCATATTACCATGCAGAAACTGTTAGACACCACTAACCATTGTGGTGCTAACTTCTCTATTTTTTCTTAAACCCTTGAAGCATCAAGCTTCAATATTTTTTCCTATCTCTCGCCAGTTAGGAAAAACGGTGTACATCTTTATCTTTGAGTACACAGCTCTTCTCCTTGGGAATAGGGATTTTTTCCACTTTCCCTCTCCCCGTCAGGACTGGGCTAGATCTACAACTCCGTCAGTCTTCTTCCTTAGTCCTCCCTGTTAATAACATTATGACTAAAGGAGTTTTTCAGCTTTTTCTCATAAAGCTTTCCATTGAAGACATGACGTCCCATCCTACCCAGTTGACACCTGGATCGTCTACTACCTCCAGGTCTGGACCTTCATCCTCACTGCTGGGAGGTCCCTTCAAGATTCCGCCACTGCTTCTCCAGCAGACTACATCAGGCGTTCTACTTCCTACAGTGCAGTAGGTAAGTGACCTATCTAATGGTACGTTACATGTGTTTCATGTGACTCCTCATATACACCAAGGACTCCTACAATCTGTACGGCCCTCTAGTCCTTGGCTATGCTGTTCTTCCTCACAGCTCCTTTATTGTCAACTCCTACCCTCCATCCCACATTGGATGCCAGGGATTTCTGGAAACAAAATGCACCCCTGGTCCAGGCTGCTGCATTTTTATGGTATCTCCCCCTGGCATCTCCAGCTAGGGAGTCCCCATATGTGAAGACTCATTCCTGCTTGTTCCTGGAGATAGCACAGTTACTTACCTGTAACAGGTGATCTCTGGGAACAGCAGGAATTAGTCTTCACAACCCTCCCACCTCCCCTGGGAGTTGCATCTCTTATCTTCTTCTCCTTTCTCTCCTCGCCTTTGTCTCAGCTTTGAAACTCAACTGAAGAGAGGCTCTGGAGAGGGCGGGAACTCAGCACGCAGGCGCGAGGGAGGCTGCCAAAAGCTTTCTGATTGGAAGCTGGGCAGCATCCCCGTGCAGGCTCCGTCGGTACCGACGTACCCATATGTGAAGACTAATTCCTGCTGTTCCCAGAGATCACCTGTTACAGGTAAGTAACTGTGCTTTACAGTTGGACAAAGAGGGCTTCTCCCAGGTCCTAGTCATAATTCGGATCCCCAGCTTAATAGTGGGTTAAGAAGGACTTGTGCAGTGTTCTATTAGTGCTGCAGATTTATATACACCAACATGTGGCTGAGTTTCAGAACAGTGCTGTTTGTCTCCTCTTTATAGGATATACAGTTTGTACCTTTGAAACCGTTCAGTCTGAACAGGTTTTTAAGTTTTGTAGTATTTTGCATTAATCAGATATGTCTCCAAGAATTTTTCTTTAGTAAAGCAAAGCTAATGTTTTCAGTAGTGCATAGTTTGAATTTTTTTGTATTCTATACAGTACGATGTGGTAAAAATCTATCAAGAGCAGAGAGACACTACAGAAAGAGACCTATGACCACAATGGTAGCTGTGCTTTTTTTAAAATTAAAAAAAAAAAAAACCCTAAAAAAACAAAAGCTAGTTGGGTTGTGTTGGTAACGCTTGAATCAAAATTATTTGTAGAATTGCTTTTAACGGTTCCCCTCTCCCCCTTCTGCTTTGTGCTTCCAGATCTAATGGGCTATGACCCCATGAGCCTTCATGTACAACTACCTGCCATATTTCCCTATTTTGTATGCACACTTTTACAAACTCAGCCCATCTATCACAGTGATAATCCTTAGATGGAGGTCACAAATGGTATCTTCCTCCAGAACACAGCGTCTTTAAAAATATTAGCTGAGAGAGGACGTGACGTCACCGACTGGTATGGCTGCCTGAGACGAGAGCTCTCTTCGGGACGGAGAGTTAAGAGCTACTAGCAGGAGCAGTTGGCCTCTAATTATTGTCCTGTGCAACGGATCGTGGTCGGGGAGTCCTCTACAATGTCTGTGAGGAAAAAATTGGATAAATTCCGATCCTCCTATGCCCCACTGGCGTCTCAAAGTGATAGCGGTGCTGGAGTGGAGGCCGACACAGATGAGGAGCCTGACAATGCGGAGGAGCAGTGCACGAGGGGAGACCTTTGGCGCTGGTGCAAGGAGCTTAAGAGAGAGGTAATCGTTGGGAAGATGGAAGTTAAAGAAGTGGTTAAAGAATTACGCCAAGACCTGCAAGCGCTGGGCCAGCGGGTTGATTACCTTGAAGAGCACGTGGATGCGGTGGTGATGGTGGCGCAAAACACGCAAGCAACACTTAGCAGCTGGGAGAAAGAACGGGATGACCTGAAAGATAAGTTGGAGGATTTAGAGAATAGATCAAGGCGCTGCAATATCAGGATACGAGGGGTCCCGGAGGGCGCTAAATTTCAGAAAGCGGGACAGATTGTCAAAGATATCTGTGAGGCCCTACTGCGTGATGGGGAGGAGGGCGCGACAGCCGAGCTCCCAGACATCGGCATTGACCGGGCTCATAGAGCGCTGGGACCCCAGCTACCCAACAGACCGAGGGACATTATCGCTTGTCTGTCGAGTTACAGGCTAAAGGAAGACATCATGCGTAGGGCAGCAAAGAAGGGCAAGATGCCCTGGGGGAATACCTTCATTGAGATTTTTCAGGATCTCGCGCCCTCCACTTTGCAACGACGACGAGCCCTTCGACCTGTGACGGCCTACTTGCAGCGTGAGCACATCAAATATAAATGGCTCTTCCCTTTTGGGATTCAATTTGAAATTAGGGGATCCCCTAAGCGAGTTCGGACTGAGATGGAAGCGTGGGAGGTTTTGGAGAAGAGTAAGGCTCCCAACTTGCCGGAACGGCCTAGGCTGCCCTCTGCATCAGAACATGTGCAGGGACAAGTGCTGGACAAACTGAGATGGCAGCGCCTCCCGGAGAAGGGGCACCGATTACGGCGCTTATCGAAGGACCAGGCGAATGGATGTGACAGTGATAGCAATAGCCATCAGGCTGGAACAACGTGAACTGAGAAAGAGGAGATGTTAGATGGCTGTTTGATTGGTGGGCCCGGGGTATATAAGGGCGCGGGGAGGTGTGGATTAAGCGCATGGTTATGATCCTGCTGGGGTTTTTCTTTCATACTGTTTTCCTCACTATGTTTCTTTTGTGGGGGCTGGGGGGGGGGCACTTGCAAGTCAGCAATACTAAAGGGCTTAGCGGGGAATGTATGTATGTTGTTAAGTTGTTATTCTGTTATAATTCATTAGACGGGTGATAAGGGGTGATTCGGGAAGGGATAGGGGGGGTCTGGGGGTGGATTGGGGAGAACGAGAGGTTATTTAAAGGTGTGGGTGGTCCCGGGAGGTGGGGGTCATGTCCTCTGAGCTAGGTGCAGCAGAGGGAGGGTCTGCTGGTGGGTTGGGGAGGGAGGGGAGGGGGGAGGAGGGGGGAGGGGGATGGGACATACTGGGCGGGGGAGGAGGGGGGTCCAAAGAGGGGATACTGGGAGAAGGGCGCGGCGGGTAGGGAGAGGGCGGGGAAATGGTATGGGGGGGTTGCGTATCGGATCTTTGAATGTGCGTGGGCTAAATACTCCTCAGAAGAGGAAACTGCTATTTGCTGAGGTGCAGAGATGGCAATGGCAAGTTGTGTTTCTTCAAGAGACACACCTGTTGCCGAAGGATGAACATCTCTTGCGCAATGGGGCTTTTCCACATTTGTTTTTTAATGCTGAGGGTACTACTAAAAAGGCGGGAGTAGCGACCTTAATATGTTTTATGTTTTATTTCACTAATACGGGGTGATGTGCCTTTCAGCTGGGGGGGGTGTTGAAAGGGATTAAGGGAAGGGTATTGCTGGTTTGGGGGGAGCTGCAGGGCCAGGAGGTCACGTTGGTTAATATTTATGGCCCCAATGACTCTGGGATAGATTTCTGGAAGGAGGTGGGGGATTGGTTGGAGGGCAAGATACATGGGGCTTTGTTGGTTGGGGGGGATTTCAATGAAGTTTTGAATCCTGGGTTGGATAGGTCTGGGGGAGGTAATAGAGGGGGGACTAAGGGGAGGACTGGCTTATTGGAGCTGGTACAGCGCTATCAACTGCAGGATTTATGGCGGACTCGGTACCCGCAGCGTAGGGACTATACATATTATTCCACGGTGCATGGTAGCTATAGTAGGATTGACCTCCTCCTGGGCGACGAGTCATGGGGGCAAAAAGTGGAGCAGGTGGAGATAGGGCCAAAAACCTGGTCTGATCATGGACCGCTGTGGGGAGATTTCCTGGGGGAGGTGGACACGGGCGGGCGCACCTTTTGGCGGCTTAATGAGAGCTTGCTTCAGGTTCCAGGGGTGCGGGATGAGATAGAGGACGCCATTGCCCACTATCTGGGGGAGAATGACACAGATGAGGTGTCTGTGGGAATCTTATGGGATGGGTTGAAAGCTGTGCTGCGGGGGGTATTAGTGAAGTGGGGGGCTAGGAAAAAACGGGAACGCTTAAAAGAGGTTGAGCGCCTCACCAACTTGATCATAGAGTTAGAGCAGCAGCATATGCGGAATGGGGGGGTACGGGTTCGGCAGGCACTAGAGCGCGCCCGGGCTGAGTTGGGGGAGCTTCAATTGTCGCAAATACAATTTCAATTGAATAGGCTTAATCAATATTACTATGAGTTTAATAACAAGGCAAGCTCTTTATTGGCCAGGCGGCTGCGGGAGAGGGAGCGCCGGACCAATATTATTAAAATCAAGGGGGCGAAGGATAAAGTTATTTATCAGGCCAGCGGTATTCGCGAGCAATTTCGGCAATTCTATCAAAGTCTCTATTCCAGTGAGACGCAGAGCTCGCTCGGGGACGTGGAAGAGTATTTGAAGGGTACGGAAGGGTTGGGACTATTGACAGAGGACGAGCGTGAGCTGTTGGATGCGCGGATCGGTCTCGGGGAAATAACTATGGTTATTAAAAATCTGGCAAATAATAAATCTCCCGGCTTGGACGGACTCCCGGCGGGCTTTTATAAAAAGTTTTGTGAGCGTCTGGCACCGGTGATGCAGAGGGTGTACAATGGCATGCTTGAAGGGAATTGCTTAGCGCCTTCTATGTTACAGGCCGGAATATCGATCCTGGTCAAGCCCGGTCGGGACCCGGCCGTTTGTGGGTCTTATAGACCCATATCGCTCTTAAATACGGATGGTAAAATACTGGCGAAGGTCTTGGCCGCTCGGTTGGGCCGAGTTTTGCCGAAATTGGTACATCCAGACCAGACCGGCTTTGTCCAGGGCCGCTGCACGGGGGATAATGTCCGACGAGCTCTGCAGGTCATATGGTCGGCCCAGACTTTAAAGCAAGAAATGTTGCTCGTAGCAGTCGACGCGGAGAAAGCTTTCGATCGCGTGGAGTGGGGTTTTATGTTTTCAGTATTGCATAGGGTTGGGGTGGGACCGGGCTTAATGGCATGGATCAAGGCGTTGTATGCGCAGCCAGTAGCAGCGGTGAAGATTAATGGCCGGTACTCAGAATTTTTTCCATTGCAGAGGGGGACGCGGCAGGGGTGCCCTCTATCTCCACTGCTTTTTGCCCTGGTGATGGAGCCGCTTGCGGAACGGTTGTGGAGGAATCTCGATGCATCAGGGGTGAAGATCGGGAGGGAGGAACATAAGATAGCGTTATTTGCGGATGATATTTTGCTGTTTATTACACAACCATTGTTGGCCTTGCCTAATTATATGTTGGAACTGAAGCGATTTGGGCGGTTGTCCGGGTTTAAAATTAATTGGGACAAGACAGAGGCCTTGGATGTGTCCCTCAGTAGTGGTTTACTACAACATCTCCAACGGACCTTCAAGTTTCGTTGGGCTCAGAGGTCCATTAAGTATCTTGGGGTTCAGCTGCATAGGGATTTTCAGGGCCTGTATGGTGCAAACTATCCACCTCTGATTGCTCAAATTGACAAAGATCTTCTGCGCTGGCATAAAGACGATCTGTCTTGGTTAGGGCGTATAGCAGCCTTAAAGATGGTGGTGTTGCCGCGCCTACTATATTTCTTCCAGGTTTTACCACTGAGGGTGCCGAGATTGGTGTTGCAAACCTTACAGCGGAAGATGTTTCTCTTTGTGTGGCGACATCGACCGCCCAGGGTGGCGAGGAGGGTGTTATATGGTACCGCTACTACAGGGGGCTTGGGTATGCCGGAGATAGGGATCTATTATATGGCGGCGCAATTGCGACAAATAATGGACTGGAGAGAGCCTGAGGGAACTAAGCAATTTGGGAGTATTGAACAGTTCTGGGCTGGGGAGCATAATTTGCAGTTTCTTCCATGGCTGTCGCAGGGGGGGGTGCACCGGAATTGGACGGAGAATCCGTATCTTCGACATCTTTGGGAGGTGTGGCAGGCTGGGTGGCGAAGGATTAATACCAGGCCCCGAGATTCGGTCTCCATGCTGGCCCCCATTGGCTGCACTCAGGCTTTTGGGCCCGGGAGGGAAGGGGTTTTCCGTCAGTGGGCGGCGAAGGGATTGGATAGATTTATACATCTGCTTGACTCCGAGGAGGTTAAATCCTTCTCTCAGCTGAAAGGGGAGTACCAATTGGGAACCCGTGATTTCTTTGCCTATTTACAACTGGTGCATTTTTTGCAAACTAAACCTAATCCGGCCGTGATTAAAGATGGTCTTAATGGGATTGAGGGGATCTGGAGGGGACATGGTCAATCCCGGGGTCTAATTCGGGTGCTCTATGCTACTTTGAGCCTATCCAGGGCGGAAGGAGAGAAATTTCGGTACATGACGGAGTGGGAGCAAGACCTGGGGGTAATCTGGGGGGAGGAGGAGTGGAGCCGGATTTTTAGGGAGATCAAGCGCTCCTCGGTCTGTACGATAATAAAGGAGAATTCGTATAAGATACTGATGCGCTGGTATTATACTCCTGTTCGTTATAGTAAGATGGGGTTGGGAGCGTCAGATCGGTGTTGGAGGGGCTGTGGGGCACAGGGGACTTATCTGCATATGTGGTGGGCATGTGAAATCATACAGGGCTATTGGGTGGGGATCCAAGATAAAATCTGCGAGATATTTGCTTTGGGGGCAGTTTTCCCTCTTTCTCCACCTCTCTTTCTGCTGGGGATATGGCCGGAGGATTTACCACGTTGTTGGTCTAGACCGATTCGGGCCTGCTTAATAGCGGCTCGGTGTGAAATAGCTTGGCGATGGAAACAGCCCCACCCTCCTAGCTTGGAGGCGTGGGTGACCCGGCTGCGCAGGGTCGTCATGATGGAACGATTAACGATGCTGCGTAGAGCTAAGGAGGCCAGCTTTGATACACAGTGGAAGCCCTTATTGGAATATTTACGGAAGGAGGGGTAAGGGACGAGCATTGGGGGGGCGGGGGTGGGGGTGGAAGGGGGGATAAGAAGAACATGGGGGGGGGCATGGGGGGGTTAGGTCTGAGGGGGTAGGGGAAGGTGGGGGGGGGGGAGGGGAGGGGAGGAGAGGAGATGAAATGAGGTTGGGAGGGGGTACTTTCTTTGGTTATGATTATATGCTTATTAGAATGTTGAATAGGGTTATATGATTGTTGGATATGTACCTTGTGATCTCTTTGTAGTTGTATGATTACTATTTGAATGTGCTGTTAATTAGTACCCGCTCCCCATTTGGCGGGGAGGGGGAAAAACTTGTTTCTTCTTTCAATAAAAATAAAGTTATAAAAAAAAAAAAAAATATTAGCTGCAATGTTTAAATATTTATATGTACAGTACGTTCAGTGCTACTATCCACCAAAGTGGTGGTGCTTAATATATTTAGAGACTGCTGACCACTGCTACAGTATGGATAGAAACAATAAGTCCATTATCTGTATAGCTATGTGGCTTACTTTAGGGATAGAAACCACAGCTCAAAATGCATTTAAGTAGGAGTTTCGCTCATCACACAACATACTCTTTGCTTTCAACCAGAAAACAATTGTAGAAATATTAAAGTATTCCTTACCATCTTGCTAGACCAGTCCAGAACATTATTATGCATCTCCAGGAACAAGCAGGAATGAGTCTTCACATATGGGTACGTTGGTACCGACGGAGTCTGCGCGGGAACGCTCCCCAGCGTCCAATCAGAACGCTTTTGGAAGCATCCCAACACGCCTGCGTGCTGCCTTCCCGCCTTTCCCAACTGCCCCTCCTCAGTTTTCGTTTTTCCGCGGAGCCGGCAGGACGTCGTCCTGTCACCGCAGAAAATTCTTCTTTTTATTTTTTTGTTTTCTTGTGGTCGCGGCTGCCTTCCCCGACGCCACCGGTACCGCCGGTGTTTCTTTTCTTTTTTTCTTGTAAAATTTTTCCTTTTAAGGAATACTTTTCCTTGTTAGTGCCTCACGGTTTTCTTAGGCCTGCTAGGCCTACTCACTTTCCTTCATGGAACCGCCAGCCACTATTCCCAAGAAATGTACAAACTGTGGCTGTACAAACTCTGGCGGTACAAAATTAATTTTAGACACTCACAATTGGTGTCTAACCTGTTTGGGTCCTGACCATTTTCCTCCGGAGTGTCCCTCCAGCAATAGTTTTGTGGGAAGAAGTCTTCAGCATCTAGTTCCCCTCGATACGCGGTCCCCACCCAACTTCAGGGCACCGACCACCTCTTCTTCTACACGGGATCAGGTAACCCAAAAACAGTCTTTTAAGACTAGCCAGTCCTCGAGTGGTAGATCTCATGCACAGCATAGAGATGCCTCTGGCCTTGCCCTCGAGAACACACTGGCTTTAAAACCCCGGTGGGAGTCTTCGGCCTCCAAAGCCTATGTGGTGTTTCAGGTTGATCTCCAGGAACAAGCAGGAATAAGTCCTCACATATGGGTACGTCGGAACCGACGGAGCCTGCGCGGGAAAGCTCCCCAGCTTCCTAGAATGGAAGCTTTTGGGACCTCCCACTGCACATGCGCGCTGCCTTCCCGCCTTCCTGAACAGCTCTCCTCAGTTTCTCTTTTCCGCGGAGCCAGCAGGTCGTGTATCCTGTCACCGCTGAAGAAATTGTAGTTTTTTGTTTTGTTTCTTTAGACCGCGTACCTGCCTTCCCATACCGATACCGGTATCGCCGGTCTTCCTTTTTCTTTCTTGAAAAATTATTTTCTTTTTCTTTTATTATTTTTCAGCACTTGGTCACTTCAGTTAGGCCTTCTGGCCTACTTGAATTCTCCACATGGAGAAGCCAGCCCCTGGATTTAAGAAGTGTACCAAGTGTACTGCTGTAATATCAGTCACAGACACCCATGAATGGTGTCTTAAATGTTTGGGGCCTGACCACTCCATTCCGGACTGCCCTTCCTGCTCCCAAATGTCTAAGCGTGGGCTGCAGAACCGGGCCAACAAATTCCATGTGCTGTTTGCTTCAGAGAATCCAACATCACAGTCATCCAGGTCATCATCTCCGGATGGATCTCAGGTAACCAAACCTTCTGTGGGCAAGTCCTCAAAGGGCAAATCTCCTTCAAAGCATCGAGAGGCTCTTAGTTTTGAGGACCCTGCCCCAGCCAAACAGCCCCGGCGGGAAGCTCTGCCTTCCAAAACGCCAATTCAGGGGCTACAGGTTGACATCGATGGCACGGCCTCGACAGATCACCTGTTGGACTGCTCTGGGGTACCGGCCCATACCGGTACCGACATCCAGGCAGCCGTGGCGTCTATGGGCAATACTGTCCAATCCATGCAGCAGGCCGTCATGGCTTTCATTAAAGCTGCAACGCCATCGGTACCGCCTCCAGTGGTTGGGGCAAGGTACTTCAGGCCGGAAGGTCGGGGGTTCAAATCCCACTAGAGGACAGCAACCTTGGACCAGAAGGACTGGGGTTTCTAGTCCCACAGGTGCTCCTTGTGGTCTTGGGCAAGCCACTTAACCCTCCATAGCCCATGTTCCCTGTAAAATAGTTATCTCCCAAGTTATAATGCCCTGTTCAATGTAATTTCAGTTTGTTCAATGTAAACCGCACTGATGCAGAATAGTGCGGTATATAAGAGAATGTAAATAAATAAATACACATCTACTCATCCATCCATCCCACAGAAAATATCTTCGCTTTCTGTTCAGGGGAAGTCATTACCAATACAGAGTACTTCCCTTCGGTCTCGCCTCTGCCCCAAGAGTCTTTACCAAATGCATGGCAGTCGTAGCCGCATTTCTCAGAAGCATGGGGATTTTCGTATTCCCATATCTGGACGACTGGCTCATTCGAGCTCCAACTCAGTCGCAGGCCCAGATTTCCCTAGACCGCACAAGGAGCCTTCTGCAGTATCTGGGACTGGTGGTAAACCTTCCCAAGTCTCAACTCAGCCCTACTCAGTCTCTAGAATTCATAGGGGCCCAGTTGGACACCACCACTGCAAGAGCCTACCTTCCACTGGTTCGGGGTCAGCGTCTGCTGAGCTTGGCCTCCCAAGCCCAGTCCAGTACTCACTTGACAGCCAGGGAAATGCTACGCCTCCTGGGCCATATGGCCGCCACAGTACATGTGGTGCCCTATGCTCGTCTTCATATGAGAGCAGCTCAATGGACCCTAGCCACCCAGTGGACTCAGGCGTCGGGAGCACTCTCAGACCAAATACAAACCTCAAACCGTCTGTCTTGGTCCCTCCATTGGTGGATATCCACCAAGAATCTGTTGTTGGGGGCTCCCTTTCAGCCCTTGCTACCCCAAGCAACCCTCACAACAGATGCCTCCCAATTGGGGTGGGGAGCCCATCTGCTAACTCTCTCCACTCAGGGCACTTGGTCTCCACAGGAGGCCACCCTTCATATCAACCTCCTGGAACTGCGAGCAATTTACCTTGCCCTCAAGGTCTTCTATACCCTCCTTGCCAACCTGACTGTCCTGGTTCAGACAGACAATCAGGTGGCCATGTTTTACATAAACAAACAAGGAGGGACGGGCTCTCTGTCGCTTTGCAACGAAGCTCTCAGATTATGGGCCTTCGCCAGAGAGCACCAAATTCATCTGCTAGCAGTGTATCTTCCAGGAGTTCAAAACTCTCGAGCAGACAGGCTCAGTCGAGTTCTGCTGCCACACGAGTGGTCCCTACACGTGGACCAGATAAGCAGAATCTTTCAGGAATGGGGGACCCCGGACATAGACCTCTTTGCAAGTCCGTGGAATGCCAAACTTCCCCGGTTCTGTTCCAGGACTCCGTGTCAGGAAGCTCAGGCCACGGACGCCTTTCTCCTCCATTGGGGTCAGGCGTTCCTATATGCCTTTCCACCCATTCCGCTGATTCCCAAGACTCTGTTCAAACTCCAGAGAGATCACGGCTCTATGATCCTCATAGCTCCACGCTGGCCACGCCAAGTGTGGTTCCCTCTGCTTCTACAGCTCTCCCAGGGATCCTCCCTGGACTTAGGAGCTGCACCAGACCTTCTGTCTCAGGAGGAGGGGACTTTGTGGCACCCAAACCCCAAATCCCTACATCTCCGAGCTTGGTTACTGAAGGCTTAAGTCTTCAAGACTTTAATCTTTCTCAACCTGTGAAAGATATCCTTCATGCCTCTAGGAAACCTTCCACGAGGCGGTCTTATGCTTTCAAATGGAAACGTTTTTCCATTTGGTGTGCTCAGCAGGGCCTTGACCCTCTGGCACTTCCTTTGAATTCCCTCTTAGACTATCTCCTGCATCTTTCCAATGCAGGCCTTAAGACGAATTCTGTAAGAGTCCATTTAAGTGCTATTTCAGCATCCCTGAAACCTATAAATGGACAACCTATCTCCTCTCATCCTCTTGTTGCAAGATTCATGAGAGGCCTGACTCTCACTAAACCTCCCATCAGACCCCCCCGGTCGCATGGGATTTGAATCTAGTGCTTGGTCAGCTTATGAAGCCACCTTTTGAGCCGTTATTTTCTACCTCCTTGAAATTTCTTTCCTGGAAGGTACTATTCCTAATTGCAGTCACTTCCGCTCGCCGCATCAGCGAACTGCAGGCTCTAGTGGCTAATCCACCTTATACAAGATTTCATCATGACAAGGTGGTCCTTAGGACGAATCCCCACTTTATGCCCAAAGTGGTCTCGCCTTTTCATCTTAATCAAGAGGTATATCTACCGGTTTTTTTTCCGGCTCCTCATGCATCCAGTGCAGAGAGGAACCTTCATACTCTGGATTGTAAAAGAGCTCTAGCCTTTTACCTTAATAGGACTCAGCCACATCGAAAGTCTTCTCAACTTTTCGTGGCTTTTGATCCTTCACATTTGGGACTTCCAGTCTCCAAGCGTACACTTTCCAATTGGATTGCTCAGTGTATTTCCTTTACTTACCAGAGTAAAAACATTTCTCTGGAAGGCCATGTCACAGCTCACAATGTGAGAGCCATGGCAACTTCTATGGCTCATCTGCACTCTGTTTCCATTGATCAGATCTGTCGAGCCGCTACCTGGGCCTCGGTTCATACCTTTACAGCCCATTACTGTTTGGACAAGGACTCTCGCCGGGATGCCTTGTTTGGCCAGGCTGTCCTCAAACACCTGTTCCATTCTTAGACAACTCCTGCCCACCTTCCCAGGATGGATGCCTGAGATCCATACGAAGATGGCGAACCCTTGGAGGGGGATCTCCCAGGCATCTCAGCTAGGGAGTCCCCATATGTGAGGACTTATTCCTGCTTGTTCCTGGAGATAGCACAGTTACTTACCTGTAACAGGTGATCTCTGGGAACAGCAGGAATTAGTCCTCACAACCCACCCACCTCCCCTAGGAGTTGTATCTTCTATCTATCTGTCTTCCTGTCCTCTCTCTATTGTCTCAGCTATAAACTCGAAACTGAGGAGAGCTGTTCAGGAAGGCGGGAAGGCAGCGCGCATGTGCAGTGGGAGGTCCCAAAAGCTTCCATTCTAGGAAGCTGGGGAGCTTTCCCGCGCAGGCTCCGTCGGTTCCGACGTACCCATATGTGAGGACTAATTCCTGCTGTTCCCAGAGATCACCTGTTACAGGTAAGTAACTGTGCTTTCCTGAGGTTCACCCCTCACAGAACATACCTGAGCCATGCTCGGTGGTGGCATCCGCTTCGAGCGGTACCGATACCCCGGCATCAGCAATGGTGTTGGATGAAACATTCCTCACCAAGGATCGTAGTCTGGCGTCCTCGGTACCTTCGGGGCCGTTGGATGCGCTGCAGACCGACCTTCCAGTATTGGTATCGATCCCGGTACCGATACTAGTACCGACGTCGGTACCCTCCAGATGTGCATCGATAGACTCGCTTCCTTTGATGCCGAGTCTGGAATCGATCTCCAGTCTGGAGGACTGGGTACCGACTCGCCTTGGTACCGACACCAGACGGTACTGAAGGCACGATTCCGATGATCCATGTCCGGCACTCTCGGTTTCTTCGATACCGTTCGAGTTGTCACCGGCTAGCCTTCATCCACTGGTATCAGATATGGTGCCAGAGTCGGTACCGGTATCCACATTACCATTGCTGTCGGTGCCTTCCATGCTTCTCTCATCAGGCTCGCTTCCCTCGATACCGAGTTTGGAATCGATCCCTAGCATGGACGATGTGCTACCGACTGTTGCTGGTCCCGACCTCCTGCGGTACCGACGACCATCCTCTAAGGACCACCATTCAGGATCTTATATTCCTATAAAGTTGGATAGATCCCTCGGTGCCAATGCTAGTTCTTCAGCAGACCTAGCCTGTCCAAAAGAATTTCCCTCTGGGGATTTTTCTTTTCAAGCTTTTCTCCTGGATATGGCAAAATCACTTGCCATTTCTATACCTGGACAGGATCCTACACAAGGGAATACAGAATCCCTGTATATGTCTGGAAGAGCAAAGGAGAACATCATGCTTCCTTTGCATCATTCCTTGCAGGATCTCCTTCTACGAATGTGGGAAGCTCCTTTAACGGTACCCCCACCTTCCAGGGCTACTGATCTTCTATATCAGGTGCCCCCCTCTCCAGGTTTTCAGAGGACTCAACTTTCTCATCATTTCATTGTTGTAGAATCAGCAATGAGGCGGGTGAAGAGTACTAAAAAGCATTCTTCTTATCCGCCAGGTCGTGAGTCTAAGACTTTAGATGCCTTTGGACGCCAGACCTTCCAGGCATCCATGCTTTCAGCACGAATTCTCTCATATATTTTCTATATGGGTTTATCTCTTGAAGAGGTCACAAAAAATTACTATTTTTGACTCCTTTTCTTCAAGAGCCCAAAAGTGCAGATTATTCTTTACTGGTTAGTCATGCTCAAAATATCTCTAGGTTCCTTACTCGTGCTTCCCTAGACTCCTTTGAATCTGTTAGCAGAACTTCTGCTATAGCTATACGGGCACGACGTAAAGCCTGGCTTCAGACTTGGACAAATGGGCACAAGAGAGACTGGGAAATACTCCTTGCACTGGAGAAAATCTCTTTAACAAAGAGTCTTTACTCCAAGTTGCTCAGTTAGACACTGATATTCCTGTTTCCAGAGGCTGTTCCTCGCCTTCCTCTTTCCCAGTTGGTAGGAGATGTCCTACCAAACTTTCTTCCCCTAGGGGGAAAAAGTTTTATCCATCTTCTGCCCATCATACAGATGTTCCCAAACAAGGGAAACATCGCCCTGGTCTGAAGAAACCACAACCTCAACAGGGTCAGCAAACCCTACAGTCGCAGGGTTTCAAATAGATCATCATTACTCCTCTTGGTGGTTAGAGTGGCAGTCTGCTTCTTTTCACTTGAAGTATCTGCACTAATTTTATCCTAACCTTTTCTAGATATCTCTTCATGAGACATCTTTTCTTTTACTCTGAGTCTTTATGTTGATCATGCCATTATTTAACAGGTTTTCTTTTCCTCTTTGGGGAAAAGAGAAGTGACAACTATTAATAAGACAGTTGTTTCCCTGTACTGGCATGTGTCATTTTCCCTTTCAGAGACTTCCTGCATAGTCGGTCTCCTTCAACTCTATCATACCTCCCTCTTACTACAACATTTGATTTGTAAGAGTGGCTCTCTTACACTGGTAAACCCCTGTGGTCCTCTATCTGTTCCCTTCCAGAGTTATCTCCCCCTTTATTACCTTAGGGCAGCTCATCAGACAATAGTAAGTCCCACTATGTCTGTTGTTTCTTTATCCCAATCTAAAAGAGGAGGGCAAAAGAAATTTCCTTCCACTGCCCTGGTACTTGCTGCAGATACAGCAATTCCTAGTGGTTAAGCCACTGGTTCTGTTCACCACACAACCAGGGGTCCCCCTCCACTAGCAATTCTTCTAGCCTCAGTGCTAAACCCCAAACAGGTTATCAACCTCGTTTGGAAAACCCTATTATCACAGACTGGTTGGTTAACTTCTATTCTTCGCCCTCTTGTCCTTGGCAGAATAGTTTGTTACCCACTGGCTTTACACAGCCAGTTTTTTCTTCTAACCAACCTGCAGCATGCTCTCTGTAACTCTACAAAGTAGCTTTGCACTATGGGCCCTTGCTAGAGAGCATTAGTGTTTTGACTAGCAGATAACCCCAGATGGTTAGGAGGGATTCCCCCAGTCATGTTTTCATGATTGGTAGGTATTCCCTACCCTTACCATCTCATCTTAAATCTCTTTTGAGACATAAGACTCAGGCCTTTCATCACGTGAAAACCTAAAGAATGGCCAATTCCCTAGCTTGGCCCATATCTCCTTTGGTCTTCTTGTCAGAGATAATTTTCTTTCAGTGGCAGCTACAGGACGCCTGATACCCATCTTGCCCTCATAGGCGGGTCACTATGGTATCTTTCTCCTTTGGCATCCTCTATCTATTCTCCACACTGCAGTTCTGGAGAGATCTGGGCTTGCTGCCTGCAGACTGAAGTTATCCTCTGCATTTTTCATGTAGGCCATCCTGGTTATTCAAGAGCTCAAATTCTGAAGGGAATCTAGACTCCTTCTTGTCAGGGACACCGTTCCTTTGACTCTGCCAGTCACAACCAGGGAAAGAGGATTCTCTATGCATCCATTCAAGCAGGTATCAACCTTCTTGCTATTAGAGGAATCTTTCCCTCTCCCCATATCCCTAGGGGGGGATCTGGTTCTATAGACATCTCTCCATCTACATACCTGGAGGCATGTGTCTATATGCCTACATATTCATAGATATATATAGGTATCTGTGTATCTTCTGCCCATACATCTCTCTCTCTCTCTCATATATATATATATATATAATGCATATATACCCTATATGTGTGTATATATATGTATATCTAGTGAGATATATCTTTTAAATAGATATGTATCCACATACTTATCTATCTGTCTGTTTAGGTTCAGATATCCATACATTCCTATATGATCCTGACAGATGGGCACTACCCCTATCAATGCTGTGCCAGCATACTTAGGGTTCTACACATATAACCACTTCCTGTGGTAATTAACAAACATTTCCTTGCCATAACCTTTTAGGGTTAGGTACCCCTGAAGCTCTCCATGTACCTTTTTCTTTCCTAATTGACCCCATTTCGGAAAGACATTGCGGAGCTTCAGTTAATCTAAAGCTTAGCGCTTCCTAAGTCTGTCCTTCTTATCTACTACAAGGGTCTCCATACCCTTTCTCTCCTACATGGACTGGTTCCGTTGCCAGTCCAGTTGGGTCAGACTCATTTTTTCTTTTGGTCCTAAGTTTGTACTGTTTTTGGACCAAATCAGCTTAAGCTTTCTCTAGTAGTACCTTCTGCGTCTTCCGCTGAAGCTCTACCTCTTATACTACCCAAGTTCTCCCCTGGGGCTATTTCTCACCCTGAAGGGTTCTGACCTCCACTTGTTTTTTTCTGCTTTTATTACCTCTACTTCTCAGTGAGGTACTCCTTGAGGTTCTTCACTGGCTCTTCTAACAGATCCATATGAACCTCAATAGACTTTTGCAATGCCAACAAGGAAGGCCCATATTACAATATTTTACTACCAAATGCCCTCTATACAGGGTCTTCCCCTTTAGAAGCCCTGTTCTAGGCCAGCTGTTCCACAGCTCCTTTTTCTGTATTCAACTCCTACCCTCCATCCCCAGGATGCCTGAGGTCCTGAGGAATAGCATGGCTCTTTCTAGACTTGCAACATGCTAGGACGTCCTCTGGGCATCTCAGCTTGGGAGTCCCCATATGTGAAGACTCATTCCTGCTTGTTCCTGGAGATAGCACAGTTACTTACCTGTAACAGGTGATCTCTGGGAACAGCAGGAATAAGTCTTCACAACCCACGCACCTCCCCTAGGAGTTGCATTTCTCTATCTCTGTCTTTCCCTTTCTTGCTCTCTCTCTTTGCCTCAGCTTTAAAACTTAACTGAGGAGAGGTAGTTGGGAAAGGCGGGAAGGCAGCATGCAGGCGTGTTGGGATGCTTCCAAAAGCGTTCTGATTGGACGCTGGGGAGCGTTCCCACGCATACTCTGTCGGTACCAACATACCCATATGTGAAGACTTATTCCTGCTGTTCCCAGAGATCACCTGTTACAGGTAAGTAACTGTGCTTTCCTTGCCAGCAGGTGAAAGCAGACATGAACAACTTTCATTGATTTCATCACTTAATATATCCACTAGCACAGTACTGAAAGAAGCCAGTATTTGTCTGCCTTCAGCAGGCGGCAAGATGTTTGGACTTGTGCAGCAGTGCAAATAGACCTGGTTTCCCTTGCCCTGATCATGGCCCGGTGGCGTGTGTAAATGAGACCTGTAGGTCCAACGTTGCTTGGAGCTTGGGTATGTCCCTGTCTCCTAGAGCAGACAGCTTATTCTGTGTCAAGTGCTGCTACCCACAGGTTCCTAGTGCTTGGTGGGCCGGATAGGAGCAGGAGAAGGGGGATGGTAAGTTGGGCCCAGGACCCCCTTCCCTCTTGCTGTCTGTCTTACCTACATGCATTTTTGTGTTTTCTCTATTTTTCTGCTACATTTTTTACTCTTCCGTTGATTTAAATGGGAGGTATTTGGCTCTCTCACCGCTTTTAATAAAGCAGTTCTAAATTTGAAAAAACATTTTTGCTTTTTGGCAGCTGGACCTCCCCAGGTGTATGTGGGCATTTGGGACTTCCCTGCTCAGATTTCCCTAGGCAGCCTGACAGATGCTGGGATTCCCTTTATGCCGCAGTCCTGCTTCTTCTTTTGGCATGGTAGTCTTGTGATGTTTTTTTTGTTTTGTTTTGTTTTTTTAACTTTGCCACTGCAGCCTGCAACTCCCAGTGCTTTTTTTTCCCCGTGACACTCTTTTTGCCTTAATTGTAGCTGGGATGTACAGGGCACTTTTGTTCTGGTATTGTGGGACACCCCCCCCCCCATGGGGGGCCTGGGGCCCGATGCTGTTTCTGTGGCTCCAGCCGCTCCTTCACTTTTGTTTTCTGCTGTTGGGCACTGCAACCATTGGAGATAGTTGCTTGGTCGTGGAAAAGGTGGAGCCTGGTGGGATGGCCCTAGGTTCAAACCTGTTGGGCCCTCCTTGGCCCCAGGGCTCTCCTTTCCAACTGGTTTGCATTGCAGTTCTTGAAACAACTCACGGACTGTCTTCACTCTTTTTAACTGCTTGGCAGCCCCCTTTGTGGGGGTCCAAGACCATGCATCCTCCTTTGGGGACCTATGGTCCACAAGCGCCTCTGTCTGAAGTAGTTAGAGTCACAGCCCTGCTTCGCAGTTGTGCTCATCCATTTCTCTAGGAGCCCAATCTTATCCTCAACAGGGGTTGTTTGAAGGCCTCAAGAGAAAATCCTTTACACCAGATGGTAAATCTGAGGAGGATGGGGTGACTTTCCTGGTGAAAGGCTGGGATTTGCGTCATCTGTCTGTTTTTGTCAATGGATT
Source organism: Ichthyophis bannanicus (assembly GCA_033557465.1). Taxonomy (NCBI): domain Eukaryota; kingdom Metazoa; phylum Chordata; class Amphibia; order Gymnophiona; family Ichthyophiidae; genus Ichthyophis; species Ichthyophis bannanicus. The sequence continues at coordinate 1,057,916,685 of CM066032.1, forward strand.
CTCTATATGCCCTTTTAGGGTGCTGTGGTGGCTCTGCATTTGATGGAGCCTGCTCATGGGCGAGGTTTGCAGATGGTTTCCCTCTGTTTTGTTTTTTTTCCTTCCTCTGAAGGATTTCTGGCATCCTGCTGCCTTCATTCCTCTAGCACTGTGTAGTGCTACACAAATTAGTAGTAGTAGTACCTGATCCTCTGCAATGGTGTGTAGATTTTCAGGGCAAAAATTCCTGAGATGAACCCTAGAGGTCCTGTCTTCTGTACCCTCAGCCTCGTCCATCTCTATATATGGAGATACTGCACCTGAGGAGACTCCTTAGAATTGCCTTTGCAGTCACTGCCTTAGGCTCTCAGGCAGCACTTTGTGCGGGCCTGATGTCCATCCCTTTGGATCCAGCTACCGAGCAAACTCCTTTTTATGGGCCCGTCGCTGTTTGAGGGGTCCTGGTGAAATGATGAAGTCCTTGGGGAGGCTAACCCTCAGACTATATTGGCCTAGAGGTGCCAGGAGTATCTCTTGTAGTACTTTGCATAGAGCCATCTAACTTCTGAGAGTATGGATAGGAACTGTTCATCCTTTTGAGTCGCAGGCCAAGAAAGGGCAGACTTCCCAGAGCATTCTACATGCTCTGGTCACTACCATGGCTACATTTAGAGTCAGTAATCCCCCTTTGGTGGTTTCCAGCTGCCTCTCCAAGGTGGTCTGTTAGGATATGGCTCAGCCTGCTTCTCTCTGAAGAGAACCATACTCCTTGAGGCTAGTAGGTTCTCGGGGTCCTCAGTCAAGGCTGAAGTCATGTTAGCTCCACTGACAAGAATTCTGCCTTCTAACCCTAAGGCCAGCCTTAGATTTAAAAAAAAAAATGCTGTATCAATATCTTTATATAGACATATTTTTTTTTCAATTAATTATGGCAGTGCTTCTACAAGAAGCCTTTGTAGAGTCTCTGTGGCTTCCCACTCAAATGGGTGACATTTGAGGACTCTCTTCAGTGTCTCCTGCAGTTGCAGGATATTTTATCCATGCCCAGAGAAGCTATCAATTTTTGTTGGAGCTTCTAACAAAAGAAGGTAGAGAACAACATCCACCCCCTCGCTGTAGCCGCTCCCTTTTAATTATATTTTAAAGTGAAAAACATTTCAACCACTTATCTTTGAAAGGGTACTTTCTTCTCCAAATTGGGCTTTATCACTGGCCAATAGACAACAATGTGCCACATTTTGGGCCAATACTCTTGATCCTGCGTCAGGTTGTATGGAAGATTAAGTCCAACAGTCTTGTGAGCACAGGCTTTCAGACTTAATCTTCCATACAACCTGACGCAGGGTCGAGAGTATTGGCCCGAAATGTGGCACGTTGTTGTCTATTGGGCAGTGATAAAGCAAGTATTTGATCTTTTCTAAGGTGGTTTTCCTGGGGACTGTGGTGTCTACCAGGCGGGTCTCTAAGCTTCAGGCCTTCTCTTGCAGGGAACCTTTCTTGGGGTCATCTCGATGCTTCTGTCTCCTTATGGACTGTACTGTCCTTTCTCCCAACGGGTGCCGTTACCCCTATCTTTCTGCCCTCCTTGGAGGAGGATCTTTAGAAGGATCCCTCACTGCATCTGAGGGACGCATGAAGGGTGTTCAACAGATATATGGGAATTGCTAATTTCTTCTGCTGGTCAGCTCATCCTTTGTCCTTGGCAGTCTGAGGAGGAGTCTGGCAGCAACCAAGTCTGCTATTGCTTGCAGAATTAAGGTGGTCATTGGATCAGTGTACATTCTGGCTGGTAGGCATGTGCCAGAGTGATTAAGAGCTTGCTCCACTAGAGCGCAGACTTCTGGGCAGAGTCCACCTTGCTGTCTGTAGAGGAAATCTGTAAGCTGACTACCTGGTCCTTTGCTGGGCACCTTCGTGAAGCATTGTAGATTACTCGTTGGGTTTGGTACAGAAGGTGCCTTTTGGCAGAGCAGTTCTGTCCTGTGCATCATCTTTCTCCCACTCTATCCTCATTGGGTACATTTCATACATCTGGACTGGTCTAGCAGGATAAGAGAGGAGAAATTTTACCTGAATTTTCTCTCCTTAATTCTTGCTAGACCCTGGAATAGACTTTTTGCAGGTTTGGGAGTTCGGCTGCCGAAGAATGTCAAGTCAAATTTCACTGTTAGTTTGAGGTATTTGTTACAAAATTGTTGTTCAGAGCTTTTCGATCTTGCTTACTGCTTGGGAAGTGTCATACTGGCTTCTCTCAGTAGTGTATCGGTGGATAATACTGAGTGATGACATCGCTGAAAATTGCTCTGGTATGCTTCTACTGCTAGCAAGGGAGCATAACCCAACTAGTCTAGCAGGATTCAAGGAAAGAAAATTAGTGGGCAAAGTTTCTCCATTAAGAATAAGAACAAAAAAAATATTAATTGTGTAAAGCTACATGCCCTTTGTGATATCAAACAGAAATTAGCTCTTGTTTCTAAAAATTGCCTTCAATGCCCATTCTAATTTAGAATGGGCATTCTATGTCCAACCAGTATTTGAACTGATTTAGAATACTCCCGGATCAAGAATAAAAAAAAATCATTTATTGCAAAATACATCAAAGTCAAATTTATCAATAATGCCAAATCATTTGATCATGTAACTCCTTTACTAAAGGAGCAGCATTGAATGCCAGTCAATAACAGAATAAAATGTAAAATCCTTATGTTAAAAAAAAATCAGGTTTTGCATTCTGGAATTCCTTTATATTTGGAGACTCAGTTCGTATAATCCTGCTTTCTTTGAAATCTACACAGGCTAACTTGTTGGTTGTCCGATCTCATATGACATTATGTTTAGAGGCCTCACACCGCATGTCTTTGGGTTGTCTGGCTTCTCTACCTTATTGAATTTCGTACCCACTTACTTGCAAATTCTGTGCCAAAATTTAAGTGGTAGTCGTTCTAATTGGAGTAGCTTGATAATGGCTAATCTTTCTTTTCCCATTCCTGGCTATATTCTGTAAGCAATTGTTCAAGTAAACTGTTGTAAAATTCCTTCCCTATCCCCTAATGGTCCATGTCTAGTATATTGATTGACTGTTGCGTTGTTTAATTACATTGATTTTATTATTTTTATTTGTTTGTAAACCGCTTAATGTTTCTGTTTTTAAATTGATATAATATTTGATTATGAAAGACAGTATATCAGATAATGCTGTGAATAAATAAAATAAAAGTCGTTTCTCCAGGAACAAGCAGGAAGTCAGTCCTTATATGGGCGATGTCGGTACCAGCAGAGCCCGCACGGAGCATTTCTCCAGCTTTCAAAGAAAGCCTTTGGGAATGCCACCACGCATGCGTGGTCCCCTTCCTGCCCAAGGGTGGCATCTTGATTAGTCTCCCTTTTTCAGCAGAGCCCTTTGGACACACGTCCTGTACATCGAAAAAAGTCTCTAATTTTTTCTCTCTAATTTGGGTTTCCTGGTCCTCTACCCGCCATCCCCAGTGCCCTTTCTTCGGCAGCAGGCTCTGGGCCTTCGCATTTTTCATTTTTTCTTGAATTTGGTCTGCAGCGTGTTTCCGCCCCCTTTTCAACCACTGGTCGCGTCAAAGGTCTTTGGCCTTGCAGGGATTCTTTTTGCCCCCATGGCCTCCGGACAGAAAGAGTGACAGATGCTCCAAAAATATGTCGCTCACGGACACCCACGACTGTTGTCTTAAGTGCCTAGGATGTGACCACAACCTGGAACTCTGCTTCCTTTGTAAAAAGATGTTCTCCAAGGTCATACAGAGCCGTAAGCAAAAGCTGGACAATATTTTCACAAGACGGCCCTGGTATCTCTGGTAGCTTTCCGCTACACTGATCTACAGCTCTTGGGGTCCCCTGTGGTTGCTTTGTGGCCTCTGAGCAGGGTTCTCCCAAAGGGAGCGGAAGAAGAAGGCCTCGAGGACCCTGTCGGGGGCTCTGGACAAGCGTGAGCGTTCTTGCGCTCGATCCGTCAGCCTCCCTCGGCAGTCTCAGGAGTCGGAGAAGGAGCTACCTCGAAAGGTACCTCACACAGGTACGGAGGCCTCCGGCGATGGCGCCCAGTCTCCCGAGGGTTGTCCCAACGAGGACCCCCTCTCCTCAATATTAGATCCGGTCACTCCGGCGTCGCAGGGCCTCACTCTCGAATGGGAGGCCCAAATGCTGGCACTGGAGCGCAGCGTTTCTGCCTTTCTTGCTGCTCAGCAGGTGCTGGTGCCAGGCTCTGTTGGCACATGCCTTGAGACCTTGGAGGCGACGCTTGTGATGGCTCCCCAGACTGCTGTGGCAACCCCCGAGAGCCAGAGGCCTCGTAAGGAAACCCAGCAGAAGTCTCGATCTCCATCCCTGTCATTGGATGCGAGATCTTCTCGAGCTAATGTCTCCGGCTCCAGGCGGGCTTTGGCCTCAGGAGCTCAGCGCAAGGCACAGACTCTGCTTGAGCAGCCTAGTTCCAAGTCCTCCTTGGAATACTCGGGCTGGGAATCAGAAGGGGACACTTCCCGCGAAACTCGGGCTCATTGGGACCTTCCCTTGGTTACTTCCCCGCCTGTTCAGAAACGGCGGTCCCCTTCCGAAGACACCTCCTTTCTGGAGTTTGTGCGGGACCTGGCTCTGGCCCTGGCGCTCTCCACACAGTCCGAGGAGGAGCCCCGTGCGGTGGAACTCGATATTTTACAATACGAGGCCCCGCTGAGGGAATCCCTCACGGTTCCGGTTCTTCCCTTCCCATCCCGGCTGCTCCTTCGTATGTGGGAAATGCCTGTGTCTATCCTCATTGTCACTGGACACCATGTACAGGGTCCAGCGAGGGCCCTGCTTCCAGAAGGCCCAGCTCCCCCATACCTCGATGGCGGACTCTACCACCATGCGGAAGCAAAAGAGTCTGAAGACCCACTCTTTGGTCCCACTGGGTAGGGAATCTTGTGCCCTCGACGCCCTTGGGCGTAATGCCTACCAAGGCTCCATGCTGGCGTGCTGCATTCAGGCTTACCAGCTATACATAGGGATGTTCCTCCGCTACCTCAGAAAGGAACTCGGGGGTTTTCAGGCGGGTCTCGATGGCGATTACCTCCGCCATTTCCAGTCCCTCCTGAAGTCAGTGGGGGGGACTGTTCAAAGTACCTTTTTCACGCTGCATACGACAGCTTTGAGTCCTCTGCCCGGGAAGCAGCTGCTGGCATCGGCGGTAGGCGGCAGGCCTGGCTGCAATCCTCAGATCTCGAGCAGTGGGTCCAGGAGAAACTGCTCAATGTTCCGTGCCTGGGCAAGCAATTGTTTGGCAAGCCAATGGAGGACAAAGCAGCGGAGATTGAGACAGAGTACGTCACCCGCACGTCTCTCCCGAAATACTTCCTACCTCCTGCGGAAGAAGCAAACAGGGCAAAAAACCCTTCTTCAAGAGGAAGGGTCTCCCCTACCGAGGCTACCCACCTTACCCTCCAGCGTTTGCTCTCTGCCAGAGTGGACAGAGCAAGAGCGGGCACCATGGCCCACATAAGCCCAAGGGACCCAAGACTCAAACCCCATCGCTCAAACCCCATCACCGGCACAGTCAGCCCCAGGTTTTTGACGCCAGGTGCATAGCCGCTCGCCCCTGATGACCCAGCTACTGGTGAGAGGGCGCCTGGTCCACTTCGCTCCCAGATGGGAGTCTGTCACCTCAGACACCTGGGTCCTCCAGGTCATTCGGGGGGGGGGGAGCAACCTTTTCCACCTGGACCAGCTTCCTCCCACCTTTCTGCCTCATGGAGCCCCTTCGGCTCCCCACACACTAGGCCTTCTTGGCGCAAGAGCTTGCCACCCTCCTCAAGGAACGAGCAGTGGAAGTGGTTCCGCCGCATCTCAAAGGTTGCAGGTTCTACTCCCGCGGATGGGCGATTTCTGACCATTCCTTGATTTAAGGTATCTCAACAAATACCTGGTGCAGGAGAGATTCAAATGCTCTCCCTTGGTGCCTTGCTGTGCTTCCTCCGGAAGGGAGACTGGCTATGCTCCTTGGACCTTTGGGATAGACGAGGATGTGAGCATACGCATCCCAAACACAGGAAATACCTGCCCTTCAGGGTACAAGGGAATCACTACCAATACAGGGTGCTTCCCTTCGGCCTCGCGTCTGCCCCACAAGTGTTCATCAAATGCCTCAAGGTGGCCGTGGCCCATCTTCGACTGCAGGGCACCTTTGTTTACCCTTATCTAGACAACTGGCTTAATACCGGAGGGATGGCTGACGAGGCGCAGTGTTCCATGGCCCGCACCGTCCACCTTCTTGAGCACCTTGGCTTCATGGTCAGTTACCCAAAGTCTCACCTCACTCCAGTCCCAATCCTTGAAGTTCATCGGCGTGCGCCTCGGCACTCAGCGGGCGACAGCCTTCCTTCCCCAGGACAGGGCAGACCGCCTCATTGCTCTGGCATCCACGGTCCAATGCCGCAACACAGTATCACAAATCTATTGTAGTCAACTTGTATCAGAGTGATCATTCATCAATGAAAATATAAAACACTGAATTAATTATATTTAATTACTAACACATTGATCAAATCAACTTGTTCAAGATATTTTGTTAGAATGACTGACAGGGTCTCAGACTCGAGGCTCCCAGAACTGCCGAAGGCTGATTGTTCAGAGCCTAATTTTGCATCAATGACCCATTGTGTCTAGTCATAAGAAATCGTGTTTAAACTCAATCTCAATCGCTGTCTTTTAAACTTAAATCTCAAATTTGATACAGGATCGCATGAACCAGAGAAAAGTGCTTAGCTTTGTCGTAGTCGTTCCCAACGCTACCAATGGCGCTCTATTTGCGTTTCACCAGGTTGGTTTCTTCAGGGGTTTGACTTGAAAGCACTGTAATGCAATCCAACATGTATCCAATGAATCTACATTTTCTGAGTTCTATTGCAAGGTGTTATCAATACTAATACATAAGGCAACATACCTTTTGGACGATTCAATTATAATACATCTCAAAATCTTTTATAGCGATCTGTTCTCTACCGGTTTTTCAACGCCACGCATGCGGAGTAAAGTTCCATACGGGAGATTTAAAAAGCTACGGTGGTGACATCATCGTGTCTTCGGCCCTCATGTAATACTAAGTGCAAATTTCCCATTCCACCCTCACGTTCAGGCCATTAGGTGAAACTGAATTTAGCCAATGTATCCATCTTTGTTCCCGCCACAGTAATGTTTGATCTAATGATTTTCCCCGCCAAGCGGTATTGATTTGATCAATGCAAAAACAACGTAAATTATCAAACGTGTGTGAATATTGTAAACAATGATCAACAATTGGGGTTTCCCGTTTCTGGCAGTTGAGCCTACTTTTGTGCTCATTCATACGGATTTTAAACATTCTAGTGGCGGGCGTTGAAAAACCGGTAGAGAACAGACCGCTTTAAAAGATTTTGAGATGTATTATAATTGAATCGTCCAAAAGGTATGTTGCCTTATGTATTAGTATTGATAACACCTTGCAATAGAACTCAGAAAATGTAAATTCATTGGATACATGTTGGATTGCATTACAGTGCTTTCAAGTCAAACCCCTGAAGAAACCAACCTTGTGAAACGCAAATAGAGCGCCATTGGTAGCGTTGGGAACGACTACGACAAAGCTAAGCACTTTTCTCTGGTTCATGCGATCCTGTATCAAATTTGAGATTTAAGTTTAAAAGACAGCGATTGAGATTGAGTTTAAACACGATTTCTTATGACTAGACACAATGGGTCATTGATGCAAAATTAGGCTCCGAACGATCAGCCTTCGGCAGTTCCGGGAGTCTCAAGTCTGAGACCTTGTCAGTCATTCTAACAAAATATCTTGAACAAGTTGATTTGATCAATGTGTTAGTAATTAAATATAATTAATTCAGAGTTTTATATTTTCATTGAGCAACACAGTATCAGCCCGAGCGATGCTCATTCTCGTCGGCCATATGGCCTCGACGGTTCATGTCATCCCTGATGCCCGATTGCACTTGTGGGCGGCGCAGTGGTGCCTTTGAGCTCAGTGGTCTCAGGCAACGGGTCGTCCCCGACACCATCTCGGTCATTTCTCAACTGGCCGAGTCCCTTGACTTATTGCGGGATACCCGGAACCTGCTTCGAGACATGCCATTCCAAGCTCCACGACGTGGTTCTGACCACAAATGCCTCCCTTATGGGCTGGGGAGCCCATTGCGGCAAGCTCCGCAAGCAGGGGACTTGGTCCCCGGAGGAGTCCCGGCAGCCTATCAACCTTCTCGAACTCCAGGCGGTGGTCTTCGCCCTCCGGGCGTTCAGGCACCACATTCATCATTGGGCGGTGCTTTTCCAGACGGACAACCAGCTGGCAGTGTTCTATATGAACAAGCAAGGGGGCACCGGCTCTTACAGCCTCTGCCTGGAGGTGGTAGCCCTATGTTCCTTTGCAGTTTGCCAGGGCATACCCCTACGGGCCACCGATCTCCTGGGCCAGGACAAATGTCCTGGCAGACAGGCTAAGTCAGCTTCTCCAGCCGCACAAGAAGCGCCTCTGCCTGCAGATGGCTCAGCAGCTGTTCCAGCGTTGGGGGACTCCAGTCCTAGGCCTCTTTGCCAGTCTGGCGAAGTCGCAGCTCCCACAGTTCTGTGGCCCAGTTCCCCACCTGAACAGGGAAGTCCCCGATGCTTTCCTCCTGTCGTGGACGCACTGGAGTTTCTCAAGGAACAACAATTAGCAGGTAAGTCTAATTTTACCTTTTTGAGCAGTGTTTGATTTCATAGCTAAATCTAGGGTATGTTTGTTTTGATAGACCTCCATTCATGGTTGCAACAGAGTGGTTTACAATATAAACTGCCTTCTGTATGCATTTCCCCCCACTCCGCTCATAGCATGAACTCTCCTCAAGATATAGCGGGATGGGGCCTCAGTAATCTTCGTGGCCCCATGGTGGCCTCGGCAGCCCTAGTTCCTGCTGCTACTCCACCTATCATTTGAGCCTCCGGTTACCTTCGGCAACACGCCGGGGTTGTTGACACAGGAAGGGGATCTGCTACTTCACCTGAACTTGAGGTCCTTATCCCTCACAGCCTGGCAGCTGAACGGGTAGCTCTAGCCCCCCCCCACCTCTTCATCTCTTGGTGGAGATCGCGGACATTCTGCTGGCCTCACGCAAGGACTCGACTAGGAGGGCTTACGCCTTTAAGTGGTGTCAGTTCTCGGTGGTGTGGTCTGAGATATGGGTCGACTCGTTCTCTTGCCCTACCACTTGGTCCTGCAGTACCTTCTCCATCTCTCGCAGGCGGGCTTGAAGTCTCTCAGGGTCCACCTGAGCGCTGTCTTGGCTAACCACCACCCCGTTGGGGGCAGACCCCTCTCGGGTCAACAGCTGGTTTCCCGCTTCATGCGCAGGCTTCTTCTTTTCTAAATCCCATCATCCGGCCACTTCCGGCATAGTGGGACCTCGATGTCGTCCTCACGCAGTTAACTCAGCTGCCCTTGGAGCCGATGGCATCCTGCTCGCTTCGACACCTTGCCTGGAAGGTGATTTTTGTGGTGGCTCTCACCTCTGCCCGGAGAGTCAGTGAGCTTCAGGCCCTGATGGCCGAGGTTCCCTACACAAGATTCTACGGGAACCGGGTGGATCTCTGAACACACCCCAAGTTTCTTCCGAAGGTTGTCTCTGATTTCCACCTCAATCAGGAGATAGTGCTGCCGACCTTCTTCCCAAAGCCCCACGCCGACTGGGCATTAGTGGTCCTCCATATCCTTGGTTGCAGGAGGGCTCTCTCCTTCTACCTGCAACATACGCTGGTTTACCGCAGGTCTGAGCGGCTTTTCGTCTCCTATGACCACTAAGCAAACCCTTTCCATCTGGGTGGCAGAATGCATCGTCTTCACCCAGGCTCAGGCCAGGCTACCCCTGGACTGCCAAGTCACAGCGCATGGTGTTCGTGTGAGGGCGGCGTCAGTGGCCCACCTGCACTCCGTGCCACTGGCGGACATCTGCCAAGCCGCCACCTGGTCCTCAGCTAAACCTTCGTGACACACTACTGCCTGGAGAGGGAGTCCCGTCGGGACAGCGCCTTCAGCCAGGCCATACTCCATAATTTGTTCAGGGTTTAAGCAACTCCTGCCCTCCGACCCTTCTTCTGCGGCTACTGGGAGCATGATCTTCTGGGGACCCGGGGTCCTCAGGCTGTCTTCAGTTACCAGCAACTGCTCACAGTTTGCCGTGGCACTTTTCTATAGGTCCTCTGTAGTTTGTAGCTGGGGATTCCCATATGTGAGGACTGACTTCCTGCTTGTTCCTGGAGAAGTGTAGTTACTCACCTATAACAGGTGTTCTCCAGGGACAGCAGGAATCAGTCCTCACAACCTTCCACCTCTCCTTGGAGTTGCCCACTGATTTTGGTATTTTTTTCTTTTTGCCTGAGCTATGTTATCTGACTGATCAAGATGGCACCCTTGGGCGGGAAGGGGACTACGCATGCGTGGTGGCATTCCCAAAGGCTTTCTTTGAAAGCTGGAGAAATGCTCCACTCCGGGCTCTGTCGGTGCTGACGTCACCCATTTGTGAGGACTGATTCCTGCTGCCCCTAGAGAACACCTGTTACAGGTAAGTAACTACGCTTTCTGTTGTAAAAAAATGAATTTGATACAAAGGTATAAATATGCCAAATATGGAGTGGACAGAAGTACTCTTGGATAAAATTATTCAAAAGCTAATGGTAAAAGATATTTAAATAAACAAAGAAACCTGTAATTTATTTGAATATCCTTTGGGTCTCTTATTGTAAAGTGGAAACAGTTAACCTTCACTAAGACACAGGCCATTTCTCCAAAATTAGTGGCCATGCCTAAAGGAAAATACTGAGGAAGGTCACTGTGGGGTTTAGGATTATTTGTCTAGGCTGGGGAAAATGTTGAAATTTCAAGTTTACTCCATGAACATAGACTGAATGGCAGGGTAGCAAGAAGCCACACAGCATTTGCATAGAAACACTTAGGGGACAATACACACATGGGAAAAAGTTTGGTGGTCTGAGATTAGTGTGAACTTTTTCTCGATCTTGATGCTGAATGTGTGTGTGTGTAGCATAAAACGTAGCACAACACCCTGTTAACATCATCCCTACAGTACAAAGTGGTGACAGCATTATGTTGTGGAGACGTTTTGCAACAGTGTGGACAAGGAGGCTTATGAAGATGAAAGCAAAGAGAAGTATGGTGCAAAGTATAGACAGATCCTGGAGGAAAATCTATTCTGCACAGACCGCGAGTTAGAGAGAAGATTCACCTTTCAGTAGGGCAATGGTCCTAAGCACAAAGCATTATCAACAGTGCTGTGAGCCTGCAAGAAGAAAGTGAATGTTCTTGATTGGCCCAGACCTGAATCCAAACAGAAAATCTATGGCAAGTCTTGAAGACTGCAGTTCACAGATGATCACCAACCAGCCTGAAAGAGGTTGTGTTACTGTGCCAAGAAGAAGAGGCAAAAACTGCATCATCCAAGTGTGCAAAGTTGGCAGATGCTTTTGACTCATGCCTATAGATGCTAAAGGAGCTTACACAAAATATTGTGTCAAGAGGTGTGATGACGTTTTGGTTTCTTATTCTTAATTACCTTTTGAATATTTTTAGAATTTTTCTTTTATGTTGAAAATGTAGGATACGTTTGTAGATCAGTAAAATTCCTACTTTAATGCCTTTTGAATTGTATTGTTTAGACTACAGAATATGAAAAATAACACAAGCGACACAAATGGGCAAAACATGAGGCATGGCTCAGAATTATTTCAACTTCTCTGCATGGTTTGTGTGGGTAGTTGTGTTGTCTCTGTGTATGGCTTTGACTTAGAGGAGAGTGGATTCCAGCACCTACACCAATTCCTGCCCCACACACCACACACTGTAAATATTCATTTGTATAAAGTTTAATGTGTTTGCTTTAATACCTATAAATGTTATATTTACTGTTTAATGTAAATAGTTGATTTCTATTGTTCTATGTTCTATGTAAAATGTATACAAACTGTGTACATGACTGTTAACTTGTTATATGTAAACCGCCCTTGATCTCTGGAAGGGGCGGTATAAAAGAAATAGTTAAATAAATAAATAAATAAAATAGCTAGAGGGGTAAGGAGGCATTTGTGGATTGGAGAGAGAAATAAGTAAGCAGTTTGAAGGGAGCTTTTCCCTAACTGCTATTTCACTATAACTGTTTCTATGCTGTGTAAAAGCTGTAACTTCTCCAGAAGAAATGTCGAGGCCCTTTTTTTTTTGGGGGGGGGGGGGGGTCTTATTTCTCTGGATCTGGTCCACCTTTAAAACTGGATATATTTTTTCATCATGTTCCCCCTGTGCCATATTTGATCCTCTTCTATTACATTTTCAGAGGGTTATTTTGTTAATATACATTCTTGACCCTGTATATATAATTTTTTTCCAACTTCCATTGGGTTGGAAAGAATAACAAGTGTGTGAATTCACCTGTGAGACACTGTAAATGCAAATCTGTGATTTAAATTATTGCTTAATACTTTTGAGGGATTGTTTTGCACAGACTATATTAAAACATTGCTTCAAGATATTGCAGTTTGGCTACTCAAGGCTGGCAGTCATTCATGTACATTCCAGAACAGAATGGAGCTTGCATGTAGTGCTCTTATAGCCTATAAAATGATGGCCTTGGGACTCTAGCAAGATCTAACATAGGAGCTGAAGTACAAAGTTGTGAATCTGGAGTCCAACATTTTGTTTCTTTTCCCACCATCCACTAAGGTATCCTGAACAAGCTTGTTACAAGCATCCTGTAAGCAGCTTAGCTTGGTAGCTCTTTGGGAACATGGTGTTGTATCCTTGTCTTCTTTTGTACTGATAAATGCAAATAAGACCAGTGGATCAGATTTCTAAGTATAGAGACTGAAAATACTAGGAGAGTCCTTTCCTTGTGCAGTCTCATCTCTTCCTGCACTGATGCAAAAATGCTCTGGTTTCATTATTGTTTCTCTGTCCTATAGGATGCAGCTATTTCTCCAGCTCAGCGGGATGAAGTAATTCAATGGCTGACTAAATTAAAGACCCAGTTCCATCTTTATCCAGAAACACTTGCTCTGGCCATAAGTCTTTTGGACCGGTTTTTAGCCACAGTAAAGGTAATGATTTGAAGGCAATTCAAAATAAACATTTGTGTGTTTGTTCTTTTTTTAAAATTTTATGTTTAAATTTGTTTATTCAACACACCAATATTAGTCCTATTACATACCCTTAGGTATTAACAGCAGCCTATGCAGTTTTTGTCCCCTTATCCATGTCACCCTTCATTCCTTTACACTCAGAATCATTTTAACATTTTCTGTGACATGCCATAGTAGTAATAATAATTTTAATAACAGCCAAAGCATTTTTCTAAGTCCTGACTAAATTACTTAATATGCTGAGTATTTTTATTTTTCATCTCCTCCCCCCTCAAGGAAGACCCCCCCTTCCTTATACCCCCCTCATTCCCCCCGCCTGTTTCCTTTTTTTGTCAATTAACCACTGGGCCAGGGGTGAGCTCTTCTCCCCATCCCACCATCTAACGCCCTGTCTAATCCAGATCAAAGCAAATTTCTCGTACACTATTCCCCCCTCTATCCCACCCTCCAAGCCCAAACCATTTACCAGACGTGTTACCTATTTTCATCATTACCTTTTTTCTAGGTATCCCCACTTAATATCCTACTTTGTACCTGAGCCAGCAAAAACTGGAGGTGTGGACCCCAGCCCCTCAAAAAATATTTCCCATCGCTTCTGGTGGCCCCTTGCCCTATATCTTTCCATCAATAGTAAATTGTGTAACCTAATCCTCCATTGTCCATATGTTGGCCCCTTCATCTCCAACCAGTTATGCAATATGGTCTTTCAAGCAGTCACCAACACCAAACGCATCCACTCCCATTCTACATGTCCCACATTCGCCTTTAATTCCTCACTCCAAATGTCCAGCACCATATTCACCGATGTTAATGCCAGCTGTGCCCCCATACACCTCTCTAGATAACGTTGTACTTTCCCCCAGAATGTCGAAATTTTTGGGCAGTACCAAAACATGTGTCCCAATGTGGCTTCCTCAGTCTCACATCTCGGACAACAGTTGGAGCTTGCTATTCCAGCCCACCATGCCCTATTTGGAGCATAGTAAAGCAGCCGAATCAACTTATGTTGCATATCTCTATGGTCCACTGCCACACTTAATTTTGGGATATTAGCTATGCCCTGCATTACACCTTCTCTGTCTGTTTGTTCTCCAGGATCTCTCGTCCAGACACACGCTAATTCATTCTCAGACCCCTGTGGCTCAAGTTCACACAATGCTTTATGCATTTGGGACACTCTTACCACCTGCTCCCCTCCCATCATCAATTCTTCCAGTTGTGAACAAACTTCCCCTCGTAAAGAATTAACTGATAAACTACTAATATAGCTCCGGATCTGGGCATAGGGGAACACATCCACCCCCACCAAAGGATATTGCTCATTCAATTTAGCAAAGGACTCTAATGTCCCCTCTCCTGTTATCAAATGTTCTAAGTTAGTTATACCCATCTGATCCCATCTCACAAAATTCTTTCCCATCATTCCTGGCAAAAAATCTTTGTTTCCCTGCACTGGGAGGAAAGGTGAGCACAAAACTGAGACACCCATCTTATCACATAGGTACCTCCATGCTCTCCTCACTGGGACCAATAACACTTCCCTAGTCACCCAGTCTATTCCTTTCACCGACCTCATGTGCAATATATACCGTAGGTTCAAAGGCTTGACCAAGGCCCCAATCATGTCTGTCGGGGTATGGTTCCCCATCTCCCAGATCCAATCTCGGACATGTCTTAGAAGACGCGCTATATTATATTTTTGAACGTCTGGAAGACCCATTCCCCCACAAGGCCAGGGCCTCCTCAAGACAGCCAGGTGAACCCTAGGTCGCCGGCCTCTCCAAAACAAATGGTTTATCAGCTTTTCCATCTTGACAATATCTTTGCGTTTTAACATTAATGGGAGCGTCTGGAGCATATATAGCCACTTTGGGAACAGAGTCATTTTAAATAGAGCAATCCAACCTCCAAGAGACAACGGTAGGTCTCTCCATTTCTGCACTTTGTCCAACAAATCATTTATTGATTTCGTTACATTAATTTGATCAAGTTAATTTGATAAAGGACTGTTAATCATCCAGGAAGTTGGTCAAAGCTTACCTCAGCAGCACAGGCATAAATAGCTCAGCCAGGGCTCTGTGATCCTCAGTCTTGAAAGACTAGAAAAGGGGACTGTTACTTCTGGAGAGAGATCTGCAATTGTGAGTATATACTTCTGGGAATTTTCTGAAAGGAATTCTTTTTATTAAAGCTAATTAATCTGTGAACCCACTATTTTTTGTTAAATCTGTCAGGGCCTAGTAGCAACAGTTTAAGTTTACATTTAAAACACAGAAGAGAGCTTTCTGGTTAAATTTAGAACCCAGCAGAGAGCTTGTAGTTTAAATTTCATAATAAGTTAGAGCCTAGCAGCAGCAAAGAGCTATAATTTAAATCAAATAAGAATATAGCTTACCTCAGCCGCACAGGACAGGGTACTGTGTAGCAGCCCTCTTTTAATAAGTGTTATTTCCCTCCCTCCCCACATCCACCCACCCCTGGGATAATCGTAGCTTTATAGGTACTTACACATTTTAAAAGACAGGAGATGCTCTCAGGTGAAGCTCGTTACCCAAATCAGTCATACACTAAGGACCTGAGATTAATTAAGCTTCAGATGAACAAGGTATATTAAACGTATTAGGTACAGTTTTATTGGCAACCCTTAGTAAGTAAAGAACTTAAAGATCTAAACAAAAACTTAAAACTAAGATGCAGACAGCAGTCTAGCAGCGAGATGGGGGCTTTCCAGTCTTTTGCATTGAGTGTTACATGTATGATTTTCTCCCATTTGGTGAGAGGTCTTACGTGTGCACTAGGTGCAAGGAGCTCTTTGCTCTCAGGGAACGAGTCCGTTTTCTAGAGGCTAGAGTAGCAGACTTGGAAAACCATAAGAAAGACAGAGAGGTACATAGACGAGACCTACAGGGATATAGTCCTGAAGTCCCAACTCCAGTCTGGCAGCATCCCTGTTGCCATGGAGGAGAGAGGTCACGTGACAGGAGAGCATCACCCTGGTGTGGCAGGAAGTGATCCTGTAACTAGGACCTGTCCTCCAGGTGATGTAAAACCCTCTCGCACCGAGAAAGTTTCTCCAGGGCCATGTGCCCATGAGGGAAGGGTTAGGACAGCCGTTATAGTTGGTGATTCGATCATTAGGCATGTAGATAGCTGGGTGGCTGGTGGACGTGAGGATCGCCTGGTAACATGCCTGCCTGGTGCGAAGGTAGCGGACCTCACGCGCCACCTAGATAAGGTCTTAGATAGTGCTGGGGAGGAGTCTGCTGTCTTGGTACATGTCGGTACCAATGACATAGGAAAATGTGGTAGGGAGGTTCTGGAGGCTAAATTTAGGCTTTTAGGTAGGAAGTTGAAATCCAGAACTTCCAGGGTAGCGTTCTCCGAAATGCTTCCCGTTCCACGTGCAGGACCCAAAAGGCAGACAGAGTTCCGAAGTCTCAATGCGTGGATGAGACAATGGTGCAGAGATGAGGATTTTGGATTTGTTAGGAACTGGGGAACATTCTGGGGAAAGGAGGGGCTCTTCCGAAGGGATGGGCTTCACCTTAACCGGGATGGAACCAGGCTGCTGGCATTAACCTTTTAAAAAGGAGATAGAGCAGCTTTTAAACTAGATAATAGGGGAAAGCCGACAGTCGCCCAAGAGCGGATGGTTCGGAAGAATGTATCCTTGAAGGATACTACCAAAAGCAGAGAGGTTCCAAAAAAGAATAAAGTAGCCCAAATGCCCTCGAGTATGGAGCAGACAGAGCTTAAAGATCCCAAATTACCCATGTCTACCAATAGCCAAATTAATATGAATAAAATACAGTCTCTAAAATGCTTGTATGCAAATGCTAGAAGTCTAAAAAATAAGATGATGGAGTTAGAATATATAGCACTAAATGAGAGGTTAGATATGATTGGAATATCAGAGACATGGTGGAAGGAGGACAACCAGTGGGACACTGTGATACCTGGGTACAAACTATATCGTAATGATAGAGCTGATCAAATTGGTGGAGGGGTTGCGCTCTATGTTAGGGCATTGAGTCAGAAAGGATTAAAGTTTTGCAGGAAACAAAATTTGCTGTAGAATCTCTATGGATTGAAATTCCATGTAAAAAGGGGAAGGCGATGGCAGTGGGGGTGTACTATCGACCACCGTGCCAGAATGAACAAATGGATGATGAAATGCTCAAAGAAATCGAGGAAGCTAACAAAGGTTACAGCGCAGTAATAATAATGGGTGATTTCAATTACCCCGGTATCGACTGGGTCAGTGTCACGGCAGGACATACTAGGGAGATAAAGTTCCTAGATGACATAAATGACTGCTTCTTGGAGCAGCTGGTTCATGAACTGACCAGAGGGGAAGCCATATTAGACCTAGTCCTTAGTGGAACACCAGATCTAGTCCAAGAGATAAGGGTGTTGGGGCCACTTGGCAATAGTGATCATAGCATGACCGCCTTTGATTTAATTAGTGGAGGAGGGATAGTACAGAAATCCACAGTACTTACTTTTAACTTTCGAAAGGGAGACTATGATAAAATGAGGAAAATAGTTAAGAAAAAACTAAAAGGAGCAGTTGCAAAGGTTAAAGACTTACATCAAGCTTGGGTGGTGTTGAAAAATACTATCTTGGCAGCTCAGACCAGCTGTATTCCACGCTTTAAGAAAAGTGGAAGGAAGTCCAAAAAACTGCCAGCATGGTTTAAAGTTGAGGTCAGAGAAGCTGTTGCCAAAAAAGCATCTTTCAGGAAATGGAAAAAAGAGCCAAATGATGAAACCTGGAAACAGCACAAGCACTGGCAAGTCAAATGCAAGGCATTGATAAGGCAGGCAAAGGGAGAATTTGAGAAGAAGCTTGCTGTGGAAGCAAAAACGCAAAATAAAGATTTTTTTCAAGTACATTTGTAGCAAAAAACCTGTGAGAGAGTCAGTTGGTCCATTAGTTGATAGAGGAGTTAAAGGGGCACTAAGAGGCGACAAGGCGATAGCGGAGAGACTAAATTAATTCTTTGCTTCGGTCTTTACTGAGGAAGATGTAGGGATGTTACCCATGACTGAAGTAGTATTTAAAGGTGCAGAAGAATTGAAGGAAATATCGATACATCGGGAAGATGTATTACAACTATTAGATAAACTGAAGAGTAGCAAATCACCTGGGCCGGATGATATACATCCAAGGGTGTTGAAAGAACTGAAATATGAGATTGCAGACCTGCTATTAGTAATCTGTGAACTATCATTAAAATCATCTCTAATACCTGAAGATTGGAGGATCGCCAATGTAACACCAATTTTTAAAAAGGGTTCCAGGGGTGATCCAGGAAACTACAGACCGGTGAGCCTCACGTCAGTACCTGGAAAAAATGGTAGAAACCATCATAAAGAATAAAATTACTCAGCATGTAGATAGTCATGGCCTAATGGGAGACAGCTAACATGGCTTTAGACAAGGAAGATCTTGTCTTACTAATCTGTTATGTTTTTTTAAAAGTGTGAATAAACAGGTGGACAAAGGTGAGTCGGTTGATATAGTGTATCTGGACTTTCAGAAAGCCTTTGACAAGGTCCCTCATCAGAGACTTTTGGCAAAACTAAAGAGTCATGGGATAGGAGGCAGTGTACTACTGTGGATCAAGAACTGGTTAAAAGATAGAAAGCAGAGGGCTGGGCTAAATGGCCAGTTTTCCCAATGGAGAAAGGTGAATAGTGGTGTACCCCAGGGATCTGTGCTGGGTCCGCTGCTTTTTGACATATTCATAAATGACCTGGAAAGTGGAATAACGAGTGAGGTTATCAAATTTGCAGATGACACAAAACTATTTAAAGTTGTTAAAACCCAAGAGGATTGTGGAAAATTGCAAGAGGATCTTGATAAATTAGAAGACTGGGTATCAAAATGGCAGATGAAATTTAATGTGGACAAGTGCAAAGTTATGCACCTAGGGAAGAACAACCCAAACTATGGTTACACGATGCAAGGTTCCACATTAGGAACCACCACCCAGGAAAAAGATTTAGGCGTCATTTTGGATAACATGTTAAAACCCTCGGCCCAGTGTGCAGCGGCAGCCAAGAGAGCAAATAGAATGCTAGGTATCATAAGGAAAGGAATGGAAAATAAAACAAAAGATATTATAATGCCTCTATATTGTTCCATGGTGAGATCGCACCTTGAATATTTTGTGCAATTCTGGTCGCCGTATCTTAAAAAGGATATAGAGTTATTAGAAAAGGGTCAGAGAAGAGCCACCAAAATGGTAAAGGGGATGGAAGGATACTCCTATGAAGAAAGGCTAAAAAGGTTAGGGCTCTTTAACCTGGAAAAGAGATGGCTGAGGGGGAGATATGATAGAAGTCTATAAATTAATGAACGGAGTGTAACGGGTAAACGTAGATCAATTGTTTACGTTATCAGAATATAGAAAGGCTAGGGGACATGCAATGAAGCTACAGGGTAAACTATTTAAGACTAATAAAAGAAAATATTTTTCACTCAACGTGTAATCAAACTCTGGAATTTGTTACCGGAGGATGTAGTAAAGGCTGTTAGTGTGGCTGGGTTTAAAAAAGGTTTGGACAAGTTCCTGGAGGAAAGGTCCATAAATCATTATTAAGAAGGGACCCAGGATATCAATGCTTGACCCAGTACAAGCATTGCGGAACCTGTGTCTTTTAGGGAAACTATTAGGTACGTAAGACCTAGATTGGCCACTGTTGGAAACAGGATACTGGGCTTGATGGACCTTGGTCTGACCCAGTATGGCACATCTTATGTTCTTATAAAGTTCCATCAGATTAGCTGGTAAGTATATCCCCAAATATTTGAACTTTCCCCCAGCCCACTTTAATGGGAAGACGCCCTGCCACAATTGAGCTAATTGTGGATCCAGCGGGAGCGCCTCAGACTTATCTAGGTTTAATCTTAAACCCGATGGCTTGCCGTATTCCTGGAAAAGCTTCAACAGGGATGGTAGCCCCTCTAGTGGATCCTCTATATGGATTAGAAGATCATCAGCAAAGGCGGCCACTCGGAATTCATTCCTCCCCACTGGAATACCCTGAAATTCTGTTGAAGATCTAATCTTACATAATAAAGGTTCCAACGTCAACACAAATAATAATGGGGATAGGGGGCATCCCTGCCGAGTACCTTTTTGAATCTTAAACTCCGAGGACATATTACCGTTCACCATAATAGCTCCTCTGGGGTCCGCATATAACAACCGTACCACGTCCACAAAAAATCCTTTGAACCCCATTACATCGAGCACTTGGTACATGAACACCCAGTCCACTCGATCGAATGCCTCCTCAGCATCAAAACTTATTAACATGGATGGCCTATTTTCCATTCGGCTAGCACACATAGAAGCCAGAATTCGATGTAAACTATAAATCGCGTGTCTCCCTTTTACAAATCCTTCCTGGTCACCATGTATCAAGGCCAGTAAAAACTCAGCCAGCCGATCTGCTATTATCTTCGCCAAGATCTTAATATCTACGTTCAAGAGGGAAATTGGTCTGTAGGAACTTAGGAGGAGTGGATCTCTATCTGGCTTAGGTATAACCGTGACTAACGCTTTGTTCGCTTCATACGGAAACTGTCCTTTAGATATCAAACCTCCAAAATACTCCACTAAAGGAATCACCACTTTATCCCCCATTATTTTATAAAATTCCCCCCACAGTCCATCCATTCCAGGGGCCTACCCCCTCTTTAAATTTTTAATCCCATTTTGTACCTCTTGCGGAGATATCGGTTCATTTAGGACCTGCAGATGTTTCGCGGCCACCATCGGTAATGTACACCCCTTTATAAAATCCCTCCCCCCCCCTGCTTCTTCCCCTTTCACTCCATAGAGCTGTTGGAAGTAGTCACAGAATACCTGTTCAAATTCCGCCTCCTCCGACCATAATGTACCATCCCTATGCCTAATTACCCCTACATGTTTAGGTCCCCCATCGGGTCTCACCAAAGAGGACAATAACCTGCGAGCCCGATTCCCATGTTGATAGAGCTGGTACCTATAATACATCAACGATTTTTTAGCTCTTTGATGTATCAGCGCCTCCAGATCATTTTGCAACTCCTGCAGTTTAACCCTGTTTACCAAACTTCTTTCCAAGGCATGCCTCCGCCTTGCTTTTGTCAATTCTTTCTCTAACTGCATAATTCTCCTGTTCATCCTTTTACGTTTTTGACTATAGTAACTTATAATTTCTCCTCGTATCACGGCCTTTCCAGCCTCCCAAAAAAGGACCGTATTGTCCTCATGCTGGGCATTATTTACAGCATACTCCTCCCACTGCCTTCATATGTGTTTCTCAAATGCCAAGTCTCCGACTAACTCTAACGGGAATCTCCATATCTTTCGTCTACCCTGATCTCTCTGCCGTACCTCCATTGTCACTATTGCATAGTCCAAAATTATTGAGGGACCAGTTTCCACCTTAGAGACCCAACTAAACAGGTCACCTGAAATAAGAAAATAATCAATTTTGGACCAAGTTCCATGAACCCTTGACATATGAGTGTATTCTCTATCCTCGGGATGTAAGATCCTCCACACGTCCAACAGACCGTTCCCTTCACAAATTCCCAGAATCTGACGTGCACTCCTCCGATCCCTAATGCCTACCGCTCCTGACCTATCCATGCTCTCATCCAACACTGAGTTAAAATCTCCTCCTAGGATCAAGTAGTAGTCCCCTATATTCGACCCCAACTTTGATACTTGTTAGTAGAAATGGGCCTCGTATACATTAGATACATAAACCGAACCCAGTACCACCCGTATTCCATTTCAGACCCCTCATGCAAAGACATACCGACCCTCCGAGTCTTATTTCCACCCTCTTCTCCAACCATCCAGTCTGTTTAGCTACCAATATAGCCACCCCTCTTTTTTTCCCAACTGCCGGTGCCCCATAAACTTTGCTAAACCATCCTCTGCATAGTTTATCATGCTCTACTGACGTTTGATGTGTTTCTTGTAACATTGCAACTTCTATCCGCTTTCGTTTTAACTGTTGCAATACCTTACATCTCTTTATAAGGGAGCCTAGTCCACAAACATTCCACGACGCTATCTTTGTGTGTTTACCCATTATCCATCCACCTCCTCTGCTTCATAATATGAAAAATTGCATCCACAATTTGGTGTCAACCCCCCCCCCCCAGCCTAGGGCCCGCACCTTCATCCACGCATATCTTTGGCTCTGAGCACGCTCCATCGTTAAATCCAGATTCTCCAGCTCATAAAACCAAAACTCCTTTTCCTGTCTTTTCTCCTTATTCCTATACTCCCTTCCCTCCCTCCCCACCCTTATAACCCATTTACCCAACCATCCCTGACCCCCCCTCCCCTTCCCCTCCCCCCTCTTCCTTCCTCCCCCTTCCTGCCTATTACTCTTGCCCCACCCTTCAGGCCTCTCCAGTGCTTCCATGTCATGTAGAGCCCCTCCCTTCCCTTATTCAACCCTGCCATTTATGCCTCTCTACCCCAGTCAAATATCCCTTTCCCCCTCCCCATCACCCCCGCCTATCCTATCCTCCCTGCCCAATCACATACCCTTAATTATCTTATGTCCCAACTTAATCCTCAGCTTACAAATTCAGATTTTCCAGAATGCAAAATCAAAATGTTTTTAACCCATAAAATGATCTAATACATAATGTTGCAAAAAACAGATAGATATGGGAGATATAGTAAGACAAAGGGGGAAAGGCACAGAAAAAAACCTCAGAACATTACCTTCCCACCCCGATATTTTCCCCTTACCGTTGCATAAGCTTAGCAGAGATTAACATACATCCCCTTTATTACCCTTCACCCAAACATTCTATCAACTAAAAACATGTTTGAACAAGCATCAAGAATAAACGCACACCATGTCACACTCAATCAGTCACATTATCCTTACAACTACTAAATTCCCATGTAGACTCCATCATTTATCAGTTCTCCATTGTGATCTCCATTATGGCCCTTTTCATAGTCCAGCAACCCCGTTAGCTTCTCATGGCCTTCAATACTCCATCTCCCGGGCCTATCCAATTATCTCCAGGAACAAGCAGGAATGAGTCTTCACATATGGGTACGTCGGTACCGACGGAGCCTGCGCGGGAACGCTCCCCAGCGTCCAATCAGAAAGCTTTTGGGAGCATCCCACAGCACCTGCGTGCTGCCTTCCCGCCTTTCCAACTGTGTCTCCTCATTTTTTCTTCAGGTGTACTTCAGTTTTGGGCCTTAGGCCCAAAACCTTTTTCCTCAAATATGGAAAAACCTGCCTCAGGTTTTAAGAAGTGCACAAAATGTGGCGGTACTATATCCGTCACCGACACCCATGACTGGTGTCTCAAATGTTTAGGCCCTGACCATTCCATCAAAGATTGTATGTCCTGTTCCATGATGTCTAAGAGAGGTCGACAGAACCGAGCTGCCAAGCTCAGTACCCTGTTTCCCTCTGATGCAGCTTCGGTGGCATCGACGTCTTCCAGGGCTGCTTCTTCCTCACATGGATCTCAGGTAACTAAACATAAATCCAGCCGGTCCTCGAAGGGCAAATCTCCTTCTAAGCATCGAGATGCCTCTGGCCTTGCCCTCGAGGATCCTGCACTGGCAAAATTACCCCGGCGGGAGGCTTCGGTTTCTAAAGCATCATCATCGGGGTTCCAGGACGATCTAGATGGTGTGGCCTCAACAGATCTCCTGGTGCCATGCTCTGGGGTACCGGTGGCCTCCACCAGTACCGACTTCCAGGTATTGGCAGCATCCATGGATCAGAGGATTCTGTCCATGGAACGCAGTCTGGCGGCTTTCCTTGTGGCATCAACACCCGTGGTACTGCATCAGACTACTCCGCAGGTACCAGCTCCGGTATCGCCATCGGTACCGGTACCGGTGGCATCGACATCGGCATCGGTGTCAGCCATGCCGGTACCCTGCCCTCTGCAGCCTTCCGGTACCGATACCCCGGTACCGATGATTCCCGATACCGACCCCGGTCGGTACGGGTATCGGGCTTTGCAAGAGCATCCCGACAGACGATACTTCGATTCCTCTGACTGAGGATTCTGAACAGTCTGTCGATGCAGCAATGCTTCTTCCACAGGAGGAGTCCTCTCCTAAACGAAGGATGTCTCCTCCAGAGGACTTGTCTTTTCAAGACTTTATCAGAGAGGTGGCTCGGGGTCTCTCTATTACAGTAGCCCCAGAATCAGAGCCTAGAGCTAAGGAGTTAGATATTTTACAATATTCTAAAACTCCTAAAGAGGCAGCTACCTTGCCTATTCATGAGATTCTGTATGATCTCATGTTAAGGATGTGGGAAGCACCTCTAACCACCTCTCCTCATTCTCGCAGGTTGGACACCATGTGTCGTGTCCCTCCTTGTCCTGGTTTCCATAAGACTCAGCTTCCTCACCACTCTATTGTGGTTGAGTCTGCAATGAAAAAGATTAGAAGTGCCAAGAGACATGCCTCTAATCCTCCAGGACGTGAATGTAGAACCCTGGATGCTTTTGGTAGAAGAATCTTCCAAGCTTCCATGCTTGCTGCAAGAATTAATTCTTATAGTCTCTACATGGGCATGTTCTTAAAAGAGGTCACTGACCATTTGCAGACTTTAAGTCCTTTTATGTCGGACAATAAGAGGCAAGAATTTCTCTCTGCGCTCAAACATGCCCAGGATGTCTCCAAATTCTCCAACCGTGCAGCTTTCGATTCTTTTGAATGCGTAAGCAGAGCCTCAGCTATAGCTATAGCAGCACGTAGGGTTGCTTGGCTTCAAGCATCTGATTTGGAGACCTGGGTCCGAGATGAATTGGGAAATATCCCTTGTACAGGTGAAAATCTGTTTGGTAAAGATTGGCAAGCAAAAGCCAATCCAGATGGATGCTGAAAATTCTGCTTTGGATAGACTATCCAAATCTACAGCTGCTCCTGCTAAGAAAAGGTTGTTCAAGAAAACACCTTTTTCAAAGAAGGGAAGATCCTATCCTGCTTATAGTCAGAGAGCATCTTCTGCAGCTCAGTTCCCTTCCAAACATCAGCAATCCTCCAAACAGACCAAGGCGAAGGCTGCGAGGCCTGCTCCAGCCCAACAGTCTCAGCCACCTCAGGGCCTTTGACTTTCTGCTAGAGAACTTAGCCTTTCTGGCTCTAGAAGGACCAGAGCCCTCCACCATTCCAGGAAGGCTATGTCACTTTGCTCCCAGATGGGGGCAAATCACAGCAGAGCAGTGGACACACTCCATCATAAGAGAGGGGTACAAACTTCATTTTTCCAGCTTGCCCCCTCTCACAAGAGTGCACCAGTTCAATTCTCCAACCTCCCTCCTCAGCCTATTAGAGCAGAAGGTTGCCACTATTCTAGCCCAGGGGGCAGTAGAGGAAGTGCCCTCTCATCAACAGGGCACAGGGTTCTACTCCCCCTATTTTCTTATTCCAAAGAAAACAGGGGGCTTCAGACCCATTTTAGATCTCAGAGAATTGAACAGATTCCTAGTCAAAGAAAAATTCAAGATGGTTTCTCTAGGAACTCTGCTGCCATACCTTCAGAGTCAGGATTGGCTTTGTTCTCTAGATCTCAAGGATGCGTACACTCATGTTCTCATCCATCCAACTCACAGAAGGTTCCTTCGGTTCCTTTTCCAGGAGAAGCACTATCAATACAGAGTGCTCCCCTTTGGCCTGGCCTCTGCACCAAGGGTGTTCACGAAATGCATGGCAGTGGTTGCTGCTTTTCTGCGCACCCTGGGAATATTTGTCTTCCCCTACCTGGACGACTGGCTCATTCGAGCTCCCACTCAATCAGAGGCCAGGACTGCTCTAACCTGCACAATGCGTATCCTTCAATACTTAAGGCTGGTAATAAACATCCCAAAATCCAATTTGATCCCTACTCAGTCCCTGCATTTCATAGGGGCACTGCTGGATACCACAAAGGCAAGGGCCTTTCTTCCCCAGGCCCGTTGCCTTTGCTTGATGCAGTTAGCTTCTCAAGCAGAGTTGAAACCCCTACTCACTGCTCGAGAGATATTACAGTTGCTAGGCCACATGGCTTCCACCGTTCATGTGGTACCATATGCTCGCCTTCACATGAGAGCAGCTCAGTGGACTTTATCCACCCAATGGACCCAGGCATTAGGCTGCCTTTCAGACAAAATAGCAAATACAAGTCGCCTCATTTTGTCCCTCCAGTGGTGGAAGTCCCCTCAGAACCTCTTGCTGGGGTGTCCTTTTCAACAGCCTCTACCCCAGGCAACTCTTACAACAGATACTTCTCCAATGGGCTGGGGAGCTCATCTTCAGGACCTTTCCACCCAGGGCATCTGGTCCCCACAGGAGACTTGTCTCCACATTAATCTCTTGGAACTCAGAGCAATCTTCCTTGCTCTACGAGTTTTCCACACCCTGCTCAGCCACAAGACAGTCCTTGTCCACACGGACAATCAGGTGGCCATGTTCTACATAAACAAGCAGGGAGGAACTGTCTCTCTGTCGCTTTGCAACGAAGCTCTGCGACTGTGGGCCCTCGCCAGAGAGCATCACATTCATTTTCTGGCAGTCTATCTTCCAGGGGTTCAAAACTCTTGGGCAGACAGACTAATGTCGAGTTCTGCTTCCACATGAGTGGTCCCTACATATGGACCAGGTGTCCAAAATTTTTCAAATTTGGGGAACCCCGGATATAGACCTCTTTGCAAGTCCGTGGAATGCCAAACTTCCCCAGTTCTGTTCCAGAACTCCGGCTCAGGGGGCTCAGGCAAGGGATGCTTTCCTCCTTCACTGGGGTCAAGACTTCCTGTATGCCTTTCCACCCATTCCCCTAATTCCCAAAACCCTGTTCAAGCTTCAGAGAGACAGAGGCCACATGATTCTCATAGCTCCACATTGGCCACGGCAAGTGTGGTACCCTCTGCTTCTACATCTCTCTCAAGCTCCCTCCCTAGAGTTAGGGTCTGCTCCAGACCTCCTCTCTCAGGAGGACGGAAAGTTGTGGCATCCCAATCCCCAGTCTCTGCATCTCAGGGCTTGGTTGCTGAAGGCCTAGATCTCCAGGATCTTCCTCTTTCTCAGCAAGTGAAAGATGTTCTTCAAGCTTCCAGAAAACCTTCCACTAGACGTTCTTAGGCCTTCAAGTGGAAAAGGTTTACCATCTGGTGTTCTGAAAAGGGTCTTAACCCCCATGCCATACCTCTGGAATTGTTGCTGGAGTATCTCCTGCATCTGTCTAATGCAGGCCTTAAGACAAATTCAGTAAGAGTCCATCTGAGTGCTATTGCAGCTTCACTCAAGCCTCTAAATGGACAACCTGTTTCCTCTCATCCCCTTGTAGCAAGGTTCATGAGAGGCCTCCTTTTAAAGCCTCCCATTAGACCACCTCCGGTGGCATGGGATTTAAATTTGGTTCTTGGTCAGCTTATGAAGCCACCTTTTGAACCTTTAGCTA
The DNA here is from genome assembly GCA_033557465.1 of Ichthyophis bannanicus. Lineage (NCBI taxonomy): Eukaryota > Metazoa > Chordata > Amphibia > Gymnophiona > Ichthyophiidae > Ichthyophis > Ichthyophis bannanicus. Next base: position 1,057,944,288 of record CM066032.1, read on the forward strand.
CTACCTCCTTGAAATACCTTTCTTGGAAGGTTATCTTTCTTATTGCAATCACATCAGCACGCCGCATCAGTGAATTGCAAGCAGTAGTAGCTAATCCACCTTACACAAGATTCCATCATGACAAGGTGGTCCTTAGGACTAATCCACATTTTATGCCTAAGGTGGTTTTGCCTTTTCACCTCAACCAAGAGGTCTACCTACCTGTCTTTTTTCCAGGGCCTCATGCATAACCTGCAGAGAGGAATCTTCATACCCTGGACTGTAAAAGAGCTCTGGCGTTTTACTTACAGAGGACACAGCAACATAGAAAGTCTTCCCAACTCTTTGTTGCTTTTGATCCTTCTCATTTGGGACAACCAGTCTCTAAGAGAACCCTTTCCAACTGGATTGCCCAATGTATTTCTTTCGCCTATCAGAGCAAGAACATTTCTCTGGAGGGCCATGTCACAGCTCACAATGTGAGAGCCATGGCAACCTCAATGGCTCGTCTGAACTCTGTGTCTATCGACGACATCTGTCGAGCAGCCACTTGGGCCTCGGTTCATACCTTCACAGCCCATTACTGCTTAGACAAGGACTCCCGCCGGGATGCCTTGTTTGGTCAGGCTGTTCTCAAACACCTGTTCCATACCTAATCAACTCCTACCCACCATCCCTCAGGGGACGCCAGAGATCCAGGTGAGGAAGTGCAGCCCTGTCCCAGGGTCACACAACTTCTGGGCGCTCTCCCTGGCATCAAAAGCTAGGGAGTCCCCATATGTGAAGACTCATTTCTGCTTGTTCCTGGAGATAGCACAGTTACTTACCTGTAACAGGTGATCTCTGGGAACAGCAGGAATAAGTCTTCACAACCCACCCACCTCCCCTAGGAGTTGTCTCTCTCTCTCTCTCTCTCCTTTCCCTCTCTCTCTCCCTCTTTGTCTCAGCTATAAAACTCAACTGAGGAGAGACAGTTGGAAAGGCAGGAAGGCAGCACGCAGGCGCTGTGGGATGCTCCCAAAAGCTTTCTGATTGGATGCTGGGGAGCGTTCCTGCCCAGGCTCCGTCGGTACCGACGTACCCATATGTGAAGACTTATTCCTGCTGTTCCCAGAGATCACCTGTTACAGGTAAGTAACTGTGCTTTCCTTGACAATGGGTCCCTTTATCGCAGATGTTCAGCACATGCACAATCGCCAATGCTAGATTCCACTTCTATTTTTATCACCACATTGGTTCCACTCCTGTGGGGCCCCCCTTACCAGCATTTCTTGCAGAATGTCATAGCCTCCGCTGGAGTGGAAAAGACATGCTGTAGCCCCTCATATTCCACTCTCAACTTTGCTGGGTATGTCAGTGTGAACCTTGTTCCATGTTCCACCAAAAGGCTGCAAACATCTTTATAGGCCCTCCGTCTCATGGACACTCCTGCCGAATAATCTTGGAAAATGAGAATTTTTGTTGCATGTCCATCTCCATCTCCCCTACACTGCTTGCGTGCCGCTCTCAAAACGCCTTCTTTCTGATAAGCATTCAGGAACCTGGCTATCACTGCTCGGGGTGTTTTGTCTGCCATTCTGCGTTGGCCGATTCTGTGGATTCTCTCCAATGTTATTTTGCCTGCCCCTTCCTCCAGCTTCAAATTAGCTGGAATCCATGTCTCCTGAAAACTTTTCAATTCTCGATCCATCACCAATTCGTCAATTCCAATGAACCGCAAATTCTTTCTTCTACCACGATTCTCTAAGTCTTTCAACTTCTCCGCTTGTTGTTTGGTAGTTTCCTCCATGTTCTGGAGCCTTGTTGAAACCTGGGCCTGCACGTCTTCCAAAGAACTTATACGTTGTTCCGCCTGCTCGACCTGTCCTATAAAGTCAGATACAGCTTGCATTACTTCCAACATTTGAGTGGCCAGTCCACACAGCCGCTTTTCCAAGGCTTGCACCACCGCCCGGGACACTTCAGCCACCATTACTCCTGTCACGCCGACGCTTGGGCTCTCTACTCCATTGCCCGCCATTTTAACCTCCACCACTCGCGACTTTTCGTGCCTCGCGGCTTTCGTTGCCATTAGCCGTAAACTTGTAGGTTCGTATATTCAAGGCGCTTTGCCTCTTCGTTATCTTTCTCAAGTTATTTTCCACCGTTCCTCAAAGAGAATTTTATATTAGGTAGGTATTTATGTCCGAGAAGGGATAGGGTCTCCGGAGCTAGGGAACACACGTCTTCCCTAGTCCACCCTGCCACCGGAAGTCATCTTATTTTTTATTTTAAAACATTTTTAGACTGCCATATGTCTCGGCATTCAAGGCGGTTTACAACAAAGATAAAAAACGTAAAAATATATAGCATAAACAACCCAATTCCCCCCCCCCCTCACCAAATCAGGGCCTATAAGCACACTGCCAGTCCCACAGTCACCGCTGATTGCTGCCTGCTACCACCTGCTGCTGTCTAAGAGGGAAAGAAAGAGGTTCTTAGTGCCTTCCTAAACACAAGCTACTTGGTTTCCTTTCACAAAACCTCCGGCAACGTATTCCACCAAATTGTAGCTGCCACCGAAAAGACCCATGCCCGTCACTGAAGCAAACGAACCTGAGCAAACCCTGGCACAACCAACAGCTGCGTCTTGAGTAGATCAAAGGGCCCTCCTGGGTTGGTACCAAGTCATTGTAACTTGCAAATGACTCTTTCCCAAATCCTCAACATTTTAAAAGTTAGCATCAACAATTTAAATATGCATCGTTACCGCAAAGGCAGCCAGTGCAGTTGTCACAGTGCACCCAAGACCAAGTCAAGCTTACCTAACCCCCACACCAGCCAGGCTGCAGAGTTCTGAACCTCTTGTAACTTCCTGATTAAATAAGCTGGCAACTCCATGTACAAAGTGTTACAGTAGTCCAGGCCAGGTAACACAAGTGCCTGAACTACAAGACGCATGGCCTCTCTGTCCAGAAATGGACTTAGCTGCTACACTACTCACAGCTTGTCATAAGCCAAATGCACTACCCACAACACCTGCACGTGCAAGGACAATTCTGCGTCCAACAGGACTCCCAGATCACGAATCTCCTGTTTCCAGTCCAGAAAGTCAAGCGCCCTCTACGTAGGGTACACTGTGATGGCATCCCACACATCAACACTTCTAATTTTCCTACATTCAGGACCAAAAAGCGACTTCCTCCAAACACTGATTAGCCTGTTGTAATACCACTGACTCATCCTCTTCAACCACTGCTAATAACTGTATGTCAGAGGAAGTGACATCCCCTTGCCTGAAGGTGGCATGAAGAAATCATTCCGGCGCTGACCTCGCTAAAATTCCTGTAAACTCCCTCCACAAGTGGCGGAAAAGAAGCAATATGGGTGACAGACATCCCAGAGAGCAAAGGGAGACCAGGGAAGACCACTCGCAGGTGTGCAGCAAACGTAAGAGTTTGCATATGGAGAAGCCTGGCCTGAGCCTCGCAGGGGCGCCAAGATGATGACCAGAGGGGCTCAGAACCTTGAGGCGGCAGCTGGAGAGGAGTGATCAGAAAGCGCAGGAGGCAGTGCGGTGACTTTGAATCAGGTATCCAGAGCAGAACTGAAGGACTGGTTTAAGGATCTCAAAAAGGAGCCACAAGTGGTGAAAGCAGAGCTCGGAGAGATGGTAGGTGATCTTAAAGAGGAGTGGCTTGATCAGCTAGCGGAGGAACAAGAGGAGCTTGCAGCAATAGTGCAGGCAAGGGAGGACTGGAAGTATCAGATGATGCTAAAAATCGAAAACCTAGAAAATAGGTCTTGCCAGAATAATCTCCGGTTAAGAGGAATCCCGGAGGAATCAGATTTTGCGGACTGCAGGAGAGTGGCAGAGTTCTTTTGCAAGGAGGCTCTCAGGCAGTGTGGAGCGACATAAGTACCAGACTCTATTGACGTAGACAGAGCGCTAGGACAATGTACCCAGAGACATTATGATTGGTTTACATAGCTGCAAGGTTAGGAGCAAATAGCGGGGAAAATGCGCACCATGGGCAGCTTTGCATGTCAGAGTTACCAGATTGCTTTGTATGCTGACCTGGCGGTTGGGACTCTACAACGGCAAAAAGAAATGGCAGAGATTACACAGATCCTGCGACAAGCACAGTTGAAGTACCAATGGTTATATCCATTCAGTCCAGCATTTACGAAGGAGGGGTGCAGCTGTAGAGTTTGCAACTTAGCGGAGGCCACTAAAGTCCTGGTAGAGGTCGGGATGCAAGAGGATGTGGTGAGAATGCAGGAATGGTGCAAATCAGAGGGGCCGAAGAAGGTAAAGTGGGCGGTGGTGCCCTTAGATTGATCTAAGACGACGCAAATGGCCCAAGAAGATAGCCCCAACGTGAGATATGGGGATGTTTGCCTAGACTGAGCTTGATTGGACTGTGTTTTGGACATTTACAGTACTATTATGAAGGGGGGAAAGTGATGAATATGTTGGTATGAATGTGGGGTATGGGATGGGCTGATTGGGATGAAGGGGTAGAAGGGCTCTGGATCATACAGTACTGGATGGGAGAGGAGAGTCTGGAGTACATTGGGGGAAATTTTAATCTTCCAGGGTGGGTAGCAAGGGAGGTGGATAGGTATGTGAATATATGAAAGACTGGTTGAGTTAGAGTGAGTGGATGTGTTGGGGGAGGGAGAAAGGCATGCAAGTGGAAGAGAGTTCAGGAGTGATGGTTGGGAGTTGCAGGGGAAAGGGGGAGGGAGGGAGGGTTGAGCGGAGTCGGGCAAAGAGAACTTCTTTATGGTGTGGGGCCTCTGGAAGGAGGGGTGAAGATGTTAGGGGAAGGGGGATGGAGGGGCAGGGAGGGAGAGATCGAAAAGGGGGGGAAGGGGGCAGCGGGGCCTGGGAGGGAAGCTAGTAATTACCACTATTAATGCAAAAGGGTTAAACTTGTAACAAAAACAAAGGTTGCTAGAAAAAGAAGGGGGCTGGCTCCAAGCAGACATATTGTGTGTTCAAGAATTGCATTTACAATTGGGGCATGAACGGATGCTCCAGTTTTGGAGGTACCTGCATGTGTTCCTGGCTGCGTGCTGAGAAACTCCCAGGCGGGGTGGGATGGGAATCTTGCTGAGCGCAGACTTCAGATACAAGTGGAACAGGTGATCCGTGGCAAGGGAGGTTGGTATGTGGGGGTGAAGATGAAAATTGAAGTGGAGGTGGTCTGCATTTACGGCCCCAGTGAACAACAGGAGGTATATTATGAGACTTTAAAGGGGAAATTAGATGGCTTTGGGACACTGCCTATTTTGATGGGGGTGATTTCAATTTGAGTGTAAACCCCAGGGTAGATAATAGTGGAGGGGCCTCAGGATGCTATTGCGGTTGAAGGAGTAGATGGCGCTGATAGACATTTGGAGGATCCGCCACCTGGGAGAGAGGAAGTATACTTTCTATATACATCTCCATGACTCTTATAGTCTCTTGGATATGGCTTGGGTGAGTGGGGAGTGAATGTAGAAAGGGAGATGAGGTCAATTACTTAGTCTGACCACGTCCTTGTGAGTGTTACTTTTGAATTGGGGAAGGGCGGAGGAGGTACAAAATTCTGGAGGCTTACTTGATCCTCTCTTAGAGATTGATTACAATGTGGAACCGGTACAGGGGTTGATAACTGAATATTTGAACTTTAATTTGGGAGTGGGGGTGGACCTTGGTATGGTCTGGGATGGATTGAAGGCAGTGGTGAGGGGCCATATGATTAGTATAGCAGCTAGGGTGAAGTAGGAGCAGAGGGCCCGGGAGCAATCACTGTGTAGCCAGATACGGTCTCTGGAGGCGAGGCATCAGAGTGACCACGATCCGGTAGCAGGAGTGGTTCTGGCTCCATTACAAGCGGAGCTAAGTAGGATCTGAGCAAGTCAGATGGCACATGAGCAGAACATTTTAAAGCAAGTGCATTCGGGTCCTAGCTAGTAAGCTGAAAGCCAGAGCAACTCAAAGTTAAATAACATGCCTCAGAAATGAACAGGGCAAACTGGTGTATGATTCAGTGCAGATTTGGACTATTTTTTTCGGGAGTATTATAAGAAATTGTGCCAAGGGGAGGCGAGGGATGGGAAAGGTAGGAGTGAGAGTTCCTGGTGGAATGTGACCTGGCTGTCTTGGAAGGGAAGGAGACGGGGGTGTTGAACCAGGATATCGGGGAGGGAGAAGTCTGGGAGGCGATCAAAGCATTGAAGAAAGGAAAAGCCCCCAGATTGAATGGATTGACTGCTCAATTTTGCCAAAAGTTCCAGGATCAACTGGCCCCACTGGAATCACTGGATCAACTGGAAGTGTTTAATAGGGTACTTGATGCAGGGGTAGTGTCACACACAATGGAGGAGGCTGGTATAACGGTTTTGCCGAAAACCTCATAAATTTAGTTGCAAAAAGTTTGGCTAAGATCTTGCGAACCGACTACAAGGATTTATTCCTAAGTTAGTTGAAAGAGATCAGATGGGATTTGTGATGGGGAAGCAGTGGGAGGGGGAAAACATCAAAAAACTAATGAATTTCACATGGTAGTTACAGAGGATGGGGGAGAAGGCTGTTTTTATTGCTGTGGATGCGGAAAAGGCATTTGACAGGGTGGAATGGCCCTTTATGTTCGCAGTGTTGGAGAGGATGGGAAGAGGGGAGACTTTCCAAAAATGGATACAGGCATTATATGCGGCCCCTGCATTGCGGACTTGCATAAATGGGAGCTATTCCGAGAGTTTTAGGTTAGGGAGAGGTATGTGGCAGGGATGTCTGTTCTCACCACTGCTGTTTGCGCTGGTGATTGAGGTCTTGGCATCTATGATTAAGGCACAGGTGGATATTAAAGGCATTGAGGTGGGGGAGTGGAGGTCTCAAACATAGCCCTATTCGCCGATGATGTTATCTTTACAATTAGAGAACCATTCCATTCATGGCTGATATTGATGAAGGAAATTGGTCAATACAGCGTGGTATCTGGCTATAAAATTAACTTAAGACAGAGACTGGGCTTTTTATCTGTCACGCGAATTTGAGGTGCTTCTTAGAGAGTATTTTCCCTTTAAATGGGTGCAACACTCCTTTAAATATTTGGACATTCAGCTGGGGGCCTTGTTGCAACCCTTAGTGGATTGGAATTACCAGCCTTTATTGGCGGCCGTAAAGCAGGACTTAAATGGAGAGGCCTGCATATCTCATGTTTGTGAAGAATAGCAGTTAACACGAATGTGTTGCCCAATCTGTTTGCCTTTGCCGAGTAGGGTGTCTAAGAAATTTCTGAAGAAACTCCGGAGTGTGGTGATGGCTTACATTTGGGAAGGCAAGGTCCCCAGGGTAGCGAGACGGGTGATTATGGAAGGGAAAGAGGGGGGTCTGGGGGTTCCCTGTTTCTCCACTTTTTATAAGGTAGCACAACTGTGGGCCCTTCTGGTCTGGAGAGGAGGGGGGGAGGAGCCTGCTTGGGTCAGAATGGAACAAGAGGGGCAGGGCAGCTTGGAGGGTAAGGTATGGGGTGTGCTTGGGGGGAAAAAGGAAGAATGGGGGGGGCAACCTTTGCACCCAGATTACATGGGAGGTGTGGAACCGGTGCAGTGACCGATTGATGGAGATACTCCCGGTGAGTGTTTATAAGAAGGTTGAGGAATTTCCCGCTGGGAAGAGTTTTTGGAGGTAGGAATCCAATGGGCTAGTGCGGCTGGAACCAGTTGTAGATGAAGGGGGCTGCATGGTATCTTTTATCTCCCTGCAAGAGAAGTATGGGGTTATGGATGGAGATTATTACATGTACCTCCAGCTATGTCACCATGTGGGGCAAAAACAAGTTAGACAGGATTTGGAGCGCAAGCCAACCCCTTTTGAGGTCTTAATGACCTAAGGAGAAAGGAGAGTACCTGCGGGGGGAGGGGGGGGTGATCTGCATAATCGTAAGTGGGAGGAGGAGCTCCCTGGGACTTGGGATGAGGGGCGGTGGGCTGCAATTTATAGGGTCACCAAGCATCTGGCCCAGGGAACAGCTTTGTTGGAAAATAGTTTAAAAGAGATGCTTACATATGTACTGGACTCGGCATGGCTAGATGCGGTAAATAAAGGATATGGGGTAGTGTGTTGGAAGGGGTGTGGGGGTATAGGAGATTTGAAGCCAGGGCTGGCCCATCCACTAGGCGGTCGCCTAGAGCAGCAGGCTCAGTTGGGCGGCATTGGCCCCCACCTCCTCCCTCCCGGCATCCATCATCTCACCTTGGGGATGGAGGGGGCGGCACGGCGATGCCTGCGCTAGTGTGCTCATGGCCTGGCTCCCCCTTGACGCAATTTCCTACTGCTCCTGCCCCAACAGGAAGTTGCATCGGAGCGGGCAGGAGTGGTAGGCCGTGAGCACGCTAGCGTGGGCACTGTAAAGCCTGATGCCGTGCCACCCGCTTCCCTCCTCAAGTTGAGAAGATGGATACTGGGAGAATGGACGGGTCGGGCAGTGCCATAATCTTCAGGGGGGCAGCATGGAGGGTCTGTCTAGAGTGGCAGAAACCCTCGGGTCAGCCCTGTTTGAAGCACATGCTGTGGGACTGCCCCAAGGTGCAGGAAGAGTGGCGGGAGGAAGAAAAGCTGTACCTCAAAATCACTGGGGTCTCTGTTCATTTGGGCCTGGCACAGTTTATATATACAATAAAGGAAAAGAATGCCAATAATATACAGGAAAGTGGGGTAGCACGAGACAGGACAACCCAGGGGCTTTAAGAGAATATAAGTTATACTGAATGAGGTGCTGGAAGGTGAGGGGGGGGGGGGGGGAACGGGACTTGGAGGTATATTGTGTGGTAGCTGCCTGGATGGAGATGGTTGAAGAAACCAAACCTACCAACTCAAGATATGGTGGTAAGGCAGTTAGATCATATGTGAGATTGTATATGTGAGATTGCTGCCTATAAGCACCATACAAAATGCTGCTTCACCGAGATTTGGCAATGGTACCAGGAGTGGTGCAATATGCACTTGAAGACATCCAAGGGATCTAAGCAAAGGGAGGAGGAGTAGGGGGCACTAGTTGGTAGTGATGTACATGAGAGGCAATGTAGCCAATGAGGGCATGATTATTTGGGGGACAGGGGAGGAGAAGTGGAAGGATGGGGGAGGGGAGTACGAACATAGTGACTGACGAGATGGGGGAGTTCAATCTGCAAAGTATGTCTGACAGTGGAGGGAGGAGGAAGGGAGAGGGATAAATGGAGGTGAAAAACTGGTGGTGGAGTAGAGAAATTAGGGGGCGGAAGAAGAAGAGTCTTACTAAGTACCTTTATTGGATTGTTGTACAATTTCTCTTGAGTTTGTGTTGTATTGAAACAGCTGTTACTGAATAAAGATTAAAATGACAAAAATATAAACCCCAAACTGTATGCCATCAGCATAGAGAAAACCCAGAAAAAGATATTTCTTCGGGAACAAGCAGGAAGTCAGTCCTCACATATGGGGGACGTCCGTACTGACTGAGCTCTCGTGGAACCATCCTCCCAGCTTTCAAAGAAAGCCTTTGGGAGATGCTACCACACATGCATGGTCCCCTTCCCGCCCAAGGGTGCCATCTTGCTCAGTCTCCTTTTTTCCGCGGAGCCCATCAGACGTCTGTCTGGCTTGTCCCTGGAAAAAGTTGATTTTTCAGCCTGAGTTTCATACTCGCCTCTGGTACTGCACTGGTATTCTTCCTGCCACCCGACCTCGCTGTCTCAACATAGAATTCAGGTCCATTTTGTAGGTTTTTTTGCTCCTTGGTGTCTTCGCGCCTTTTCCCAACTGGCTGCTTGGCGGGTCTTTGTCCTCGCTGGGGTATTTTTTTCCCCCATGGCTACCAGTGGTTTAAAAAGTGTGATCAGTGTGCCAAGATTGTCTCTGTCCGACACACACAACTGCTGCCTTTGCTGTCTTGGGCCAGACCATGACCATGCAGCATGCGGTCTCTGCAAAAAGATGTCCAACAAGGCCCTTGAGCCGCTAGCAGTTTTTCCCTGAGTCCCCAGTACCTCTGAAGATCAGAGCCTCATCTGAAGCAATGGCAACTCAGGATGACTCCACGGAACCCGAGCGGCGATGTGATTCTTTGGAGAGGGGGTCTCCCTCGAGAGAACCCAAGAAGACGACCTCGAAGGCAGCATCCCTGGATGGATCTGACAGGCCGGGTGAGTCCCAAACCAGGTCCCCCATAGTCTGAGATGCTTATCCGAGGGATCGGAGAGGGAGCAGCCTGCAAAGGTCCCCCAGAAGGACTCAACCTCAGACCGGCCTCGGTCGCCAGATACCATCCTCATTGAGGATTCCCATTCAGGGGAACCGGCTTCGGGCCGGATTCCTTCGGTGCCCACGCTGATGGCTACGGAGCCTTCTGGCCTGGAGTCCAGAACGGCAGCCCTGGAGCACAGTTTGTCTGCCTTCATGGACCAGCAGCAGGCGCTGTTGTAGGGCACGACTGGTGTCTCCGCCCTGACCACCGGGCCCTCGATGTCAGACATCCCTGGAGGCCGAGCCGATCCTCGGCCAAGGTCTCGGTCCGGTTCCCACTCGACGGGGCTGCGATTGTCCCCAGTCAGTGTGCTTGGTGCCAGCCACGGGGCCTCTGAGGACCACGGCCCGGGGTCATCCCCGGGGCCCGAAGACCGGCCTACCATAGAGTCCTCGATGGATTTCTCCGCGTGGGAGATGGAGGATGAGGAGTCACCCGTCGCCATCATGACGTCCCCTCGGACTCTCCCACTTCAGAGCCCCAATGGCAATCTCTGCCAGAGGACATGGCATTCCTTGACTTCGTCAGGGACTTGTCTAAAGCCCTAGCCTTCCTGACCGAGTCGAAGGAGGGCTCTTGGTGGAGGAGCTGGACATCCTCCAGTATGAGGCCCCTCTGAGAGAATCACTTACGGTGCCCATCCCTTCCATCCTGGAATGGCTAATGCTCCGTAAGTGGGAGACACCGGCATTGGTGCCGGTGGTGAGCAAGCGGCTTAACTCGATGTATCAAGTCTGCTGGAGCCCGAGCTTCCAGAAATCACAGCTGCTGCATAACTCCATGGTGGTGAAGCCGGCCATGCGTCGACTGAAGAATCAGAAGATGCATTCCTCAGTACCTCCCGGCAGGGAAGCACACACCTTGGACACCCTCGGCAAGAAGTGTTACCAGGGCTCGGTGCTCAGTGGCTGCATCCAGACGTACCAGCTGTACATGGGCATGTACCTGAGAGACCTGGCAAAGGAAATTGCTGGTCTTTCCAAGGAACCCCCTGCATCGACTCAAGAACCTGGCCAAGACATCACGAGTGTTCCAAGGCAGGCAGCCTATAACTTTCGAGTCGGCGGCTCGAGTAGCGGGGTGAGCATCGGTGCCCGACGCCAGGCTTGGCTACAGTCGTCCGATCTCGATTAATGGGTCCAGGACAAATTAGTCGATATCCCATGCCAGGGAGAGAAGCTCTTTGGCAAAAGCATGACCGACAAGGCTGCCAAGCTGGAGACAGAGTTCATGACGAGGACCAGGCCCTCTATAAAGACCTCTGCCCCTCCCCGATGGAAGGGCTCGGGTAAAAAGCCCTTCTTCCTGAGAAAAGGGGCTGCTTACAGAAACTGTCCACCTTTCCAGGCCTTTCTGGCTCCCCAGCAGGGTCAGCAGGCCAAGGGACATGGCCATGACCCTGGCCCTTGTAAGCAGAAGGCTCCCAAGCCTTAGCCAAGGGGGAGTTTTTGACACCTTGGGAAAAGCCTCTCCACCCAAAGGAGGTCGGTAGCCCACACTATACCCAACTATAGCTAACTATCACCACCGATTCCTGGGCACTTCGGGTGGTCAGGGAGGGCTTCCTCCTCCATCAGACTCGAACACCTCTCCCTTACTTTCTGGGAGAGCCCCTCAGGTCTCCCCTTCACTGGGGACTTCTACTGAAGGAGCTCGCAGGCCTTCTGGAGAACAAGGCGGTGGAATCAGTGCCCCACCATCTCAAGGATAAAGGGTTCTACTCCAGGTACTTCTTCGTACCAAAAATGACTGGAGGTCTAAGGCCCATCCTTGACCTGTGCAATCTGAACAAGTTCCTGGTGGAGGGAGAAGTTCAAGATGCTCTCCCTTGGAACATTGCTGCCTTACCTCCAGCAGGGAGATTGGCTATGCTCCTTGGATCTGAAGGATGCCTTCACCCACCTCCTCATTCATGGTGGGGAGGGGAGCCACTACCAATACAGTATGCTGCCTTTCGACTTGGCCTCCACCCCAAGGGTCTTCACAAAAGTCCTGGCAGTTGTAGTCACCCTCCCCCTCCAGGAGATCTTTGTCTCTCCCTATCTGGACGACTGGCTCATAAAAGGAGACACTGCCTCAGAGATACAGCAGGCCACTGCACGCACCATCAAGGTCCTGCAACACTTGGTATTTTTGATAAACTACCCCAAGTCCCACCTCCTCCGGAGACACTGTCTGGTTCATAAGGGCAAGACTGGACACCCTCCAGGCAAAGGCCTTCCTGCCTGCAGACCGAGCCGACTGTCTCGGGGCCCTGGCCCTGGACATACAGCACTGCCCCTCGGTACCCGCTCGGCTCCTCCTGTGCCTACTTGGGCATATGGCTTCCACAGTCCACATCACCCCAGACACCCGCCTCTACATGAGGGCCGCACAGTGATGCTTTTGGGACCAGTGGGTTCAGGCCACGGGACGTCTCCGGGACAAAGTCTCAGTGAGCTGCCAGTTGGTGGACTCCCCGACCTGGTGGCAGACTCCCCAAAACCTCTAGGCAGGGATGCCTTTCCAAGCCGCTTAAGTGTCCTCACCACGGACGCCTCCTTGCTCATCTGGGGAGCCTATTGTGAGGAATTCCGCACCCAGGGCAGCTGGTCACAGCACGAGAGCAACCAGCAGATCAACCCCCTGGAGCTACTGGCCTATATACTTAGCCCTCCGAGCCTTTTGTTACTGCCTACGGCACCAGCCGGTGTTGGTCCAGACGGATGACCAGGTGGCAATGTTCTATGTGAACAAACCAGGGGGACACGGGGTCTCGTGCCCTCTGCATAGAGGCGGTGATCTCTGCTCCTACGCACTCTGGCAGGGTATACTCCTGTGGGCAATATACCTGCCAGACCAGAACAACTCGCTGGCCGACAGACTGAGCAGGGTCCTCCAGCCGTACAAGTGGCAGCTGGACCCCAGGGTGGCCTACCGACTCTTTCAGCTCTGGGGGGTACCAGTTGCCCCGCTTCTGCTCCTGGCAGGCCCACCCCTTCAGGGTGGCGGCGGATGCGTTCCTCATCCTGTTGTCAAGAGGCCTCATATACGCCTTCCTGCCCAAACACTAATTGCCAAGACATTGTTCAGCACCCTCGCGACAAAGCCTCGCTCATCTTGATGGCCCAGGCAGCCATGGTTCCAGCTACTCCGGCTGTTGGTGGAGACTCCCATTCCGTTGGGGAACTCTCCAATGCTCCTGTCCCAGGAGAGGGGCTCTCTTCTGCATCCCAATCTGGGGTCCCGGTGACCAAATGCACACTGCCCCCCTGGGTGGCGAACTGTATCGCCCTCGCCTATGAGCAGGCAAGGCTTCCGCTGGAAGGCTGAGTCATGGCACACCATGTCAGGGCCCTGGTGTCCTCTGTGGCAAACCTGTGCTCCATCCTGATGGTGGACATCTGCCGGGCTGCCATCTGGTCTTCTGTCCATATAGTTGCAGCTCATTACTGCTTGGAAAAGGAGTCCCAACGGGACAGTGCCTTCGGCCAGGCCATGATTCGGAATATTTTCGGGGTTTAGGCAACTCCTACCCTCCAACCCTTCTGTGTTCAGGCTACTGGAGTGCTGGTTCCATCGGACACAGGGGTCCTACTGTAGTCTGTAGCTACGGACTTAATTGCTACTGCTCGCGGCTCCCCTTGATGTCGTCCGTGGTTTTCGCTATGGGCTTTCAGTAGCCTGTAGCTGGGGAGTTCCTTATGCGAATACGGACTTCCTTCTTGTTCCTGGAGAAAGCGTAATTACTCACCTGTAACAGGTGTTCTCCGGGAACAGCAGGAAATCAGTCCTCACAAACCTCCCTCCTCCCTTTGGAGTTGCTCCTTTACCATCTTTTATTTACTTTTGCTGTCTTTTAGCTATGTCATCTGACTGAGCAGGATGGCACCCTTGGGCGTGAAGGGGACCACGCATGCGTTGTATTATCTCCTAAAGGCTTTCTTTGAAAGCTGGCGAGATGCTTCTGTGAGAACTCAGTCAGTGCCGACGTCACCCATATGTGAGGACTGATTCCTGCTGTCCCTGGAGAACACCCGTTACAGGTGAGTACGCTTTCCAGCAAATGGCCCCACCAGACTCATATAAATGTTAAACAAGACCGGGGACAGTGCAGACCCCTGTAGGACCCCACACACCAAATTCCACAGTTGACAGCTGATTTCCCCAATGCACTCGGACAAAAAGATGTCATCCACTGCAGAGCTACACCACCTAGCCCCAAGGCACCACACCTCACCAACAGAATGTCCCAGGCAATAAATCAAGTGCTGCAAACATATCCAGGGTCGTCACAAGCGACCTTCCCCGTGCCCTACTCAGAAGGGTCCATAAAGGATACCATCAATGACTTTGTACCATATCCCCTCTGAAACCCCATTTGTCCCCAATCAAGCCTTCCCTCCTAATCCAAAAACTGTCGGCTGCTGCAAAATAACCTTCTCCACAACCTTAGAAAAACTCATCAGCGAGGAGATGGGACGCATATGCGAATAATTCAGCTCAATTCCTTTCTTAGGAATAGGAGTCACCATTATCTCCTTTAACTCCAATGGTTAACAACTGTGACTCAAGGAAGCATTTACCCACCCCAGAACCTTGTCCGAAGCCTTCTGCAGTAGCTGCCCCGGGACCGTATTATTTTTCTTTACTGGATCAGGATCCTGTAGGAGTCGGCATGGCATCCTGAACCTGCTCTGTTACTATAGTTGTATAAGAGAAAAAGAAGTGGCACAGTAGTGTCCTATTGCATTCCTGATATCAAGAGGTCAAAGGCACTATAGCTTATGTGAAGATACAACCATTAAATGAGTCAATCATATTTTTATTTGATATTCATCTTAGTACTCTATAAGAGTCCATTAGTGACCTCAAATGATTTGTAGTGGTGAGAGTCAGTCAAAATTCTGGTCTTTTTTTACAGAAAGACTTCATCTAGTTCACTCATCCTTGAAGTGGGACCCTAAGGTCCTGAGCTTCAGTCTTCTCACAAGGTCACAATGTGTGAGGCTTCTGGTGAATGCTGTTTTGATAGCATCAGATCCTAGCAAGGAAGGAATAGTTTGGCCATTTCACAAGTACAGATAGCATGCCAGACATTTTATGTACCCGTATCTTTCCTTTAAAGGAAGGAACTATTTCACTAGCTTCAGTCCACTTCACTTTGCCTACCCTATAACTAATTTGTTTGTGGTGTTGAAGACGTTTGTGGAAAGACCAGTTTCCATATCGTCCTGATAGACTAGTCCAGACTGTTCCCCTACCAGGAGGTTGTTGGAGATAGCCAATGACATGCCCAAGTTTCAGTGACCACTCCCATGCCTCTATTCGCCTCAGCCACCAGAGGGCCCCAAAGTATGCTTCTGTCTCCAACAGATGGTGGATAGATTTTCTTCCCTCCGAAGAAAATCTGAACAATTGAGAGGAAAAGGAGCCTTTTGCTGTCAGTATCCATCTGCTCCTCGCAGACACGCTGTTTGGACTCCCAGGGTCTCAGGACTCCCATTGCTACTGGTCTGGAAAGTCTTTTTCCTCCTCTGCTTCCAGGTTTCGGTCCTTTTGAGTAGTGCGTGAGCTCAGTGACTTAGTCCCCTCTAGAGGAGGTCCCTTCCAGGCTGCACAATGAAGATTTGGGGGGGTCCATTCCCGGTTCTTCCAGTTGGGGGCAGACTTTGCCTCTTCTCAAAGGAATGGGCCGAGTCACCAAGGATTCCTGGGTGCTAGCCATCATTCAGTACAGAAATGTCCTTCACTGCAAAGAGCCAATCCTGACTGTGCTCACCATCTTCCTCTGTGGGTCTGTGAACAAAAGGACAGCTGTTCAAATCACCTGATGGCAGCAGTGCCTGTTTCCCCAGACAATTGGGGCAAAGGCAAATACTTCATCTATTACATGGGGCAGAGAGGGAAAAAAAGAAAAGGACGGATCATTCCGGCCTATTCTGGACCTCAAGGGTCGCAACATGCCATTGCACAGCCTGCGCTTCTGGATGGAAACTTTGTAATCAGTGATTCAAGCGAAGCGTGTTTTCATATCCTGATCCAGGAGGATCAGCAGAAGTATCTGCATTTTGCTGTGCTTGGCGCTCTTTCAGTTCATCGCCCCCCCATGTGGACCCTCCACTGCCCCAAGGACGTTCTCCAAGGTCTTTGTGGTGATGGCTGCGGTACTATGGCACCAAGGGATTTGTTGTTTACTATGTCATTTACTATGTTACTATGTTGTGCACCCATGTTGTATGGCTGGCTTATCTGAGCCTGCTGTCTGTCAGATGCATCCTGGGTAGCGACCCAAGTGGTGGCCTTTGGAAAACGTCGGCTGGAGAGTCAGTCTGGGGAAGAGATTTTTTGCCTTCCCAGTCCCTGGGGTTCCTGGGAGCACATTTTGGTATCCGAGTGGGCAGATTCTTCCTTCCAGAGGAGAAAGTCAAAGGTGGTTGGATTGCCTGGCGTTGTCCTGGTCGCTGCAGGCTCCCAGAGTCTGGGATTATTTTCAGCTCCCTGGCTTGATGGCAGCAACAATCAAGATGGTGCTATGCGGCTGCTCCAACAGTCCTTGCTGACTCAGTGGTTCTTGAATTCACAGGAGTTTGAGCTCAGGCTCCCACTAATGGTGAAGGCCAGCCTGCATTGGTGGTAGCAGACCAATCTTCTGATGAACAGCATGCCGCTGGACAATTACTTGTGGATTCTTTGGAGAGCCCATTGATAAGACTGAATGGCTCAGGGCCATTTAGAACTGCAGGGAGGTGGTGTGCTCTATTAAATGCCTTAAGGTGAGAGCCCGTCAGCTTGGATCTTCTGTGTTTCCAGCCTCTTGTTGAGGACCGGGCAGTTTGAGTATTTTCGGACAACACCACGATGGTGGCTTATGTCAGTTGGCAAGGCAGCATGAAGAGTGCCAGGGTAGCCCTGGAGATGGCTCTTCTGCTTGGGTGGAAAAGGACCTCCAAGCTCTTTCGGCTCAGCACATTGCCAGAGTGGACAGTGTGGAAGCGGACTTTCTCAGCTAGCACTCTCTGGATCCAGGAGAGTGGGGGGGGGGGGGGTTGAGTCAGATGGCATTCCAGTTGATTCTGTGCAACTGGTGTTGCCCCGAGATGGATCTTTACAGCAATTGGCTCCAATGCCAAGGGTGCTGCTTTTTCAATAGCCAAGTCCAGGCCTGCCCTTACATGTTTCCTCCTTTGCCACTGTTGGCTCATGTGATTCAGCATATAGAATGCCACCCAGGCCTGATTGTTCTGGTGGTGTTGGATTGGCTGAGTAGTACATGTTTTGGAGATTTGATGCGGCTCCTGCAAGTGCCATCCCTTTGTTTTCCTCTGTTTCAGGGCCTATTGTGTCAGGGGCCAATTGTCATGGCAGCCCCAGCCCCTGCCCCTTGCTTGGCTCTTGGAAGGAGATGGCTAGCACATAAAGACTACTCTCCTGCAATTGTTCCACTCTGCTCAGAGCCCGGAGGATCTCTGATCCACACACCAGACCCAACCTGGTATATGTATGGGTCTGGTGCCTCTTGAAATGATGATGTGGCACACAGTAGCTGACTCCTACAGCAGCCAAGGTTCTGTCTGTTGGCCTTTTCTGAAGAAAGGTCTGGAGAGGGGCCTTTCTCTTAGTTTCCTGGGGTTCAGGTGGCAGCTCTGGCCTCTTTCAGAGGTCTGGTCGCTGGTAAGTCTATAGTCTTACACCTGGATGTGTCGCACTTTCTTCAGGGGATACGGCGTCTGCGTTCTTCCCTCTGGTCTGTTGTCCCTTACTGGGATCTATGATGTCAAAGCCTTTTAAGGCACTGAAGCTCGCTGTTCTGAAACGCTCAAGGCAGTCTTTTTGGTTGTGATGTGTTCTGCAAGGTGGGTTTCCAAGCTGCAGGCTCTGTCTTGCTGAGATCCTAATCTGTCCCTTTCAGAGAAGGCTGTTTCCATTCGACCTGTGCATGCCTTTCTACATAAGGTGCTTTCTCCCTTTCATGTGAATCCAGTGGTTTGTTTGCCCTCCTTCTCTAAGGAGCAGTGTTGGAAGGATTAGGATCTTCACCTTGTGGATGTCCAGAGAGTGCTGCTCCGGGACCTGGAGGATACAAATTCCTTTTGTAAATCAGATCGTCTGTCTGTGCTATTTGCGCAAGGGTGAAGTGGCAGCTAATTCTAAATCAGGGCACTGGATCTAGGAGGCCATTGCTTCAGCATGGCTGTTGTGGAACTGGCTGGTTCCAGAGAGTTTGGGCACCCCCTCTACTCAAGCGCAAGCATCCTCGTGGACAGAGTATAGCTCGATAGCTCCTTCAGACGTCTGTCGTGTGGCAACTTGGGTGTCACTATCTACTTTTTGTCTAACATTTCCACTTGGATGTCTAGGTTCGGGCAGACATGGTCTTTGGCTCAAGGTTTTGCAAGCTACTTTGTCATCTTCCCTCCCAGTGGAGGTGTAGCTTTGGTAGGACCCACTTGTCTGGACTGGTCTAGCAGGATGTTATGGAAGGTGACATTTTACTTACCAGATAATGTCCTTTCGTTGAGTCCCGCAAGACCAATCTAGGGTCCGCTCCTGGAACTGTGTTGACTGTTTTTTTCTGTAGCGGTACGTTTGGTCCACTATGATTTCTGTGATTGATTCTGCAGGTCCATAGTCTGACGGCTTTCTATTTATTCCTTTCTGTGCATAGTTCTCTACTGTTTGATCTATTATTGTTGCCCAAATTTAGGTTGTGTGAGGTTGGCCCTGATTCTCCCTTATGCTTTGGAATGGATTCTGAAGGGGCCCTGTGGTGGCTGAGGTGAATAGAGACATGGGAGCGATGTCGCTGAAACGTGGGCATTTCATTGGCTATCTGTTTCCACTAATCTGCTGGTAGGGGGAACACAACCCACTTGTCTGGACTGGTCTAGCAGTACTTGAGGAATGAACATTATCTGGTAAGTAAAATGTCACTATTGTAATAAAAAAATATTCCTACCTTGGTCCAAAAAGAGAGTAGGAGCAAACTCCTAAATTGGCAGCTGTCTCTAAATCTGAGTGTCCAGTAATACTATCCATTTTGTGGACCTTATCCAGCTGATTTTTTACAAATGTGTAATGGAGAAATGTGTGCCATTTTCCAGACATGGACCCCTCTACTTTTGTAGCATACTGTTGTAATGTAGTCTGAGCTGCATCATCTTTGACATCCTAGATTGAATGTGGAGCAGTTTTGTGTTTAAAACTGGTTATAAAACTGCAGTCACAAGATATGTAATCTGATGAGAGTTAATTGTAATGCAATGAGTTAGAAAGTCTATCCCAGGGAATACGTACAATTTCCAGAGATTTTGTTTAATTTCAGTTATCTGTAAGGGATGAAATGCACTTGTCATGTACTGCCAAACAGCAAATTGTTTTGAGGGTATTGTGCATCAGGATTATAGTGAATGCATTTTCTTTTCTTGTCACCCTGCTCCCACGCATGGAGATCTCTCCTGCTTCAGTACTAGCCTCATCTCAGGGCAGTTTTTCTCTTCTTCCCCTTTCCCATTTCCATCCTCATATATGTGAGGGAGTGTGTGCGAGCTGAGATGATAGGAGTTGAGGGGGGTGGTGTTAATTTTTGTTTTAGGTTGGAGGGTGGATAGATGAATTCATTTTTGAGAAATTGTGTTTAGGAGGAATGTTTATGGGGGGCGGCGGGAGGGTTTGGAATGTTTGGGTATATTCTCCAACTGCTGACTACTCTTCCTATTTTCGTATGTTTGTTATCTGCTTTTGTGTGGAATCATATGCGCCTAATATTTTTGTGTATAATTTTCTACAGCAAGGAAATTTATACATATAAGTATGTCTGCATGCATGCACAGATGAAAAATAACTCAAATGACGTACAGAACCCCTAATAACTAATCCAGGAGTGCCTGCAAATAAAGTATAAATACTTGCTGCCAAGTGAATAGGGAGTGATTATGAATGCCATGTAGCTGAGTGTGAAAGAAGTGGTTACAAGATGTGTTTGTACATATTTCTACTTCAGTAATTTCTGGTTTGGCTTGTAGGCCCGTCCAAAGTACCTACGCTGTATTGCAGTCAGCTGTTTCTTCCTTGCTGCTAAGACCATCGAGGAAGATGAGGTATTGTTTGGCATTGTAATGCTTGTTTTTAAAATGCAGGATAAATAATCATAAGTAAAATTAGTACTTTATTTTTAGTTACATGCATTCCCAAGACATTAATATAAACAAAACCATTAAAATAATAATCTCTTTTTTAAGCGAGACATTATTGAAAGGTAAATTTTATTTTCAGGGTCCCATTTTAAAATGCGGGGACAGTAAGCAGCTTTGAAAAATGATGTTCCATTTTGCCTGTTACCTTGTGCAGAGGTGTATAGGTTACTAAGGAGTTTTTGAGAGCAAATACTGCAACAGCTTACAGAAGAAAACTTTGGATAAACAGCTTTAAGAAACCACAGGGAGGGGTAGTTTTTATAATAAGGTGCCTAGGGAGGGAAGGCGTATGTGTTGTGCCTGTTTTTATGAAGACTTGTGCACTTATGTGCCTTTACAAAAGCTCTGGCACACATTTACATCTTCTCTGAGGCAAGAGTAATTTTGTGTGTGTGTGTGTGTGTACGCGTGCGTATGTGCCAGTTAAAATCAGTGCATATGTGTGTGTCTATAAAATACACACATTAGTGCTGATTCCACCTCCATTCCACTCATTCTCCACTCCCAAGAATGCCTTTTACATGTATATTGCATAAAAGTAGAGGCAGTTTTATAAGTGCCTACTTGAATGTGTAAAAACACTGTTCTGAACACTGAAGTTGGTTAGAAAATGATAAATTATCCCCTTATATCTGTGAACTATCAGTGGAAGAGCACTGCTCACAGACTGTCCCAGTAATTCACTGGTAAAGGCCATTTTCAGCTGTCACTAAATTTAACTTCTGTTAAAAGTTTGGGGCAACAGGTAGATCTGAAAAACTTGATAACTTCATGATTCTTTTGCCAAGTGAAAGACAGATCATTTCCTGTATACATGAATGCCAAGTAAAGTGCTAGATTTTACTTAGCTAACCATTAGCAAAAAATAATTTAAAAAATGTTAATATTAAATTTCAAATTTGGTCTATAGTTAAACTCCATAGTGCTTGTAGTGATTCTCAAGAGGAAAGATTCCAGTGCTTCCATCTACAGTCATCCAGAAGATAGTTTGTTTGTGAAAGATATGGTTAATCCGCAGTTTCTTGGTCACTTTTTTTGAAAGAGCATAAGTTCAACATTCCATACACTAATCCCATCCTTTGTAATTGAATTTGATGCACCCGTGCCTTGAATTTCCTTAATGTGCCTTTAGAGTGTCGGTGTACTTGTAAAAATGCCTTGTCTCAAGGGGTAGGGCTCAACTGGGCATTGAAGGATGGTTTTGATTGTATGCAATCAGTTTTAACATGTTCGTTCTTTCCTTTTTTGGGATGCATGTCATATAGAAGATTCCAGTACTGAAGGTGTTGGCCAGAGACAGCTTCTGTGGCTGTTCTCCAGCTGAAATTCTCAGAATGGAGAGGATCATTTTGGATAAACTGAACTGGGACCTGCACACTGCTACACCATTGGATTTCCTTCATCTTGTAAACAATGATTTATTTTATTTTTCAGAAGGCTAGAAGCTTTGTCATGCATACCTAATAATCCAATGTAGTAATAGCATAACTAAACTGAGGGCTGAGACTCCTGTGCAATGTATCACGACCCAATAATCTCTACTTAAAGAATGCATTCCTGTAATACACCAGTATAAGTATATTCTGAAGCAGTGGTTCCCAAACTTGGGTTCGGGACCTCAACATGGCCATTTCCTCTTTTCTTTGCTAGGACTGGTGATGACCTATGCCAAGTATTGGCAGTCATCAGTCAGCATGTGAGCCAGTGAACATTCATAGGCCTGTGCCCCCGCCTGGGTAAGCTTTCTGGGTAAGCAACTGGAAACTGATGCTGAGTACTGGGGTCTGTACACTGGGGTCTTGGCTGACTGCAGCTGCTGCCTTCTTGTATGAGATGAGTGGAGGGAGGGGAAGGAGGCTGAAGACCTGCTATTTGGTTTCATCATCTGGGGTCACATGAATTTCCAATTGCTAAAATGGGGTCATATGCGATAAAAGTTCATAAAGTACTGTTCTAAAGGCTTTCTTTGCTGATGCCTTAGTTCAGCAACCCAATGTTAGCGTACGTAGGCTTGAATTATAGAAACCCTGATCCTCTGCCTCTTGATCAGTAAGCATAGCACTTTTTAGTAGGCAAATAGAAGAGTGATTGTTCATTCCATGTATACCCGGCCTTTTGTTTGAAAGGATCAAATTTACTTCTTATGCAGTCATTTTTTTTGTGTAGGGATGGTGAGAAGTTCTGAGATCTCAGGCCACTGTTAAAGCAGCATGTTCTGTGATCTCACTTAGCATCGGCTCTGGCCCATCACTGCATTTCTTTTTTTAAAAACAAATCCCAAAATGCATGGAATGAGGGTTAATTTGTTGTATCCAAGGAGCAAATGTGATGGCCTTGGAAAGCGTTTTTTACAGGGTAATAACATCCATTTGTGACTGCTTTAACTTGCTTCTTAAAGGTGCAAAGTTTTTGATTTTCTTCATCTGTCTCAGATGACATGTAGTTGGCAGTCTGAATGTTATTGGAATTGTTCCTGAAAAAAAGAATTGAGGAGTAGCTGCAGATCTCCAGGAACAAGCAGGAATGTAGTCCTCACATATGGGTATCGTCGGTACCAACGGAGCCTGCGTGGGAACGCTCACCAGTGTCCAATTAGGAAGCTTTTGGGAGCATCCCACAGTGCCTGCATGCTGCCTTCCCGCCTTTCCCAACTGCCTCTCTCCAGTTCTTTGTTTTCCTCGGAGCCAGCAGGTCGTGTTCCTGTCACCGCAGAAAATTATTTTCCTCCTTCTTCTTTTTTGTGGTCGCGTCTGCCTTCCTCGATGCTAAACTGGTACCGCCGGTTCTTCTTTCTTTCTTTTAAAAAAAAAAAAAAATATAGTAAACTTTACTTTCCAGGTGCACGCACCATTTTGGGCCTTAGGCCCACCATGGAGAAACCCGCCTCGGGTTTTAAAAAATGCACCAAGTGTGGCGGTACCATCTCCATCACCGACACCCACGAGTGGTGTCTTAAATGTTTAGGTCCTGACCACTCCATCTCCGAGTGCATGGCTTGTGCCATGATGTCCAAAAGGGGTCGACAGAACCAAGCTGCCAAGCTCAGTGCCCTTTTTCCCTCCGTTGTAGCTTCGGTGGCATCGACGTCTTCCAGGGCTTTGTCTTCCTCCCATGGATCTCAGGTAACTAAACATAAGTCCAGCCGGTCCTCAAAGGGTAGATCTCCTTCCAAGCATCGAGATGCCTCTGGCGTTGCCCTTGAGGGTTCCATACTGGCAAAATTGCCCCGGCGGGAGGCTTCGGCTTCCAAAGCATTATTGGGAATCCAGGATGTTCTCGAGGCCTCGACCTCAGCAGAACTACTGTTGCCATGCTCTGGGGTACAGGCTGTTTCTGGTACCGACACCCAGGCATTGGCAGCGTTGATAGACCAGATGTTCCTGGCTATTGAACACAGTCTGGCGGCTCTCCTTGCAGCATCGACGCCCTCGGAACCGCGTCAGACGATTCAACCAGTACTGGCACCGATGCCGGTACTGGTGTCGGTACCGATAGCATCGACATTGGTATCGGCTTTGCCGGCATCCAGTCATGCGATGCCTTCTGGTGCCGATCCACCGGTACCGATTACTCCTGGTACCGACTTCGGTCGGTACGGGTATCGGGCTCTTCAAGAGCATCTGGACAGGCGATATTTCGAATCCTCGGAGGACTCCAAGGATTCTGATAGCTCTGCCGGTACCGGGATACATCTCTCGGAGGAGCCTTCCTCTCCTAAACGAAGGATGTCTCCTCCAGAAGATATCTCCTTTCAAGATTTCATCAGGGAGGTGGCTCGTGGGGTTGTCCATTACTGTGACTCCTGAGACAGAGCCCAGAGCTAAGGAGCTGGAGATTTTACAATATCCCAAAGCTCCCAAGGAGGCAGCTACCTTGCCTATCCATGAGATTTTACATGATCTCATGTTGAGAATGTAGGAGACACCTCTCACCACCTCTCCTCACTCTCGCAGACTGGATACCATGTATCGAGTCCCTCCTTGTCCTGGATTCCAGAAAACTCAGCTTCCTCACCACTCTATTGTAGTGGAATCAGCTATGAGAAGGATCAGGAGTGCAAAGAGGCATGCCTCTAATCCTCCAGGACGTAAGTGTAAAACTTTGGATGCCTTTGGACGTCGTACTTTTGAGGCTTCTATGCTTTCTGCCAGGATCAGTTCCTATATTTTATTTATGGGAATGTTCCTTAAAGAAGTCACAGGTGATTTAGAGGTTTTGAACCCTCTTCTTCCTGAGGATAGAAGGCAGGATATTCTCACACTGGTCAAACATGCCCAGGATGTGTCTAAGTTTGTCAACCGTGCAGCTTTTGACTGTTTTGAGTGCATAAGCAGCACCTCTGCCATTGCCATAGGTGCACGTAGAATTGCCTGGCTCCAGGCATCCGATTTGGAGCTCTGGGTGCAGGACAAACTGGGCAATATCCCGTGTACAGGTGAGAATCTATTTGGCAAAAATTGGCAAGAAAAAGCCAATGAATTAGATGCTGACAACTCCGCTTTGGATAGGCTATCCAAAGGCACAGCTGATCTTGTGAGAAAAGGCTTCTTGAAAGATTTCTTCTTCTCAAAAAAGAAGAGGTTTTATCCCTCTTATTCCCAGCAGGGACGTTCTGCAGGTCAGCCTGCCCGGAAAAGTCAGCAACCACCTAAACAAAGGAAAGCAAAGACTTCTAAGCCTCAACCGTCTCAGCAGTTTCAGCCTCCACAAGGCCTTTGACTTTCATCTAGAGAACTTAGCCTTCCTGGCCCTCAATGGACCAGAGCCTTCCACCATTCTAGGAAGGTTATGTCACTTTGCCCCCAGGTGGGAGCAGATAACAGCAGAGCATTGGACACTCCATTATAAGAGAGGGGTACAAGCTGCACTTTCTGTGCATGCCCCCTCCCACAATGGTAAGACAGTTCAATTCTCAGACCTCTCTCATCAACCTGTTAGATCAAGAGGTCACTATGCTTCTTGCCCAAGGGGCAATAGAAGAAGTACCCATCCACCAACAGGGTACAGGGTTTTACTCCCCCTATTTCCTTATCCCAAAGAAAACAGGGAGATTCAGACCTATCTTGGACCTCAGAGAATTGAACAAATTCCTGTTCAAAGAGAAATTCACGATGATATCTCTAGGAACTCTGCTGCCATACCTTCAGGGTCAGGATTGGCTTTGTTCTCTAGATCTCAAGGATGCGTACACCCATGTTCTCATCCATCCAACTCACAAAGTTCCTTCGGTTCCTTTTTCAAGGAAAGCACTACCAATACAGGGTGCTTCCTTTTGGCCTGGCCTCAGCACCAAGGGTGTTCACGCAATGCATGGCTGTGGTAGCAGCATTTCTCCGCACTCTAGGGATATTCGTCTTCCCCTACTTAGACGACTGTCTCATTCGAGCCCCATCAGAGTCAGAGGCCAGGACTTCTCTATCTTGCACAATGCGTATCCTTCAGTATTTGGGTCTGGTCATAAACATCCCAAAATCAAGTCTAACTCCCACTCAGTCTCTAGGGTTCATAGGAGCTTTGCTGGATACCAGAAAAGCAAGGGCCTATCTTCCCCAGGCCCATTGCCTTCACATGGTGCAGTTAGCTTCTCAAGCAGTGCTAAAGCCTCATCTCACTGCCCGAGAAATGCTACAACTACTAGGCCACATGGCATCTACCGTGCATGTGGTTCCTTATGCTCGCCTCTATATGAGAGTGGCCCAGTGGACTTTATCCACTCAGTGGACCCAGGCATCAGGGTGCCTGTCAGACAAAATAGCAAACACAAATTGCCTTATTTTGTCCCTCCAATGGTGGCAGTCCACTCAAAACCTGTTGCTGGGGTCCCCATTTCAACAACCCTTACCCCAGGCAACTCTCACAACAGATGCTTCTCCGATGGGTTGGGGAGCTCATCTGCAAGACCTCTCCACCCAAGGCACCTGGACTCCACAGGAGACTCATCTACATATCAATCTCTTGGAGCTCAGAGCAATCTTCCTTGCTCTTCGAGTGTTCCACACCCTGCTCAGCTACAAGACCATCATTCGGACAATCAAGTAGCCATGTTCTATGTGAACAAGCAGGGGGGAACAGGCTCTCTGTCGCTTTGCAACGAAGCTTTGCCAAATATGGGCCCTCGCCAGAGAGCATCTTCTGGCAGTGTATCTTCCAGGCATACCGAACTCTTGGGCAGACACTCAGTGGAATTCTGCTTCCACACGAATGGTCTCTACATGCAGACCAGTTGGCCAAGATCTTTCAAATTTGGGGAACCCCGGACATAGACCTCTTTGCAAGTCCATTGAATGCCATACTTCCCCGGTTCTGTTCCAGAATTCCGGCTCAGGGCTCTCAGGCCAGGGATGCTTTCCTCCTTCACTGGGGGCAAGACTTCCTTTATGCCTTTCCACCCATTTCCATAATTCCCAAAACCCTGTTCAAGCTTCAGAGAGACAGGGGGCGTATGATTCTCATAGCTCCACATTGGCCATGGCAAGTGTGGTACCCTCTGCTTCTAGATCTCTCTCGGGCTACCTCCCTGGAGTTAGGATCTGCTCCAGATCTCCTGTCACAGGAGGACGGAATGTTATGGGATCCCAATCCCCAGTCTCTGCATCTCAGAGCTTGGTTACTGAAGGCCTAGATCTTCATGATCTTAACCTCTCTCAGCAAGTAAAGGATGTCCTTCATGCTTCCAGGAAGCCTTCCACAAGACGCTCTTATGCTTTTAAGTGGAAGAGGTTTACCATATGGTGCTCGCAGAAGGGTCTTAACCCCCTTGCGATACCTCTGGATTCATTACTGGAGTATCTCCTTCATTTATCCAATGCAGGACTTAAGATTAACTCAGTAAGAGTCCATTTGAGTGCTATTGCAGCTTCTTTCCAGCCTCTAAATGGACAACCTATTTCCTCCCATCCTCTTATAACAAGATTTATGAGAGGCCTTCTTCTTACTAAGCCTCCCATTAGGCCACCACCGGTGGCATGGGACTTAAACCTGGTTCTTGGGCAGCTCATGAAGCCACCTTTCGAACCCCTAGCTACTACCTCATTGAAATTCCTTTCTTGGAAAGTTATCTTTCTCATTGCAATCACATCAGCACGTCACATCAGTGAGTTGCAGGCACTAGTGGCTGATCCACCTTATACAAGGTTCCATCATGACAAGGTAGTCCTTAGGACTCATCCACACTTTATGCCAAAGGTGGTCTCGCCTTTTCATCTTAACCAAGCGGTCTACCTGCCTGTGTTCTTTCGAAGGTCTCATGCATCAAATGCAGAAAGGAATCTTCATACTTTGGACTGTAAAAGAGCTTTAGCCTTTTACTTGCAAAGAACACAGCAACATAGAAAGTCCTCACAGCTCTTTGTTGCTTTTGATCCTTCTCATTTGGGACTTCCAGTCTCCAAGAGAACACTGTCTAGCTGGATTGCTCAGTGTATTTCCTTTGCCTATCAGAGTAAGAATCTTCCTCTGGAGGGCCATGTCACAGCTCACAATGTGAGAGCCATGGCTGCTTCAATGGCTCATCTACACTCTGTCTATCGACGACATCTGTCAAGCAGCCACCTGGGCCTCGGTTCATACCTTTACAGCCCATTACTGCTTGGACAAGGACTCCCGCCGGGATGCCTTGTTTGGTCAGGCTGTTCTCCAACACCTGTTCCATACCTAATCAACTCCTACCCACCATCCCTGGTTGGATGCCAGAGATCCATGGGGGGAAGTGGAGCCCTTTCACAGGGCACACAACTTCTGGGGTCTCTCCCTGGCAACTAAAGCTAGGGAGTCCCCATATGTGAGGACTACATTCCTGCTTGTTCCTGGAGATAGCATAGTTACTCACCTGTAACAGGTGATCTCCGGGAACAGCAGGAATTTAGTCCTCACAATCCACTCACCTCCCTTAGGAGTTGTATCTCTTTCCCTCTCTCTTTCTCTTTCCCTCTCTCTTTCTCTTTCCCTCTCTCTCTCTTTGTCTCAGCTTTAAACTCAACTGGAGAGGGGCAGTTGGGAAAGGCGGGAAGGCAGCACGCAGGCGCTGTGGGATGCTCCCAAAAGTTTCCTAATTGGACGCTGGGGAGCGTTCCCGCGCAAGCTGAGTCGGTATCGACGATACCCATATGTGAGGACTAAATTCCTGCTGTTCTCGGAGATCACCTGTTCTCCAGGACCAAGCAGGAAGTCAGTCCTTACATGTGGGTGACGTCGGCGCCGACGGAGCCCCGTGCGGAGCATTTCCCCAGCTTTCAAAGAAAGCCTTTGGGAATTGCAGCGCGCATGCGCGGTCCCCTTCCCGCCCAAGGGTGCCATCTTGCTCAGTCTTCTTTTTTCCACGGAGCCCGACGGACGTAGTTCGTTTTTCGCCGAGGAAAAAGTTGATTTCCCTGTTTTTTGTTCTTTTCCTTCGATCCGATGCCGGATCCTTTTCCTGCCTGGGCCCGATACGCCGGTATCGAGCCCACTCTCTCTTTTTCGGTTTTTGTCCCTTGTGACTAGCGTTCGCGCCATTTTTCTTTTTTCACTGGCAGCCCTGTCTTTTGACCTCACAGGGGCCCTTTTTCCCCAGATGGCTGCCAGCGGGTTTAAAAAGTGTGATCGGTGTAAGAAACTTATGTCTTTTACCGACACACATGACTGCTGCCTCCGCTGCCTCGGACCCGATCATGACCCGATGATCTGTGGTCCGTGTGGCAAAATGTCCTCGAAGGCGTTGAGGAGTCGGCAGCACCAGAAGGATAGGATCTTCTCTGACTCTGCGTCCGGACAGGCCCGGACCTCGTCAGAGGCCTCTTCGTCTCGGGACTCCGGCCCCGATCAGCGTCGGGGTTCCTCTGAGCGGGGGTCTCCTTCGCGGGAACAGCACAGGAAGAAGAAACCCGCGAGGGCGGCGTCGGTGGATGCTCCTGGTTCCTCGAGGGCCAGGTCGCATAACCCCGATAGCCGTCCGTGGTCTTCGGAGTCGGAGAGGCCTGCCAAGCAACCTCATCTCGAGATGGAGTCCCCTGGACACGTGAGTGCTGTAGTCCTCGTGGACTCTCCTCCAGGGGAGCCGACGTCGGGCCCAATGCCGTCGGGGCCTGAGTCGGGGGCTGCTGGGTCTCCTGAGCTCAGACTCAGGTTGACGGCCTTGGAGAGCAGCCTCACTGCCTTCATGGAACAGCAGCGGGCATTGATCACCGGTCTCACCGGTGCATCTGCCCCGACCACCGGGACATCGATGTCCAAGTCGACCCCGGAGGCCGAGCCGATCCTCGAGTCGATCCTCAGCCACGGTCTCCCTTGGCCTCCCGTTCGGGACCGAGGTCGTCGACGCCGGTACCCTCGGCGTCGGGGCGGATGGCATCGGTGCCCGCCCGACCGGAGCCGCTCGATTCCTCCTCCGAGGAGTCGGGCTGGGAGACGGGGGACGAAGAGTCACCTGACACCTATCAGACTCGGTGTGTCCAATCGGACTCGCCGGAGTCCGAACCTCGGAGGCGATCCCCACAGGAGGATACCCGGTTCTCGGACTTCGTGCGGGATATGGCCAAGGCCTTGGCATTCCCCGCGGATCCCGAGGAGGAGCCTCCAGTATGACTCTCCCCCGAAGGAGGCCTTTACTGTACCGGTTCCTCCGATGCTGGAGCGGCTGCTCTTCCGCATGTGGGAGACCCCGGCCTCGATGCCGGTGTTAAGCAAGCGGGTCGATTCCATCTATCGAGTCCGCAAGAGCCCTGGGTTCCAAAAGGCACAATTACCGCACCACTCCATGGTTGTGGAATCGGCCATGCATCGACTGAAAAGTCAGAAGATGCACTCCTCGGTGCCTCCCGGCCGGGAGGCCCGGAACCTGGATGCCCTTGGTAAGAAGTGCTTCCAGGGCTCTATGCTTGCTTGCCGTGTCCAGACATACCAGCTCTACATGGGCATGTATCTCTGAGACCTGGCAAAGGAGATTGCCGGGTTCTCTGCTGGTCTCTCCGAGGAACCTTTGCAGAGGTTCCAGGCCTTGTCCTCTGGTATTCGAGAGTGCTCGAAGTTTATTTCTCGGACAGCCTACGATGGCTTTGAGGCTTCGGCCTGAGTAGCCGGGGCCGGCATCGGTGCCTGCCGACAGGCTTGGCTACAGTCATCCGACCTCGAGCCTTGGGTATAGGACAAGTTGGTCGATGTCCCCTGCCGGGGTGAAAACCTCTTTGGCAAGCCCATGGCTGAAAAGGCTGCAGAACTTGAGACAGAGACTCTGACCCGGACTAGGCTGTCCAGAAAAACCTCTGCCCCTTCTCAGAAAAAGAAGGGCTCGGGGAAAAAGACCTTTTACCCGAGGAAGTCTTCTGCCTATAAACAATACCCTCATTATTTATTTTATTTATTTATTTATTTATTTATTTACATTCTCTTATATACCGCGCTATTCTGCATCAGTGCGGTTTACATTGAACAAACTGAAATTACATTGAACAGGGCATTATAACTTGGAGATAACTATTTTACAGGGAACATTATCAGGCCTCTGCAGCTCCCCAGCAGGGTCAGCAGGCCAAGGGGCAGGGTCATGGGCCCCGTAGGCAGAAGGCCCCCAAGCCACCAACACCGGCCCCTACTCAGCAGGGTGGGGGTTTTTGACTCAGAAGGCATAGCCTCTTCTCCTCAACTGGCTCACATCAGCACAGGAGGCCGGCTGGCCCACTTTGCCCACAGGTGGTCAGCCGTCACATCAGATACCTGGGTGCTCCATATAGTCCAAAATGGCTATCTTCTCCATTTTCACCAGGTACCTCCCTCCTATTTTCCAGGGGAGCCTCCAAGACCCCCTCTGCACAGAGACCTACTCCTTCAGGAGTTAGCAAGTCTGCTACAGGAACAGGCTGTGGAACCAGTGCCCCACCACCTGAGAGGTCACGGCTTTTATTCCAGGTACTTTCTGGTACCAAAAAGAACAGGAGGCCTCAGACCCATCCTAGACTTGCGCAACCTCAAGAAGTTCCTGGAGAGGGAAAAGTTCAAGATGCTTACCCTTGGAATCCTGCTGCCCTACCTCCAGCAGGGAGATTGGCTATGATCCTTAGATCTAAAGGATGCTTATTCTCACATCCTTATTCATTCAGACCACAGACAATATCTCAGATTTGTTGTGGGAGGAAACCACTACCAGTACAGAGTACTACCCTTTGGCCTAACCTCCGCTCCCAGGGTGTTCACCAAGTGCCTGGCGGTGGTGGCAGCCTACCTGAGGCTTCAAGGTCTTTTTGTGTTCCCATAAAGGGGCCAGTCTTCGCAGGAGGCCAATCAAGCCACCCTTCGCACTGTGGCTCTGCTTCAGCACTTGGGGTTTGTCATAAACTTCGCAAAGTCCACTTTGCTCCCGTCCTAGAACTTAGAATTCATAGGAGCAAGGCTAGACACTCTTCAGGCGAAGGCTTTTCTGCCAGTGGACAGAGCCCACAGGTTGATGGATCTAGCCAGGCAGTTTCACAGCAATTCCCTGGTCTCCGCCAGGCAATTCCTGAGACTTCTTGGCCATATGGCTTCCACGGTTCATGTAACCCCCAATGCCCGCCTGCACATGCGGCCTGCTCAGTGGAGCCTTCGAACTCAGTGGCATCAAGCCACAGGGAGCCTTGCAGACTCAGTAAGAATATCCGCCCTGCTCGTCTCCTCTCTGCAATGGTGGCTTCATCTTCCAAATCTGGTACTCGGAGTGGTTTTTCAATCCCCTCCGCATTCTCAGGTGCTGACGACAGATGCGTCTCTTCTGGGTTGGGGAGCGCATTGCCAAGGGGCATGTACTCAGGGTCTCTGGACCCCTTGGGAGGCTGCTCAGCAGATAAACTTCCTGGAGCTATGGGCGATACGCCTAGCTCTGAGAGCCTTCTCCCACCTCACATCTCACTAGTCTGTACTGGTCCAGACGGACAATCAAGTTGCCATGTTCTACGTGAACAAACAAGGGGGCACAGGCTCCTTCCTTCTCTGTCAGGAGGCACAGCGGCTGTGCTCTTGGGCTGTCAATCACGGCATCCTCCTCAAGGCTGTCTACCTCCCAGGTCAAGACAATTACCTGGCGGACAGACTGAGCAGGATCCTGCAACCACACGAATGGAAATTGAATCCATTGGTGGTTCAGCAGATCTTTCTCAGGTGGGGCCTCCTCACCATGGATCTTTTCGCCAGTCCTCCAGACAACCGCATCCTCTCAGAGTAGCAGCGGATGCGTTTCTGATTCCGTGGTCCCAAGGCTTACTGTATGCGTTTCCTCCCATGCCACTAGTGTCCCGAACACTGTTCAAAGTCCTCAAGGATGGGGCCTCCATGATTCTGATAGCCCCCAGGTGGCCGAGGCAACCCTGGTTCCCCCTTCTGCTACAACTGGCGGTGGACACTCCTCTTCCTCTGGGGATTCAACACGATCTCCTGTCTCAGGACCAGGGATCTCTCTTGCACCCCAACCTCCAGTTCCTTCATCTGATGGCCTGGCTGCTGAAAGGGTAGTCCTGGCTCCCCTACTACTGCCTAAAGAGGTGGAAGACGTAGTCTTAGCATCTAGACGGCAATCCACCTGGAAATCCTACGCTCTTAAGTGGCGTAGATTCTCCGCATGGTGTGCTCAGCGCAACGAGAATCCCTTCTCGTGCTTGGTAGCGGTAGTATTGCAATATTTGCTTTACCTCTCCAATCTAGGCCTTAAGTCCAACTCTGTCAGGGTTCACCTCAGTGCTCTCTCAGTGCACCACTCGCCGGTGGACGGCAGGCCTCTTTCCAACCACCCTTTGGTGGCTCGTTTTCTCAGAGGCCTCCTCCTGCTTAAACCTCCTTTGCGTCCGCCAGCCCCTGAGTGGGATCTTAATGTGGTCTTACAGCGGATTACTTGTCTGCCATTTGAACCTATGGCTACCTGCCCTCTCCGTTTTCTCTCCTGGAAGACCTTGTTTCTGGTAGCTCTTACCTCTGCTAGGCGAGTGAGTGAACTTCAGGCACTAGTGTCTGATCCCCCTTACACTAGGTTCTACAGGAATAGGGTAGTCTTACGGACTCACCCCAAGTTTCTCCCTAAGGTTGTCTCCCCTTTTCACCTCAATCAGGGGGTGGTTCTTCCGACCTTCTTTCCCAGGCCACATGCCAACTGGGCTGAGATGGTTCTGCATACCCTGGACTGTAGGAGGGCGTTATCCTTCTACCTTGACCGTACGTGGGAGCATCGGAGGGCTGTTCAGCTCTTCGTTTCTTTTGATCCCAATAAGTTGGGGTTACCTGTCTCCAAGCGTACTTTGTCCATATGGGTCGCTGACTGTATTGCCTGGGCTTATGGGGCAGCCGGCCTCTCTTTGGAGGGTCGAGTCACGGCTCATCGTGTCAGGGCGAAGGCTGCGTCAGTGGCTCATCTCCGCTCTGTTCCGTTGGCAGACATCTGCCAGGCCGCTACTTGGTCTTCAAGCCAGACTTTTGCGGCCCATTACTGCCTTGAGAGGGAGTCCCGCAGGGACAGTGCTTTCGGACAGGCAGTACTCCATAATCTCTTTGGGGTTTAGGCAACTCCTACCCTCCGGCCCTGGTGTTGGGCTACCAGTCGGGGGCGTTCTCAGAGAAGATTCCTTCCTTACGTACTGACGAGCTCAAGGGAGCTCATTTTTTCAGCTTGAGGTCTCCGGTAGCCTTAAGCTGGGGAGTCCCATATGTGAGGACTGACTTCCTGCTTGGTCCTGTAACACGTGTTCTCCAGGAGCAGCAGGAATCAGTCCTCACAACCCTCCCTCCTCCCCTTGGAGTTGCAGTCATATGATTTATTTTTGCTAATTTTTTTGCTGTCTTCTAGCTATGTCATCAGACTGCCACAAGAAAATATCCTATATACAGAGCCAGTAATATCACATTCAAACAAAGACCCTGTGTATCAACATAAATAGACCCCTCAAAGGAATAGATAATTTTTTGTCGGAAATGCCAGCACAGTGTGTAGGAATCACGCCAAACACCGCTGTGGCTTTTCCTTTTTAATAAAGTGAAACTTTCTTAAAAGACAACAGCTTTACTTAGCTGGTGAATAACTCGTTTACAGGCTGCTCTCCAAACACTCCGCTATACGCCAATTCCGACATGTCACATTTCGGGTGCAACAAACGACGGCACCCTGCTTCAGGTTAGGCAATGCGCGGGAGATCATCAGCCATAAAGTGAGCTGGCATTTTTGACAAAAAAATTATCTATTCCCTTGAGGGGTCTATTTATGTTGATACGCAGGGTCTTTGTTTGAATGTCATCAGACTGAGCAAGATGGCACCCTTGGGCGAGAAGGGGACCGCGCATGCGCGCTGCAATTCCCAAAGGCTTTCTTTGAAAGCTGGGGAAATGCTCCGCACGGGGCTCCGTCGGCGCCGACGTCACCCATATGTGAGGACTTATTCCTGCTGCTCCTGGAGAACACCTTTACAGGTGAGTAACTATGCTATACCCGATGATAATCATAATGTGCTTTAGTCCTGGCTTTTAAAATGCTCAAACTATTGAAAACATTTTCTGTTAGTTATGACATTGAGAGCCCTATTTACTAAGCATTTCTCTTACAGACACAAAACTGGAGAAAGCATTTGGCAAATAGGCTCCTGAATTCAACCTGTTCAAGACATTGACTTTTTTTCCTTTTTTTTTTTTTGCCATATTTGCTGAACCTTCTCTATGGCACAGCAAAAAACATTTTGCAGCAAAGGGAAAAAACATATTTTTAACCAAATTTGCCTGACTTCAGGAGAATAATGGAAGTGTTATGCTCCTTTATTGAAGTTGTTCTCTCTGTTGTGCAAAGAAACTGGGGAAATCGTTTGCAAATAGCGTACACTAACGCATATTCCTTATCTCTCCAGTCCAGTCCCTCTCTTCTGGGTTGTGTAGCCCTTCCAGCAGCTTGGAGGCTGAGCCTATCATCGTTTTGATGATGCTCTGATATAAGTACCTCTGGCACCAGTAAACTCAGCCTCCAAGCAGCTTACAGGGCTTACAGGAGAGATTGCAGGCAGGGAGTTAGTTCTTAGGGGCTCCCAAGTTTTTAAGTTATTTTTAGTTAAGTAATTACTTTCTATTTTAATTTATTTGTCTAATTTAATTTTAATTTCTGTAGCTTTAAATTATAAACTCCCTCTCCCCCACCGCCCACCGTTCCTCCGATCAGGCCCGATCCCAGCTCCGTAGAGGAGGAGACTTGTCTGCTGCCACGCGGGGGAGAGCGAAGCAGGAAGCCTCCCCTCGTGAACGGAGCCAGCCGGCACTCTGGGACCCTTCCCTGCAGCCTTCCCCGCCTCGCGCCGAAGCCCTCCTGGTGGCTGAGCGCTCTGAGGCACTCCTGGGGGCACGATGAACATTAAGGACTCCGGAGCCGTCAGTGAGTGGGAACTCGCACGGAGAAGCGGCAGAACGGAGAAGGGCGAGCGACGGCGGCGAGGCATCACGACCGCTTAGAAGACTGCCGCGTGGCCGCAGCCTACCATGTGGATCAGGACTCTGCAGGGGAAGGTAGGCAGCTGATTTCTTCACGCGCTTTTCGTGCGCATTCTCAGTTAAAGGGACAGGAGCAGGAATCGGGATCAACTTAATTTTTAATTTATTCCTGGTTAAAAGGGGGGAGCTCTTGGCTAACAGAGACATTTGTTTTTATTTCACAGGGTTTATTTCTTTGAATTAAGTTTATTTAAGATTAATTTAAATAGAGTTGATTTCAAATTAGTCTCGTTAATTTATTCAATTGAATTTGGCACAATCGGGTCCTGTTGAAGTAGGGACTCCGAGCCATGCCCGGCAAGCCACGGTGTCCGGCCTGCGGCATCTGACGGGGTATGGGGTCAGAAGCAGGACTCTGCAGGGGTTGTGCTGCAGAGGCGGCTTCGATAGAACAAGAAATGCAATTGGGTTTACCCCAAGAACTAATCTCTGATTCCCAGGAATCATGAGAGCCTCTGGAGGAGACGGGGTGAGTGCTCCTCACCTCCACCTTTATGAATTTGCCCAGAACCTCCCTGTCAAACCCCACCCCTCCACGTCCTCTGGGGAAGGAGGAGGCTGGGGACACTTCTCACCTGAATTTATTCTCCTGCTGCACAAAGCCTTTTGTATGCGCCAGCAGGGAGCAGAAGGGTCTGCGGCATTGCAGGCAAACGCACCTTCCAGACAGGTGATGGCCAGGACTCAGGAGCCAGACTGATGAATGAAGAGAGCCTTACGTCCACTAGAGCGGAGTTTCTTTGTTCTCAACCTTTTTTTGTACCGTGACCCCTTTTACCATTGGTCAACTTGTGGTGACCCCCAATGATAAAATCAAATGCGTCTCTCTTCCTTTACCGTTAACGCATTGTCGCTTTAATCATTTGTTGAATTATTAATATATTATAGGCCTTTGCAATATGTTTTTATTTATAAAATGTACTTATTTAAACCACAATAATTAATCACAATAACAAGTAACAATATTTGATTTCAAAATTTTGTAGTCAAATCACTAATATGAAATAAAATTATTTTTTCTACCTTTGTTGTCTGACCAATTTATTCTCTGATCATGCTGGTCCTGATCTGAGGCTTCTGCTTTCCTGTCTTCTCTTAGCTCTCTTTCTGTGGTCTGTGGTCCATCTGCCATTTCTTATCTCTTCTTTCGTTTTCTTCACTTCTTTCCATCAGCCTATTTCCAGTCCTAGTAACCCCTCCCCAGTATCAGCCCTTTCCAGTCCTCACTCCCAGTACCTTCCAATGTCAACTTGCATTCCCATGACTGCCACTGGTGTCCATTCCTTTCCAGTCCCCCTCCTTCCCCACTGACCAGTCCCTTCTAGTACAACTACCATGGCAGCCCCTCTCAGATCCACTCCCTTCCAGTTCCATTCTCCCATCCCCTCATATCAGCCCATTTGTAGCCTTAGCCCCCAGTTTTCTTCCAGGGCCAGCAGCTTTATCCTCCCCTCCACACAATCAGCCCATTCCCAGTCAAAGCCCCCCAATCAGCTCACTTCTAGTGCTAGCCTCCCCTAATCAGCCCAATACCAGTCCTACCCCCCCATCAGCTCATTTCCAGTCATAGCCCCCCCCCCCCCGATCAGCTCATTTCCACTGCTAGCCTCCCATCAGTCCATTACCAGTCCTACCCCACCCCATCAGCCCATTACCAGTCCTAGCCTCCCCTAATCAGCTCATTTCCAGTGCTAGTCCCGCCTCACCCCCCTTACCACTGCTAGCCTCCCCTAATCAGTCCATTACCAGTCCTACCCCACCCCATCAGCCCATTACCAGTCCTAGCCTTCCCTAATCAACCCATTACCAGTCCTAGCCCCCCCATCTGCCCATTACCAGTCCTAGCTCCCCCATCAGCCCATTATAATCCTAACCCGCACTGTCTCTCGCCTCTGTCCAGAATGTATCCCGTCTGTCCAGTATGTCCCCTTGTCTCTCCCCTTTGTCCATGCCATCCCCCATCCCTCCATCCCTCCCTCCATGTCAGCCCCCCTCCCTCCATCCATCCATATCAGCCCCCTCACTCCCTCTGTCCATGTCAGCCCCCCTCCCTCCCTCCATCCATATCAGCTCCCTCCCTCCATATCAGCTCCCTCCCTCCATGTCAGCCCCTCATCCCTCCATGTCAGCCCCCTCCCTCCATCCATCCATATCAGCCCCCTCCCTCCCTCCCTCTGTCCATGTCAGCTCCCTCCCTCCATGGGTACACAAAAAGCAAGAGACGAATCGTCAGGATGATAGATATTGGTAATATTTATTGGACAAACCCCGACACGTTTCGGCGAAGCCGCCTTCCTCAGGGGGTATACAGCTAAAAACATATAAATAAAAATAATAATAAATACAATAGTTCTCTTATAATACAAATTCAACTACAAGACTTTATTGACACATTAAACCTCCTTGATGAACATCAATATGGCTTTAGACCCTTCCATGGAGTAGAAACCTTGCTAACGATCCTTTATGACACAATATTAAGAGGTATTGATAATCCTAAACAAGCCTTTATTCTTGTTTTCCTTGACATATCAGCTGCATTTGACAGTGTTAATCACTTAACAATGTTAAACAGACTTCAACAAATTGGAATTACATCTACTGTTTATAATTGGTTCAAATCATATCTATCAAACAGAACTCAAACAGTAAGAATCCACACCCAAATTTCTAACACCTTCAAACAAACTCAGAGTCTCCCGCAGGGTTCTGCATTATCTGCGCTATTATTTAATATTTACTTACAACCAGTTTGTAACATCTTTAAATGTCACAATGTTTATTATCATATCTACGCTGATGATATAATGTTCTACCTCCCATTTGAAATCCCACACCCACCTCTTCAAAAAATAACAGAATATTTCAATGAACTAACTGAATGGCTCAAAGAACAAAATCTACTTATCAACTTTACTAAAACTGATATATTATTCATCACTAAAAATCAAACATACATACCCCCAAACACGATCACACTAGATACTCATGAAATAAATACAAAAAAAGAAATAAATATTTAGGTGTGATACTGACAATAATCTAAATATGGATTCACATATAAAATATCTAACTAAAAAAATACATTACAAACTCAAAACACTAAAACAATTAAGACCATTGATTCATCTACAAGACTTTATTAATATAATTCATGCTATCATCACCCCACATTTTGATTTTGCAAACACAATACTTAATGGCATTTCAAAACAAAATATTAAAAAGATACAATTAATTCAGAACATAGCTGCCAGGATGATTATGAATATAAGCCCACTTGAACATGTTACACACCAATTTTGGCTGAACTTCATTGGCTACCTATTTACTCCCGAATCAAATATAAAATTCTTGTCACTACATTTAAACTTATAAATAATCTTGCACCATCGGCACTCAATACACTGATTAATATAGACATCGATAAACAATCCCAAAGAAGCAGAAACTTAAATACCTTAACAATACCAAAAGATTTCACAAAAGCCAGAAAACAAACAAATAAGAGAGCTTTCTCACACTCTGCTCCAATTCTTTGTAACAATCTACCTGACAACATTCGCCTGCTATCTGATATAAAGGAATTTAGAAAAAAATTAAAAACTCACTTATTCATATTACACTACAATACACCCTCAGAACAGAATACTCAAATAGATACAGGCTAACATTTATACATTATTATTACATACTCTATTTTCAAAATAAATATCACTAATACACTATTAACCATACCACACTCTCATTCACATGATGATTATAGATTTAAACTAACAATGTATATATGTTCTAATATGTTATACCTTTAATGTTACAACATTCCTTGTAAATTATAATTATCTGTTCTATGTAAACTGACTTGGTATTACATACCAATTAACCTACTGTTCCATGTAAACCGCACTTGATACTAGGGAAAGAGCGGTATATAAATAACTGTTAAATAAATAAATAAATAATACAAAAAGCCCCATAGGGGATAAAACTCAAATACCGCATAACAATAAGACACATGAATAAAGTAACATGACATGCTAAACAATAATAAGCATACACAGGCACAGGAACAAAGACATGTCATAAAACCAATGAATAAATTAAAATAAAATATGGACATGAAATCTACAATGTAAAATAGTCAGGAAACCCAAAGGACATCTGACAAAACAAAATAAAACACGAGTATAGCACTATAAAACTATAACATGTTACAAACATGTATAAAATAGAGAAATTATTATAATTAGTATAATTTGTATATAAAATAACAAGTACATGAATGCACAAGCATATAAATGGATGGTATACTTACAGTAAAAACTGTATATGCAGAGCAAAACAGTAAAATAAAGCAGATACTAGTGAGCCTATTGGAGCAGTAGTGCAGACTTCAATAGTATAACTAAACGGGAGAGGAGGACAAGAAAGAACAATAATCAATTTAGGATAAAATCTAAATAAGAAAATGAAATAACAAGTGGTGAAACGTTGTGAAAAGATAAACAACTCATTTTTGTGATCAGGAAGTTACAAAGGTGATAAAATAACCATATCATGCGTAGACCCGATATCAGGGGTAAACAATTGCAAACAAGGTGGACAGTAAAAGAAAATAAACGTGTGCTCACAATATCCCGGGTGATATGAATATGTGAAATTGAAACTTTAAACAAAACCACATTGTAATTATATATGACTAAAAGATCAATCTTGAAAAGACACTCAAATGGAAACAAAGTGAAACTGAAACCTAGGCATTTAATATATAAACTATAAACAAGCGGACATAGCACGCACTCAAGAAACAAAAAAAGAAGAGAAGAGAATAGCCGATTGTAGACAACAGGGAAACTCATGTACAACAAAATTAATTTACGCTTAGGGAGATCGATGACTCGTGTTCAAAAGCAATATTATGCGCAAAGATAACATAGTTGTGTAAGATCAGTCTGACAAAAAAACTCTGAAGTGAAACCACGTAACGAGAAAGTGCAGGGTGCATAGCTAACGTGCATACTAGCAAGATAATGAGTGAAGCAATAGCTTAATAAAGAATAGAAAGATTGTGTATAAACAAAGCAATGTAAAATGATAAAAACATACCTAGAAACTACAATATCATTTAAAACAATCGCGGAACCATTCAGCGTGTCAAAAAACAAGCCAGCACAGCCTTCAATGACAGTGAAAAACCAGGAGTGCTCAAAAGCAACTTAAAAACGCTATCGATCTCCGCGCCAAAAACGAAACCGAAAAAGGAACTGGTATCAAACCGAGCCAAACGTTAAACAGTCTGTCGGATAATAATGAAGACCATAAACTCGTGTTATAAGAACTGGCAAGATGAAAATACATGTCCATAATACATATTGATAAAAGGTAATACATAAAAACTATAATAAATAATTAAATAACATGCAATACATGAAAGAAATGTATACAATGAATAATAAATTAAAAAAATAAAAAAGTAAAAACAATGGTAACCTTAAGAACAATAAAACCACGTCATAAATAATGACATACAAGATTGCAAAAAATATAAATATAAAAGTGACAACAGACTTATAATAAGGTGTATGTATATCACCATATCAATGAACAATTATGAAGTTTGAAAACAGACAGAAACAATTATATGCAATGATAGTATCTACAAAAAGACAGACAAATCAATCTCCTGATTCAATACCAATATCTATCATCCTGACGATTCGTCTCTTGCTTTTTGTGTACCCGCTGGTTCTGCAAGAGCGCTACTCTTTGCTGTGTTAGCTCCCTCCCTCCATGTCAGCCCCCTCTGTCCATGTCAGCCCCTCCTCCCTCCATCCCTCCATGTCAGCCCCCCTCCCTCCCTCCATCCATATCAGCCCCCCTCCATCCATATCAGCTCCCTCCCTCCATGTCAGCCCCCTCTGTCCATGTCAGCCCCCTCCCTCCATCCCTCCATGTCAGCCCCCCTCCCTCCATGTCAGCCCCATCCCTCCATCCATGTCAGCCCCCCTCCATCCATGTCAGCCCCCCTCCATCCATCCATATCAGCCCCCTCCCTCCCTCCTTCTGTCCATGTCAGCCCCATCCAGCCATCCATATCAGCTCCCTCCCTCCATGTCAGCCCCCCTCTGTCCATGTCAGCCCCCATCCAGCCATCCATATCAGCTCCCTCCCTCCATATCAGCCCCCCTCCGTCCATGTCAGCCCTTCCTCCCTTCAGCCCCCCTCTGTCCATGTCAGCCCCATCCTCCATCCATCCATCCATATCAGCCCTCCTCCCCCCCTGTCCATGTCAGCCCCCCCCTGTCGATGTCAGCCGTGTTGCAGGTTCCCTGCCCCCTCATCACCTCTCCCCATGTCTGCCTCCCTTCTAATGCAGCCGCGGCTCCCTGCCTCTTAGGGAACCGCGGCTGTGCCTGTAAAATCGTTGCGGAGCCTCCCTGTCTCTTGAAAGGAGGCGGGACAATGCTGCACGGAGCCCATCGAGAGACAGGGAGGCTCCGCAACGATTTTACAGGCACAGCCACGGTTCCCTAAGAGGCAGGGAGCCGCGGCTGCATTAGAAGGAAGGGGGTGAGTTTTCCGCTGCCGAGAAGCAGACTCGGCAGCGGCAGCAACTTGTGCGCGTTTTAATTTTTTTTTTTTTTACTTGGCGGAGACGAGGCGACCCCCGCTAAATCCTGTGGCGACCCCCGTGGGGGTTGCAACCCACAGGTTGAGAATCGCTGCTCTAGAGGAAGAGACCTCGGACAGGGAGCTAGGGGTAGATGAAGAAGAACT
This sequence comes from Ichthyophis bannanicus, assembly GCA_033557465.1. Lineage (NCBI taxonomy): Eukaryota > Metazoa > Chordata > Amphibia > Gymnophiona > Ichthyophiidae > Ichthyophis > Ichthyophis bannanicus. The sequence goes on from CM066032.1 coordinate 1,057,986,928, forward strand.
CGAGGAGGGAGAAATCCCAGAGGAGGAACAAGCCCGAATAGTACAAGTCTTTCGATGGGAGGAACTCCCAGCATTGATTATGGAATTGCTGAAAGTGCTTAATATGGCGTCTGACATGCCAGTGGATGAGGAGGCCTTGGCAAGCCGTTAGGAAATCCCAGAAGGTTTTTCCAGTGCACAGAGGGGTGCGTCAGATGATTCAGGAGGAATGGAATCAACTGGAATCTAACCTGAGGGGAGTGTGATCTATGGCTCAACTGTATCCATTGCCGGAGCTAGACAAGGAATTGCTGAAGTCTCCCAGAGTGGATGCGGCTGTGTCAGCAGTCACAAAAAAAGACGACTATCCCGGTTGAGGGCAGTGCGGCCCTGAAGGATGCCCAAGATAGAAAGCTGGATACGTTGCTGAAGCAGGACTTTGATGTCAGTGCCCTGGCCTTACAGGCTTCGGTGTCAGGGGCTTGGGTGGCGAGAGCCTGTCTGAGGTGGTCTCAGCAACTTCAGATAGCAGGTGGTATGGCCGGTAACGCACAGACAGAAGCTGCTAAGATGGAGTCCGGAGCGGCCTACCTAGCAGATAGTCAGTATGACCTGATTAGGAGTCTAGCAAAAAATATGGCCTCCATGGTTGCTGCTAGGTGATATTTGTGGCTACGCAACTGGGCGGCGGATGCTTCCTCAAAGGCGCGCCTGAGTAGACTCCCCTTTAAGGGAAAGTTGCTCTTTGGAGAGGACTTGGATGTTATTAAAGGAGCTAGGCGAAACTAAAGGGGGCAGACTCCCCGAGGATAGACCAAAACAGGGTCAGTCGCCGGCCCCCACGCATAGCCAACCAAGAGATTTCCAGAGGTTTCGGCTGGCTAGGTCTACATCCTTTCACAGAGGCCATTTCCCCTCGCAAGGACAAAGCTTCCAGGGGTTTCGCGGAGCGGGAAGAGGTTTTGGGGCCTCTTCCTCCTCCGCGGGCCCTAGGAAACTGAAATGAAACAACGGGGGTCCGGGAGGGGCTGTTGCCGGTAAGAGGCCGGTTAAGACAGTTTCTTCCCGCCTGGACCCGGGTCACGTCCGATCATTGGGTTTTGGAAGTGGTCCGAGAGGGTTATGCTCTCGAATTTGCAAAGCCGGTCCGACCAGCATTTGTTCAGTCTCCCTGCAGATCCCCATCAAAGAGAGCAGCGGTAGAAGACACTCTTTCAAGGCTACTATTGCTCGGGCGGTCGTCCCGGTTCCTTTAAACCAGCCTGGGTCCAGTCGATACTCAATTTACTTTGTAGTCCCAAAGAAAGAAGGGAGTTTTCGACCAATACTTGACCTAAAACTGATCAATCGATGTCTGAGTACCACACTTTCGGATGGAAACTCTGAAGTCGGTAATCGTGGCAGTACGGCAGGGAAAGTTCTTGACTTCCTTAGACCTGACGGAAGTATATTTGCATATTCCCATTTAAAAGGCTCATCAGCAGTATCTGAGATTTGCGATTCCAAGAGGATATTTTCCGTTTCAGGCTTTGCCTTTCGGCCTGGCAACGGCCCCTCGGATTTTCACCAAGGTGATGGTGGCCGCAGCTCTACGAAAGGACGGAATTTTGGTACATCCCTACCTGGACGACTGGCTGATCCAGGCGAAATCGGAGGCAGAGAGTCGCAAGGTGACAGCCAGAGTGGTGGCATTCCTGGAAGAGTTGGGGGTGGGTCATCAATCTAGCAAAGAGCAGACTAGTACCCATGCAGGAGCTTGAGTACCTCGGAGCAAGGTTCGACACCGCGAGAGGAAAAGTGTTCCTGCTGGCTCAGAGGCTAAGCGATCTGAGGAGCCTCATGTCACAGTTTCTAAACAGGCAGAGCCGTACGGCCTGGCATTACCTGCAGATGCTGGGAACCATGGCGGCAACGATAGAGATGGTTCCGTGGGCCAGAGCACATATGCGACCACTTCAACGGGCCTTGCTGCGATGATGGTCCCATCAGCACCAGCCGTTGTCCATGAAATTACTCTGTCCCCCAATTGACCAGGAGGAGCTTGTGGTGGCATTGCCCAAAGAACTTGGAATGCGGAATGCCCTTCGAGCCTCCACGGTGGGTACAGTTAACGATGGATGCAAGTCTGGCCAGCTGGGGAGCTCATTGCGAGGGCCAGTTTGTCCAGGGACTCTGGAGCGCGGTGGAGGCCCAGTGGTCCATCAACAGACTAGAAATGCGGGCAGTAGCCTTAGCACTCGGAGCATTCAAGTCCATAATCTGATAAAGAGCAGTCCGTGTCCTCTCCGACAACGTCACGACAGTGGCCTACATCAACCGTCAGGGAGGAACGAGCAGTCCCCCCTTGGAGGAGGAAGCGGACAGGCTGTTACAGTGGGCAGAAGCCCATTTAATAGCTCTATCTGCACAGCATGTGGCCGGTATAGACAACGTCACAGCAGATTACCTGAGCAGGTGCAAGATAGATCACGGAGAGTGGGAACTTGCTCAGGAGGTCTTCGATCAGGTGGTAGCCCGTTGGGGGACTTCGATCATGGACCTCATGGCAAGATGGGAATCGGCCAAGGCGAATCGATTCTTCAGTCGCAGGAAAGAAAGGATGTCGGAAGGCCTGGACGCACTGGTCCAGAGGTGGTCTTCAGAAGGTGGTCTCTGTTTTCCTTCCCTGGGCTCTCATAGGGAGAGTCCTGCAGCGGGTGGAAGCCCACCAAGGATTCGTAATTCTCATAGCCCTGGACTGGCCACGGAGACCATGGTATGCAGATTTGGTGAGACTAATGGCCGGGCGCCCATGGCAGCTTCCCTGCAGGAGCAATCTGTTAGTGCAGGGACCGGTGCGGATGCCCCAGGTGGATCGGTTCTCGCTTACGGCCTGGCTATTGAAAGGGCGCGGCTCTGGAAGAGAGGTTACTCAGAAGCAGTAAATTCGACCTTGTTGAGCGCGTGGAAGCGCTCGACCTGCCTCTTGTATGTGAGGATATGGCGCATATTTGAGACATGGTGTGCTGAGCAAGAGAAGAAGCCCCTAGCGGCCTCTGTGCCGGATGTCCTGGAGTTTTTGCAAGCAGGATTCGAGAAGGTCCTAGTGGCTAGCTTGCGGGTTCAGTTAGCGGCCATTTCTTGTTACAGGGGCAAGGTCCGTGGAAAGCCCCTAGGTGACCATGATGACATTAGCAGGTTCCTACGAGCGGTTAGGTGTTTGCGGCCTCAGCAGAGGTCGGTGATTCCCCCATGGGACCTCAGTCTGGTGTTGAATGCGTTAACAGGGGAACCTTACGAACCAGGGGGAAAATCCTCATTGAAGGATTTGACCCTAAAGACAGTTTTTCTGGTGGCTATCTGTTCAGCTAGACGTATTTCCGAACTTCAGGCTCTGTCTTCTAAGCCACCCTTTCTCTCTTTCTTCAAGGAGAAGGTGGTTTTACGGACAGTTCCTTCCTTTTTGCCTAAGGTCATTTCTCCTTTTCATGTGAACCAGGTCGTATCTCTCCCGTCCTTTTTTAATGAAGGACAGAAGGGGGATGAGGACAGGTTACGCCTCCTAGACGTGCGCAAAGTTTTGAAGCACTATCTGAGTCTCACGGCCCCCTTTCGAAAGTCTGAACGATTATTCGTTCAGTTTGGAGGACCGCGTAAAGGGGAGGTGGCAGCCAAGGCGTCCATATCTAGATGGATTAGGAAGACAATTGCGTCGGCCTATATCCTGAAAGGGAGACAGGTCCTGGCGAGTTTTCGAGCGCATTCGACTCGAGCCCAGGCGACATCATGGGGGGAACATAGTTTGGTTCCACCGCTGGACATCTGCAGAGCGGCCACTTGGTCGTCGCTACATATCTTTGCCAAACATTACAGGTTGGATGTCCAGGCGGCAGCTGATGGTTGTTTTTGGCATGCAGTGCTTCGGTCCAGGATGGCAAACCCCTCCCAGGCTTGAACTGCTCTGTTACATCCCAGAAGAGAGGAACTGAACTGGAGAGACGATAAGGAAGAAGTAATTAGATCTTACCTGCTAATTAGTGTTCCTAAAGGAACTCCAGTCCAGTCCCTAATCCCACCCAGGTCTTGTAGTTGCAGGATTCCTTTTCCAGAGGAAGAGCACTGGACCCAAGACAGGGAGTGAAGAAGATGTTGGAGAACTCCTTGCGAAAGTTCCGGGGGTGAGGTGGAATGCTATGGCAGGGCCCTTGGAGTATTGGAGAGGGCTAGTGCGGAGTCAGGTAAGCCTCCTCCTCCTCCCCCCCCTCCCACTTCCTCTCAGGGGGGGTGGAAAATGCCTACCGGGAGGGAGGGGGATAGCATATTCTACAAGTTAAAAAAACAAAACAAAACATTTTTAATTAGACTTTCTTTAAGAAGTTATAGTTACTTATTTGTCTCTTCGATAAGTCTGCTTTTTCAATAGATTACTGGTGCCAGTGGGTGGTGCCAGTGGTACTTATACCAGAGCATCATCAAAACGATGATAGGCTCAGCCTCCAAGCTGCTGGAAGGGCTACACAACCCAGAAGAGAGGGACTGGACTGGAGTTCCTTCAGGAACACTAGCAGGTAAGATCTAATTACTTCTTACTTCAGGGGTCATTGTATAAAATGGGTCCTGCAGTGAATAGTATGGGTGAGCTGTATTAGTGCACACTGCTAGTTAATGCCCCTCTAAGTGACATATATATATTTTTTTCGCTAGATAGTACATTACACTTGCTATTGAATTTACTTTACAATAGTCTATTAACTAGTAACTTGCCCAGGGACTCTGGAGCGCGGTGGAGGCCCAGTAACTTAGAATGTTGTTTGCTATTTTAATGATATTGGCTGCCTGAGTATTGATTTCAACAATGAATTAGGAGACTGACCCTGCTGAGGAGAGATTTATTAGACAGATGCAAAGTGGGAGAAAATTCTTGCTAAATGGTCAGATATGGAGGGTGATTTTATAAATATCCACGCAGGCTTTAGGTTTCTATGCACGTGTGTGGGGCCCATTTTATAAAATGAAGCATGTGCTTGTTTTACTTTTATAAAATATTGACATATGGATGCACATCAACCTAGGTGCGGCAGTCACGTCTGCCGAGCCTAGATTGGTACAAACGCATGCATAAGTCTTAGTATTCTATAACCTGCATGTGTGCATTGTGGTCCCATCTACCACCACCCAAACTCCCCCCCATGCAGACCCCAACTGAAAGTTATGTGCGATGGGACTTATGCGCATGCTTAGAGAACAGTGAGCACCCAAAGCATACGCATAAGTCCTTTAAAATAGCAACTTAATGCATATAATTACCGTGTAACTTTCTCCAGGAACAAGCAGGAAGTCAGTCCTCACATACGGGTGATGTCGGCACCGACTGAGCCCCCGCGGAAGCATCCCCCCAGCTTTCAAAGAAAGCCTTTGGGAGATTCCACCACGCATGTGTGGTCCCCTTCCCGCCCAAGGGTGCCATCTTGCTCAGTCTCCTTTTTTCTGCGGAGCCTTTCAGACATTGTCTGGCTTGTCCCCAGAAAAAGTTGATTTTTTTTTCTCTCTCACACTCGCCTCCAGTATTTCACCGGTACTCTTCCCGCTACCGACCTCTGTGCCTCAGTGTCGGGTTCGGTTTATTTTTTGTAGTATTTCATTATTTTCTTTTCCTGGCGTCTTTGCGCCTTTTTTCTCCCGCTGGCAGCCCGGAGATTCTTCGACCTCGCAGGGGTACTTTTTTCCCCCATGGCTACCAGTGGCTTTAAGAAGTGTGATCGTGCTCTAAAATCATGTCTTTGACCAACACACATGACTGCTGTCTTCTCTGCCTTGGGCCAGACCACGACCTGGCAGCCTGCGGTCTCTGCAAGAGGATGTCCAGCAAGGCTCTCAAGAGCCACCAGCAGCAGCACAATAAGTTTTTCCCCGAGTCCCCGATACTTCTGAAGTTCCAGGGCCTCGTCTGGGGCCCCGATATCTCGGGCAGAACCCTCCGAACCCAAGCCTCATCGTGGGTCCTCAGAAAGGGGGCCTTGCTTGAGGGAACCCAGAAAGAAGAAGAAGCCCTTGAAGGCAGCATCTTTGGATGGTTCCGACCAGCCGGGGGCTCCCTGGCCCGGATCCCACAGTCCGAGATGCTCATCCAAGGCATTGGAGAAGGAGTGGCCTGCGAAGGTTCCCCGGAAGGATCAGACCGTGGACCGGCCTCGGTCCCCAGACTCCATCTTCATCGACTAGTCCAGAATGGCAGCCCTGGAGTGCAGTTTGTCTGCCTTCATTGACCAGTAGTGGGCGATGTTGTCAGGCATGACCGATTCATCCACCTCAACCACTGGGCCCTTGACGTCCAAGACATCCCCCAGAGGCTGAGTCGATCCTCAGCCGAGGTTGCGTTCTAAGTCCCGCTCGATGGGACCGTGATCATCCCCGGCAAGTTTACCGGGCGCTGGCCGCAGTGCATCAGGGGCCCCGAGGCCCGCGGAGCAGCCCTCCTACAAGTCCTTGACGGACTACTCCGAGTGGGAGATGGAGCATGAGGAGTCCCCTGATACCCGTCGCCAGCGCAACGTCCCTTCTGACTCTCCCGTCTCGGAGCCTTGCCGGCGGTCCTCACCTGAGGACATGGGCTTCCTGGATTTTGTCAAGGACATGTCTAAGGCCCTGGCATTCCTGACTGAGTCAGAGGAGGACCCTCGGGCAGATGAGTTGGAAATCCTCCAGTATGAAGCTCCTCTGCGGGAATCGCTCATGGTGCCCATTCCTCCCATCCTGGAACAGCTCATGCTCCAAATGTGGGAGACACCAGCGTCGGTGCCGGTGGTGAGCAAACAGCTCAACTCGATGTATCGAGTCTGCCGGAGCCTGGGCTTCCAGAAGTCACAGCTGCCGCATAACTCCATGGTGGTGGAGTCGGCCATGCGTAGGCTGAAAAGCCAAAAGACGCATTCCTCGGAGCCCCCTATCAGGGAGACCCGCACCTTGGATGCCCTCGGTAGTTAGTGCTGCCAGGGCTCAATGCTCATCTGTCGCATCCAGGCCTAACAGCTATACTTGAGCATGTACCTGAGAGACTTGGTAAAGGAACTTGCTGGGTTCTCAGCTGGTCTCTCTGAGGAACCTTTGCAGCGCTTCAAGATCCTGGCCAAGGCAGTCCGTGAGTGCTCCAAATTCATGTCTTGAGCGGCCTATGATGGCTTCGAGTTGGCGGCTTGGGTAGCCGCGGCGGGCATCGGTGCACACCGCCAAGCTTGGCTTCAGTCGTCCGACCTCGAGCAGTGGGTTCAGGACAAATTGGTCAATGTCCCATGCCAAGGAGAGAACCTCTTTGGCAAACCCATGACCAACAAGGCTGCTGAGCTGGAGACCAAGTTTATGACTAGGGCCAGGCTCTCTAAGAAGACCACTGCCCCTTCCCGACTGAAGGGTAAAACGTCCTTTTACCTGAGGAAGGGAGCTGCTTACCGAAACTACCCACCTTATCAGACCTCCCCAGCTCCCGAACAGGAACAGCAGGCCAAGGGACATGACATGGCCTACGTAAGCAGAAGGCTCCAAAACCCCAGGCACTGGCCCCGTCCCAGCCAGGGGGGAACATTTGACTCCTTGAGCATAGCCTCTCTACCCCAAGGAGATCAGTGGCCCACAGGAGGATGTCTGGCCCTCTACGCACAGAGATGGATATCCATCACCACCAATTCCTGGGCACTTCGGGTGGTCAGGGAGTGTTACCTCCTCCATCTGACTCCAGACACTTCCCCCCTCCTTATTTCCCGAGAGAGTCCCTCAGATCTCCCCTCCACCGGAACCTTCTTCTGAAAGAGTTGGTAGGTCTTCTCGAAGACAAAGTGGTGGAACCGGTGCCCCACCACCTCAGGGGCAAGGGGTTCTATTCCAGGTACTTCCTCGTGCCAAAAAGAACATGGGGCCTAAGGCCCATCCTCGACCTGCGCTACCTCAACAAATTCCTGGTGAGGGAGAAGTTCAAGATGCTCTCCCTTGGAACATTACTGCTATACCTCCAGCAGGGAGACTGGCTATGCTCCTTAGACCTCCAAGGGTGCTTATACCCACATCCTTATCCACCCCAACCACAGGCAGTGCCTGCGGTTCATAGTGGGGGGGCAGACATTTTCAGTACAGGGTGCTCCTCTTCGGCCTAGCCTCTGCTCTGAGTTTTCACAAAATGCCTGGTGGTCGTGGCCCCCTTCCTCCAGCTCCAGGGGGTCTTCATCTTTCCCTACCTGGACAACTGGCTCATAAAGGGAAGCACACGTACTATCCAGCTCCTACAGCACTTGGGGTTTGTCATAAACTACCCGAAGTCTCACCTCCTTCCGGCGTAGTGTCTGGAGTTCACAGGGGCAAAGATCGACACTCTCCAGTCGAAGGCCACCTTGCCCAGGGACCGAACCGATCGTCTTGGGGCTCTAGCTCAGGATTTACGGTGCCGTCCCTCGGTGCCCGCTCGACTTCTCCTGTGCCTCCTCAGGCACATGGCCTCCACAGTCCACATCACCCCAAACGCTCACCTTCACATGAGGGCGGCGCAATCTCTGGGACCAGTGGTCTCAGTCCATTTGCCGCCTACGGGACAGGGTTTCCGTGACCTTCCAATTGGCAGATTCTCTTGTTTGGTGGCAGTCTCCCCAGCATCTTGAGGCGGGCATGCCTTTTCAGGCCCCAAGCCCCTCCAGGTCCTCACCAAGGATGCCTCCCTACTCTGCTGGGGAGCCCACTGAGGGGATCTCCACACTCAGGGCAACTGGAAGAGAGCACCCATCAGATCAATCTCCTGGAGCTCCGAGCCATACACCTAGTCCTGAGAGTCTTCTGTCACCACCTACGTCATCAGCTGGTTCTGATCCAGACGGACAACCAGGTGGTGGTGATCTACGTGAGCAAGCAAGGGGGCACGGAGTCTCGTACCCTTTGTCAGGAGGCCCTAGTCCTCTGCTCGTACACAATCTGACGGTATCCTCCTGTGGGCAGTGTACCTGCCCGGTCAGGACAACCAGCTGGCCGACAAGCTGAGCAGAGTTCTCCAGCCGCACGAGTGGTAGCTGGACTCCAGGGTAGCTACTCAGCTTTTCTGGCTCTGTGGAGAACCTGTGAAGGACCTGTTCGCCAGTCCAGACAACTTTCAATTGCTCTGCTTCTGCTTCCGGCAGGCCCACCCCTCCAGGGTGGCAGCAGATGTGTTCCTGGTCTCATGGTCGGGAAGCCTCATGTACCCCTTCCCTCCTACCCTGCTAATCGTCAAGACCTTGTTCAGGACCCTCTGCGACAGGGCCTATCTCATCCTGATAGCCCCTCGGTGGCCCAGGCAGCAATGGTTCCTGCTGCTTCTACAGTTGATGGTGGACACCCCCATCCCCTTGGGGATCGCCCTGGGACTGCTTTCTCAGAGTGGGGCTCTCTCCTGTAACCCAATCTGGGGTCCCTGTTGCTGACAGCATGGCTGCTGAGAGGGTGACTCTGGCCCCCTTCAACATTCCAGTTGAGGTGGAGGACATCCTGCTGGCCTCTCACAAGGCCTCTACTAGGAAAGCTTATGCCCTCAAGTGTGCAGGTTCTTTGTTTGGTGTGCCGATCACAGGGCTCACCCTTTCTCCTGTCTGATGGCTCTGGTGTTACAGTACCTTCTCCACCTCTCTGTCTGGGCTCAAGTCAAACTCTGTCCGGGTGCACCTCAGTGCCTTGGCAGCGCACCACCATCCAGTGGACGGTAAGCCCCTCTTTGTCCAGCCATTGGTGGCCCATTTTTCTTCGGGGCCTGATCTTATCGAAGCTCCTGGTTCGCCCTCTGGCAACCGGATGGGACCTCAACGTGGTGTTGGGGCAGCTCACTCTCCCACCCTTCGAACCTATGGCTACCTGCCACTTCCACTGCCTCTCTTGGAAGGTGGTTTTCCTGGTCACACTTACCTCTGCTCGCAGAGTTAGCGAGCTCAAAGCCCTTGTGGTGGAGGTGCCCTATACCAGGTTCTACAAGAACAGTGGTGCTTTGCACGCACCCAAAATTCCTGCCGAAGGTGATGTCGCTCTTCCATCTCAACCAGGAAATGATGCTTCCTACTTTCTTTCCAAGACCTCATTCCAGTCGGGCAAAGACGGTCCTTCACACCTTGGACTGTAAGAGGGCTTTGTCCTTCTATGTCCAATGCACTGAGGGCCACCGCAAAGCTTCTCAACTTTTCATCTCCTACGACTCCAGTAGGCTGGGGGAGGCGGTGACCAAGCGTACGCTGTCCACATTGGTGGCGGACTGTATTGCCCTAGCTTATGAGCAGGCGAGGCTCCTGCTGGAAGGCTGCATCACGGCGCACCGTGTCAGGGCCATGGCAACCTCTGAAGCAAACTTGAGCTCTGTCCCAATGGTGGACATCTGCCAGGCCGCCACCTGGTCTTCAGTCCATTCCTTCGCAGCCCATTACTGCCTGGAAAGAGGGTCCTGACGGGATAGTGCCTTCGGCCAGGCTGTGCTCCGTAACCTTTTCGGGGTTTAGGCAACTCCTACCCTCCGACCCTTCTGTGTTCAGGCTACCGGAGTGTTGGTTCATCGGACACAGGGGTCTTACTGTGGTCTGTGTACACGGGCTAATTGCTGCTGCTTGCGGCTCCCCATGAGAGAGCCCCTATTTTTGCTATGGGATTTCGGTAGCCTGTAGCTGGGGAATCCCATATGTGAGGACTGACTTCCTGCTTGTTCCCGGAGAAAGCGTAATTACTCGCCTGTAACGGGTGTTCTCCGGAGATAGCAGGAATCAGTCCTCCCATCCCTCCCTCCTCCCCTTGGAGTTGCTCCTTTACCATCTTTTATTTTTGCCATCTTTTAGCTATGTCATCTGACTGAGCAAGATGGCACCCTTGGGCGGGAAGGGTACCCCCCATGCATGGTGGCATCTCCCAAAGGCTTTCTTTGAAAGCTGGGGGATGCTTCCTCGAGGGCTCTGTCGGTGCCGACGTCACCCATATGTGAGGACTGATTCCCGCAGTCCCCAGAGAACACCTGTTACAGGTGAGTAACTGCGCTTTCTGCACGCCCTTTAAAGTCAGCCCCAAAGTATCAAGTGCAGTTTCTCATTTTGTTCCAATATAGCCAAGGTGCTTAAATTGCAGACAAGAGTTTTGTTTCCAGTGGAAATAGAGTTGATATATTTTTGCCTTGTTTTCCCAGTTCCATGCCATTGCAATGAATGTCAGGCCTCAGTTGCTAGCTGGTCTGCTCAGCATGAATCCTTCTCAGCATGTGGCAGTACTCAGCCGACAACTTCTTCAGTGCATGGCCTGTTACCATCTCCTACAGTTCAAGGGTTCCATGATGGCTCTAGCCATTATCAGTTTGGAAGTGGAGAAACTCATTCCTGATTGGTTGGCACTTACAATTGAACTGCTCCAAAAGACAGAGGTAGGTTGCTGAGGCTGGGGCTGAAGAGAGATCTTTGATATTATTGCTTTTTCGTTTTTACAGAGTTCTGTAGATGCTTATAAAGATCCATAAATATGTTAAAGCTGAATACAGCACACACCTTTTGAACTCTAGGTGGAAAACAGAAATATCATAACAAAGCATATAATGGAAAACAGTCTGGTAGTGGCAGAGTCCATTCTTACATCAAATGGTATACAGTAATTCTATTTCTGTTTTTATTGCTGAGGATCAGATATACTTTCAAGTAACTTTCACAGAGTAGATGGTGAGGTCAGCAGAAATTGTCTTCATTGACAGAATGAGGAAAACTAATTTTACAGTAAAGACATTCATACATGCCAACTCTTCAAAATGATTGGGGTGCTTAATGTGACACACGTTGCCCCACCCTGGACACAGTGAATCCGTTTGGTCAGTATGGGGTATACTCAAGCACCCACTGCATCTCCAGAGGTGGCACCTATGAATACATTGTAGTATTGTGGTATTTTGCTACAGTAATCATATGAAAAGAAAACCCCAGTAAAAGTCCCAGGTCTGAAGTGGAGTAAATTCTGCTTGACAGCCTCCACAGTGCAGGGGAGCACAGCACAGCAATTATGATTTACCCTTGCTTGTCATGTGACCTCCCTCCTGCTTTCTCTATTAAAACTTTTCTCTTCCAGCAGCCAAAGCATCTCCCACTGCCGGGCTAAAATCTTGCAAGACTTCACCCCAATAGCAAGAGGTAAGGCGCTTCTCCGGAGATTGCAGGGCTAATGCATCCACACTCCTGGTAACATCTTCGACAGAGCCAGTGAATATGGAGCCCTACTCCAATAAAACAAAAAATGTCTTAAGAGACTTCCAGTGCGCCTGCATTGGTGTGTTCCACTTTTCCCATTTGTGAAGAAAATTTGTCAGTCTTTAATCTTCGGCATACTGGCACACACAGGGCCCTCCTTCATGCACAATTTTTCTTGTTTTTTCAAGAGGAAAAAAAATATCCCAGCTATGACTTCCGCAGCCCGAAGCACTTGGCACCAATTTTCACTTTCGTTTTCTGCCACGACCTCTACCAAAACAAAAATGCTGCCAGCCCCAGCACAGGTTCCAGCAGAGGAAGTGAAGGGAAAACCAGGCCACAGTTATGCTATCAGGAGCAGCTTCCTTTCACACATCAGCTGAATCTTCAGAGCTACTTCTCTGACAAAAGGTTCCTGCTCTACTCCCTCACCATCTGCCGTTCTGACAATTTTTCTGTCGAGAACACAGTATCTAATGAAAACTCAGCTTCTAGCAGGTAAAATGAAATCTAAAAACAAGGCAGCTCCCTCACAGCCTGCCCAAGCTCCTTCAGACACTATATAGTGCGTCCCTCCAAGCACAGGCAGAAGAAAAAAACATTCAAACTGTTAGAATGTAGAAAAAAATCTAAGACCAGGCTCCAAAGCTCCAGCAGTCCTCCAAAGTGCTTCAGCTCTCCAAGCTCCCCTCACCATGCCAGTCCTAGTACCAAAACCTCAGGTTTCACAATTGGTGAACCCTCTCTCTGCCTCTCCTACAGCTCTTCTTCACATCTTAAAATAATTTGTACAAGACACTGTGGCTGCCTAAAAATACATCTCAAGAAGCATAGCTGCTTTCTAAGACAAAAGATTCCACAGTCACTCAAACAATCTTTTGTTGAACATGTTTTCTCCAGAACTGCAGATTTAGTCACTATCCGACTTGTCCTGCACATTTCATACACCAGATTTTCAAAAAGGCTATAGTTCTCCAAATAGTGTAGCCTCTTCCCAAGACTGGGAAGCATTCAGAAAGCAGGTTGAGGATGCGATCCCTAAATCACAACAGGAATTGACACCTGAAACCTCTGAGGGTGACTATTCATATCCAAAATTCATCCAGAAGATCTCTGTGGCTGTAGCAATCTCTCCTCATTCCTGACTCCAGTAAATGAGACGTCAATCGATTTTGCAATTCTGTAGTGCACCCAGAGAAATAATAGCACTACCAATCCATCAGAAACTGCAAGACTTGCAACTTTCCATTTGGAAAACACCATTGACCATTCAACCCACATCAATAAAATTAGAATTGAAGTATAAAGGCTGTCCTGCTCTAGGACATCAATTCACCCACCTACCCCACCAGTCGATGGTGTCAGAAGCCACAATAAAACAACTGTAAAACCACATTACACAGCTTCCCCCAGGGAAGAATCCAAAATTATCACATAACATGGAGAAAAATGGTATCTCCAGGAACAAGCAGGAATGTAGTCTTCACATATGGGTACCGACAGAGCCCACGCGGGAATGCACCCCAGCGTCCAATAAGAAAGCTTTTGAGAGCACCCCACTGTGTCTGTGTAGTTGCCTTTCCAGTTCTCCCTCTTCAGTTCTTCGTTTCTGCAGAACCGACAAGAAGTAATTCCTGTCACCGCAGAAAATTAGTTTTTTTTTTCTTATTTTTTGTGGTCGCGTCTGCCTTCCTGTCGACGCTGGTACCGACCTCGTTGGTGCTTGCATTCTTTCTTTAAAAAAAAAAAAATCTTCACTGGAGAAAAAACTTTCTAACTGAGGCGCATTGACGCCAACTTAGGCTTAGGCCTCTCCTTTTTGTCACAAACAAAATAGAAAAATTAGCCGGTGGTTTTAAGAAGTGTTGCAAATGTGGCAGTACAATTTCTGACACGGACACCAATGACTGGTGTCTAAAGTGCTTAGGACCGGAACACCAACCGTCAGAATGTCCTCTCTGTAGGAAGATGACAAAGAGAGACTTACAGAACCGAGTTGCAAAACTGGGCGCCCTCTTTGCCACTGATGCAATGTCTGTAGCATCGACATAATTGAGAGCTTCCGTTTCCTCTCAAGGATCTCAGGTATCGAAACCTAAGTCTTCATCGAAGACTGGCCGGCCCTTCAAGGGTAGATCTCCTAAGCATTGAGATGCTTTGGGCTTTGCCCTGGAGTGGTACACATCGGCCAAACAACCCCGGCGGGAAGCCCTTGCCTCCAAAGTCTTAGTGGGGGTCCCAGGATGCTCCCGAGGCCTCCACCTCCGGAGATCTCCTGGTGCCATACTCGGGGATCGTGGCCCACAACTCCAGTACCGATACCCAAGCATCGGCAAGTTCCATGGATGAATGTATCCTGGCCATTGAGCGGAGTTTAGCGGTCTTATTGGCAGCCTCCGTATCGGTAAAGCCTTTACAGTCGATTCCTCAGACATCAGTACAAATAATGTTCTCTACACATCTAATATCGTCTCTCCACTGGTGGCAATCCGCAGAAAACCTGCTAGTAGTGTCACCTTTTCAGATACCTCCACATCAATGTACCCTGATGACGGATGCCTCCAAATTGGGCTGAAGAGCTCATCTGGACAATCTCTCCACTCAGGGACTTTGGTCTCATCAGGAGTCACAACTCTACATAAATCTGCTGGAACTCAGAGCCATCCACAGTGTGTTCCAGGACCATCATCGCTTCCGTACAGTTCTAGTCCAGATGGACAATCAAGTAGTCATGTTCTACTTGAACAAGCAGGGTGGAACAGGCTCTTGGACCCTCTGCAACGAAGCCCTGCACCTGTGGTCCTTCGCCATACAGCATCAAATTCACCTACTTGCGGTGTATCTTCCAGGCAAACAGAATCTCTTGGCGGACAAACTCAGTCAAGTCCTGCTACTCCCACGAGTGGTCTCTCCATGCGGACAGGGTTGCTCACATTTTTCAGATCTGGGAAACCCCAGATGTAGATCTGTTCGCAAGTCCTCAGAATGCCAAACTTCCCCGCTTCTGCTCCAGGACGCTTGCTCAGAACAACAAGCAGGTAGATGCCTTTCACCTTCAATGGGGTCAAGGCTTCCTTCCCTCCCATTCCCCTCATTCCCAAAACTCTTTTCAAACTCCAGAGAGACAAGGGCTACATGATCCTTATAGCCCCACGTTGGCCATGACAACCATTGTATCCTCTCCTCCTACGTCTGTCTCAGGTTCAGCCAATAGATTTGGGATCTGCTCCAGATCTCCTCTCGCAGGAGGACAGGACACTGCTGCATCCCAATCCGCAGTTCCTACATCTTACAGCATAGCTGCTGAAGGCATAGCCTTTCAGGACATCAACCTCTCTCAACAGGTAAAAGCTATCCTTTTAGCTTCTAGGAAACCTTCCATCAGGTGCTCCTACGCCTTCAAGTGGCGTAGATTCTCTCTCTGGTGTTCTGAAAGGGATCTTAACCCCTTCTCAGCTCCTGTGGTTGCATTACTTGAATATCTTCTCCACCTCTCTTCTTCTGGACTCAAAACCAATTTGGTAAGAGTCCACCTAAGTGACATTGCAGCTTCTCACATGCCCTTAGATGGTCAGCCAATCTCTTCTCAGCTGCTTGAATCACACTTCATGAGGGGTCTTCTATTAACTAAGCCTCCCATTAGGCCACCCCGCAGTGGCATGGGATCTCAATGTTGTTTTAGGACAGCTTATCAAGCTGCCCTTTGAACCTCTAGCCACTACTTCTCTGAAGTTTCTCACCTGAAAGGTCACCTTCCTAATTTCCCTCACTTCAGCAAGGCGCATTAATGAGCTTCAGGCTTTGGTGGCTGACCCTCCTTATACACGATTTCACCATGATAAGGTAGTCCTTAGGACTCATCCCACTTTATGCCAAAGGTGGTCTCGCCCTTCCATTTAAACCAGGGTTTACCTCCCTGTCTTTTTCCCTAGACCTCTCTCCTCTAGGGCAGAAGCAACTCTTCGCACTCTGGATTGCAAACGTGCTTTGGCTTTTTATCTCCAAAGATCTCGGGAGCACAGAAAAGCTTCCCAGCTTTTCATCACCTTTGACTCGAGTCACCTGGGACTGCCAATATCCAAGCAAACTCTCTCCACATGGATAGCAGATTGTATCTCTTTTGCTTACAAAAGTGTGGGTAGGTCTCTCTCGAGGGTCACGTCACTGCACAAAATATTCGAGCCATGGCTACCTCTATGGCAAATCTACACTCTGTAGTGATTGATGAGATATGCAAAGCAGCAACCTGGTCTTCTGTCCACACTTTTGCTGCTCACTGTTGTCTAGACAAGGGCTCCCGCTGAGATGCTTGTTTGGCCAAGCTGTTTTCCAGCATCTCTTTCAGACTTAGATTAACTCCTACCCTCCGTTCCAGGTTTCGATACAAGACATCCTTGGAGGATATATGACCTACTTACTTAGGCCTGTGATCCACAGCTCTCTGAGGTCATCTCTCTGGCATCTCTAAACTAAGGAGTCCCATATGTGAAGACTACGCTGTCTCCAGGAACAAGCAGGAATGTAGTTACTCACCTATAACAGGTGATCTCCGGGAACAGCAGGAATTTAGTCTTCAAAACCCACCCTTCTCCCCTAGGAGTTGTACTTTTCCTCCTCTTCTCCTTCTCTCGTTTTATCTCAGCTACAAACTCAACTGAGGAGGGGAGAGCTGGAAAGATGGGAAGGCAGCTACGCAGGCGCAGTGCGATGCTCCCAAAAGCTTTCCTATTGGACGCTGGGGAGTGTTCCATCACCCATATGTGAAAACTAAATTCCTGTTGTTCCCAGAGATCACCTGTAACAGGTAACTACGCTTTCTCCAGGAACAAGCAGGAAGTCAGTCCTCACATATGAGTGACGTCTGCACCGACGGAGCCTACGCTGAAGCATCTCCCCAACTTTCAAGGAAAGCCTTTGGGAGATGCACCACACATGTGTGGTCCACTTCCCACCCAAGGGTGCCATTTTGTCTGAGTCTCCTTTTTTCCACAGAGCCCTTCGGACATTGACCTATTCTCCAGGAAAAGTCTGATTTTTTTTTTTTTCTTTTAAATAGTTAAATTTTGTCCGGTTTGCATACCGGTTCCTTCCCGCTCCCAAGCCAGCTCGCCTCTGCGTTGCTCCTCTGGTTCATCTATCCGTGTTCCACTTTTTTCATCGAGGTCAGCCTCGATCGGCGTTTGTGCCCTTTTCAGCTGAAGGCCTTGGACCCCTGCCAGGAGACAGGGACCTCTTTTTTCCGATGGTCTCAAATGGTTTCAAAAAGTGTTACCGGTGTGGCAAAGTTATGTCACTTACTGATCCACACGACTGCTGCCTCTGATGCCTTGGCCTGGAACACAACAGCTCAGACTGTGAGCTCTGCAGAACAATGACCCCAAAGTCCTTAGAGTCGTCATTAGCAGCAGGAAACATTTTTTCATTTTTGACTCCACCCTGGAGTCTCCAGTAGCACCACGCTCCAGGGCCCCCTCTGATACCTGTGTGCCTCACAAAGCCAGAGCCTCCTCGGAGTCCCGTGGCCATGGTTCCTTCGAGCAGAAGTCCCAGGAGGTGGAGCATAAGAGGAAGAAATCCTCTAAGACTGCCTCGGAGGACGGATCCGGGAAGAAGGTAAAATCCAGCCCCAGGTTCCGGAGTCCCAGGCGTGAGTCTGAGGCGTCAGGGCAGGAGTGGCCCTCCAAGTTGCCCCGCAAGGAGGAGTTGACTCCTGCCGACTGACGTTGAGTCATTGAGGACTTCCCGTCGACAGTACCCACACCGGACCCGAAGTCCTCAGGGTCTGCGTCGAAGGCTGCAGACCAACTGGCATGGAGACTACTATTACTTCTACTACTACTGAACATTTGAATAGTGCTACAAGGCATACGCAGCGCTGCACAGACACATGTACAAGACTGTCCCTGCTCATCGGAGCTTACAATCTAATAGAGACAGAGACAACACAGTAACTGTAGGCATGGGATACAGCTAGGGGGAATGGTAAGGAAACAGAGGACATTAGGTGAGTCAAGAACCGAAAACAGCAGCAAAGAGAGAGGTTTTTAGCCTGGATTTGAAAAGGGTCCGATAAAACGCTTGATGTACAGACTCAGGTAGTTTGTTCCAGGCATAAGGAGAGCAAGGTGAAAGGAGCGAAGTCTGGAGTTGGTAATAGAAGCGATTTGCCACAAGAGCGGAGTTCCCAAGGAGTGGTGTAGGGAGAGATAAGCGAGGATAAGTAGTGAGGAGCTGCAGAGTGAATGCAGAATGGCAGCCTTAGAGAGCAGTATATCTGCCCTAGTAGCCATGCAGCGGGTGTTTTATGTCCGACTCGTCCGGTTCATCTGCCGCAATGACAGGGCCCTTGAAATCGAGGGCTTCCCCGGAGGTCGAGCCAGTCCTCAAGCGCCATCGGCCTTGAGAGAGGCCCCGGTCCCATTCTTCAGGACACTGGTCCTCCCTGGTGAGCACCCGCAGCTCAGACCGACAGTCCTCTGAAGGTCCTGCACCGCAGGGTGGTCCTTTATCGAGGTGATTGTGCAGCATTGGACTCGTACTCAGACTTTGAGTCCGAATGGGAGACTGAGGACAGAGTCCCCGGACACGAGGCAACACCGTGATGTGCCCTCTGACCTGTCTCCCCCAGTGACCCGATGCTGCTGTCCACCCGAGGACCTTGTGTTCCTCGAATTTTGTGAGGGATATGGCCAAGGCTCTCATGATTGAAGCCGAGGAGGACTTGCGAACTGAGGACCTGGAGATACAGTCAAACCTCGGTTTTCGTATGCCCTGGTTTTCGTACGATTCGGTTTTCGTTGACTTTTTTCATCAAGATTTTGTTTCGGTTTTCGTACGTTGTCTCGGTTTTCGTACAGCATTTTACCCCCCCCCCCCCCCCCCCGTACCTGCCATGGATTAGCGTGAGCCAGCGATCTCCCACGGAGCTTGAGCCAGCGATTCTGCGGGACCTCTGGGGAGCCGAGGAGTTCAACGCTCCAGCGTGGCCTGCCCGAAACTGCTTCCTGCCCCGGACTCTCCCCCGATTGACGCTGCTGCCAGCCGCGGTATCCGGCACAGAAGAAAGCTGCCTGATAGGCTCCTGCGGGGCCTGCGGGCTGAGCCCTCACTATTGCCTGCGGTCTGAGCAGCGGTCTGATAAACGGGAGGAGGAACCTATTACAAACGTCTGGAGCTTGGCTGTCGCGCTGCAGAACTGAAGGGGAGATTTATCGGGACCAAGCGACATCCACGTGGCAGCCGCCGGCGCTTGTCACCATCCCTCACCAATACGATCTATCCTGAGAGGGGTACGTCTGCCTGCTGCCTCTTCCCCTGCACATCCCTTGAACCGGGACAGGAGCTGGTGACCGAATCTGCTTCTCCTTGGCGGCCCAGTCTCCCGCCGGGGCCCCTGCCCTCCCGATTGGATTCTGGGTGTCCTGCAGGCCTGCACACGCGGCCTCTCCTTGAAACCTTGCAGTCTGCAGCTGCAGGCTCCTGCTGGCACAGCCCCACGCTGTTCTCTGACTCTCACCTGTGTCAGGCTACTACCTTAGGGGGGCCGGAGGCAGCCTAAGACTCTCTGTCCCACTGTTTCTCAACTGCCTGCTGCTTGGCTGACACTGCCTCTCCACCTCTCCCGACACTGTGTAGGAGTGGCTGCCCTACAGGCTGGTGTGACTTCGGGCACTGTCCTCTTTCTGGTGCCCTTACTTTTGCTGACATTGGCACTACCTCTCCTGACACTGTGAGCTTGGTAACTGGGTGTGATGGCTGCTAAGTTAAAAGGCAGGCTGGAGCCCCGATTGTGCAGACGGCCAAGATGGCTGTTCCCACCTCCGCTGCTGGTGGTGATTGCTCGATCCCCAGAGGGGAGAGCAGCTGGAGCTGGCTGGAGTGCGTCCCATATGCCAACAAAAGTCTTCAATAAAGGTAAAAGTGATGTTACATGCTCATTTATCCATTTCATTAGTCATTTATATGTATTTCTCATTGTTTTCTGTATGTAAAAAGATAGTTATTCTCTATAAAATGTATTTTTTGTCAATATTTTTGGGTGTCTGGAACGGATTAATTGAATTTACATTATTTCTTATGGGAAATCTTGCTTCGGTTTTAGTCCGTTTCGGTTTTAGTCAGACTTTTTTGAACGGATTAATCATGAAAACCGAGGTTTGACTGTACTCCAATATGAGGTACCCCCGAAGGAACCCCTTACGGTCCCATTTATTTTATTTATTTTTATTTATTTAGTTTTGTATACCGCCTTATCCTTCAATCAAAGCGGTCACAACACAATTGGGGGATACATTTAACACGCAGGGATATGAGACACACTAATACTTACAGGGAACATGGGCAATGGAGGGTTAAGTGGCTTGCCCAAGACCACAAGGAGCATCTGTGGGACTAGAAACCCCAGTCCTTCCGGCCCAAGGTTGCTGTCCTCTAGTGGGATTTGAACCCCCGACCTTCCGGCCTGAAGTACCTTGCCCCAACCACTAGGTTACTCCTCCCACACGATCCTTTGCCCACAATACATTGCCCACGATCCTCGACTGCCGCCTCCTCCAGATATGGGACACACTGGCGTCTGTACTAATTTGTCAGCAGGCGTCTTGACACCATCTACCAGGTATGCCAGAGTCCTGGGTTCCAAAAGGCCCAGCTCCCCCACAACTCAAAGTTTGTGGAGTCAGCCATGTGCCAGCTTAGAGCCAAAAGACACTCGCCGGTACCACCCAGCAGAGAGGCCTGAACCCTTGACGCCCTCGGCCAAAAGGCTTTTAAGGGCTCGATGCTAACATGCCGAATTCACTCATACCCAGCTCTAAATCGGCATGTACCTGAAGGAACTGTTGAGGGAGCTTGGGGGATTTTCGGCAGGCCTCAATGGAGAACTCCTACAGAGGTTCAAGACCCTAATTTTGGCGGTAAAGGATTGCTCAAAGTTCCTGTCCCGAGCAGCCTATGATGGCTTTGAGTCATTGGCTAGGGTGTCTGCTACAGGCATCGGGGCATGACACCAAGCATGGCTGCAGTTGTCCGACCTGGAACAATGGGTACAGGACATACCGATCGATGTCTCCCGCACAGGTGAAAATCTGTTCGAGAAACCCATGGTGGACAAAGCAGCAGAGATTGAGACAGAGTATGTGACAAGAACCAAGCTCTCAAAAGACCTCAGTGCAACCCTGAAAGAAAATACCGGGGGAAAAAGCTGCTCTTCCCAAGGAAGAAAGGGGGCTTCCGTTCTACTCCTCGCTTCCCAGCCTTCTCAGGCCATCAGCAGGCCCAACAACAAAAAGGCCAGGGACATGGTCCCAGAAAGCATAAAGCCCCGAAGCCCCAGGCACCAGCTCAGGCCCAGGCCGGGGGATGCTTTTGACGGCCTGGGCACGATCCCCCACAACCCCAGGGGGTCCTTTGCTGCCCACAGGAGGGCACCTAGCTCTCTTTGCTCACAGGTGGACAGCCATCACCACTGAAGCACATGAGTGTTAGAGATGGTCAAGGAGGGTTAACTCCTCCACCTACATCAAACACCGCCCCCATTCTTCCCAGGAGAACCCACCAGGCCTCTCCTTCACCAGACCCTGCTCCTCACCGAGCTAGCAGGACTACTCTAGGGCAAAGCAGTAGAGCCAGTTACAAAACACCTCTGGGGCATCGGCTTCTACTCAAGATTCTTCCTCAACCCCAAGAGGACTGGGGGCCTCAGGCCTATCCTGGATCTGCGCAAGCTCAACGGGTTTCTAGTCAGGGAGACGTTCAAGATGCTCTCCCTTGGAACACTGCTGCTATTCCTCCAGCAGGGAGATTGGCTTTCCTCCTTAGACCTAAAGGATGCTTACATTTACATTCCAATACACCCCAGCCACAGAAAATGCCTATGGTTAGTTGTGGGGAGACATCACTACCAAAACAGGGTACTGCCCTTCGGGCTAGCCTCGTCTCTAAGGGTCTTTACAAAGTGCCTCGCAGTATCGCAGCCCACCTCAGGCCTCAAGGGGCCTTCGACTTCCCCTACCTGGATGAGTGGCTCATAAAGAGGACAATAGCTGCAGAGGCACAATGTGCCACCGGATGCACCATAAACTTCCTGCAGCACCTAGGGTTTATCATAAACTACCCCAAGTCCCGCCTCCCGCCCAGAGCCTAGAATTCATAGGGGCGCATCTGAACACCTTCAGGCAAAAGCCTTGCTCCCTCAGGAGAGGTCAGCACACCTCAAGGAACTAGCTGCAGAAGTGCAACTGCACAGGGCACTACTCACCCAGCTTTATTTATTTATTTATTTAACGGGTTTTATATACTGCTTTGTCATCAATTCAAAGCGGTTTACATATAACATATCTCCAGGAACAAGCAGGAATTTCACACGTGGGGGGAGACGTCGCCGACGGAGCCCGCACAGGAATGCTCCCCAGCATCCAAACACAAAGCCTTTGGGAGCACCCCTCGCGCCTGCGCGGTGGCTTCCCGCCCTTCCTACTGCCTCTCCCCAGTTTTTCGTTTTCTGCGGAGCAAGCAGGACGTACCTCCTGCTACCGCAGAAACTTTTTTTCTTTTTCTTTTTCCTTTTCCTTTTCTTGTTTCTTGTGGTCGCGGCCTTTTTTCCCGCCGACACGGGCACCACCGGTGCTTTTTCTTCTTTTCATCACTTGAGGGAACTTCTTTCCCTCTGGTCCTTTTGAGGCTTACCGGGCTTTCCAGCATGGAGCCTTCTTCCCCTAAGAAGTGCCCTCACTGTGGAGACTTCATTTTTTACTTAGACTCCAATGCCTGGTGCCTCTCCTGTTTGGGCCCTGATCCTTTTTCCCCCGGTCCTCCGGGCTTCAGTATCGAGAGAAGACCTTCCCTTTTTCGGGTGTCCCTCGATGACGTCTTTCCTCCTAAGGTGCGGTCATCGGTTTTCTCTTCTCTCCAGGATCAGGTAACCACACAACAGTCTGTTAAGACTAGCCAAGTCTTGAGGGGTGAGTCTCATGCGCGGCATGACGACGGCTCCGGCCTCCCCCTCGAGTCCTCCTTGGCAAATAAACCCCGGCGGGAGTCTTCGGGCTCCAAAGCATCCGCGGGGTTTCGGGTTGTTCCTGGGGTTCGCTCCTCACAGAACATTCCCGAGCCATGCTCGAGGGTGGTATCCGCTTCGAGCGGTGCCGATGCATCGGCGTCGGCGTCGAGTGTTTCACTCTTCACCGGGAATCGTCAGCTGATGTCCTCGGCACCTTCGGGGCCGATCGTCTTGACCCAGTCTGGCGTTTCTACATCCCAGCCATGCGCGGAGGTGGTACCCGCTTCGGGCGGTACCGATTCGTCGGTGTCGAGTGTTCCACTCTTCGCCAGGGATCGTCAGCTGGTGTCCTCGGCACCTCCGGGGCCGATCGACTCGACCCAGTCTGACTTTCCTGCATCCCAGCCATGCGCGGGGGTGGTGCCCGCCTCGGGCGGTACCGATCCCTCGGCATCGGCGTCGGTGTCGAGTGTTTCACTCTTCACCGGGAATCGTCAGCTGGTGTCCTCGGCACCTTCTGGGCCGATCGTCTTGACCCAGTCTGGCGTTTGTACATCCCAGCCATGCGCGGAGGTGGTACCCGCTTCGGGCGGTACCGATTCCTCGGCGTCGGTGTCGAGTGTCTCACTCTTCGCCGGGGATCGTCATCTGGTGCCCTCGGTACCTTCGGGGCCGATCGATTCGGCCCGGACTGGCTCCCAGTCCTGCGCGGGGGTGGTACCGGCTTTGAGCGGCACCGCCGTCGAGTGCTCCACTCCTCACCAGGGATCGCCGCCTGGCTCCCCCGGTACCTTCGGGATCTATCGATCTGTCCCAGACGGGCGATCCCCCGGCATCGATGCGGATGTCGAGTGCTCC
This sequence comes from Ichthyophis bannanicus, assembly GCA_033557465.1. Taxonomy (NCBI): domain Eukaryota; kingdom Metazoa; phylum Chordata; class Amphibia; order Gymnophiona; family Ichthyophiidae; genus Ichthyophis; species Ichthyophis bannanicus. The sequence goes on from CM066032.1 coordinate 1,058,010,943, forward strand.
GCTCGTCGCTAGAAGGGGGGCCTCGGGGACTTCGATCGATTCGACCCAGCCGGGTTTTCCGTCGTCCCGGCCAACAGCGGGGTTGGTTCCGGCGTCAAGAAGCGCCGGTGCCCCGGCGTCGGCGCCGGGGTTGTGCGTTTCACTCCCCGCCGGGGCTCATCGTCGGGTTACCTGGGTACCCTCGGGGCCGGTTAGTAAGCCCCGGAGGGGTTTTCCTCTCGGTAAGACAGGCTCGAGAGGAGTCCCGGCGTCTAGCGGTGCCTATCTCCCGCAGTCGTCGCCGGTGTTGGATGTCTCCCCCTTCACCGAGCTTCGTCCTCGGGGGTCCTCGATGCCTGCGGCACCGATCGATGCGATTCCGATTCGCTTTCCGGGTTCGGCATCACCGCCACCGCCGCCGGGGCCCTCTAGGAGGGGGTCGGTCTCCTCGCTCGGTTCGATGCCCTGTCTCGAGTCGATACCCAGCCTAGAAGGCTTGGTTACGACACGTTTCGGGCGACACAGTGCAGAGATTACTGACCACTGCTCTCCGGTTGCCTCGGAACCACTTCAACCGCCGGGGGCAGTGCCGTCCCTGAGGCCGGGGTCGGCGCCGAGGCCGATTCCTGCGGTTCCATCGGTGCCATCGACCCCGTCGATGCCTAGCTGGGAATCAATTCCCGGAACCGAAGACGCAGTACTAACTGCCTCGAATCGGGACTGTTGGTGTCCTTCTCTGTCCAGTGGGCACCAGTCCGCTAGGCCTTCTGGTGTCCAGGCGGCACCTTCCGCCTTAGCCTCCTCCGGAATAGCCCCTCTGGGAGAGCCGTCTTTTCAGGATTTTCTCCTTGACATGGCGGACTTGCTTGCCATTCCTATCCCGGGTCCTTCCCTAAGTCCAGGTCCTGCGGAACAGGCAGCCATAATGCTTCCTCTACACCCTTCCCTGCAGGATCTTCTGCTGGGGGTTTGGCGGTTGCCTTTGAGGGTTCCTGCACCGTCTACAGCCATTCATGCTCAGTATCGGGTGCCCCCCTCCCCGGGTTTTCAGGAGCACCAGCTTCCACATCATTCCATTGTGGTGGAATCGGCGCTGCGGAAGGTCGGAAGTAAGAAGAAAAATTCTTCTCGCCCTCCCGGTCGTGCCTCTAAAGCGCTGGATACCTTTAGGCGTCAGACCTTCCAAACGTCCATGTTGGCTTCCAGAATTATTTCATATATGTTTTATATGAGCCTGACACTCCGGGAGGTCACGAGAGATTATCTCTCTTGTCTCCCTTTTTGTCTGCAACTAAGGCCTCTGAATATTCCTTGCTTCTTTATCATTGCAGGAATATCTCTGGGTTCCTTTCTCGTGCTTCTCTAGACTCCTTTCAGTCTGTTAGCAGGTCCTCTGCTATTACCATTGGAGCGCGTCGTACAGCCTGGCTGCAGGCGTCCGACTTGTGTAGATGGGCACAACATAATCTGGGTAATTCTCCGTGTGCTGGAGAAAACCTCTTCAATAGCGAAGCGTTACGTCAGGTTGCTCAGTGCTCCGCTGACCTTCCTAGCACTGGAAGCCATTCTCTCTTCCCCCCGGGGGTGGGAAATGTCCTGCCAGACCTCCTTTCCCGAGGAAGAGAAAGTTTCAGCTGTCCGCCCACCCGCCAGGTGCGCCCAAGCAAGGGACGTCTCACTCCGGTCGGCGGTTCCCGGGCCCGCACCAGGATGCTCATACCAAGCAGCTTTAGGCTCTTGTATGCGGCGGCCTATGATTAACTTCTCTACCGGAAGTTTATTCTTCTAGCTCTACACTGGGGTTCGTTTTCAGTATGGCAAGTGGTTCGGATGCTTGTCCGGGGGTTACGGTATTCCCTCTTCCTTGTTGGAAGAGGGAGGTCACCGCTATTCCATGATAGTTCTGGCCCCAGGGACTTCTATCCTTCAACTGACTTACCCTTAGGTACGTCCCTCGAACCCTTCTCTTCCAGGGTTCCCCTGCTTGAGCAGATGCCATACCGAAATTTCTTTTTCCAGTGTAGACCTTTCCCCTTGTTCTTTGTCAGTTACTGTGCGTGCAGGAGTCACCAAGAGTGCTTACTGCTTCTGCCAGATGCTCTGCTACCTGGCGCATTGCCACTCCCTGCAGGTTTCGTTCTAGCTTCCGGGATGTGGCGACGTCTCTGACTCCTGTCAGTTTTCCCCCGCCTCCTGCCCTCTGCAATCTTCAGAGCAGCTTCCCATAAGGCAGGGACCCTTGTCTCTGAGGGTTTTTCCATATGAGGGAATGGACTTCTTAGTCACTCCATGGCTATCGATGACTATACCCTCTTGTCTCCCGTTTGGTGCGGGGGACAAGTTTTTTTCTGCGTGCCTGCCATGGGGACACATCGTAGACCTTTCCCCTGATGTGCCCTTCACGCAACCGTACTGTTAATCTCGCTGATCTGCCACTGCTCCACAGACATAGACCCCCCCCCCTTGTTTCTTGGATGGATCTTTCCCGCCACCTTCCCAGGTGGGCGTTCTTCTGTGGATCAGTGGCAGGTCCGACTTATCAGTATTATACTCCCGTATGTATGTTCCTCGGCATACATGTTTTTAGTACCTGGGTGGGCGCTCTCCCTGCCCTACAGACCTGGAGATATCGTCAATATTTATCTGTATCGGTAGGCGCCCACTGGGAGATGTCCACAGCACCCTGTGTATTACCGTCTATCTCCCTATTGCAGGTACTTGCGTTTACCCCTTACGGGGTCCGACCAGTCCGCTTGCCTATTTTCTTACGGCTCGATATCTGGGACCGGTTATACTCAACTTGCTGCTGTGAAGTCAACAGCTTCTATTTTTTTTTGTTGTTATGCACCTCTTCCTGAGGTTCAGGCCCTATGTCTTCCTTTTCTCAGCTAGGGCAGATAGTGTACTCTTCGGTTCAGGGGTACGCCCCTGTTCTCCTCCAGACTGGGCTCTCCAGATCGGCCAGTCTTCTACTTCTAGCCCTCAGGGTTAGGGACTCTGCTCCTGAAGGATTGCTCAGCTTTTCCCATAAAGCTTCCTTGAAGACCTGCCGTTCTTCTCCTGCACCAGCTGACACCTGGGTCTCCTGCCCTTCCGGATTTGGAACTTCCCCCTCACTGCTGTGAAGTTCCCTCGAAGACTTCGCTACTGAGTCTATGGTACCTTCCATCATAGTTCTCCTTCCTACGATCCGGTAGGTGAGCTCTATGTGGTACTAGTTCATTAAATACTTAATGATACTGACTTGCATTCTAAAGACTACTCTCCCCATATAGTCTTTGGTTTTGCTGTTCCTCTGGAACGTTTTTTTTTTTTTCTTCTCAACTCCTACCCTCCATCCCTCAGGGGATGCCGGGGATCCAGGTTGGGAAAATACCTTCCTGCCAGGGCTTCGCATTTTATGGGATCTCCCCTGGCACCCTCAGCTAGGGAGTCCCCACGTGTGAAGACTCATTCCTGCTTGTTCCTGGAGATAGCACAGTTACTTACCTGTAACAGGTGATCTCCGGAACAGCAGGAATTAGTCTTCACAACCCGCCCACCTCCCCTAGGAGTTGTATCTCTCTATTCCTTCCTCTTCCTCTCCTCCTCTCTCAGCTATGAACTCAACTGGGGAGAGGCAGTAGGAAGGGCGGGAAGCCCCCGCGCAGGCGCGAGGGGTGCTCCCAAAGGCTTTGTGTTTGGATGCTGGGGAGCATTCCCGTGCGGGCTCCGTCGGCGACGTCTCCCCCCACGTGTGAAGACTAATTCCTGCTGTTCCGGAGATCACCTGTTACAGGTAAGTAACTGTGCTTTATAGCAGCGAGCTTTACATAGAAGAGGGAGTTACAACTAGGAGAGTTACATGGGGTATAAAGAATACATTTAAATTATCAACTATATACAGAGATGTGGGAGAATGTTAGTATGTTGATGAGGAGTGGTATGATTCAATGAGAGACACTGGTTATTGTGTTGCTTCCAGTGAAGTCTTATGATTCGTTTCTTCAAAGGTGGGACCATAGTATTCCATGAAAAGGTGGGTCTTTATGGCTTTTCTGAAGTCTAGTAAGTCGTTGATTGTACGTAATGTGCTGGGTAGCTCATTCCACAGATGGGGAGCATAAAGGGAGAAAGCTCTGTTGCTTGTGGAGTGTTTTGATGTTCTGAAGCTTTCTGGTGTTTCTAAGGTGTTGTCATCGGCTCGTCTTCTTGTTGTGGTTGGACGGGTTCTTCTGATCAGTTCTTCAAGGGTAGGTGGGGACAGGTTATTTAAGATTTAAAAAATTTTGAAAATTATAATTATATTTTTGTATTTAGTGCGTATGGTGATTGGAAGCCAGTGGAGTTAGTAGAGTAGGTGTTGTGGCTGTATCTTGCTATTCCTGTTATGATTCTTGCAGCTGTGTTTTGCACCATTTGCATGGGGAGTGTTGTTTTCTTGGGCAGACAGTAGTATATTACATTGCAATAATCTAGTATGGGGGTTATTAAGGCTTGGCATACTGTTCGAAAGTGATAGTCATCAAGTAGTGGTTTAAGCTTTTGTAGGGATCTAAGTTTGTGATAGACAGATTTGGTTGTTCTTTTTATGTGGAATTGGAAGCTGAGTTGCTGATCGAAGGTAATTCCAAGGTTTCTGACTTCCTGTTTGTTAGGTTGTGATCAAGGATTTTTATAGCATCAGGCGGAGAGAATGTGTTGTTCCTGGTTATATGCATTGTCAGATTTTTTTGAAGTCTATGAATAGATTCTGTTCTTTGAGCCACTTTGTCATGGATTCGAGACAAGCCCTGATTTGAGAGTAGTCGGGGTGATTGATGTTTATTGGGGTGAATACCATAATATCTGCATATATTCTGTATGGAATGATATGTTTTATGATATTGCATAATGGTTGGATATATATATTGAAGAGTAAAGCCGATAGGGCAGATCCTTGGGGAACACCCTGGTGTTGGGTGAAGGGTTTGGATTGCTGTTTTTTGATTCTAACTTGTTGGTTACGGTGAGAAAAGTATGAGAGAAACCAGTCAAGCACAGTTCCAGTTATTCTCCAGGACCAAGCAGGAAGTCAGTCCTCGCATATGGGTGACATCGACGTCGATGGAGCCCCTTGCGGAGTATTTCCCCAGCTTTCTATGAAAGCCTTTGGGAATACTGCACGCATGCGCGGTCCCCTTCCCGCCTAAAGGTGCCGTCTTGCTCAGTCTTTCTTTTTCCGAGGAGCCCAACGGACGTCTGTCCAATCACTCGGAGAAAAGTTAGATTTTTCTTGCGATTTCATCGCGATTCTTGTCCGGTTCGACGCCGGTTCCCCTTCCTGCCGGGTTCGGTACACCGGTATCGAGCCCGTCTTCTGTTTTTTTGGTTTTTGCCCTTAGTGGCTGGCGTTCGTGCCCTTTTTTTCTTTTCCCTGGAAGGCCGGTCCTTTGACCTCGTGGGGGCCCTTTTTTCCCCGATGGCTTCTAGTGGTTTCAAAAATGTGATCGGTGCAAGAAACTGATGTCTCTCACCGACACACACGACTGCTGCCTTCGGTGCCTCGGTCCAGATCATGATCCTAAGATCTGTGGCCCGTGTGGCAAAATGTCCACTAAGGCACTGCGAAGTCGACAGCATCAAAAGGAAAGGCTTTTTTCTGATTCGGCCTCCAGCCGGGCCCGGACCTCGTCTGAGGCCTCAACGTCTTAGGAATCTGACCCCGAGCATCCCCGATCGGGAACGAAAAAGGAAGAAGCGGCTCGCGAGGGCGGCGTCGGAGGAGGTCCCTGGCTCCTCGAGGGCCAGGTCTCGGACCCCCGACCGCCATCCCGGGCCCTTGGAACAGGAGAAGCCGTCCAAAATGCCTCGTGTGGAGCCGGAGTCTGCTGGACACGTAAGTCCTGTTGTCCTCGAGGACTCTCCGCCCAGGGAGCAGACGTCAGGCCCAGCGTCACCGGGGCCCGAGTCGGTAGCTGCTGAGTCTCCTGAGCTTGGACTCAGGCTGACGGCCTTGGAGTGCAGATTGTCTGCCTTCATGGATCAGCAGCGGGTGCTGATGGCCAGCCTTGCTGGTGCATCTGCCCCGACCACCAGGACATCGACGTTGAAGTCGACCCCGGAGACCGAGCCGATACTCGAGACCATGAAGGCTCGAGGTTGTCCTCGGTCACGGTCACCCTCGACCTCCCGCTCGGGACCGAGGGCGTTGACGCCGGTGCCTTCGGCGTCGGGGCGGGTGTTGCCGGGACCCACGCGGTCAGAGCCCCCCCGACTCCTCTTTGGACGAGTCCGCATGGGAGACTGAGGACGAGGAGTCCCCCGATACCTTCCGGACTCGGTGCGTCCCTTCGGACTCATCACAGTCCGAACCCCGGAGTAGATCCCCTCCGGAGGATACCCAATTCTCGGAGTTCGTTAGGGATATGGCCACAGCTTTGGCGATTCCCGCGGACTCCGAGGAGGAGCCGAAGAGCTCGAGGCCCTCCAGTATGACTCTCCTCCGAAGGAGGCCTTTACTGTCCCGGTTCCTCCGATGCTGGAACGGCTCCTCTTCCGGATGTGGGAGGCACCGGCCTCGGCGCCGGTTTTGAGCAAGCGGGTCGATTCCATTTATCGATTCTGTAAGAGCCCTGGCTTCCAAAAGGCGCAGCTACCACACCATTCCATGGTGTTGGAATCGGCCATGCATCATCTGAAAAGCCAGAAGATGCACTCCGCGGTGCCCCCTGGCAGGGAGGCCCAGAACCTGGATGCGTTTGGTAGAAAGTGCTTCCAGGGCTTGATGCTTGCTTGCCGTGTCCAGTCTTACCAGCTGTACATGGGCATGTACTTGCGGGACCTGGCGAAGGAGCTTGCCGGGTTCTCTTCTGGTCTCTCCGGGGAACCTTTGCAGAGGTTCAAGTCCTTGTCCTCGGGAGTGCGGCGGAATGCTCTAAGTTCATGTCCCGAGCAGCCTACGATGGCTTCGAGGCCTCGGCCCGTGTTGTGGCGGCCAGCATCGCAGCTCGACGCCAGGCATGGCTGCAGTCGTCGGACCTCGAGCCATGGGTTCAGGACAAGTTGGTCGATGTCCCTTGCCGAGGTGAAAACCTTTTTGGCAAGCCCATGGCCGAGAAGGCTGCTGAGCTCGAAACCGAGCACCTCACTAGGACAAGGCTGTCCAGGAAAACCTCTGCCCCTTCTCAGAAAAAGAAGGGCTCGGGTAAGAAGTCCTTTTACCCAACGAAGGCGACTGCCTACAAACAGTTCCCACATTGCCAGGCCTCCCCAGCTCCCCAGCAGGGTCAGCAGGCCAAGGGGCAGGGACATGGGCCCCGTAGGCAGAAGACCCCCAAGCCTCCGGCTCCTGCTCCCACTCAGCAGGGTGGGGGTTTTTGACTCCCAAAGCATAGCCTCTCCGTCTCTGCTGTCCCATCCCTGCACAGGAGGTCGACTAGCCTTGTTTGCCCACAGGTGGCCACCCATCACAGGAGACAGTTGGGTCTTAAGCATAGTCCACAAGGGCTATATGCTCCATTTCCAACAGTTGCCGCCTCCTTACTTCCCAGGAGAGCCTCCAAGGCCTCCTCTGCACACAGACCTCCTCCTTCGAGAGCTTCAGGGTCTGCTGCAAGACAAGGCAGTGGAGCCTGTGCCTCCCCACCTACAAGGTCACGGTTTCTACTCCAGGTACTTCCTAGTACCAAAGAGAACAGGGGGCCTCAGGCCTATTCTCGACCTCAGAAATCTCAACAAGTTCTTGGAGAAAGAAAAGTTCAAGATGCTTACTCTTGGAACATTACTGCCCTACCTCCAGCAGGGAGATTGGCTATGCTCCTTGGATCTAAAGGATGCGTACACTCACATCCTCATTCACCCAGACCACAGAAAGTACCTCAGGTTCATTGTGGGGAGGAAACCATTATCAGTACAGAGTACTGCCTTTCGGCCTCACCTCCGCCCCCAGAGTCTTTACAAAGTGCCTGGCAGTGGTGGCGGCCTACTTGAGGAATCAGGGTATCTTTGTCTTCCCCTACCTGGACGACTGGCTCATCAGGGGTCAGACGTGCCCGGAGGCCAGGCAAGCCACCCTCCGAACTATCTCTCTCCTTCAACACTTGGGTTTTGTCATAAACTTCGAAAAGTCCACTTTGCTCCTCTCCCAGAACCTAGAGATCATAGGGGCAAAGCTAGACTCTCTGCAAGCAAAGGCTTATTTGCCAGAAGACAGAGCCCAAAGATTGATGGGCTTGGCAAACCAGACTCTGCCTGAGGCTCCTCGGCCACATGGCATCGACAGTGCATGTGACTCCAAATGCCCGGCTCCACATGAGGCCTGCCCAGTGGTGCCTCAGAACTCAGTGGACTCAGGCCACAGGAAGCCTCAGAGACAGAGTACAGGTGTCCAAACCATTCCTGAACTCCCTACGCTGGTGGCTGCACCCCGCCAGCTTACTACAAGGGATGCCTTTTCAGATACCTGTGTTCACAGTAGTGCTAACCACCAATGCCTCCTTGCAAGGCTGGGGGGCACATTGTCTGGACAAGTGCACCCAGGGCCTGTGGTCTCCCTGGGAGGCCACGCAACAGATCAACCTACTGGAACTTCGGGCTATTCGTTTAGCCCTCAAGACTTTCTCTCAAACCCTGGCTCACCAGTCTGTCTTAGTGCAGACAGACAACCAAGTAGCCATGTTCTCTGAACAAGCAGGGCGGCACTGGGTCCAGGCTCCTTTGTCAGGAGGCACAGGACCTTTGCTTGTTTGCGCTCCGGCACAACATGTTTCTCAAGGCTGTTTATCTCCCTGGCCAGGAGAACTTCCTATAAAACACACACCCCGTCTATTATCTAAACCAAGCAACAAAAAGCTGTTGATGTCATTCACTAAGAGCTGGGTCTCAGAAAAAAACGGTGGCACTTTAATCATGGGCACAAAGCCCCTTAACGGTGCCAGTTTTTACATCAATGACCCCTTGAACTCGTATTGTTCTGAAGAAGTTCTTTTAATTCTTATAATAAAAAGTCTTATGGCAAATCAATGTATTCTTGGTAAAGATACCAAATGTTGAACGAGAAGAAAATTCAACTTAGCTTTGTAACATTAGCCAGATGAAAAGGCAATTCCGGAATTGCCTTTTCATCTGGCTAATGTTACAAAGCTAAGTTCAACATTTGGTATCTTTATCAAGAATACATTGATTTGCCATAAGACTTTTTATTATAAGAATTAAAAGAACTTCTTCAGAACAATACGAGTTCAAGGGGTCATTGATGTAAAAACTGGCACCGTTAAGGGGCTTTGTGCCCATGATTAAAGTGCCACCGTTTTTTTCTGAGACCCAGCTCTTGACATCAACAGCTTTTTGTTGCTTGGTTTAGATAATAGACGGGGTGTGTGTTTTATAGTTTGCTATACCCGTTTAATAACATTCAGACTACAGTTTATTGTTTATAACAGGAGAACTTCCTGGCAGACAGATTTAGCAGAGTTCTGCAGCCCCACGAATGGCAACTGCACCCATTAGTGGTTCAGAAGATTTTCCTAAAATGGAGACTTCCATCCATAGATCTCTTTGCCAGTCCCCTGAACTGGCAGCTGCCCAGGTTCTTCTCCAGGCAACCGCATCCCATGAGGTGGGCAGCAGATGCCTTCCTGATTTCCTGGTCCCAGGGCCTCCTGTATGCGTTTCCTCCCACGCCTCTGGTGGCCCGAACCTTGTTCAAGATTCTAAGGGACAAGGCCTCGGTACTTCTGGTAGCCCCCAAGTGGCCGAGGCAGCCTTGGTTTCCACTTCTGCTTCAACTGGCAGTGGACACCCCACTATCTCTGGGGTTGCAGCCCGACCTTCTCTGTCAGGATCAGGGTTCTCTTCTGCACCCCAACCTCAAATCTCTCAATTTGATGGCCTGGAGGCTGCAAGGGTAGTGTTGGCTCCCTGGGGCCTGCCTCAGGAAGTTGAAGAGGTGGTCTTGGCCTCTAGGAAGCAGTCCACCAGAAAAAACATATGCCCTGAAATGGAGAAGGTTCTCTTTGTGGTGTCAGCTACGCACAGAAGATCCTTTCTCCTGCTCTGTGCCAGTGGTGCTTCAGTACCTGCTGCACTTATCCAATCAGGGCCTCAAGTCCAATTCTGTTCGGGTCCACCTCTCAGCTCTAGCAGCTCACCACTCACTAGTGGAAGGACACTCCTTGTCGGTTCACACCTTGGTGTCCCGGTTCCTCAGAGGTTTGCTCTTGCTCAAGCCTCCTATTCGTCCTCCTGCTCCTGAGTGGGAGTTGTATGTGGTCTTGCAACAACTGACTCGCCCACCCTGTGAGCCGATAGCTACTTGTCCTCTCCGCTTCCTTTCCTGGAAGACGCTCTTCCTGGTAGCCCTAACCTCGGCCAGACGAGTGAGTGAGCTTCAGGCCCTGGTCTGTGGCAGGCCTTACACTGGCTTCTATAGGAACAGGGTAGTCCTTAGGACTCATCCTAAGTTCCTTCCAAAAGTTGTCTCCTCTTTCCACCTCAACCAGGAGGTGGTTCTTCTGACATTCTTCCCTAGGCCTCATGCAAGCTAGGCTGAGGCAGTCCTGCATACCCTGGACTGTAGAAGGGCCTTATCCTTCTACCTTGACCGTACGCAGGGGCATAGAAGGGCTACTAAGCTCTTTGTGTCTTTTGACCCTAATAATTTGGGGTTATATGTGTCCAAGTGTACCTTGTCCATCTGGGTGGCTGACTGTATCACCTGGGCTTACAGGGCAGCTGACCTTCCCTTGCAGGGTCGGGTCACGGTCCACCGTGTCAGGGCTATGGCTGCCTCAGTAGCTCATCTCCGCTCTGTACCGTTGGCAGACATCTGCAGGGCTGCAACTTGGTCCTCAAGCCAGACTTTTGCAGCTCATTACTGCCTGGAGAGGGAGTCCCATAGGGACAGTGCTTTTGGCCAGGCAGTACTCCGGAATCTCTTTGAGGTTTAGGCAACTCCTGCCCTCCAGCCCTCTGTTGGGCTACCGGTGGGGGTTCTCTTTCAGTGAAAGCCTTTCTCTGATGCTGGGACTAGAGGGAGTTCTCTTGTTCAGCCTGGGTTCCTGGTAGCCCAGAGCTAGGGAGTCACCCATATGTGAGGACTGACTTCCTGCTTGGTCCTGGAGAAAGAGTAGTTACTCACCTGTAACAGGTGTTCTCCAGGAGCAGCAGGAATCAGTCCTCACAACCCTCCCTCCTCCCATGGGAGTTGCAGTTGTACATAGTTCATTTTTTGCATTTTTTGTACTGTCTTTTAGCTATGTCATCAGACTGAGCAAGATGGCACCTTTAGGCGGGAAGGGGACCGCACATGCGTCCAGTATTCCCAAAGGCTTTCATAGAAAGCTGGGGAAATGCTCCACAAGGGGCTCCATCGACGTCGATGTCACCCATATGTGAGGACTGATTCCTGCTGCTCCTGGAGAACACCTGTTACAGGTGAGTAACTACTCTTTCCTATATCCCGAAGTTTTTGTAGTAGGGTGTTGTGGTTTACTGAGTCAAACGCAGCTGCCATATCAATGAAGCATAGAACAAAGCCTTGGCAGATATTGTCTATTCCTGTAATAAGGGTGTCCACCAGTGATGATATGAGTGTTTCAACGCTGTGGTTCTGTCTAAATCCATACTGATGAGGGTCTAAAGGGGCATAGGTATCAATGTGGTCTTGTAGCTGTTGTACTATTTTTTCTATTACTTTGGCTGTGAATGACAGGCTTGATATTGGTCGGTAGGAGCTTGGGTCCTTTTTATCAAGGTGGTTGTTTTTAAGGATTGGTCTATTGATGCCTGTTTTAGTTGTGGTGGTAGATAACCTTGCATGAGAGATGATCCTACAATCTTGTGTAGGTGTGGTAATAGGTCTTCTTTTGTTTGTTTAATCCAATTAACTGGACATGGGTCAGTAGGTGCTGTTGTGGTATTTGTTATCTATGATAAAGCCAAGTTGTTTTCTTGTTGGTGTGTGGAATTTGTCCCACGTTTCCTTTTTCCTACGTTGTGGGTTGGGTTCCTTTGGACCTGCGAGTGGTGATTGTGTATATTTCAGTTATATAAAGTCTGCTATCTCTTGCGGGGATATGGGGTTCAGATCTTCTGGTTCAGTTGGTTCTTTTGTTAGGCTGTTTACTATTGTGAAGAGTTCCCTTGGTTTGTTGATGGATTTCATTATTAGGTTTGTGTGATATTCTTTCTTGTGGTTATTTATCATATTGTGGTAGGAGGTTTGCATTTCATTGTATTTTGTTAGGTGGTGTTGGCTTTTGGTTTCATGCCATAGCTTCTCCTCTGCCTGCTGGGACACATGGCCTCCACGGTCCATGTGACCCCAGATACCTGCCTACACATGTGTGTACCCCAGTGGTGCCTCCGCTCTCAGTAGACCCAAGCTACAGGCAGGCTCAGGGAACAGGGTGCACGTGACTCGCCAGCTGGCGTACTCCCTCTGTTGGTGGCAGAATCCAGGTCACCTTCAGGCCGGGATGCCCTTTCAGGCACCCACCCCCCAGAAAGTCCTCACCATGGAAGCGCCTCTAATGGACTGGGGAGCGCATTGTGACAGCCTCCAGTCACAAGGCTGCTGGTCCCAGAGGGAATCTGAAATGCAGATCAACCTGCTGGAAATCGGGGCCATATTCCTGGGCCTCAAGACCTTCCGCCACCAGTTACAGCTCCACACGGTGCTGATCCAGACAGATAATCAGGTTGCAATGTTCTACGTGAACAAACAGGGGGAACGGGGTCATGCCCCCTCTGCCAGGAGGCAGTAGCCCTCTGCTCTTATGCTACACGCAGCAGGATGCTCCTGAGAGCAGTCTACCTCCCAGGCCAGGACAATATCTTGGCGGACAAGCTGAGCAGGGTACTCCAGCCACATGAGTTGCTCCTGGATCCAGCAGTCACCTAAATCCCCTTAGACAATACCTTTAACTTTTTGTCGGGCATAAACCGCAGGAGGAAAAGGGAAAGTCCTTTTACTCCCACGCAGTACATGCCCCTTTTATTCGTTTTTATTCAAAATGATTTATTCAGTCCTTGTTCACAAATTTGTATAAAAACCACACTTATCTGATCGATCATACACGACGTGCACGTTTCGAAGCTGATGCTTCTGTATCAAGTGCCCACGATATAAAGAAGTGCATCCATCCTTGCCATATAACTGACAAAAATGGCGTTTTTTGTCAGTTATATGGCAAGGATGGACGCACTTCTTTATATCGTGGGCACTTGATACAGAAGCATCAGCTTCGAAACGTGCACGTCGTGTATGATCGATCAGATAAGTGTGGTTTTTATACAAATTTGTGAACAAGGACTGAATAAATCATTTTGAATAAAAACGAATAAAAGGGGCATGTACTGCGTGGGAGTAAAAGGACTTTCCCTTTTCCTCCTGCGGTTTATGCCCGACAAAAAGTTAAAGGTATTGTCTAAGGGGATTTAGGTGTTCTTATTTTTTGATCCTGTTGCTTGGAACACCGAGTTTGCTGGGTTTAACAATTTTGCCTGGATCCAGCAGTGGCATGAAGGCTGTTCTGGCTCTGGGGTTTCCCAGTGATGGACCTGTTCGCCAGCCTGGACAACGCGTAGTTGCCCCATTTCTGCTTCCGCCTACCGCACCGTCTCAGGTAACGGCGGATGCATTCCTCATCCCATGGTCGGAAGGCCTCCTGTGTGCCTTCCCCCCAACACCGCTGATAGCCAAGACCCTGTTCAAGGTTCAATGCGACAGAACGTCACTAGTGCTGATAGCTCCTCAGTGGCCCAGATAGCCCTGGTTCTTATCGACAGGACCACAGATTCCCCTGGGTCAAGCCCCAGGACTACTCTCGCAACCTGGGGTCCCTCTCGCTCATGGTTTGGCTGCTAAAAAAGTAGCACTAGCCCCCTTCAGCCTTCCATGGGATGTTGAAGACATCCTCCTGGCCTCTTGGAAGGACTCCATGAGAAGGGCGTATGCCTTCAAGTGGCGACCTTTCTTACTGTGCTGCACAGAGAAATGGACAAACCCGTTCTCCTCGGTGCATGTGGTACTCCAATAACTGCTCCATCTATTGCAGGCAGGACTGAAGTCCAACTCGGAGTATACCTAAGCGCCATCGTGGCGCATCACCACTCCATCAAGGGGAAGCCCCTCACTGCTCAACCTGGTAGATGGTGTCTCGATTCCTATGGGGCCTTATGTTGTGCATACCTCCCCGTCTGCCCTCTCTCAGCAGACTGGGACCTTAATGTGGTGCTCTTGCAACTCACTAAGCCTCCATTTGAGCTTTTAGCTACCTGCCACCTGCGGTATCTCTTCTGGAAGGTCGCCTTTCTGGTAGCACTCACATCAGCTTGCAGAGTTAGCGAGCTCCAGGCTCTGATTGTAGAGACTTCTTACACAAGGTTCTACAAAAGCAGGGTAGTGCTCCACACACACCCTAAGTTTCTGTCGAAGGTGGTGTCCTCATTCCACCTCAGTCAGGATGATGTGCTCCCCACCACCTTTCCCAGGCCTGACGCCGACAGGGCGGAGACAGTTCTCCATACTCTGGATTGCAAGAGAACTCTGTCCTTCTACCTGTAACGGACTCGGGGCCACCACAAAGCTCAACAGCTTTTTGTATCCTATGACACCAACTGTCTGGTGCTCCCAATAACTAGGCGGACTCTGTCCACCTGGGTGGCGGACTCTGTCCACCTGGGTGGCGGACTCTGTCCACCTGGGTGGCGGACTCTGTCCACCTGGGTGGCGGACTCTGTCCACCTGGGTGGCGGACTCTGTCCACCTGGGTGGCGGACTCTGTCCACCTGGGTGGCGGACTCTGTCCACCTGGGTGGCGGACTCTGTCCACCTGGGTGGCGGACTGCATTACTACTGCCTATGAGCAATCGGGGACCCCACTGGACCAGAGAGTCACGGCACACCGCATAAGAGCCATGGCTACTTCCGTGGCTAATCTGCGTTTCATTCCCATGATGGAAATTTGCTAAGCCGCCACCTGGTCTTCAGTCTATACCTTCGCAGCTTACTACTGCCTGGAGAAGGCGTCCCAACGGGACAGCCCTTTCGGCCAGACCATACTCCTTAATCTTTTCGGGGTGTAGGCAACTCCTTCCCTCCGACTATTCTGTGTTCAGGCTACCGGAGTGCTGATGTTCACTGGATGCTTTGGTCTTGCGAGAGTCTCTCCCTCAGGACTCGACTGCTGCTGGTCACGGCTCTCCCTTTGCAGGTTGCCGTGGCATTTTTCTTTTGGTTCAAGGTTCTCGATAGCCTATAGCTGGGGAGTCCCATATGGGAGGACTGATTTCCTGCTTGATCCTGGAGAAAGCATAGTTGCTCACCTGGAACAGGTGTTCTCAGGGGACAGCAGGAATAAGTCCTCACAACCCTCCCTTCTCCCCTTGGAGTTTCTTCTTTACCATCTTATATTTTTGCTGTCTTAGTTATGTCATTAGACTTAGGCAAGATGGCATCCTTGCGCAGGAAGTGGACCATGCATGCATGGTGTATCTCCCAAAGGCTTTCCTTGAAAGCAGGGGAGATGCTTACGTGCGGGCTCCGTCGGCACCGACATCACCCCATATGTGAGCTTTCAAAGAAAATCTTTGGAAGCTACACCGAGCATGTGCGGTTCCCTTCCCACCCAAAGATACCATCTTGCCTCAGTCATCTTTTTTTGGCGGAGCCTTCAGACGTGCTGTCTGTGCACCCCAGACAAAGTTGATTTTTTGTCAGCCATTCTCAGTGATTTGCTTTTCTCGATTGCATCGGTTCGATCACGTTTCCGCAGGTCGAGTCTTCCGCCTCGGTGTCGTGGTTTTCGCTCTGATAATTTTTCTAATTTTTCCCTCTCCTTATTTTGGCCGGTGGGTTTTTCTACTCACGACCTAGCTGGTGAGACGTCGGAGTTTTTCTCGTTCTCACTATGGCTTTGACCAGTGGTTTCAAGCAGTGTGGCAAGTGCAATTGTACTATGTCACGAATGGACCACCACAGTACCTGCATCAAATGCCTCAGGGCAGACCTGACGTGTCTTCCTGCCCGCTTTGCCTCCTGATGTCAGCTAAGACAGGGAAGGAACACGAAAGGCGGCAAGGGTTGCTGTTTGGTAGGTCTGGCTCGGGTTCGGCATCGGGGCGGAATCCCAGCTTTTGACGCTGGCATCGGGTGACTCGTCTTCGCCTGCCTGAGCTTTCTCAGAGCCCATAGGTCATTGGGTATCAAAGCCATTCTTGGAGGATCTCCCCCACGTCAAGGGCTTCATTGAAGCCAACGTTGAGAGCCGACCTGGCCACTGAGCCCTCAACTCAACATGGGGGTTGATGGATGGAAGCGTCCATTGAAGCAGCCCCATAGAGAGGAATCTCCTGTGGCGTTGAGGGATCAACCCAGTCCCACCGACTCAATCACCATTCAAGATTCCCCTGCCTCGATGTCTGGCATCGCGGCTAGGATGGCGGCCCTAGAACGCAGTTTCTCCAGGAACAAGCAGGAAATTGGCCCTTACATAAGTGTGACGACCCCAGCTGATTATAGGAAGCTGTTACCAAGCAGACCTTGTCCACCTGGGTGGCAGACTGCATCGCCTTCGCCCATGATCAGGGTGATCTCTCGTTGGAGCGTCGGGCCACAGTGCACAGCATCAGGGCTATGGCGACCTCTTTTGCAAGCTTATGCTCTGTCCCTATGGCAGACGTCTTCAGGGCCTCCACCTGGTCCTCTGTTCACACTTTTGCAGCTCACCTACTGCTTGGAGAGGGAGTCTCGACGGGACAGCACCTTCGGCTAGGCCGTACTCTGTAATCTGTTTGGGGTTTAGGCTACCGGAGCGATGGTTCTCCCTGGACACTGGGGTCCTTAGAGTCGCTTGTGTCTGCCCACAGCGGGGCCGTGTTTTTCTACAGGTTCTCGGTAACCTGTAGTTAGGGAGTCCCATATGTGAGGACTGACTTCCTGCTTGTTCCTGGAGAAAGCGTAGTTACTCACCTGTAAGAGTTCTCCAAGGGCAGGAGGAATCAGTCTTCACAACCCTTCCTCCTCCCCTTGGAGTTGCTGTTCAAGTTTTGCCATCTGATTTTGTTGGCTCTAGCTATCATCTGACTGAGTAAGATGGCAGCCTTGGGGGCGGAAATGGGACCATGCATGTGTAGTGGCATCTCCAAAGGCTTTCTTTGAAAGCTGGGGAGATGCTTCCTCATGGGCTCAGTCAGCACCGACGTCATCCATATGTGAGGACTGATTCCTGCTGTCCCTGGAGAACACCTGTTACAGTTGAGTAATTATGCTTTTTCTGTGTTCCTAGAGACAGAGTGGGGCCCAACTCCTGGTCACGCCGGGCCATTGGTGCCCTTCACAGGGACTTCTTCAATGAGGACTTCCTCTGAGGATGCCCTTCCCATCCTCAGGTTGGCTCAGTCGGTGTTGAAGCAGTCGGCGACCGACATGACGCCGCAGGATCTCCAATGTCAGGAGTCATCGATGTCGGGTCGGTCCAACAACTGCAGTGCGCTTGCTGATTCCTCTGGCTCCAAGTCTGTGTGGGACGAGGAGTCCCCCGACACTGTGCTCCACTGGGACATCTCCTCCGACCTCTCTTCGCCACATCACCGACTGAGTTTCCTTCAGGAGGATCTCCCCACCTTGGAGTTTGTGAGGGAGATGTCTTAGGCACTTGCCTTCATGGCAGTGTCTGAAGACGAGCCGCATGCTGAGGATCTCGAGATCCTCCAGTACGAAGCCCCTCCTTGGGAGGCGTTGATGTTGCCTGTGCCCCCAATCCTGGAGCAGCTGCTGTTCAGGTTGTGGGAAACCCTGGTGGCGGTGTCGATTGTGAGCTGTTGACTTGATTCGCAGTTTTGGGTCGGCAGGAGCCCTGGGTTCTAGAAGACATAGCTACCACATAATTCCATGGTAGTGGATTCGGCTATGCTTCATGTTAATAGCCAGAAGACACACTCCTCGGTGCCTTCTGGCAGGGAGGCTCGTACCATGGATGCCTTTGACAGAAAGTGTTTCCAGAGCTCTATACTCAGCCCAGATCCAGGCTTACCAGCTGTACATGGGCATGTACCTGAGGGACCTGGCAAAGGAGCTTGCCAGATTTTTGGCTGGATTGTCAAGTGAACCCCTTGAGTGCTTCAGAACCCTGGTATCATGTCAAGGAGTGTTCCAAGTTTCAGACTCGGGCAGCCTTTGATGGCTTCGAGTCGGTCACCCATTTAGCTGCAGTGGGCATTAGTACCTGCCGCCTTGCCTGGCTATAGTCATTTGACTTAGAGTAATGGGTTCAGGACAAGTGTCCGATGTCCCATTCTGAGAAGATAATGTCTCTTGCAAACTCACAACTGAGAAGGCCGATGAGTTGGAGAAAGAATTCATGACCAGAACCAGGCTGTCCAAAATAGTGTCTGAACCATCCCTTAGGAAGATTTTGGGGGAAAAAGCCCTTCCACCTGAAGACCAAGAAGGCTTACGGAAGTACCCCAAGTTTCAGGCTTATCCCGTTCCCCCTCGGGCAGCAGGTCAAGGGCCTGGGGCATGGCTCCCATAAGCGAAAGTCTCCCAAACCCTACACAGCGCCCCAACCGCAGCCTGGGTGGAGGTTTTGACTCCTTGGGCATAGCCTTCCTCCCCCAGGAGGTCTCAGGCCCATGGTTCACGGGAGGATGGCTAATCCACTTTGAACGCTGATGGCCCTGTATCACCAGGGAACCTAGGTGCTTTGGGTGATCAGAGAGGGGTATCTCCTCCACTTTCTCAGCTACCTCCCCCCTTTTTCCCAGGGGAATTTCTAATGGGCCCCATGCACAGGGAGCTTCTACAGAAGGAGCTTGGGTCATTACTCAAGGACCAAGCAGTGGAGCCCGCCACTTCCTAGTCCCCAAGAAGACAGGGGGCTTCAGGCCCATCCTGGATCTTTGAGACCTCAACCGCTTTCTGGTCAAGGAAAAGTTCAAGATGGTATCCCTATGAAACTTGATACCTTACCTCCTGCACGGAGATTGGCTATGCTCCTTGGATCTCAAAGATGCCTATACCCACATCCTGATCCATCCAAGGCACTGTCAGTACCTCCGGCTCATTGTCTGAGGGTTGCCATTATCAGTACAGGGTGCTCCCCTTTAGCCTAGCCTCAGCCCCTCAGATATTCACGAAATGCCTGTCGGTCGTGGCCGCTCGCCTCTGGCTCCTCGGGGTTTTCGTGTTCCTGTACCTATACGATTGGCTCATATGGGCCGGCTCACCGGAGGAGCTGCGCAATGCAGCGCAGTGCAGCGCATCTAGGGCTGCTGAAACACCTACGTTTCATGGTGAACTTCCCAAAGTCTCACCTATTGCCCACTCAGTGCATGGAGTTCATCGGGGCTCTACTAGATTTTACCCAGGCAAGGTCCTTCCTGCCACTGGATTGGGTGCAGCGCCTCGCCGCCCTGGCGTGAGAGATACAGAGCAGCTCAACAGTGATAGCCCAGCAAATGCTCCGCCTCTTGGGGCATATGACATCCACCATCCACATGACCCCTTTTGCCCACCTTCATATGTGGCAGGCCCACTGGTCGCTCATTGCCCAGTGGATGCAAGCACCACCACGAAAAGGCAAATAATCACGTAAAGCAACGAACCCAGTACAGAGCGTGATTATAAAAGCAGAATTTATTAATTTATTCTTACTGCCAACCTGACACAGGCTGTGTTTCGCACACTTCGTCAGGGGCTGATCAGGCAGATAAAAGCTAAAAACATAAACATATAAATCATTTAGCAATAAATACATAAAAAGTTTATCAAATACATAAAAGAACAGATGATATCATAAACATAAATATGAATGCATAAAAATATTAATGTATAATAATAAACACAGCAAACATAAATAAAAATAAAAACTTAACCCACATGATATAAATAAGAGTGAAAAGTGTGGATAAAATTAATAAATAAATTAGCAAAAACCATAATACACCACCTATATCTCAACCATTGAACAATTGCACATGACTCATATATACATTAGTATCAGACCTTAGAGGAGAAGAGCTCTGGAACGTGACAAACAACTGTAAATTGATAAATACCTCTTTGTGCAAACGAAAGAACTACTTCATCATTGACATTCCTACAGTGGGAATCCAGCTGAAAATTAAAATTGATACAAACACAACGTAGTGTTCATTTAAAACACTAAGGGAACACATTAATAAAAATATAAATAAAAATAAAAAGCTAAAAAACTTTATACATATACTTTCATAAATAAATAAAATGAATAAAATTATAAAACAGACCGGAAGAAGCCAAAACATGAAAAAGGAGGAAGGCAGGAGCGTCTGGTGAAAAAATGAAGAACTCCACTTGTAAAGTGCCATGTGCTAAAAGGGCCCGAAGGAAAATTATGAGCCACCATGCATATTATATCAAATTATAAATCGAATCGCTAAAAAATTGTGACTGCTGACATTATATCTAAGTGTTGACCCATCTAAGAGACTAGTATTACATAAAAAGCATAGCCTAATTAAATTGAAACGTAGCACAAGCGTTTTTCGCTGACATGAATGGCACCTTATGCTGGCAGTCGGCATGAGCACGCCACAAAGCTAAAACCAAAAAACAAACCACATTAGGCTTTTCATAAAGGAGAAAAGATACCGGAACACTTTTATTTTTATCACACTCAAAAGAATAAAAAACTATTAAAATACATGAAGCAGTAACAACCCACAAATTGCTGTCATTAAACTCACTGTTAGTGGCTGCCACGGGCTAATGAAGAAATCACACCGTTCGCTGACGAAGAACTGGATAACAAATGTAAGAACTCAATTTCAATTATAAAAGCTGGACTATAAAGCTTATTCTGAGTGTTCACAAACAATGTTGAGGAATGTTAAAAACCGCCCGCGCAGGCGCTCTTCATATATGTCTAGGAGACTAAAAAGGGGCGGAGTAAGGGGAAGCAGAGAAGGAGACCTGACGGGACTGACCATGGGCGGAGCATAAACCTAAAAAAGGAACCCTATCTGAACCTCAACTATATGAAACAAACCAGTCCCATCTTGTTTATAGTTTATTTATTTATTTATTTATTTTTCTTATATACCGCGCTCTTAAATCAGTGCGGTTTACATATGAACAAATATAAACACAATGGTACAAACAGCATTGTTTTTTTTACAAAGAACAAGGTACATAAACTTGGTGGAAAACAGGGTAACTATATACAATTAACTATATACATGGCAACTATATACATGGTTATTTTGGTTAATTAGATGCGAATAAGGTATCTATAATGCCGTGGATAAGAAGTTAATTAAAGTACAGAATAAATATGCCATATATAGTGAGAATAAATATGGCATAGTATAGTGAGCAGGTAATAATCATCATAATTACACATTCTCTACCGGGGTCAAATATGAAAGATCTGCATGAGGACTATTGTCAGATGGAGTAGCTTCGGGGTAGTATGTTAGGAACAAATAGTGCTTCAATGCCTTTCTGAACTTCATCAGACTTGAGATAGCTCTTATTTCGGGTGGAAGGGCATTCCAGGCTCTGGGAGAAGACAGAGAGAAGGCTCTAGAGGCTGTTGATTTAGAACATTTTGTGAGGAGTTTTGGGAGGTCAATGGAGTTTAATGTAACAGACCTCCTGGATCTGTTATTTGGGGTGTATCATATTGCTGAGAGGTGATAGCGATGGGCACTTTGAGGCTTTAAAAGTCATGACCAGGGTCTTGTATAGAGTTCTGGCCTGTAGGGGTAGCCAATGTAAACTCATCAATTTTGGGGAAAAATGTAGGAAATACATAATAAACCGAGTACTATGAAACCCGACTACATGAAGGATGAATGTCAAAAAATAAATGCACCAATGTAACTGCTTGCTAAACAACCAGGGAAAACAGATCTACCCGCCTATAGTGAACTTGTATAGCTTAAAACAATAAATAAATAAAAAAATAGTTAAATGAATAATAATTGAAATGAACTATTGACATAAATAAATACCCAAAGGATCGCCCTACCATATCTACCACACTTTCTTGACTAAAAACCTCAGGAGCATGAATTACTAAATAGCAATGTAACTACTCACTGAAACAACAGGGGAAACGAATCTATCTGCCTTAAATAAACTCATATAGCTTAAAATAATAAATAAAAAGTTAAATGAATAATCCTTAGAATGAACAATGTCCTAAATAAATAAATACTTAAACAACCAAATGATCGCCATACTATGTCTAAGAAAGAACAACCCATGTATGCCGTGGAAGGACATTTTGAGTTTCGGAGAAGAAGCTCTAGAGAAACTTCTGCCACAAGAATCCCTCATTGATCGTACTGAAGAAGATGTTGAGGATCCTTGGAATCAATGGGAAGAAGTGGTAGAAGTTACAAAAAAACTAGTAAAAGAACAGATGCATTCAGCATATCTCCTAGAGTGCTGCAAATCCAAAATTATTCCGAGAGGGTTACGGATGAATAAAGCTCCAGGGATGTATACGACAGAAGAAGGGTTTATAAAGTGTTGGAACGCTATATTGAACAAATGCTCTTTAGATCTTATGATTCTTTTAATTTCTACTGCAAATAAAAAATCAGAAATTTTGAAATCAGAAATAGATGAGAAGTTGTCTAATTTGAAAGAACGTGACAAACAATATGATACCGTGTATGAAGATTATAATAGGAACATCCAGCAGTTCAAAACAGAAGTGAAAAATAAAAAAGTAGACAAATACAAAAGAGATGAAGATGATTATCGTGTTGGATGCGTTTATCATTGGAGTAAGAAAATTGATAGTGACCGGTTGTGGTTTAAGAAGAGGTCTTCTATCTTTGACCAGAAGGAGAGTGTAACTAATGATGATAGAAGGGACAGTCCCTTGGAACAAAGGAGGAAGCGCGGCAGGAGCGCATCTGGTGAATTTGATGCCTCGGCTTCCCTGTTTTCCACTCAGAAAGAGACAGGAAAGCTACAAAAAGATAAAAAAGATACTCAGAAGCAGAGTTATGATAACAAACGAGAACATTTTTTCCGGATGGACTCTCTCTGGAAGGGGGGAGGACGAGACGATTCACGGTCCCGCCCGCGTTTAGGAAGATTAGATCGCGATCAAGAACAAGACCGGACATTCGGCCAACACCAGGAGCAGTTTTACAGGGGCCGAGGTCGCGGTTGAGGCCAAGGACGAGGCAGAGGCAGGTGACAATGGAGAACAGATTGGTCAGAAGAAAGGAGATAGTAGACCATCCACATGGTGGTCTACATCAGACTAATGTGATCAACATTTCTAAATATTCCTTGACGCCCGATGAGGAATCCATTCTTAATAAGGGGTTATCTTTTGTTCCTAAAAATAAGGTAGATCCATTTGAGGTGCACATTGATCTATACAAATTCTTTAGGAAATTACGTATTCAACACTTTTTTTCTAGTCGAGACAATGGGTACAATGACGGTTCTATAGTCAGTAGAAAATCTACATGGGTTCCTCCGCAGCAATCAGACCCGATCATAGAAGCCTTTGAAAAGGTGGTGCTCACACGAGTTGAAACAGTTATGAAAGATAGGTCAGCCTCCTTTCACAACATCACCTCAGGAGAGAGGAAAGCTATTTTATCTTTACAAAAGAACAACCAGATTATAATTAAGCCCGCAGACAAAGGAGGAGCAGTTGTTATATTAGATAAAGAGTTATTACATACAAGAAATAAATAGACAGTTAAAAGATCAGGTATTCTACCAGAGATTAGATAAAGATCCCACTTCTGATCTCAAAAGAAGTATTGACAGTCTTGTCAGTTCTGCTTTTGAGATAGGATACATAACCAAGAAAGAAAGAGACTTTCTCATCGTGAATTCACCAGTGATCCCTACAATATATATTATTCCTAAAGTGCACAAATCTCTGGTTGCTCCACCTGGACAGCCAATCGTTTCTGCTATTGGGTCGGTATTAGAACCTATTTCGAAGTTTTTGGATCTTTTTCTGCGCCCATTTGTCAACGACATGTGGTCATATGTACGGGATTCAGCACATGTAATAGATATCTTGTCCTCTTTTAAACATTATAGTACTGATATTGTTTTAGTAACTCTTGATGTAGAATCTCTTTACACTAATGTGCTACAAAGAGAAGCTTTTGATATTATTGAGGAATGCCTCCAGAGACGTACCATGCACCGTCGGATTTCTACTTCATTTTTATTATCTTTAGCACAGATTGCATTGTTTGAAAACTTTTTTTGTTTTATGGATTTGTTTTATAAACAGATTAAAGGGGTGGCGATGGGCTCTGCTATGGCCCCTGATATAGCCAACCTCTATATGGCTAATTTTGAAAATAAGTTTTTGAAAACATATCCTTTTAGTGACAATATATGTCTGTGGATTCGATACATCGACGACGATCTCATTCTTTGGCATGGTTCTGTGGAGAGATTAGATGGGTTTAACACATGGATTAATCAATTAGATGTAAATTTAAGATTCCAAATGACCTATGATTTCCATCAAATAGCCTACCTTGATCTTCTTATCAGAAAAGAAAGTGAGTGTTTTTCGACAACGCTTTATCGCAAACCCACTGACAGGAACCAGCTCCTCCATTTCAATAGTTATCATAACCCATCATTAAAGAAAAACCTTCCTGTAAGTCAATTTTTAAGGGTTAGAAGAGTCTGCACCAAGCGTGATGATTTTGAAAACGAAGCTAAGAACATGAAAGAGAGGTTTTTGACAAGACAGTATCCCGCATCGTATGTAGAACAAGCGTATATAAGAGCGAGAGACTCTTCACGCAGTTCTCTGTTACAACCAAAGACAAAAGAAGACAATGTAGTAGGCATGGTGTGCCCCCTGCTCTATTCAGAATACTCTTCCAAGATTATTAATATTCTTAGAAGCGAATGGCATCTTATTCAAACATTACCATGTTTCCAAGATATTAAACTTACGATTGCACATAAGCGTAACATCAATTTACGAAACCTCTTGGTACCTTCAGCTTTAACAGAGAAAGGATATTCCCCTAAGTATAGAGGACAGTTCCAATGCGGTAGATGTTCTGTTTGTTTAAATGTTCTTCCAGTTAGGGAATTTTACATTCATCCTATTACAAATCAGAGGTTTGACATTAAAGATTACTCCAATTGCGAAACTCAGAATGTTATTTATGTTGTACAGTGTCCTTGCAGTAAACTGTATGTCGGAAAGATCAGTCGCCAGATTAGAACTAGGATCACAGAGCATAAAAGTTGCATCAGAAGGGGTCTAATCGATAAGCCCCTAGTAGCCCATTGGCAGTCTAAGCAGCATAGTATTATGGATTTAAAATTTTTTGTGATTAAAAAAGTTAAGATCAATTGGAGAGGAGGAGACCTCAGTAAGACCATGTTAAGATTAGAACAGAGGTTTATATATGCACTGAAGTCCCTGGACCCAAGTGGTCTCAATTTAGACAGTGACCTTTCCGTTTTCTTATAATTAGGAGTTCATTATTTTCTTTTACTTATTCACTTTTTAAGATCATGGTAAGCTATTACTTTGGTTATTATCCGGGCTGTTTTTGAAGATTCACAAATGGAGATGTGTTATATATCGCCTCTCTCTTTTATGTCCTGAGAGTGTTTTAAAGTCAGTAGGTATGGCATACATGGGTTGTTCTTTCTTAGACATAGTATGGCAATCATTTGGTTGTTTAAGTATTTATTTATTTAGGACATTGTTCATTCTAAGGATTATTCATTTAGCTATTTATTTATTGTTTTAAGCTATATGAGTTTATTTAAGGCAGATAGATTTGTTTCCCCTGTTGTTTCAGTGAGTAGTTACATTGCTATTTAGTAATTCATGCTCCTGAGGTTTTTAGTCAAGAAAGTGTGGTAGATATGGTAGGGCGATCCTTTGGGTATTTATTTATGTCAATAGTTCATTTCAATTATTATTCATTTAACTATTTTTTAATTTTTTTATTGTTTTAAGCTATACAAGTTCACTATAGGTGGGTAGATCTGTTTTCCCTGGTGGTTTAGCAAGCAGTTACATTGGTGCATTTATTTTTTGACATTCATCCTTCATGTAGTTGGGTTTCATAGTACTCGGTTTATTATGTATTTCCTACATTTTTCCTAACTATAAACAAGATGGGACTGGTTTGTTTCATATAGTTGAGGTTCAGATAGGGTTCCTTTTTTAGGTTTATGCTCCGCCCATGGTCAGTCCTGTCAGGTCTCCTTCTTTGCTTCCCCTTACTCCGCCCCTTTTTAGTCTCCTAGACATATATGAAGAGCGCCTGCGCGGGCGGTTTTTAACATTCCTCAACATTGTTTGTGAACACGCAGAATAAGCTTTATAGTCCAGCTTTTATAATTGAAATTGAGTTCTTACATTTGTTATCCAGTTCTTCGTCGGCGAACGGTATGATTTCTTCATTAGCCCGTGGCAGCCACTAACAGTGAGTTTAATGACAGCAATTTGTGGGTTGTTACTGCTTCATGTATTTTAATAGTTTTTTATTCTTTTGAGTGTGATAAAAATAAAAGTGTTCCAGTATCTTTTCTCCTTTATGAAAAGCCTAATGTGGTTTGTTTTTTGGTTTTAGCTTTGTGGCGTGCTCGTGCCGACTGCCAGCATAAGGTGCCATTCATGTCAGCGAAAAACTCTTGTGCTACGTTTCAATTTAATTAGGGTATGCTTTTTATGTAATACTAGTCTCTTAGATGGGTCAACACTTAGATATAATGTCAGCAGTCACAATTTTTTAGCGATTCGATTTATAATTTGATATAATATGCATGGTGGCTCATAATTTTCCTTCGGGCCCTTTTAGCACATGGCACTTTACAAGTGGAGTTCTTCATTTTTTCACCAGACGCTCCTGCCTTCCTCCTTTTTCATGTTTTGGTTTCTTCCGGTCTGTTTTATAATTGTATTCATTTTATTTATTTATGAAAGTATATGTATAAAGTATTTTTTAGCTTTTTATTTTTATTTATATTTTTATTAATGTGTTCCCTTAGTGTTTTAAATGAACACTACGTTGTGTTTGTATCAATTTTAATTTTCAGCTGGATTCCAACTGTAGGAATGTCAATGATGAAGTAGTTCTTTCGTTTGCACGAAGAGGTATTTATCAATTTACAGTTGTTTGTCACGTTCCAGAGCTCTTCTCCTCTAAGGTCTGATATTAATGTATATATGAGTCATGTGCAATTGTTCAATGGTTGAGATATAGGTGGTGTATTATGGTTTTTGCTAATGTATTTATTAATTTTATCCACACTTTTCACTCTTATTTATATCATGTGGGTTAAGTTTTTATTTTTATTTATGTTTGCTGTGTTTATTATTATACATTAATATTTTTATGCATTCATATTTGTTTGATATCATCTGTTCATGTATTTGATATACTTTTTATGTATTTATTGCTAAATGATGTATATGTTTGTTTTTAGCTTTTATCTGCCTGATCAGCCCCTGACGAAGTGTGCGAAACACGGCCTGTGTCGGGTTGGCAGTAAGAATAAATTAATAAATTCTGCTTTTATAATCACGCTCTGTACTGGGTCCAGTGGATGCAAGCTTCAGGCCGCCTGGAGGACCACATCCAAGTCACACTGACCTTAGCAACCTCTCCAGCCTGGTGGCAGGACCATCTTAACTTCAGAGCCAGCCTGCCCTTCAAGGCTCCACCAGTGCAGCGCATCCTCACTATGAATGCGTCAAAGCTGGGCTGGGGGGCCCATTGCGATCACCTACAATTGCAAGGCCCATGGTCACCAGAGGAGGGTGCCTCACAGATCAACCTGCTGGAGCTCCGAGCATAGTCAATCACACTCTGCAGGTCTTCCAGGACCATGTTGGAAGGGCAGGTCATTCAAGTCCAGATGGGCGACCAGGTAGCAATGTATTATATCAACAAGCAGGGGGGCAAAGGCTCGTACTACCTCTGCTGAGAGGCAGTGTGCCATTGGAAATTCGCATCAGGGGAGAACATCTCCCTCAAAGTGGTGTACTTGTTGTGCCAGAACAATGTACTGGCCGACTGCCTGAGCCGTGTTCTCCAACCCCACAAGTGGAGGCTGAACTCTACCATGCTAGGGGAGGTCTTCCAGCATTGGGGGACCCCGGGGATCGACCTTTTTGTCAGCCCAGAGAATGCGCAGTTGCCATGCTTCTGTTCTCGGAGGCTGGCCGGCAGCAGATGCTTTCCTCCTCTCATGGTTCCAGAGCTTTGTGGATACGTTTCTGCCCATGCACCTGGTGCCTCGGGCCCTCACCAAGAACAAAGCAGAGGCGGCCTCAATCATTTTCATTGCTCCTAGGTGGCGCAGGCACCCTTGGTTATCCCTCATCCTACAGCTGTCTCAACAGGGACACTTTGCCATTGGTGAATGCCCTGGACCTGCTGTCCCAGGAGGCGGGACTATGCAGCACCCCAGCCTTCAGTCCCTGGCACTGATGGCCTAGATGCTGAGAGGCTAGCCATTGCGCATCACCATCTGGCTAGGTCTGTGGAAGACGTCCTGGCCTTGCATAAGGACTCTACATAGAGGGCTTATGCCTTTAAGTGGTGCAGATTTTCCCACTGGTATATGGGAGAAGGCCTTAACCCTTTCTTCTGCGCAATGTCTGAGATACTACGATACCTCTTGCATCTGTTGGGGGCTGGCCTAAAGTCCAACATGGTCAGAGTACACCTATGTGCCATCTCGGCTCACCACCATGTGGTGGATGGCCGGGCCATGTCTGTGCATCCCTTGGTGGGACGGTTCATGCGAGGCCGCCTCCTCTAATGGCCCCCGATCCATCTGCCTCCGGTGGCATAGGATCTTAATGTAGTATTTGGGAAGCTCATGACTTCTCACATTGGAGCCCCTGGCTACCTGCCATCTCAAGTACCTTTCATGGAAGGTCATATTCCTGGTGGTGCTCACCTCTGCCAGGTGCATGAGTGAGCTACAGGTGCTGGTGGCACATACACCCTACACCAGGTTCCACAAGAACAGGGTCAGCCTCTAGACACACTCCGAGTTCTTGCCAAAGGTTGTCTGCATTCCATTTGAATCAGGAGGTGATGTTACCCACTTTTTTCCCTAGGCCTCACTCCTCCAGGGCGGAGGCCTCTCTGCACATGCTAGACTGCAAGTGTGCCTTGTCCTTTTACATCCAGAGGATGCATCCCCAGCGTTCGACGCAGTTTTGTTCTCCAGGAACAAGCAGGAAGTCAGTCCTCACATATGGGTGACGTCTGCACCAGTGGAGCCCACGCAGAGCATTTCCCAAGCTTTAAAAGAAAGCCTTTGGGAATGCCACATGCATATGTGGTCCCCTTCCCACCCAAAGGTGCTGTCTTACTCAGTCTCCCATTTCTCTGCAGAGCCCTTCGGACGTGTGTCTCGTCCCTGGAAAAGGTTTTCTCTGTTCCAACCGGTTTTTATTTATTTATTTATTTTATGTGCTTTTCTATACCGCCCCTTCCAGAGATCAAGGGCGGTTTACAAGGAACTCAAAACAACAATACAGCAGAACAGTGCAATATTGCATTACATTAAACATTAAGTATTACATAAGAACTATGATACATAGAAAACAGTGTGTAAGCTATTAATAAAAGGAACATAACTATGTTACAAGGAACCAAAAATGGCAAGTTATTTACATGGTTAGCAAGAGTTATTTGCAGTCATAAGTACAATATTGGGAGGATGCTGACTTGAGGGGATATTCAAATGGAGTCTGGATTTAGGTGGGGTAAACTTGTGTTTGGTTAGTTGTATGTTCTTGTGTAGTAAATTTGATTTCAGGTTGTAGGTTGCTATAGTGTTGAGTAAAGAGGTAGGTTTTTAGTTCCTTCCTGAAAGATGTGAGATCCTTAATCTCTCTTAGGTTTAGGGGCAGTTTATTCCATTGGCTGGGAGCATAAAATGAAAAGGCAGTGTTGGAGGTTATTTGTTTTGATTTTGTCACGGCAATGGGAATTAGTAGCATGTTGAGGTTAGTTTTTCTTCTAGTTCTGTTTTCTTGTGGGGTTTGGAGTAGAGTTGCCAACTGTGATGGGGCTAGGTCATTAATGAGTTTAAAAGTTGTGACAAGTGTTTTATATTGAATCCTACTATAAATGGGTAGCCAGTGAAGAGAGTGTAGGATAGGAGAAATATGATCGAATATTTTAGCTTTAACAATGATTCGAGCAGTGACATTTTGGGCTCTTTGAAGGATGTGTAAATTCTTTTTGGATGTTCCTTGGAGGATGCCATTGCAGAAGTCTAAGTGTGGCATAATGAGAGCCTGGACAACTGTTCTGAAATCGTTGATGTCAATGAGGGGTCAGAGTTGCTGTATGGTTCTCAGTTTGAAAAATATAGTTTTGGCAGTCTGCTTTATGTGGTTAGTCATGCTTAGGGTTTTGTCTAGTGTCACTCCAAGGTATTTAATTTCAGATTTGACTGGTAGAGTAATGTTCAGAATGTTGATGGAAGTTGGGGGGGTGAAGGTGGTATTTCTTGTTACGAAGAGTGCTTCAGTCTTTTTGTAATTAATATCCATATGGATAGAGTGGAGCCATTTTTCAGCTTCAGAGAGGCAGGAGGCGATATTGAGGAAATTAAGGTTAGTTATGTCTAAAGGAGCGAACAGCATGATGTCGTCCGCATAGATAAAATATCTTAGATTGTGACGTTGGAAGATTGCACAAATAGGTTGTATATAGAGGTTAAAAAGTAATGCAGAGAGTGAGGATCCTTGTGGTATACCACGTTCTTGTGGGAATGGTAGTGAGGGGGAATGGTCTAAATGGACATATTGGAAGCGATTAGAAATGTAGGACTTAAACCAGTTCAAAGTGGTATCTTTCAAACCTAGTTGTGATAGCCTAGATAAGAGGGTATTATGGTCAACACTGTCAAAAGCTGAGGAAATGTCGAGGAATATGAGTAAGAAGGTCTGCTTTGTGTTATCAATACCTCGGATAAGTGAATCAAGAAGGGATATGAGTAAGGTTTCTACTCCGTGATAAGAGCGGAAACCATACTGGTACTCATCCAAAGGGAAGTTGGTATCAATATGATCTTGGAGTTGTATCTGGGCTACCTTTTCAATGATTTTGGCTAAAAAAGGTATGCTGGCAATGGGGCGGTATGAGGATGGGTCTGAACTGTTAAGGGTTTTATTTTTTAGTAAAGGGCGAATCGCCGAGTATTTCAGATCATCTGGCATGTAACCTTGAAGTAGGGATTGATTTACCAGTTTCAAGATGTATGGAGCTAGTTCGGATTTTGTAGCTTTAACCCAAGATACCGGGCATGGGTCCAGTAGTGAAGTGGTAGTATTGAGGTTTGATATAATCTCAAGCAGTTGTTTGTTGGAGATTGTATGGAATGAGCTCCACTCAGTGATGGAATTTGGTGTGGGAGAGGTTAGGATAATGCTTGGACGGGCGCTTAGTTTGAGCTTATTGGCAAAATGGTTTGCAAGGAGTTGTGGATCTATTGGTGTTTTATTAGGAGTGTTATCGGGAACCTTAGTTAGAGATTTAATAATCTCAAAAAGTTCCCTAGGTCTATTGATGGACTTAGATAATGTTTTGGTGTAGAATAGCCTTTTTGTGTTGTTAATGGCTTCCTTGTATGTTTTAAGGCTTGAGAAATATTGAACCCTGAGTTCAGATGTTTTTTTCTCTCTCCATTTAGTCTCTAATTTCCGAAGGTTTTTCTTTAGAGTAGCAAGTTCAGAGGTGTACCATTTCTCGGACAAGCTAGATCTAGATTTTCTTTTATTAGAGGTTGAATATTTAGCTTCTGATTCAATAATAGAGTTCCAGGTAGAAACAAATTCGTTAAGATTATTTGACGTATTGTCTAATTTTGGAGAAATAGATTCTAAAAAACTTTCTTTGTTGAACTGGCGAAAACTTTGTTTTGTGCATTTGGCGTTATTGTGAGTAGAGTTGGTGGGTTGGAATGGAAGAGAGAAATGTATCAGGAAGTGATCTGACCATGGTACTTGAGTTGTGGTGGGCGAAGTAGAAAAAGATGAGAGTGTGAGGTGAGATGGAATGAATATTAGATCAAGGGTATTACCTTTGCAATGAGTGGGGTGGGTCATTATTTGTTTAAAACCCATTTCCTCCATTGCTTCAATGAAAGATAGTGCATGGCTATCTGGTAATGAGGCAAGGTTAAGATCTCCTAAAATAACAGAGGGTTTTCTCAGTGAAGAGTTACATGCTACCTCAAGTATTATGTCTAGATTAT
Organism: Ichthyophis bannanicus; assembly: GCA_033557465.1. NCBI lineage: Eukaryota > Metazoa > Chordata > Amphibia > Gymnophiona > Ichthyophiidae > Ichthyophis > Ichthyophis bannanicus. The sequence goes on from CM066032.1 coordinate 1,058,043,140, forward strand.
GTATGTCAGGTGTGGGGGGTCTGTAGATAAGGCAGATGGCTATATTGTTATTTTCAATTCTGAGTATATCAATACCATCATGTTTATCTAGTAGGGTAGGTGAAAGATTGAGATGAGATTTTGCTATTATAAGAACTCCGCCACCTCTTTTTCTGTCTCTATTATTGTTGAGTATGGTATAACCATGTACTCCTAGTTGGTTAAGGAGAACTGAGTCAGATTCGTTTAGCCAAGTTTCAGTTATGCAGAGTAGGTGAGGATTTTCATCTATAATAAGATCGGTTATGATGGGGATTTTGTTCCTAATTGATCTGGCGTTGATAAGTATGCAATTTAGTTGTGTTGATTGTGTAGTGATTTGTATGGGGTTATTAATTGGTGAAGGGTTCAATTGGATTAGTCTTTGAACATGAATATGTTGGTTTGTGCGTGGTTTGTTTATGGATGGATTACTGATAATATATCTTTGTGTGTTGTGTCTGGGTTTGTATGGGATGATATGAATGTGTGCAGGCTTGAAAATGTTTGAGGTTGGAGTTAAAGAGTGAATGGGAGGGGTGTGGGAGAGTAGTACCCCTAGTGTGAGCATTAGAATATTTAAGGTGAGTGTAAGAAATCTTTTTAGATCCATTGTTAGTTATATAGGTAGGTATAAGGGTCAGGAAAGTATGCTGTGGAATAATAGAGGCACGTTAGTACTGAAATGTATAGTACGTGCTGGTAATAATGTATTATTAGATTTTGAGATACAGATGCAACAGATATTGGTTGGAGTTATCAGATTGGTAGCGGATCTGCTGATAGCAGTTCCAGGAGAACTGAGTGGTTACTGACAACAGTATAGTGTATAATGTGTTACTAACAACAGTATAGTGTGTAATGTGTTACAAACAACAGTGTGAAGTTACAAACAACAGTATGATAGTTTCAGTTCAGCTGGAGATCAGATATTAATCATTAACTGGGTGGATATTGACAGTGGTATAGTGTGTATTTTGTTACAACCAACAATAAACTCAACTGGTAATCAACGTTAATTATTAATATCAGCAGTACTATGGTTAGTTATTACTGATAATAGTACAGTGGTTAATTTTTTGCTGTTCTACCGGCCTTTGCTGGTCCTCTTCCCGCTTCCTGAGCACTCTGCTTCAGCCCTGGTCTCGGGGTTATTTTTTGCCTTTTTTTGTTTTTACTGCACTTTGTACCCTTTTTAACTGCTGGCTGAGTCGCAGGTCTTCGATCTCGCAGGGGTCCTTTTTGCCCCAATGGCCTCCAGTTTTAAAAAATGTGATAGATCTCCAAAAACATGTTGCTCACGGATACCCATGACTGTTGTCTCAAGTGTCTAAGAACTGACCATGACCCGGAGCTATGCTCCCTCTGTAAGAAGATGTCCTCCAAGGCCATCCAGAGTCATAAACAGAAGCTGGATGATCTCTTCCATAAGGCAGCTCTGGTAGCCTCCCACTCTTTGGCCCTGCAACCTCCAGAGTTTCCCAAGGCTCCTCCCCGGGCCCGGCAGCACTCTGACCAGGGGTCACCTGAACACAAGCGGAAGAAGAAGGTGGCCTTGAGGACTCTGTCAGGGGCGCCAGACAAGCATGAGAGGTCATGCACCCGGTCTTTCAGCCCCCCCTCGGCAGTCTCTGGAGTTGGAGAGGGAGCGGTCTAGTAAGGTACCTCGAGCTGATACAGAGGCCTCCTTAGAGTCATTCCGGTGAGGACCCCCTCTCCTCCTTGACACCCGACACGGTGATCCCGGCATTGGTGTTGCAGGACCCCACGCCTGAGTGGGAGGCCGAATGCTGGCCTTGGAATGCAGCATTTCTGTGTTCCTCGCTGTCCAGCAGGTGCTGATGCCCAGCTCCATCGGCACACACCCCGAGACCACAGGGACCTCGACCTTGAGGACTCCCTGGGCCTCTGTAGTGATCCCCGAGAGCCAGAACCCTCGTGCCGATCCTCGGTATAGGTCTCTATCTCCGTCCCATTCCTCGGACGCGAGATCTTGGTGGGGAAGTGCCTCCGGCTCTGGGCAAGTTTTGGCCTCAGAGACCCGGCGCAGATCTTGAGCCACCCGACCTAGAGTCCGCCACGGACTACTCAGACTGGGAGTCTGACGGAGAGACCTCCACTCAACCCCTCCCCGCCAACCCAGAGGTGGCGATCACCTCCCGAGGACACCACCTTCCTGGAGTTCGTCTGGAACATGGTACGGGCCCTGTCGCTCGCCACTGAGTCTGAGGAGGAGCCCCGTGCTGAGGAGCTTGATATTCTGCAATATGTAGCTCCTTCGAGAGAGGCTCTCTCTCGGTGCCAGTTCCTCCCATTCTGAACTGACTCCTACTCCGCATGTGGGAGACTCTGGCCTCTGTCCTGATTGTGAGCAAGCGCCTGGATGCTATGTATAAGGTCCAGCGAGGTCCAGGGTTTCGGAAAGCCCAGTTTCCCCACACATCGATGGTGGTTGAATCAGCCATGCGGGAGCTAAAGAGCCTGAAGGCCTACTCTTCAATCCTCCCGGGCAGAATGTTTTGTACTCTCGATGCCCTCGGGCGTAAGGCTTATCAGTGCTCCATGTTGTCATGTTGCATCCAAGTTTACCAATTATACATCGGGATGTTCTTCTGTCATCTCGCTAGGGAGCTTGGAGGCTTCGCGGCGGGCCTTGACAGAGACCATCTCCGGTGTTTTCAGGCCCTCTCAAAGTCCGTCGGGGAATGCTTGAAGTACCTCTCGCGAGCAGCGTTTGACGGCTTTGAGTCTTCTGCCCTGGTGGCGATGGCTGGCATCGGAGCCCACCGGCAGGTTTGGCTCCAGTCCTCGGACCTAGAACAGTGGCTCCAGGAGAAGCTGCTGGACGTCCCTTTCCATGGGGAGCAGCTGTTTGGCAAGCCCATGGAGGATAATGCTGCAGAGATCAAGATGGAGTCCGTGACTCGCACTCGTCTCTCCCGGAAAACTTCATTCCTCCCCACGAAGAAGCAGCAGAGCAAGAAGCCTTTCTTCCATCGGAAGGGGCTCCCATACAGGGGCTACCCAGCTTGCCAGCGTCGACCCCTGTTCAGGACGGCCAGGGCAAGTCCATGGTCCACGGTCCTCGTAAGCTGAAGGGTCCCAAGATCCAACCCCCGGCGCCGGCTCAACCAACCTCGGGGTTTTGACACCATCGGCATAGCCTCTCATCCTCTGGCAGGGGGGCTGTCCATTCGGGGGGCGTCTGGTCCATTTCTACCACAGGTTGCAGTCCATCTCCATCGATGCCTGGGTTCTCCAGGTCATTTGGGAGGGCTATCACCTCCATCTGGACCAGGCTCCTCCCCTGTACTTTCCCAGGGAGCCACATCAGCTTCCCCGGCACCAGGACCTCCTGAGTCAGGAGCTCGCAGGCCTCCTCGAGGACAGCGCGGTAGAACCAGTCCCACCACACATTCTTGTCCACCCCAAACACAGAAAGTACTTCCGCTTCATGGTTCAGGGAAACCATTACCAGTACAGGGTACTTCCCTTCGGCCTCACGTCCGCCCCGCGGGTCTTCATGAACTGCCTGGCCGTGGCTGCAGGGCACCTTCATCTATCCATTTCTGGACAACTGACTCATAACAGGGGGCACAGCCTCCAAACCAGGCAGGCCACGGATCGCACCATTTGCCTCCTGGAACATCCAGGGTTCGTGATCAATTATCCAAAATCCCACCTTACTCCATTTCAGTCTCTGGAGTTCATCGGGGCTCACCTAGACACCCTTTGGCCATGGCTTTTCTTCCTCAGGACCGGGTGGACCGCCTCGTGTTCTTGGTGTCCGAGGTGTGCAGTCGACCAGCCGTCTCCAAGACCCCATCTTGGTCTCTCCCAGCATGGCGGAATCTCTGGCTTGGTGGCAGGAGTTTTGGAACCTGCTTCGCGGCGTGCCCTTCCAAGCCCCAGTGCATCAGGTGGTCCTGACCCCAGTGCCTCCCTGGCGGGCTGGGGAGCCCACTGAGAGGGACAGCGCACTCAAGGGACTTGGTCCCTCGAGGAGTCCCGGCAGTAGATCAACCTGCAGGAGCTCTGGACTATTCGCCTCGCTCTCAGGGTTTTCAAGGACAGCTTTCAGTACTGAGCGGTACTGGTACAGATGGACAACCAGGTCACAATGTTCTGTGTGAACAAACGGGGGGGGGGGGGGGGGTAATGGTTCCTACAGCCTCTTGTTCAGAGGCGACAGCCCTGTGCTCCTTTGCGGTGTGCCAGGGCATGACCGTCTGAGCCACTTACTTCCTGGGTCAGGACACTGTATTGGTGGACTAGCTCAGCAGAGTTCTCCAGCCACACGAGTGGCGCCTGTGTCCCCTGAACAGCGCAGCGACTCTTCCAGCATTGGGGGACTCCGGACCTGGACCTCTTTGCCAGCCCGGCGAACTCGCAGCATCCTCGGTTCTGTGGTCCCCTCCTGCACACGGGCAGGATGGCCCCCGATGTTTTCCTCATCTCGTGGGAAATGGGCCTTCTGTATACCTTCCCCCCCCCACGCCCCTCATTGCCCAGACCCTTCTCGAGGTCCAGCGGGACAGGGCCTTGATGATTTTCGTAGCCCCGAGGTGGCCCAGGCAGCCTTGGTTTCCCCTGCTGCTCCGTCTCTCGACGGAGCCCCCAGCCCCACTCAGGTTCTCACCAGCGCTGCTGACATAGGAGGAAAGTCTGCTTCTTCACCCCAATCTGAGGTCCCTGTCCCTCACAGCTTGACGGCTGAGTGGGTCGCTCTAGCCTCCTACCATCTCCCTGTGGAAATCGGGGACATTCTTTTGGCCTCACGAAAGGACTTGACCAGACAGGCTTATGCCTTCATATGGCATCTGTTCTCGGTGTGGTGCTCAGAACTCCGAGCAGACCCATTATCATGCCCTGCCAGTTTGGTCTTGCAGTACCTGCTCCACCTTTCGCAGTCTGGGTTGAAGTCTAGCGCGGTCAGGGTTCACCTGAGGACCATCTCAGCGAACCACCACCCCATCGAGGACAAACCTCTTTCGGGTTTACCACTTGTGTCTCGTTTCATGAGAGGCCTGCTTCTTTTCAAGCCCCCTACCTGCCCTCCTCCGGCGTAATGGAACCTCAGTGTGGTCCTTACACAGCTGACCAAGCCACCCTTTGAGCCCATGGCTACCTGCTCGCTGCGGCACCTGTCGTGGAAGGTGGCCTTCCTGATAGCTCTCACCTCCGCCCAGAGAGGTGCTGATGACAGAGGGCACCGTACATGAGGTTCTATAGGAACCAGGTGGTCCTGTGGACTCACCCCAAGTTCCTTCCGAAGGTTGTCTCAGATTTTCATCTCCATCAAGAGATAGTGCTGCCCACTTACTTCCCGAAGCCCCATGATGACCGGGCATCGGCAATTCTCCACACTCTGGATTGTAAGAGGGCTCTCTTTCTACCTGCAGCATACTCTGGACCACCACAGATCCATTTCCTTTGATCCCAGCCATCTGGGGCTGGCGGTCACAAAGCGTACCTTGTCCATCTGGGTAGCGGACTGCATCCTTGTCCATCTGGGTGGTGCCTTTGGAATGCCGCGTCACAGCTCACAATGTCTGAGCAATGGCGATGTCGGTCACTAGCCTGCGCCCAGTGCCACTGGCAGACATCTGCCAAGCCGCCACCTGGTCCTCTACTCACACCTTCACGGTGCATTACTGCCTGGAGAGGGAGTCCCGTCGGGATGCCGTCTTCGGCCAGGCTGTACTCAGTAATCTGTTCAGGGTTTAAGCAACTCCTGTCCTGTCTTCGGACCCTTCTTGTTCTGGCTACCAGGAGCATGGCCATCCATGGACCCCGGGTATTCAACTTTCACTGGCAACTGCTCACGGCGATCCCGTGCTTTTTTCTACAGGTCCTCGGTAGCCTGTAGCTTGGGAGTCCCATATGTGAGGACTGACTTCCTTCTTGTTCCTGGAGAAAGTGTAGTTACTCACCTGTAACAAGGGTTCTCCAGGGACAGCAAGAATCAGTCCTCAAAACCCTCCCTCCTCCCCTTGGAGTTGCTGTATATTTTTGCCATCTTGGAAGGGCTATAGCTATGGATGGCATCCTTGGGGGCGGGAAGGGGACCACGCATGCGTGGTGGCATTCCCAAAGGCTTTGAAGCTGGGGAAATGCTCCACATGGGCTCCATCGGTGCCAACGTCACCCATATGTGAGGACTGATTCCTGCTATCCCTGGAGAAAACCTGTTATAGGTGTGTAACTATGCATTTCATTTATAAGAACATAAGATATGTCATACTGGGTCAGACCAAGGTCCCTCAAGCCCAGTATCCTGTTTCCAACAGTGGCCAGTCTAGGTCATATGTACCTAGCAGATTCCCCAAAAGACACAGGTTCCACAATGCTCAAAACCCATTTCTTTGCCCTTGCCTTCGACCTTCCTGGTCCCTTCACATGATTTTGTCTTCCCCTTTCCCTTCTCTCTCTTTCCTCCCTACTGTCCTGTCGTATGAATCTGCTTGGTTTGCTTTCCTATCTGCCATTGTAACTTCTTTTCCTTCTTCCTTTGCCTTATGGTATTTCTATGATTTGAATTATGTAAACCGCTATGATGTTTTTCGTTTAGCGGTATATTAAGTCAATAAACATAAACATATTGATATCCTGGGTCCCTTCTTAATAATGGTTTATGGACCTTTCCTCCAGGAACTTGTCCAAACCTTTTTTAAACCCAGCTACACTAACAGCCTTTACTACATCCTCCGGTAACAAATTCCAGAGTTTGATTACACGTTGAGTGAAAAAATATTTTCTTTTATTAATCTTAAATAGTTTACCCTGTAGCTTCATTGCATGTCCCCTAGTCTTTCTATATTCTAATAACGTAAACAGTCGATCTACGTTTACCCGTTCCACTCCGTTCATTAATTTATAGACTTCTATCATATCTTCCCTCAGCCGTCTCTTTTCCAGGTTAAAGCGCCTTAACCTTTTTAGCGTTTCTTCATAGGGGTATCCTTCCATCCCCTTTACCATTTTGGTGGCTCTTCTCTGAACCTTTTCTAATAACGCTATATCCTTTTTAAGATACGGCGACCAGAATTGCACACAATATTCAAGGTGCGGTCTCACCATGGAACAATATAGAGGCATTATAATATCCTTTGTATTATTTTCCATTCCTTTTCTTATGATACCTAGCCTTCTATTTGCTCTCTTGGCCGCCGCTGCACACTAGGCCGAGGGTTTTAACATGTTATCCTCAATGATCCCTAAATCTTTTTCCTGGGTGGTGGTTTCTAATGTGGGACCTTGCATCGTGTAACCATAGTTTGGGTTGTTCTTCCCTAGGTGCATAACTTTGCACTTGTCCACATTAAATTTCATCTGCCATTTTGATGCCCAATCTTCCAATTTATCAAGATTCTCTTGCAATTTTCCAGAATCCTTTTGGGTTTTAACAACTTTAAATAGTTTTGTGTCATCTTTAAATTTGACAACCTCACTCGTTATTCCCTTTTCCAGGTCATTTATGAATATGTCAAAAGGCAGCGGACCCAGCACAGATCCCTGGGGTACACCAATATTCACCTTTCTCCACTGGGAAAATTGGCCGTTTAGCCCTACCCTCTGCTTTCTATCTTTTAACCAGTTCCTGATCCACAATAGTACACTGCCTCCTATCCCATGACTCTTTAGTTTTGCCAAAGTCTCTGATGAGGGACCTTGTCAAAAGCTTTCTGAAAGTCCAATATCAACCGACTCACCTTTGTCTACCTGTTTATTCACACCTTCAAAAAGACATAACAGATTAGTAAGATGAGATCTTCCTTGTCTAAAGCCATGTTGGCTGTCTCCCATTAAGCCATGACTAGCTACATGTTCAGCAATTTTGTTCTTTATGATGGTTTCTACCATTTTTCCCGGTACTGACGTCAGCCTCACCGGTCTGTAATTTCCCGGATCACCCCTGGAACCCTTTTTAAAAATTGGTGTTACGTTCGCCATCCTCCAATCTTCAGGTATTACAGATGATTTTAATGATAGTTCACAGATTACTAATAGCAGGTCTGCAATCTCATATTGCAGTTCTTTCAACACCCTTGGATGTATATCATCCAGCCCAGGTGATTTGCTACTCTTCAGTTTATCTAATAGTTGTAATACATCTTCCCGATGTATCGATATTTCCTTCAATTCTTCCGCACCTTTAAATACCACTTCAGTCATGGGTAACATCCCTACATCTTCCTCAGTAAAGACCGAATCAAAGAATTCATTCAGTCTTTCCGCTATTGCCTTGTCGCCTCTTAGTGCCCCTTTAACCCCTCTATCATCTAATGGACCAACTGACTCTCTCACAGGTTTTATTTATTTATTTATTTACCGCGCTATTCAACATCAGTGCGATTTACATGAAACAGAATGACTAGCACAGTGCAGCAAGCTGATCTGTGTTTACAAAGAACAGGTACTACATCTTGGATAAAACTGGGGTAACTATTTACATCTAGGCGACACGTTATGTCGTGTCAAAAGTAATCGTAGTCATGGATGGCTTGTGGGGTATGTTGCTGTGGCTGTACTAGATGGGGAGGGAGCTATTGGAGCGCTGTCTTCCGGGTAGTATTTGAGGAGGAGGTGGTGCTTCAATGCCTTCCTAAACTGGGTTAGGTCAGGGATTGCCCAGATGCTGGGTGGTAGGGTGTTCCAGCATCTGGGTGCATAGAATCTGAAAGCCCTTTTTGCTGTTGCATGGGTGCATTGGGTTATTTCCTTTGGGATTACCAGTGTGTTGACTGCTGCAGATCTTCTGGACCTATTAGGGGACATGTTTAGGATAAGCTCTGCTAGTGATGTGGAGGAGAGCCCATTAATGGCCTTGAAAGTCAGCAGTAGGGTTTTGAAAGCGAGTCTGTCATGTATAGGGAGCCAGTGGACGTGCTTCAGGATGGGCGTAACATGATCGCTCCTAGAAGTCCCGTGTAGAACTCTCGCCGTGGCATTCATCGCGAGTTGGAGCGGGTTCAGGGTGGATTGTGGGAGCCCTTGTAGGATTGCATTAACGTAATCAAAGTGCGGTATAATCAACACTTGATAGATTGTCCGGAAGTTGTCCGGCTCTAGTAGGAAGCGTAAGTGCCTGAGTGTTCGGATTTTGTGGTAAATTGCTTTTGCTAGGTTGCTTATGTGCACCTTCATGTCCCGTCGTTGGTCTAACGTGACTCCAAGGTATCGGATTGTGGATTTGTTTTGTAGCTCTGCTTTCTTAAACTTTAAGTGTGGTGGCAGGGTGAAGTTTTGGTTCCTCGTAATGAAAAGGACCTCTGTTTTCTTGTGCTGTATTCGTAGATTTTGAGATTCGAGCCAGTTGGATACTGTGTCAAAGCAGTCTGTCAGTGGGGAGAGGTCCAGCTGCTCTGTTGAGAATGGCATGTAGAGCAGTACATCATCTGCACATATCAAGCAGTTGACATTGAATGATCGGATGAGGTTACAGATGGCTGCATGTATATGTTGAACATCAGGGCGGAGAGGGAGGATCCTTGTGGCACGCCTTGCCTCCGGTGGAAAGGTTTTGATGTTGAGGCCCCGGATCGTACGTGCTGCCATCTGTCAGACAAGTGTGACTTGCACCATTCTAGTGCTGTGTCACGGATACCCTTCTCCTTGAGGCGTCCCAGGAGAAGCTCGTGGCTTACTGAGTCAAAAGCAGCAGCTATATCCATGAAGATGAGGACAAACCTTGACGGATGTTATCAGTTCCATCAATTAGATTACTGTAGAGGGTGGTGAGGAGTGTTTCGACACCATGGGACTCTCTAAATCCGTGTTGGCAGGGGTCCAGCGGAGCGGCGGTTTCGATGTGCTCTTGTATTTGTCTTTGGACTTCTTTTTCAATTATCTTGGCCAGAAGTGGTATACTGGATATAAGTCTGTAAGAGTCCACCTTCTGGGGGTCGAGCTTGCTGTTTTTCAGCAGAGGCCTGATGGACGTATGTTTGAGGCATTGGGGGAACAAGCCTGTTGCGAAGGATAGGTCCATGAGCCTGGCTATGAATGGGCTGAAATCGCAGTGTAGCTCTTTTATCCAGAAGGCGGGGCAGGGGTCGGTTTGTGCCGTAGTGGTGTTGATCGCAGCGATAGTGTCTTCGATGTACTTCTTGGGTGGAGTGGAGAAGATGGTCAGGGGAGTTAGGTAGGTTTGTTCGTGTACGGTGGTGGGTGCTGAGGGCTTATTGGTCTGGCATAGCTTTGATTGCAGGTAGTTCGTAAATTCTTGAGGGTGGATCTCGCTTGGTTGGTCATGGGCTGGCTCCTTTGTTAGGTTCTTGACTAGATTAAGCAAGTCATGCGGTTTGTTTAGTGATCGTTTTAGGGTGTCCGTGTGGAATTGTCTGATTTTCTCTATTATTGCTTCACGGTGTTTTATCAGGTGAAGGTTATATGCCCTCTGATCTTCTGCGGAGTGAGATAGACGCCAGTGTCTTTCCAGCTTCCTTAGGAGGGTGAGTGATGATCGCAGATCAGTGGAGTACCAGGCTGCGGTGGCTCGTTTCCTTGGAGGTTTGTTAGATGGTGGACCTTGGGCAATGGCACTGAGGTGGTTATTCCAGTCGGAGACCAGAACATCGAGGTTGGGTGCTGTCGAGGTGAGGAGTGGGCAGGATTTACTCAGAATGAAGTCTTTGTCGAATGTTCGGAACCTTCGAGGTGGTGCCCTGGTGGTGCTGCTCTGACTTCTGGCGTTCTTCTGGTGGTTGTTGGGTAAGGGTATTTGGAATATGATTAGTTTGTGGTCCGACCAGGGTACTGCAGTAATGGACAGCATGGGGACGTGGGTTGAGTCAAATGTTGTCTGTGGGGCGAATACCAGGTCTAATATGTTTCCTTTCACATGGGTAGGTTCACCGACTAGTTGCTTGTATCCTAGTTCCTCCAGGGCTTCGAGGAAGGATGACGCCTGAGTATCTTGCAGGGCTGGCAGATTGAAGTCGCCTAGTACCCAGCTTGGTATGCAAGGGCTCCGGACATTGGAGGTGAGATCAATTATTGTTGCGAGGACATCAGGGGAGGTTGATGGGGCTCTGTAGAGAAGGTTGATGGAGCAGTGCTTGTTTGTTATAGTGATTGTATTGAGGTATGTTGTGCTAGTGGCGTTAATCAGGTGTAAATGGAGGTCTGTCTTGGTGAGGATGAGTACTCCTCCCCCTCTTTTGTTGTCTCTGGCAGGTGTGTATTGAGAAATCGGTGGGTAGGAGTTGGTTGAGGAGGACATTGTCATCACTGGATGGCCATGTCTCTGTGATCAGGAGTATGTTGAGGTCATGGAGTGATATCAAGTCTGAGATAACTGGCCATTTCTTGCGGATTGAGCGAGCATTTATGAGGGCACATTTTAGGTTTTGGGGGAGGGCGCTTTCTTCTTGTTTGGCTTTCTTAGTATGTTGACGTGCGATGTGTAGTAAGTGGGGGTGGAGCGTGTGGGTATCTTCCTTTGTCTTGTAGTAGGGAGCACTTGACCATCTCCTCCCATGGCTCAGTAGGATTGGTATGTGCTTGTGGGTAGGAGATAAGGCCATAATGCTACTGAGCCATCCGGAGAGGAGGTAGCAGCCAATTATGGCAGTGAGGGAGGGGGCCATTCTTGGTATCTACCCTGTTGTGTGTGGCCAAGGGATTCGTCTGGGCTGGCCGGTGAATAGAGAAGTAGTTTGAGCTATCACAGGCAGGTACACAGGTGTGCAGTTATAGCAGGCAGGCAGGTACACAGGCTGAGCTAACCACAGGCAGGTAACACAGGTATGTAGTTACAACAGGCACATCATATACTATCATAGCCAGGTATCACCAGTACGCATCTGCAATAAACAACGTTTGTACTATCCCGGACAAGTATTGTAGGCATGCAAAGGTATTATGGGCAGAGACAGATAAGTTCACTGTTGGGTTCATTAAGTATTGTCATGGGTTAGGTCCATGTGTTATATAAAGGCTTAGATTACCTATTTTGCTGAAGGAAGTTAAGCTCCGTTGAGGATTTGTCTGTGTTGAGGGGTGGTGATGATGTCCTTGCATTACATTTGTTCGTGTCTCTGGAGCTCGTTCTGGTCGTGGGCCTGGTTTCTATGGGATCACCGTGGGGGTCCTGTTATAGGTCCACACCTAAGGGCCGTGCCAAAGGGCCCTCAGGCGTGGGTGCACCGGATGGTGCTCCCTTTTATGGTCCTCTGGGCTGCCCCGATTGGGCAGGCAGGCAGGCTTCTGGGCAGCTGCGGGCTGGGCTGCCCCGATTAGGCAGGCAGGCTTCTGGGCGGCTGCAAGCTGTCCCCGGCGTGCTCGATCCCGCCTGGAGAGCAGTGGCTGGGCCAGTGCAGTGGGGAGACCAAAGAGGAGTTTGTGCTGGATGGCGCTCCCTTTTATGGTCCTCAGGGCTGCCCCGATTGGGCAGGCAGGTTTCTGGGCGGCTGTGGGCTGGGGTGCCCCAATTGGGTAGGCAGGCTTCTGGGCGGCTGCAGGCGCTCCCCAGCGTGCTCGATCCCGCCTGGGAGAGCAGTGGCTGGGCCGGGGCAGTGGGGAGATCGAATGTACTTGAAAAAGTCTTTATTACGTGTTTTTGCTCCCGCAGCAAGCTTCTTCTCAAATTCTCCCTTTGCCTGCCGTATCAATGCCTTGCATTTAACTTGTCAATGCTTGTGCTGTTTCCAGGTTTCATCGTTTGGCTCTTTTTTCCATTTCCTGAAAGATGCTTTTTTGGTAACAACAGCATCTCTGACCTCACCTTTAAGTTTTTTGGACTTCCTTCCACTTTTCTTAAAGCGTGGAATACAGCTGGTCTGGGCTGCCAAGATAGAATTTGTTAACAACACCCAAGCTTGATGTAAGTCTTTAACCTTTGCAACTGCTCCTTTTAGTTTTTCCTTAACTATTTTCCTCATTTTATCATAGTCTCCCTTTCTAAAGTTAAAAGGTAGTACTGTGGATTTCTGTATTATCCCTCCTCCACTAATTAAATCAAAGGCGGTCATGCTATGATCACTATTGCCAAGTGGCCCCAACACCCTTATCTCTTGCACTAGATCTGGTGTTCAACTAAGGACTAGGTCTAATATGACTTCCCCTCTGGTCGGTTCATGAACCAGCTGCTCCAAGAAGCAGTCATTTATGTCATCTAGGAACTTTATCTCCCTAGCATGTCCTGCCGTGACACTGACCCAGTCGATACCGGAGTAATTGAAATCACCCATTATTATTACTGTGCTGTAACTTTTGTTAGCTTCCTTAATTTTTTTGAGCATTTCATCATCCATTTGTTCATTCTGGCCAGGGGGTCGATAGTACACCCCCACTGCCATCGCCTTCCACTTCCCCTTTTTACATGGAATTTCAATCCATAGAGATTGTACAGCAAATTTTGTTTCTCCAGGACTAAGCAGGAAGTCAGTCCTCACATATGGGTGACGGTGTCGACGGAGCCCTCGCGCGGAGCATTTCCCCAGCTTTCAAAGAAAGCCTTTGGGAATGCAGCTCGCATGCACGGTCCACTTCCTGCCCAAGGGTGCCATCTTTCTCAGTCGTCTTTTCCGCGGAGCTCGATGGACGTGTGTCCAAGTCACCTAGTTAAAAGTTAATTTTTGCTTCGAAGATTTGTATTTTTTTACCGGTTCGACACCGGTTCCCCTTCCCGCCTGGGAACGGTACACCTGTATCGAGCCCAGATCTGTTTTTTCGGTTTTTGTCCTTAGAGACTAGCGTTTGCGCTCTTTTTCTTTTTCACTGGTAGCCCGGTCGTTTGCCCTTGCAGGGGCCCTTTTTCCCCCGATGGCTGCCAGTGGGTTCAAGAAGTGTGATCGGTGTAAGAAACCAATGTCTCTCACCGACACACAAGACTGCTGCCTCTGCTGCCTTGGGCCCGATCATGACCTGATGATCTGTGGCCCGTATAGCAAAATGTCCTCGAAGGCGTTGAGGAGCCGTCAGCATCAGCGAGAAAGGGTCTTCTCTAACTCCGCATCTGGCCAGGCCCGGACTTCGTCAGAGGTCTCGATGTCTCGGGAGTCTGACCTCGAGCATCGTCGGGATTCCTCTGAGCGGGGGTCTCCCTCACGGGAACACAAAAGGAGAAAGAAACCCGCAAGGGTGGCGTCGGTGGACGCTCTTGGTCCCTCGAGGGCCAGGTCGCATAGCCCCGACCGCCATCCCGGGTCATCGGAGCTGGAGAGGCCTGCAAAATTGCCTCGTGTGGAGCCGGAGTCCCCGAGTCACATGAGTGCTGTAGTCCTCATGGACTCTCCTCCGGGGGAGCCAACGTCTGCCCTGACGCCGTCGGGGGCTGCTGAGTCTCCTGAGCTCGGACTCAGGTTGACAGCCTTGGAGAGCAGTTTGGCTGCCTTCATGGAACAGCAGTGGGTGCTGATCGCTGGTCTGACCGGTGCATCTGCCCCGACCACCGGGACCTCGACGTCCAAGTCGACCCCGGAGGCCAAGCCGATCCTCGAGTCTGTGCGGTCTCGAGTCGATCCTTGGCCAAGGTCTCCCTCGGCCTGCCGTACGGGGCCGAGGTCGTCGGCTGCGGGGCAGATGGCATCAGTGCCCGCCCAGCCGGAGCCGCTCGATTTCTCCTCAAAGGGGTCGGGGTGGGAGACGGATGACGAGAAGTCCCCAGACACTTTTCGGACCTGGTGCGTCCCATCGGACTCACCAAAGTCCAAGCCTCAGAGAAGGTCGTCCCCCCCCCCCCCCCCCCGGAGGATAACCTGTTCTCAGACTTCGTGAGGGATATGGCCAAGGCCTTGGCCTTCCCCGCAGATCCCGAGGAGAGCCGAAGAGCTCGAGGCCCTCCAGTATGACTCTCCCCCGAAGGAGGCCTTTACTGTACTGGTTCCTCCGATGCTGGAACGGCTGCTCTTCCGCATGTGGGAGGCACCGGCCTCGGCGCCGGTTCTCAGCAAACGGGTCAATTCCATTTATCGAGTCCGTAAGAGCCCTGGATTCCAGAAGGCACAGCTACCGCACCACTCCATGTTTGTGGAATTGGCCATGCATCGTCTGAAAAGTCAGAAGATGCACTCCTTAGTGCCCCCCGGCCAGGAGGCCCGGATCCTGGATGCCCTCAGTAGAAAGTGCTTCCAGGGCTCTATGCTGGCGTGCCGTGTCCAGACTTACCAGCTGTACATGGGCATGTATCTCCGAGACCTGGCAAAGGAAATTGCTGGGTTCTCTGCTGGCCTCTCTGAGGAACCTTTGCAGAGGTTCAAGGCTTTGTCATCAGGGATTCGAGAGTGCCTGAAGTTTATATCTCGAGCAGCCTATGATGGCTTCGAGGCTTCGGCCTGAGTAGCAGCGGCCGGCATCGGTGCACGCCGTCAGGCCTGGCTACAGTCATCGGACCTCGAGCCATGGGTCCAGGACAAGTTGGTCGATGTCCCTTGCCGGGGTGAGAGCCTCTTTGGCAAACCCATGGCTGAAAAGGCTGCAGAAATTGAGACTGAGACTCTCACCAGGACAAGGCTGTCCAGAAAGACTTCTGCCCCTTCTCAAAAGAAGAAGGGCTTGGGGAAAAAGCCCTTTTACCCGAGGAAGGCCTCTGCCTACAAATCCTACCCTCAATTCCAGGCCTCTACAGCTCCCCCAACAGAGTCAGCAGGCCAAGGGGCAGGGACATGGGCCCCCGTAGGCAGAAAACCCCCAAGCCACCAGCTCCGGCTCCTGCACAGCAGGGAGCAGGGTTTTGACTCCCACTGCACAGCCTCTCCCCCATAGCTGGCTCCATTCAGCACAGGAGGCCGGCTGACACTGTACGCCCACAGATGGTCAGCTATAACAGGGGATACCTGGGTACTGAGCATAGTCCCAAAAGGGCTACTTGCTCCACTTCAACCAGTTACCTCCCTCCAATTTTCCAGGGGAGCCTCCAAGACTCTCTGCACAGGAACCTCCTCCTTCAGGAGTTGGCAAGTCTTTTACAGGAGCAGGCGGTGGAACCGGTGCCTCACCACCTGATAGGAAGAGGCTTCTATTCCAGGTACAGGAGGCCTCAGGCCCATCCTAGACTTGTGAAATCTCAACAAATTCCTGGAGAGGGAAACGTTCAAGATGCTTTACCCTTGGAATACTACTGCCCTATCTCCAGCAGGGAGATTGGCTATGCTCCTTAGACCTAAAGGATGCTTATACTCACATCCTCATTCATCCGGACCACAGGCAATATCTCAGATTTGTAGTGGAAGGAAATCATTTTCAGTACAGGGTACTTCCATTTGGCCTAACCTCCGCACCCAGGGTTTTCACCAAATGCCTGGCGGTGGTGGCGGCCTATCTCAGAAACCAGGGCATCTTTGTCTTTCCATACCTGGACGACTGGCTCATTAGGGGTCAGTCTCCACAGGAGGCCAGACAAGCCACTCTTCGCGCTGTCTCTCTTTTCCAGCACCTGGGCTTCGTCATAAACTTCGCAAAGTCCACTTTGCTCCCCTCACAGGATATGGAGTTCATAGGGGCAAGGTTGGATACCTTACAAGCAATGGCTTATTTGCCCGGAAACAGGGCTCACAGACTGATGGCTCTGGCCCTGCAGTTTCGCAGTGGATCTCTGGTCTCTGCCAGACATTTCCTGAGGCTTTTGAGCCACATGGCATCCACGGTCCATGTAACTCCAAATGCTCGTCTGCATATGCGGCCTGCTCAATGGTGCCTCAGAGCTCAATGGATACAGGCCACAGGAGACTTACGGGACAGAGTAAGAGTGTCCAAACTACTAGCGGCTTCCCTGCAATGGTGGCTGCATCTCCCAAACCTGATCAAAGGGGTACCTTTCCAGGCACCACCACCACACACAGGTGCTGACGACCGATGCTTCTCTTCAAGGTTGGGGTGCACATTGCTAGGGGGCATGCACTCAGGGCCTCTGGTCCCCTTGGGAGGCAACACAGCAGATCAATCTGTTGGAGTTGCGAGCTATTCGATTGGCTCTGCAAACTTTCTCTCATGTCCTCTCTCACCAGTCTGTCTTGATTCTGACAGACAACCAAGTAGCAATGTTCTATGTGAACAAACAAAGGGGCACAGAATCCAGGCTTCTGTGTCAGGAAGCACAGGCCCTGTGCGCCTTTGCAGTCAAACAAGGCATGTTTCTCAAGGTAGTTTATCTACCTGGCCAAGAGAATTACCTGGCAGACAGGTTGAGCAGGATTCTACAGCCTCATGAATGGCATTTGAATCCCCTAGTGGTCCAGCAGATCTTCCTAAAATGGGGTCTTCCAACCATCGATCTCTTTGCCAGTCCACTGAACCGTCAGCTGCCCAGGTTCTGTTCCAGACAACCGCATCCTCTGCGAATAGCAGCAGATGCCTTCCTAATCTCTTGGTCTACGGGCCTGCTGTATGCGTTTCCTCCCACGCCTCTAGTGGCCCGAACCCTATTCAAGGTTCTTTGGGACAGGGCCTCGCTGATCCTGGTAGCCCCCAGATGGCCGATGCAACCGTGGTTTCCACTCCTTCTGCAGTTGGCGGTGGACACCCCACTCCCTCTGGGGGTGCAACCCGATCTCCTATCTCAGGATCAGGGATCTCTCCTGCACCCCATCCTCCAGTCCCTCCATTGATGGCCTGGCTGCTGAAAGGGTAGTTCTAGCCCCCTTGCTTCTACCTAGGGAAGTGGAGGAGGTAGTTTTGGCCTCTAGGAGACAATCCACCTGGAAATCTTATGCCCTCAAGTGGCGTAGGTTCTCCACCTGTTGTGCTCAGTGCCAAGAGGATCCGTTTTCATGCCTGGTAACAGTGGTGCAGTGGTGCTGCAGTATCTGCTTCACCTGTCGGACCTAGGCCTTAAATCCAACTCTGTTCGGGTCCACCTCGGTGCTCTGTCAGCGCACCACTCGCTGGTGGAGGGCCAGTCTCTGTCGGTCCACGCCTTAGTGGCCCGCTTCCTCAGAGGCCTGCTTTTGCTCAAGCCTCCGATTCGTCCACCAGCCCCTGAGTGGGACTTAAATATGTTCTTGCAACACCTTACTCGCCCACCGTTTGAGCCGATGGCTACCTGTCATTTACGCTTCCTTTCCTGGAAGGCGTTGTTCTTGGTGGCTCTTTCCTCGGCAAGGCGTGTGAGTGAACTACAGGCTCTGGTTTCTGAGAGACCGTATACACTGTTCTATAGGAACAGGGTGGTCTTACGGACTCATCCTAAGTTCTTTCCAAAGGTTGTCTTCTCTTTCCACCTCAATCAGGAAGTGGTTCTTCCGACCTTCTTTCCCAGGCCGCATGCCAGCCGGGCTGAAATGGTCTTGCATACCCTGGACTGTAGGAGGGCGTTGTCTTTCTACATTGACCATACGCAGGGGCATCGAAGGGCTGTTCAGCTCTTCGTATCTTTTGACCCTGATAAGTTGGGGTTACCTGTCTCCAAGCGTACCCTGTCCATTTGGGTAGCAGACTGTATCGCCTGGGCGTACAGGGTAGCCGGCCTCTCCTTGCAGGGTCGAGTCACGGCCCACCGTGTCAGGGCGAAGGCTGCATCAGTAGCTCATCTCCGCTCTGTTCCATTGGCAGACATCTGCTGGGCCGCTACTTGGTCTTCAAGCCAGACTTTTGCTGCCCATTACTGCCTCGAGAGGGAGTCCCGCAGGGACAGTGTTTTCGGACAGGCGGTACTTCGTAATCTCTTTGAGGTTTAGGCAACTCCTACCCTCCGGCCCGGGCTACCGTTTGGGGGCGTTCTCAGAGAAGATTCTTATCTCGCTTACTGAGGCTCTAGAGGGAGCTTATTTTTCAGCTTTGGGTTCGCGGTAGCCTAGAGCTGGGGAGTCCCATATGTGAGGACTGACTTCCTGCTTGGTCCTGGAGAAAGCGTAGTTACTCACCTGTAACAGGTGTTCTCCAGGAGCAGCAGGAATCAGTTCTCATGACCCTCCCTCCTCCCCTTGGAGTTGCAGTCCTTTATATTTCATTTTATTTTTTCGCTGTCTTTTAGCTATGTCATCAGACTGAGCAAGATGACACCCTTGGGTGGGAAGGGGACCGCGCATGCGCGCTGCATCACCAAAGGCTTTCTTTGAAAGCTGGGGAAATGCTCCGTGCGAGGGCTCCGTTGATGCCGACGTCACCCATATTTGGGACTGATTCCTGCTGCTCCTGGGGAACACCTGTTACAGGTGAGTAACTATGCTTTCCTGCAAAACTTTAATCCTTTCTGACTCAATGCCCTCTCTAACATAGAGTGCAACCCCTCCACCAGTTTGATCAGCTCTATCATTACGATATAGTTTGTACCCAGGTATCGCAGTGTCCCACTGATTGTCCTCCTTCCATCTTATCTCTGAGATTCCAATCATATCTAACCTCTCATTTAGTGCTATATATTCTAACTCTCTCATCTTATTTTTTAGACTTCTAGCATTTGCATACAAGCATTTTAGATACTTTATTTTATTCATATTAATTTGGCTATTGGTAGGCATGGGTAATTTGGGATCTTTAAGCTCTGTCTGCTCCATACTCGAGGGCATTCGGGCTTCTTTACTCTTTTTTGGAACCTCTCTGCTTTTGGTAGTATCCTCCAAGGATACATTCTTCCGAACCATCTGCTCTTGTGCGACTGTCGGCTTTCCCCTATTATCTCGTTTAAAAGCATCTCTATCTCCTTTTTAAAGGTTAATGCCAGCAGTCTGGTTCCATCCCGGTTAAGGTGAAGCCCATCCCTTCAGAAGAGCCCCTCCTTTCCCCAGAATGTTCCCCAGTTCCTAACAAATCCAAAACCCTCATCCTTGCACCATCGTCTCATCCACGCATTGAGACTTCGGAGCTCTGCCTGCCTTTTGGGTCCTGCACGTGGAACGGGAAGCATTTCGGAGAACGCTACCCTGGAAGTTCCGGATTTCAACTTCCTACCTAAAAGCCTAAATTTAGCCTCCAGAACCTCCCTACAACATTTTCCTATGTCATTGGTACCGACATGTACCAAGTCAGCAGACTGCTCCCCAGCACTATCTAAGACCTTATCTAGGTGGCGCTTGAAGTCCGCTACCTTCGCACCAGGCAGTCATGTTACCAGGCAATTCTCAGGTCCACCAGCCACCCAGCTATCTACATGCCTAATGATCGAATCACCAACTATAAAGGCTATCCTAACCCTTCCCTCATGGGCACATGGCCCTGGAGAAACTTCCTCGGTGCAAGAGGGTTTTACATCACCTGGAGGACAGGTCCTAGTTACAGGATCACTTCCTGCCACACCAGGGTGATGCTCTCCTGTCACGTGACCTCTCTCCTCCATGGCAACAGGGATGCTGCCAGACTGGAGGTGGGACTTCAGGACTATATCCCTGTAGGTCTCCTCTATGTACCTCTCTGTCTTTCTTATGTCTTCCAAGTCTGCTACACTAGCCTCTAGAGAATGAACTCGTTCCCTGAGAAAGAAGAGCTCCTTGCACCTAGTGCACACGTAAGACCTCTCACCAACTGGGAGAAAATCATACATGTGACACTCAATGCAAAAGACTGAAAAGCCCCCATCTTGCTGCTGGACTGCTGTCTGCATCTTAGTTTTAAGCTTGTGTTTAGATCTTTAAGTTCTTTACTTACTAAGGGTTGCTATGGATATTTATACTAATAAAACTGTACCTAATACGTTTAATATACCTTGTTCACCTGAAGCTTAATTAATCTCAGGCCCTTAGTGTATGACTGATTTGGATAACGAGCTGCACCTGAGAACACCTCCTTTCCTTTAAGATGTGTAAGTACCTATAAAGCTACGATTATCCCAGGGGTGGGTGGGTGTTGGGAAGGGAGGGGAAATAACACTTATTAAAAGAGGGCTGCTACACAGTTCCCTGTCCTATGCTTCTGAGGTAAGCTGTGACCAACTTCCTGGGTGATTAACAGTCCTTGCTTGGATAGAAGGAGTCTTTCAAAATAGCCTTTTGACCTGTCACCTGGCGTTAACACTATTGAAAATGTTTCACAGGTCTCTTGCCCCCTAGGTAGGCCTCTTTGTAAAGGTCTCTAGAAGACTTTATTTGTTGCTCAAAGAATAGTTGGGTTTGCAGTCTCCAAATGCACCCTCATGATGGGTGGCCGACTGCATTTCCTTTGCCTATCAGCAGGCGGGGCTCTCACTAGAGCATCATGTAACAGCCCACAATGTGCCCGCCATGGCAGCCTCAATAGCCATCCTGTGGTCGGTACCCTTGCTGGACATCTGCCGGGCTGCTACCTGGTCCTCTGTGCACACTTCTGTTTGGAAGAGACCTCCTGGAGGGATAGCACCTTTTGCCAGTTCATTCTCTGTCACCTCTTCTCTATTTCAGTGGCTCTATATTCTGGGGTGTACAGCTCTTTCTAAAATTCCAAAAATCCCTTCCCATAGGGGACCTCGGTGTTATCTTAGCAAAACTTATGGACATCCCATTTGAGCCTCTAGGACAGTGATGGCTAACCTTTTTGAGCCCGAGTGCCCAAACTGCCGCACAAAACCAAAGAATTTCCTCAAAGTGCCAGCACGTCAATTAAAGCTCCATTTGCATAAGGTGCTTCATTTGCATAAATATTTGCATAATGTTACCATACACTAACTTTTAGTAAACATGCCTCTTAATGAGTATATGGATAAAGAAAGACTAAAAGGTTTCTACATTACTATAATCCAGTACCAACCGCCAGGCACAATAGGAACTACTACAAACGCTGCCCATTTAGAACCCATAGCAAACCCGCCGTATCCTAACAGCACTACCAGGACTCACAAAGCACCATACTCTACCTATCAAAAGGCAACACTGCAAATATTAAACCAATACATCTCAGAGAACAACAATACATGACCTACTGGGGAAAGAACAAGTGGCAATGTCAAATAGGAATTATATAAACAGAATACCTCAGCTCAGTTACACATGCAGAACAGACCATTACCAAACAAGGAATCACAATTTAGAAACAGGAAGACAATAATTAAACTGGGAACCCCAAAAGCCAAACTTGGAATATACAACAACACTGTAGAAATAAAACTATATATTAATTTCCTCTTGTACTAAACAAAGCGCAAAAATTAATGATGCACATTTCCCAGAGCTGACATATTCCAATTAATAAATTCAAAATAAAGAGATCTTTTTCTACCTTTTGTGCATTTTTTTTCAGTTGCAATTGTTCCAGCCACTTTCTTCTGGTTTCTTCGTGTCTTCTGCTAACTCTCCATCTGCTGTCCATTTGTCCTTTCTTCTGTCTTCTTGGGGTTTTTTTCCATTCTCTCTCTCTACATCTGCTTTAACATACTAATCTTTCTCCTTTTGCTCTTTCCTCATTCCTATTTCATCTACTCAAAATTTACCCCTCCATCCTCAATCCCCACTTACTCTCCCAATACCCGGCCAATTGTAGATTTTTTATCCCTCCCACACAAAATATTTTTCCCCTCTCCATTTTACTCTCCCAGCCCCATCCCATTCTAATCCTCCCCCAACACCAGCTCCCTTCTAGTTCCAGCCTCACCCAGCATCCATTCCCTTCTAGTCCCTGCATCAGCCCATTTCCAGTCCTAGCAGCCCCCCAACCCATTTCCAGTCCTAGCAACCCCCCAACCCAATACCAGTCCTATCCCCCCCTCATCAACCCACTTCCAGTCCTAACCCCCCATCACCCCATTTTCAGTTTAAGCCCCCCCCTATAACCCATTACCAGTCCTAACCCCCCATCAGCCCACTTCCAGTCCTAACCCCCCATCAGCCCACTTCCAGTCAGCCCCCCATAGCCCATTGCCAGTCCTAACCCCCCCCCCCATCAGCCCACAGTCCATTACCAGTCCTAACCCCATCAGCCCACCTCAAGTCCTAACCCCTCCCCATCAGCCCATTTCTTGTCCCAGCCCCCCATAGCCCATTATCAGTCCTAAACCCCCCCATAGCCCATTACCAGTCCTAACCCCATCAGACCACCTCCAGTGTTAACCCCCCATCAGCCCATTTCCAGTCCTAACCCCACCCAACAGCCCACCTCAAGTCCTAACCCCTCCCCATCAGCAGTCCTAACCCCCCCTAGCCCATTAGCAGTCCTAACCCCCCCTCTCTAGCCCATTAGCAGTCCTAACCCCCCCCCCATAGCCCATTACCAGTCCTAACCCCCCATCACCCCATTTCCAGACAGCCCCCATCAGCCCACAGCCCATTAGCAGTCCTACCCCCCCAGCCCATTAGCAGTCCTAACCCCCCCTAGCCCATTAGCAGTCCTAACCCCCCCCTAGCCCATTAGCAGTCCTAACCCACCCCCCATGGCAAATTTAAAAAAAAAAAAAAGCAGCTGGCTCTGGCTTCTGCCGCGGCAGCGGCAGAATGCAATGTCCCGTGGGGCCCCCTCCGCCCGCTAAGCCCCTCTGCAAGGGCTTTCAGATTCGCGAGGGAGAGCGTCTCCCTCGCGTCTCTGTTAAGCCCGCAGGGGCTAATGGGAAATTTCCCATCAGTCCCTCGCGTCTAAAGGGGCTGATGGGAAATTTCCCATTAGCCCCTGCGGGCTTAACAGAGACGCGAGGGAGACGCTGTCTCCCTCGCGAATCTGAAAGCCCTTGCAGAGGGGCTTAGCGGGTGGAGGGGGCCCCGCGGGACACTGCATGCTGCCGCGTCCGCGGCAGCAGCCAGAGCCCGCTTTTTCTTTTTCTGCGGACCTTCACGCGTGCCAGCTGCAAGGCCTTCGCGTGCCACAGCTGGCACGCGTGCCATAGGTTCGCCATCGCTGCTCTAGGACTTGCCGCTTTAAAACACCCACCTAGTTAGCCTAATGGTTGGGCTGGTCCTGCTACAAGGAGAACAAGTAGATTGCAAGCACTTGTTAATTATCCTCCTTAAACCCAATTCCTCTATAATCAGGTGGTCTTACAAACAAACCCAAAATTTCTTCAAAAGGTAGTCTGAGTTCCATCTCAGCCCACTTTCTTCCCTGATGCAAAATTGAGAACTGTGGAAGCTGCACTACATACTCTGGACAGCATATGTACACTTTCTTAGTACTTACAGGCTACAAAGCAACTGAGGAAATCTTAGCTCTTTGTCACCTTTAATCCATCAGACCCTGGTAGACCATTGTCCAAGAGAACATGGCCTTGTGGGTCTCTGACTGTATTAACTTCTATTATACAGAAGCAGATCTCCAGCCCCCAGGTATAGGGGCCCACATAAATTAAGTGCTGCATCTACATCTATGGCAAACTTAAAAGCCATCCCTTTTCACAAAATCTGCAGAGCAGCAACCTAGAGTCCACACTTTCACAAAGCATTACTGTTTGGACTGCTTCTCCAATCATGATACTGCCCTTGGACAGGCTATACTTAAAAACCTTTTTGCAACTTAACTTTTGGGCCTAACTTTCAAAGGGATAACATGGTTAGCAGACTTGCTAACCGTGTTAGTCCCTATATCAGGGATATTCAGCGGCACTAACCCGGTTCGTGCTGCTTAATATCCCTGGATGCTGCCACTGTATACTTCGGGGCATTCTGGGGGTGGCACCTGGCCATAACTGGGCAGCGGTGATATTGAGCTATTGCCCGGTTATAGCAAAGTGGCGAAAGTAAGGTGCAGCAGAGGCAGCCTCACTCCTGCTGTGGAAGCTAACCAGGCAGTGGCTGAATATTGCTGCTGCCCAGTTACAGTCCTGCCAATCTGGGCAACCCACATATTCAGTGCCAGCGCCGGATATGACCCTGGCATTGAATATCTGGGTTTGTTTCAGTGGCAGCAGCTAGCTGCGTTAGAACGGCTAGCTGTCACTACTGAATATTCTCCATTTGTGTCTTCAGAATCTGCCACAACCTGTAAAACCATCAGGTTAAAGAGGGCGGCCTAAAGCTATGAATTCACCAGGTTTGTGGATGCGTTAGCCTGCTATCTGTGGAGAAAGCATAGTTGCTTACCTGTAACAGGGGTTCTTCATAGACAGCATCCACATTCATCCTCCCGCCTTGCCCTCAGAACCAAAAAAAAAAGTCTGCACAGCTCATAAAATTGAAGAGCGGCTCTCCCTCTCTTCCAAATATTTGCAAACATGAATGAAGAGTTCAACTACATTAGTTCCTGAAGTCATGCTATGGACAGATTGATGAATTTTCTTCATGAATGAGGAGAGTGGGAACACATTGATACAGGCGCACTGAGAGTCTTTTAAGAGGTACGTTTACAAAGCAGCGGTAGCGGTCTCTGTGCAATATCAGAGCCGCGGCCCCATTGAATTCAGTGGGGCTGCAGCTCCGATATCGCACAGAGGCCGCTACCGCTGCTTTGTAAACATACCCCTAAGACTTCCTTATTCTATTGGAGGCGTTTTCCACACTTGTTGGCTTCATCTGGGCTGATCTCCAGGAACAAGCAGGAATGAGTCTTCACATATGGGTACGTCGGTACCGATGGAGTCTGCGCGGGAACGCTTCCCAGCGTCCAATCAGAACGCTTTTGGAAGCATCCCAACATGCCTGCGTGCTGCCTTCCCAACTGCCTCTCCTCAGTTTTCGTTTTTCCACGGACCCGGCAGGACGTCCTCCTGTCACCGCAGAAAATTCTTCTTTTATTTTTTGGTTTTCTTGTGGTCGCGGCTGCCTTCCCCGACGCCACCGGTACCGCCGGTGTTTCTTTTCCTTTTTCTTGTAAATTTTTTTTCCTTTTTAAGGAATACTTTTCCTTGTTAGTGCCTCACGGTTTTCTTAGGCCTGCTAGGCCTACTCATTTTTCCTTATGGAACCGCCAGCCACTATTACCAAGAAATGTACAAACTGTGGCGGTACAAAATTAATTTTAGACACTCACAATTGGTGTCTAACCTGTTTGGGTCCTGACCATTTTCCTCCGGAGTGTCCCTCCTGCAATAGTATTCTCAGAAGAAGTCTTCAGCATCGAGTTCCCCTCGATATGCGGTCCCCATTCAACTTCAGGGCACTGACCACTTCTTCTCCTACACGGGATCAGGTAACCCAAAAACAGTCTTTTAAGACTAGCCAGTCCTCGAGTGGTAAATCTCATGCACAGCATAGAGATGCCTCTGGCCTTGCCCTCTAGAATACACTGGTTTTAAAACCCCGGTGGGAGTCTGCGGCCTCCAAAGCCTGTGTGGGGTTTCAGGTTGTTCCTGAGGTTCACCCCTTACAGAACATACCTGAGCCATGCTCGGTGGTGGCATCCGCTTCGAGCGGTACCGATGCATCAGCAATGGTGTTGGATGAAATATTCCTCACCAAGGATCGTAGTCTGGCGTCCTCAGTACCTTCGGGGCCGTTGGATACGTTCCAGACCGATCTTCCAGTATCGGTATCGATATCGATCCCGGTACCGATACTAGTACCGACGTCGGTACTCTCCAGATGTGCATCGATAGACTCGCTTCCTTCGATGCCGAGTCTAAAATCCATCTCCAGTCTGGAGGACTGGGTACCGACTCGCCTGGGTACCGACACCAGACGGTACCGAAGGCACGGTTCCGATGATCCATGTCCGGCACTCGCGGTTTCTCCAATACCGTTAGAGTTGCCACCGGCTGGCCTTCATCCACCGGTATCGGATACGGTGCCGGAGTCGGTACCGGTATCCACATTACCATTGCTGTCGGTGCCTTCCATGCTTCTCTCATCAGGCTCGCTTCCCTCGATACCGAGTTTGGCATCGATCCCTAGCATGGACGATGTGCTACCGACTGTTGCTGGTCCCGACATCCTGTGGTACCGGCGACCATCCTCTAAAGACCACCATTCAGGATCTTATATTCCTATAAAGTTGGATAGATCCCTCGGTGCCAATGCTAGTTCTTCAGCAGATCTAGCCTGTCCAAAAGAATTTCCCTCTGGGGATTTTTCTTTTCAAGCTTTTCTCCTGGATATGGCAAAATCACTTGCCATTTCTATACCTGGACAGGATTCTTCACAAGGAAATACAGAATCCCTGTATATTTCTGGAAGAGCAAAGGAGAACATCATGCTTCCTTTGCATCATTCCTTGCAGGATCTCCTTCTACGAATGTGGGAAGCTCCTTTAACGCTACCCCCACCTTCCAGGGCAACTGATCTTCTATATCAGGTGCCCCCCTCTCCAGGTTTTCAGAAGACTCAACTTTCTCATCATTCCATTGTTGTAGAATCAGCAATGAGGCGGGTGAAGAGTACTAAAAAGCATTCTTCTTATCCGCCAGGTCGTGAGTCTAAGACTTTAGATGCCTTTGGACACCAGACCTTCCAGGCATCCATGCGTTCAGCAAGAATTCTCTCATATATTTTCTATATGGGTTTATCTCTTGAAGAGGTCACAAAAAAATTACTGTTTTTGACTCCTTTTCTTCAAGAGCCCAAAAGAGCAGACTATTCCTTACTGGTTAGTCATGCTCAGAATATCTCTAGGTTCCTTACTTGTGCTTCCCTAGACTCCTTTGAGTCTGTTAGCAGAACTTCTGCTATAGCTATAGGGGCACGACGTAAAGCCTGGCTCCAGGCTTCAGACTTGGACAAATGGGCACAAGAAAGGCTGGGAAATACTCCTTGCACTGGAGAAAATCTCTTTAAGAAGGAGTCTTTACTCCAGGTTGCTCAGTTAACCACTGACATTCCTGTTTCCAGAGGCTGTTATACGCCTTCCTCTTTCCAAGTTGGTAGGAAATGTCCTACCAAACTTTCTTCCCCTAGGGGGAATAAGTTTTATCCATCTTCTGCCCATCATACAGATGTTCCCAAACAGGGGAAACATCGCCCTGGTCTGAAGAAACCACAACCTCAACAGGCTCAGCAAACCCAGCAGTCGCAGGGTTTCAAATAGATCATCATTACCTCTTCTGGTTGGTGGTTAGAGTGGCAGTCCACTTCTTTTCACTTTAAGTATCTGCACTAATTTTATCCTAACCTTTTCTAGATATCTCTTCACGAGACATCTTTGCTTTTACTCTGAGTCTTTATGGGGATCATGCCCATACTTTACAGGGTTCTCTTCCTCTTCGGGGAAAAGAGAACTGACAACTATCAATAAGACAGGTTTTTTTCCCTGTACTGGCATGTATCATCTTACTTCTCAGAGACTTCCTGCATAGTCAGTCTCCTTCAACTCTGTCTTACCTCCCTCTTAACTACAACATTTGGTTTGTAAGAGTAGCTCTTTTACACTGGTAAGCCCCTATGGTCTTCTACCTATTCCACAGGGGGATTCTCCCTCCAGAGTTTGTTTATTTATTTAACAGTTTTTATATACCGTCTTTCTACAATTCAAGACGGTTTACATGTAACATAACTGACAGTATTATACAGCTGTTTACATAGAACATAGAACAAGGTAACAGGTTACATAGAACGAGAATAAGTGGTTATATAAGTAACATAAGAACTAGGGAACTAATAAACTAATAACTATGTACAAAATATTATTTACAATAATATGAATCGTTTGTTTACTAAGAAATAGCAAGGGTCACTGGGATCTCAATTAGAGGGACTAGTAGGAGGGTAGGAGTAGTGGAGTTGGAGTAGGAGTAGGGGGGAGGAACTAGGGTGGTAGGGAAAAATGTTCGAGGAAGAGCTAAGTTTTTAATCTTTTTCGAAATTCTGCGTGGCTCACACAGTTACGTAGGTCATGGGGAAGAGTATTCCATAGGGAGGGGGCGTAGAGAGAGAAGGCCCTGTTGCTGGTAGATTGTTTAAAGTGTATCTTGGATGTAGGAATGGATAGAAGGTTTTTGTTAGAGGAGCGGCGCGTTCTTGTATTATTAGGGAAGGCTAGGAGAGGGGAAAGGCAAGGAGCTGATTCTTTTGAGAGAATTTTATGAATAAGGGTGAGCACTTTAAATTTAGCTCGGAGTCGGATTGGGAGCCAGTGTAAGTCATAGAGGACAGGTGTAATATGGGATCGCCTAGGGTTGTTAGTTATTAAATGTGCTAGTGTATTCTGGGCAAGTTGGAGAGGTTGGATAGTAGTTTTAGGGAGGCCATGATAGATAAGGATACATTAGTCAAGTGAGGGGGTTGTGAGAGCCTGACAGACAGTACGAAAGGAGTTGGGGCTTAAGAGGGGCTTGAGGTTACGGAGTGTACGCAACTTTGCGTAAATTGCGTTAGTAGTTTTCTTTATATGATCAATGAAGGAGAGGTTCTGATCAAGGATGATTCCAAGATATTTCACTTGGTTTTTTATAGTGAGAGTGAGGTCGCCAAGGGTGAGTGTTGGGGGAGGGGTATATAAGGGGTTGGAGAATACTTGGAGGATCTCAGTTTTGGATTGGTTAATAAGTAGGTTGTGTTGGGAAAGCCAAGATTTGCGATTGGTTAAACATTCATTTAATTTGGTAAAGTCAGGGTTAGCGAGGCTAAATGGTGTGAAGCACATCATATCGTCTGCGTATAATTGGTATTGAATGCCATAGTTTTGGAAAATTTTGCAGGCAGGTTGGAGGAAGATGTTAAAAAGTAAGGCAGAGAGGCCAGAACCTTGGGGGACACCTTGCTTTAGTATAAATGGGAGGGAGGTGTCACTTCCAATGCGGACCTGTTGTGTTCTGGAGTCTAGGTAGGAGCGAAACCATTTTAGAGTAGTGCCTCTCGGACCTATTTCATGAAGTCTGGTTAGGAGTTGATTATGGGGAAGAGAATCAAAGGCAGCAGATAGGTCGAGGAATATAAGTAAGCAACCCTGGGTAGGGTTATGAGTGTGTAAATACAATGAGTCTAGAAGGGAGGTTAGGAGGGTTTCAACTCCTGATTCTTCTTAAATCCATGTTGGTATAGGTCAAGAGGAGAGTGATCATCTATGTAATCCTGTAGTTGGGCTTGGACAATTTTCTCAGTAATCTTTGCAAGGAAGTGTATACTAGAGATGGGTCTATAGGAGGAAGGGGAGGTGGGGTCAAGTCTAGATCCTTTTAAGATAGGGCGGATAGAGGCACACTTAAGTAGGGGAGGTACAGATCCAGACTGGAGGGAGGATTGTACAATGGTCTGGATGTAGGGGCTGAGGGATGTTCTGGTGGATTTTATCCAGGGGGCAGGACAAGGGTCAAGGGCAGATGTTGAAGCATTCAAACTATTTATGACATTAGATATAGTTTCCGAGGTGACAGTGTGAAATTCTGAAGTTGTCTCCCCTAGGGCAGCTCATCAGACAATAGGAAGTCCTACCATGTCTGTTTCTTTTCCCAATCTAAAAAAGGAGGAGAAAAGAAATTTTCTTCCGCTGCCCTGGTAGGTGCTACAGATACAGCAATTCCTAGTGGTTAAGCCACTGGTTCTGTTCACCACACAACCAGGGTTTCCCCTCCACTAGCAATCCTTCTAGCCTCAGTGCTAACCCCCAAACAGGTTATTAACCTTGTTTCGAAACCCTATTATCACAGACTGGTTGGTTAACTTTTATTCTCTGCCCCTTGTTCATGGCAGAATAGTTAAATTGCCCACTGGCTTTAAACAGTCAGTTTTTTCTTCTAACCAACCTGCAGTATGCTCTCTGCAACTCTACAGAGTAGCTTTGCACTATGGGCCCTTGC